>OZ024883.1:12554913-13754913 GCA_964017185.1 Rugalucina vietnamica
ATTGATGGCTAAAGTACATTAATGTATATATAAATCATGACCCTGTGATGATCTTGACCAAGTTTATGGCAAGGTCAACATGGGTTGCCTATGCATTTGAATTGGGAAAACTGTTAAAATGTCATTTGAAGGGAAAAGCCAGCAGGAAATTGGCAAAGGACAGAATATTGAAGATTCAAAAAAAAGAAAATGGCCCCTGCACTGGAATTAAATGCCATAATATTCATACATGTTTATTGGTATATGCAGCAGATCTCAGGTGAGCGTTTACAGGACCGTTGGTCCTCTGTTTTTTTTTTTTTTTTTTTTTTTTTTTTTTTTTTTTTTTTACCGGGTCATCATTTATTCATGTATTTATCATTGTATTTCACATAATATTGTTTCATGTATACCTATATTGTTTCATGTCTGTCTTGTTTTGTCCTCTGTTTGAATTTGAGTTTAAAGTCAGATGCACAGAAACTAGTGGTTGACTGTTTAGCTCACCTCAGCCGTTAGGCTCACAAGGTGAGCTTATAGGATGGCCATGATCCGGCGTCCGTCCGTCGTCCGTCCGTCCGTCCGTCGTCCACCATTTTCAAAGATCTTCTTCTCTGAAACCGCTTGGGCAATCAAAGCCAAATTTTATAGGAAGCCTCTATAGGAAGGGAGAACCAATGTGTTTATAAATAATCCAGGTCACATGACCAAGATGGCCACCATGCCCATATATGGTAAAAACCCTTCAAAATTCTTCTTCTCCTGAACCACTGGACCGATTTCAACGAAACATGGCATGAAGCATCGGGGACTAGAGTACTACAATGTGTTTATAAATTATGACCTTTGGATGACCTTGACCTATTTTACGGCAAGGTCAACATAGGTCGCCCATGCATTTGAATGGGGGAAATTGTTAAAATGTCATTTGAAAGGCAAATCTTGCAGAAAATGGGCAAATGGACTGAAGGTAGGTAATTCTGAAAAAAATTGGACCCCAGGGGTTGGTCTGCCCCCACCCCAGGGCAATATACATGTATATTACAAAAATATTCAAAGATCTTCTTCTCTGAAACCACTTGGCCAATCAAAGCCAAATTTTATAGGAAGCATCTATGGGAAGGGGGAATCAATGTGTTTATAAATAATCCAGGTCACATGACCAAGATGGCCGCCATGCCCATATATGGTAAAAACCCTTCAAAATTCTTCTTCTCCGGAACCACTGGACCGATTTCAACGAAACTTGGCATGAAGCATCGTGGACTAGAGTACTACAATGTGTTTATAAATTATGACCTTTGGATGACCTTGACCTATTTTACGGCAAGGTCAACATAGTTTGCCCATGCATTTGAATGGGGAAAACTTTTAAAATGTCATTTGAAAGGCAAATCTTGCAGGAAATGGGCAAATGGACTGAAGGTAGGTAATTCTGAATAAAATTTGGACCCCAGGGGTGGTCTGCCTCCACCCCGGGGCAATATACATGTATATTACAAAAATATTCAAAGATCTTCTCTGAAACCACATGGCCAATCAAAGCCAAATTTTATAGGAAGCATCTATGGGAAGGGGGAATCAATGTATTTATAAATAATCCAGGTCATATGACCAAGATGGCCGCCATGCCCATATATGGTAAAAACGTTTAAAATTCTTCTTCTCCTGAACCAATGGACCAATTTCAACAAAACTTGGCATGAACAAGTACTACAATGTATATATAAATTATGACCCTTGGATGACCCTTGACCTATTTTACAGCAAGGTCAACATAGTTCGCCAATGCACTTGAATGGGGAAAACTTTTAAAATGTCATTTAAAGTGAAAGTCTTGCAGGAAATGGGCAGTAGGACTTAATATTAATGATTCTGAAAAAAATTGGACCCCAGGGGCTCATTTGCCCAAGCCCCGGGGCATTATACATGTATATTACCATAATATTCAAACATCTTCTCCTCTGAAACCGCTTGGCCAATCAAAGCCAAATTTCATGTGAAGCATCTATAGAATGGGGGAATCAATGTGTATATAAATAATTAAGGTCACATGACCAAGATGGCCGCCATGCCCATATATGGTATAAACCCTTCAAAAATCTTCTTCTCCAGAACCGGTGGACCAATTTCGAAGAAAATTGGCATGAAGCATCGATGACTCAAGTACTACAATTTATGTGATGACCTTGACCTATTTTAAGGCAAGGTCAACATGGGTTGCCAATATGTATTTGAATGGGTAAACTGTTAAAATGTCATTTGAAGGGAAAAACTTGTATGGACAGTATATTGATTATTCTGAAGAAAAAAAATAATGGCCCAAGGGCTTCACCTGCCCCTATACTCGGACTATTTTATATAATATTCGTATAAACAGCAGATCTCAGGTGAGCGTTTACAGGACCATTGGTCCTCTGGTTCTTATTTTTGCTCCAAAACATAGATTGTGGGTACTCGTTAGAACCGCCTCGGCGAGGCGGTTCTAACGTGTACCCACAATCTATGTTTTGAGCAAAAATAAGAAATCATAAGAAATAAGAAGTCATCGTGATTATTGATGCGACGTGGAATGTTAATGCATGCTAATATGAAGTTTCGTATGCGTCGGCGAAATTGTTACGAATGCGACGTTCCACATCCTCTGCCCTTGAACGGCAAGTATCACATGTTTTGCTCTCTAGAAAATAAACAAAGCCGAGTTTACAAAATCCGCGTCCACTTTGATCTGCAAAATTCTTCTATGTTCCCACTTAAAGTCAATTGGAATACTTACGGCACTTGTGTTTTTCAGCTAATGGTTTATAAAGTTGACAGGTAGATACAGTTTTGCCACGGAAACTCATTACATTCTTAAATTCATTTGTTTTTCTTTGTCTTGGTCGTAAACTAAAAAGTATAACACAGTCCTGTGGGTGTCTTTATTGAAATATCTATCCAAACGGCTTTGTAAATGCACATTTATCTACTGATCGTGAAAAACAGTAAGATAAGCATCTGCTGTATGCATCGAAGACGTTGTTAAAATTTAATATGCGTCACAGAAATGCATCGTGGAAGATTCAGTAAAATAAAATAACAAATGTTGCGATATGGAGACAGTGAAGCATTTTCTTCAATAAATATTCTTAGATACATGTTAAAGGGGTCATCCATGGTTTTTATACTGTATTATTACTTGCAGAGGCTGGAGAAAGTTGTATGAGCCCGAGGCCGAGCTAGGTTAAAAGCGCTCCCGAAGTCTCTTCTAATGTAAAAGCAATGAAATAACCATAGTTGATCGCTGTTCTTGTATAACACACCATTCCAATGGAAATCTGCCTCGCAACCGCACCTAAAATCCGCATAATCCCCTTTTATTGTGTTGTTTTTCCCCTGCCTATCAGAAATGAATGGAGCCACCAATGTGCAATGATCAAAAATTATTTGGTTTAACCTTAGATTCATTTAATGAACGGAAACATACAAGCTCTGTCACTGATACGTCCGAAAATGATTTGCTGTTTCGAGGCAAGAATAAGTCAGTTGTGTCACTCGAATGTTGACAAAGCTGAATGAGAAATCCCACTCTGTAACCTCATTCAAAATAAAAGTGGTATGTGCTTTGAAGCTCGATCAACGAAGTGCATGTAGTCCAAGGAAAAAAACGCCATGCAATATTTCGCTTGATAAAGGCACTCGTTAGGCTTCTGCGTGTACGTAATTTTACTTTTGAAAGAGCACAACAAAAATGCTAATTCTTCCATGACTCATTCTAGTAGTACGTACCTTCGTCTTCGATGCATACAAAAGATGCTTATCTTACTGTTTTTCACGCTCAGTAAACGAATTTGCATTCACAAAGCCGTTTGGATACAAATTTCAATAAAGACACCCACAGGAATGTGTTATACTTCTTAGTTTACGACCAAGACGATGAAAAACAAAAGGAATTTAAGAATGTAATGAGTTTCCTTGGCAAAATCGTATCTACATGTCAACTTTATAAACCATTAGCTGAAAACACAAGTGCCGTAAGTATTCCAATCGACTTGAAGTGGGAACAAAGAAGAATTTCACAGATCATAGTGGACGCCGATTTTGCAAGCTCGGCTTTGTTTATTTTCACGAGAGCAAAACATGTGCTACTTACAGTCCAAGGGATACGTAACGATCTCGCCGACGCATACGAAACTTCATAATAGCATGCATTAACATTCCACGTCGCATCAATAATCACGATTAACAGTTGGGTCCCCGTGTGTAATGTATACCCCCTTAAACACCACTTTTATATAAGCAAACCGGGGTTTGCCGGTGTATACCTATTTTCCTTATTTTTCCTTATTTTTGTTCCAAAACATAGATTGTGGGTACTGGGTACTCGTTAGATTGTACCCACAATCAATGTTTTGAGCATATTGAAATTATCAGTATTTTCCAATTTTCTTCTGAAAAAAAAAAAAAAAAAAAAAAAAAAAAAAGTATATTTTTCGTAATGAGGGGCTTGCATCAGGAAAACATCCACGTGAAATGTTTACCCTCTTATACCCTTCTTTTATATCGTGAAACTGAGGTATACAGTGGTATACCATTTTAGCTCACCGGAGCCGAAGGTTCACAACGCGATGTTATAGAATGGCCATGCTCCGTTGTCCGTCCGTTGTCGTCCGTAGTCCCGCCGTAGTCCGTCGTCGTCGTCCACAATTTCAAAGATCTTCTCTTATCTGAAACCGCTTGGCCAATCTAAGACAAACTTCATGTGGAGCATCCTTAGGAAGGGGGAACGAAAGTGTATATAAATGGTACATGTCACATGATAAAGATGACCGCCATGGCCATAAGTAGCAAAAAGCAGAAGGCCTATATGATTTTGAAAATTTGGCAAGAGGCATCAGGCAAAGGAGCACTACAAAGTTTATGTAAATCATGACCCTGGGATGACCTTGACCTATTTCATGGCAAAGTCAACATGAGTCGACCGTGCATTTGAATGGGAAAATTGTCAAAATGTCCTTTGAAGGGACAAACTTGAAGGAAATGGACAAATGGACTGGAAATTTATGATTCTGAAACCCCAGAATGTTTTGACCCCAGGGGCTGGGTCTGTCCATCCCCGGGAGAGGAGCTCTACAAAGTTGGTATCAATCATGACACTGGGATGACCTTGACCTATTCTACGACAAGGTCAACTTAGGTCACCTATGCATTTGAATGGAGAAAAGTGGGAAAATGTCATTTAATTGCAGAAAACTTGCTGTAAATGAGCAAATGGACATAATATTTATGTCTATGAAAACATTTTGGCACCAAGGGGTTGTTTTCCCCTGCCACATGGCTAAAACTGTGAAACTGCTCGGCCAATCAAAGCCAAATTTAATATGGAGGATCTTTAGGAAGGGGGAACCAATGTATACATAAATAATCCAGGTCACAAAACCAAATGGCCACTATGTCCATGTATGGTAAAAACCTTTCAAAACTCTTCTCCGGAACCGGTGGACTAATGTCAACCTTTACATATTTTACAGCAAGGTCATTATAAATGTAGTTCGCCCATGACCATAATAGTCAAACAAGTGTATGGGTGTTTATTCCAGATCTCAGGTGAGCGTTTACAGGACCATTGGTCCTCTTGTCTTATTTTTTGATCCAAAACATAGCTTGTGAGTACTCGTCAGTATCCACAATCGATGCTTTGAGCTGCTCAAAACTATTAAAAATATCGTTTTTTTAAACGAATTTTCCATTTTCTCAGGGGAAAATAGTACATATAGTTCATGGCCAAACTTTTCATAATGCATGTCTTAACGCCGTCCATAATTCTGACCTTGATTATGTATTACTAAACGTGGACCATGAAAGCTCGTGTGACACATGTACCCATTGGCAATTTGAACTGTTAAATAGGAAACATCGATTTTGATTATTTGACGTAAGTTGGGAGCAATTTTTTTCTGTTATTCTGATTCCTTAGTTAAGCTAATGTTAAAATGATTAAATTCTCAAAAATGCAGTTACTGCGTTTTAATCAATATATAAAAATTAAAACAGATTCTTGAAGAGCAGCGAACATATTAATGAGGAAGGAGATGGGCCATACGGCGGTCTTATCAGTAACCCTCAAAAGATATGGCAACGTAGAGCCAAAGAGAACGACTGTAACTTTCCAACTTTCAACAGGGGCTAGCATTTTCCAAGTGGGGCCAAAATATTAAACGTTGGTTAGAAAATTAATCTAAAAAATAATTGATAATTTTCAGATTTCTCAGAATATCCTCGCTGGTCTCAAAGGACCAAAAAGAACAAGCAAATTCAGAGATTTATGTCCACCGCCTTAATTGTTTAGACACAAGCAACATAATATAATGAGAATAATGTATATATCCAAAGCACATGCACGAGGGTCTGGATGGGGGGTCCTTGTATTCACTAATCACTAAAAATTTAGCCATTTATTCACTGTCATTAAAATTTTGGCTTATTCATTAAAATTTGCTCGATTATTCATTAAAATATGATAATTACTAGAACCGCCTTCTTCATCCAGCTAATTTCTTATAGCAAATATAGGTATTCCCCACCTAAGGCATCCCTTATCTAAAGCCACAAAGACTAGTTCTATGATACTTAATTGTAGACTGCTGAGTGCAACCTTGATTTTAACATCTTGAGAGAAGCATATATTATCTGCTAGACCACAAAGCCTCATAGAAACTTTCCAAAACAGTTAACTGATTTTTTAGCAAATCCTCTTTTAAATCTGTTGGGAATATAATCCACTGAATATGCCCCGAGTTTCACCCTGAATCTTTCTCTTCAATTATGCATATCAAAGGTTAATTTAAGAAAAATTGTAACTTCAGGGGTAATAAGCTGTTGTTTGTATTTAGTTAACTAGTAAGCATTGTAGTACTATGTGACGTATGATTTTGTGCTTGTGCCTGATTGTACAAAACATTTTATAAATGTCTTAAATACCGAGCGAGCGAAGCGAGCGAGGAAAAAATTATGTAGCGCCATATAAACTGCCAGTTAGATTTTCATTAACGTTCTTAGTACTGGCTTGTTTCTGATTGCAAAAGTCACCATATTTATGCTCTGTCATACATGTATAAAAAAGCAAAGTGATGTCCATCCACAGAAAAGATTACCATTTATATAGGATTGGAACATACATAATAAGGACAAAGTGGGGTAACAGAATAAAAAGAAAATACATATACATAAGCAAACAAAGTATCTGGCTCAGGAAATGACACATTTTTTTTAAAAGATTCATGAAGTGAGTCCCTACATGCTATGTCTTTCCAAACATTCAAAGATTTCAGAAATATGACTATAACATTTGAGCTAAATCGGGCCTGGGGGCGAAAAAATGAAATTCTGGAATGTCAGGGAGGCCATCTAAGACAATTCCATAGCCAAATTTAGCATATTCATTATTCTTTAAAATGTTATTATTCACTATTCATTATATTATTCTGCTATTCATTAAAATTTTTCATTTATTCATTATTTTTTAGGACCTACTTATTCACTAATCATAAAATTTTTGGCTCTTTATTCACTCTCATTAAAATTTTTAGGCCATTATTCTTTAATCATTATACCCCATCCAGACCCTCTTAGTGTAAATGCCCGAAAAAAGACGAAGATTCAATTGCCAAAAATGTGTCAAAAATTAATCTGGGGATTATATTTTAATCACATGCAAATCTTCAAAGCATGGCCAAGGCATAGATCTGTAAAGTTTCAAAAGAATCGGAATAAAATTGTAGGAGTTGTGCTCACAAGGTACCCACTGTCCATTCACTTTCGTTATAAAAATGCCTGAAAAACGACTATATTCAAATTGCTAAAAAGTGTCAAAACTAATCTGAGGATTGTATCAAAACCATATGCACCTCTCAAAGAATGGCCAATACATCTGTAAAGTTCGCAAAGAATCGGAATAAATTAATCTGAGGATTATTTCCAAACCATATGCACATCTTCAAAGCACCATCAAGACGTCAGTAAAGTTTCAAAAGAATCGGAATAAAACTGTAGGAGGATTTGCGCACACAAGGTACCCACTGTCCATGCACTTTCATTGTCCAAATACCCGAAAAACGACTAAGTTCAAATTGCGAAAAAAGTGTCAAAAATTAACCTGAGAATTATATCAAACCAAATACACATCTTCAACGCATGGTCAAGACATTTAGAATCGGAATAAAACTGTAGGAGGAGTTGCGCACATAAGGTACCCACTGTCCATTCACTTTCACAATCAAAATGCCTCAAAAATGACTTAAGTTCAAATTGTTAAAAAACGTATCAAAAATTATTCTGAGGATTATATCCAAACCACATGCATATCTTCAAAGCATGGTCAAGACATCTGTAAAGTTTGAAAAGAATCTGAATAAAACTGTAGGAAGATTTGCGAACACAAGGTAATACTTTTATAGGGGACGACAGGACGGACATACGGAATGACGGAAAGCGGAAAACTATGTCCCTCGGCATTGTCAAACCTTTTCTTCGAAAAGGCGGGGGACAAAGATATACCTGATAATGCCCTGTTAAGGATAAATGATTTCGATTCAAATACGCGTTGGTATAAAAAGAATTCGTAGTCATTTTACGTTGCTGTCAGTACATCAGGATATGTCCGTGAAATAAATATCCCCGTATACCCCACTTTTGTACATAAAAATGGGATCTACATGGGTAATAAAATATAAAAGTCTGATCCTTTGGAAGCAGTGAAAACATTCAAAGTGAGGTAGTATGTGCCATATTGCGCAATTTTGGGTACTGCACCCTCATCAGTGACCCTTAATAAACCGGCGACGATACCCAGTTTACACCAGGGAAGTCTAAATCAGATGCCTTAACGGGGTCGGGGTCAAATAATGAAAACATTGTTTAGAAGATGACGCCTCTAGACCTAAAAATTTTGATACTCAAAATATTCTTACTGATCTCTAAGGACCGAAAGAAATTATAATCTGCACTATGGGTGATGTACGGGGAGACTGATAGACTGGTAAACCTTTTTTTAGTCCAAATCATAGATCGTGGGTACTCGTTAGGACCGCCACTTTGAGGCGGTTCTAATGTGTACCCACAATGTTTTGAGCAAAAATGATAAAATCATCAGTTTAATGATAAAACTATCAGTTTTTTTTTTTCCTTAATTTTTTTAAAGCTGAAAAAAGTCATTGTATATTGCATAGACAAGTTTTCTAAATGGAATGGGCGGTTTTGCTCATTGCATCCTTGGTATAAGCTTTAATGTAAGACTTTTGTTTTCCTAAATGCCGTTATTGAAATCATAAATAAATAAACATAACAACTCTAATGTACGAGTGAATTGCATCATTTTAACTCACCTGAGCCGTTAGGCGCACAAGTTGAGCCTGTAGGATGACCATGCTCAGACGCCCGTCCGTCCGTCGTCCGTCCACATTTTCAAAGATCTTTTTCTCTGAAACCGTTTGGCCAATTGAAACCAGACTTCAAATGAAGCATCTATAGGAAGAGGTGAACCAATGCGTATAAAAATAATCTAGGTGACATGACCAAGTTAGCCGCCATGCCTATATGTGATAAAAAAAACTTCAAAAATCTTCTTCTCCGGAACCGGTGGACAGATTTCAACGAAAATTGGCATGAATGTATATATAAACATGGATCAACATGGGTCCCCTATGCATTTGAATAGGTAAGACTGTTAAAATCTCATTTGAAGTAAAAAAAAACTTGCTGGAAATTTGCAAATGGACAGGATATTGATTATTCTGAAGAAACAAATGGCCACAGAGCTTCATCTGCCCCTTTACTGGGGCTATTTTCCATAATATTCAAACATGTTTATTGATATACATGTATACAGCAGATCTCAGTTGAGCGTTTACAGGACCATTGGTTCTCTGGTTAATACAGTTAGGTCTAAACGTGTTTTGTAAAACCGTTTTTAGTGTTCGTATCTTTTGGATAGTACGAGATCTTCGAAATGCCAGCACCGGTTCAAGTACAACCATTTCACCCCCAGTCAAACGGAAACCATCTTGTTGAGAAGGGAAAAACAATGGCGACACCATCTCAGCGGCTCCAAAAGTTGCTGATTTGTTTGTGTATTGCTCAGATGGTCGTTGTTGCAGCAATCGCGGTGGTGCTGGTAGTATTTGTACAAGATTATGTAAGTCTCATTTTTTGTATCGTTGAATGTTTTTCATAGTGTCATTTGAAATGAACCGTCTTGTCAGAAAACCAACAATGTGGTTTCCGAACAGGTCCAACATAAATCATGCTATACAGTCGGAGAAGCAGGCTGGAAGCTTGAAATTTCGGATTAGTGTACTATCCGTGTAGCGAAAACAAAGACGCTGATCAGCTTCGCGGTTACCTGTTAGTAACAGGTAACCGCGAAGCTGATCAGCGCCTTTGTTTTCGCTAGTGTTAGACATGTACATCGCCAAAACAATATATATATTCTCTTCATGTAAATTTAAAACAACATTACATGTTTACAAGTATTGGATTTTCAAAATTGATGAAACGGCAGTATTTAAACATTTTCGACTGCGTTGTATTTGACCATTCATGATAAACTCACGTTTTTGCCGAAATTTTAGTTGCATCTTGAATAAATTCGTTTGCAAATATGATATATAAATTTGAAAAGCGTATCTGATTATATTTGTTCAATTTTCCATGGGCGGCCCCTGTGGCCGAGTGGTTAAGAGCGCTGATATTTCATTATCGCACTTAACCATTCGATCATCTCACCGCTGTGTCTGGTGTGGGTTCGAGCCCCGCTCTGGCCACATGTGAGACAAGCCAAGTTCTGCTTGCGGGTGTGTCATATGGTTTTTCTCCGGGTTCTCCCGTTTTCGCCCCACCTACTGATTGGCCCGTCTCATATGAGCTGAAATAATCTTGAAAGGGACGTTAAACTGAATTAAAAAAAAATCCATGTGTAGCGTAAGGCGACCAGTGATCGATCAGGGACCAGTGATCGATCAACTAGTGGTTATCGGCTATTTATTCTCAAAGGATACCTGAAGTAAATCTTATGCTAGTCTCAACTTCAAGCGCATTATATAACCTTACAAACAGTAATGTAAATTTATTTGGAAAGCTTTTCTATTTTGCGTTTTCTGGCACTTGACGAAGAGGGGGTCTTAGTTGTACTGCATTAAAGTGGTGATTGTTCAATAAATTCTTCAAGATGAAACAACCTGCATTCGTTCCGACTAGCTATTTTTTTTAACTTTACTGAATACTAAACAAATCTGATCCATATTCCAAATTGTATGGGATAACGCTGCGATTAATTGACGATATCTGTGGTTTTCGAGCTAGTTTTTCAACAGTTTTCCATTGTTTCTATGGGTGTTTATGCTTTTCGACCACCTCATTTCGCTGCTTTATTTCTTCTAACTCACTGAAAATTTCCAAACTGTGTTTCGTGGCTAGAGGTAAACAGTTATTATTCTTTCTAAAAATGTACATACCTTCCAAGTTAGCCTCGGTTTTGGAGAGAAAAAAAAAAGGTGATCGATCACTGGTCCACCTGACCCTGATTCACGCGCATTATATAACCTTACAAACAGTAATTTAAATTCATTTGGAAAGCTTTTGTATTTTGCGTTTTCTGGCACTTGACGAAGAGGGGGTCTTAGTTGTACTGCATAAAAGTGGTGATTGTTCAATGAATTCTTCAAGATGAAACAACCTGCATTCGTTCCGACTGGCTATTTTTTTTAACTTTACTGAATACTAAACAAATCTGATCCATATTCCAAATTGTATGGGATAACGCTGCGATTAATTGACGATATCTGTGATTTTCGAGCTAGTTTTTCAACAGTTTTCCATTGTTTCTATGGGTGTTTATGCTCTTCGACCACCTCATTTCGCTGCTTTATTTCTTCTAACTCACTGAAAATTTCCAAACTGTGTTTCGTGGCTAGAGGTAAACAGTAATTATTCTTTCTAAAAATGTACATACCTTCCAAGTTAGCCTCGGTTTTGGAGAGAAAAAAATGGTGATCGATCACTGGTCCACCTGACCCTGATTCACGCTGTATGATGGTGGGTGTGTTAAAATGACGTCACTGAGAATGTGACGTGATGACGTCATAAATTGACATATAGAAAAACATGGCGAAGGTTCAAGCTTGGATATGGTTTGTACAAATGCATTCTCCAATGCACGTTTGATCCACAAATTTATCAAACATGGCTATTTTTGATCGATCACTGGTCACTTTACGCTAGCCAGTTTTGCTGTGATATGATGGGTATTTGCACATATTTTCATTTTCGGTGTTATGCTATTCCCTTATTGTACCTGAATGGAGTGTGGCGTACAATTGTAAGGTGCACTGAACTGAAACGCAAAACATCATAAATATAAAAATATACATATCAAAATGTTTTGCTGAAATACCTATATGCAGTGTACAGGTGTAAGAGCTCGTATGTCAGAGCAAAATGCCCGCAAACTTTATGATAAATGTAGATTGTTCCACCATATACTAGATAATAAAAGAAGTGAACATAATTTGATAAGTCTCCAGGACGAAAATTACCAGTTCTTAGTGCAGACGTCTTTCATAACATGTACTATCTGACAAAAAATAATAAAGAATCAGCAGGAGATGATAATATCCAAAATAAAAAAAAATCATGTGACAAATTTCATGAAACAAATGTGCCGGACAAGAAGATTTTGTACGAAATGCCAGTGATTGAAAAACTTAAAAATCCACTTGAACTGGATATCTGTTTGGTTGTTTTGAGGTTCTAATGTCCTAGTAAAGTATTTTTAGGCAAATCAGGATGAATCCACCGTTTCCTAGTTGAACACGTTTTGGGAGTTTATGTGTCTTGCTCAAGAACACAACACGGTGCCCCGAGCAGGATTCAAACACAGGACCTTTTATTCTGAGTCCGATGTTTCTCCATCAGACCACCGCGCTCCCCTTAAACTCAGGGAGAATTCTGTATCAACCAGTGGGGCCGAGTTAAAATTAATTACAGCATAGCAAATTGTTTTTATTTCAATGATTTCCTGCTCAATATCCCAGTCAACAATTATGGTCATGTCTGGAATTTTCCACCATTTTATGTGATTTCTACCCGACTTAGGGTTATCACGATATTCGCAATGTGCTGTTTTTGTTTGATGTTTTGTTTGAGTTGTGGCTTAGACGGCAGACCCAGTCAACAACAATGGCCATGTCGGGATGTTGTCTCAATTTTAAGGGACTTCTACCACACATTCGGAAATAGAATGACACCCAAAACGCGCTTGAAAATATAACCAATTAAACCACATTTGTAAAAAAATAAATGTATGTGTGGTTTGACTTGAATTACTTTTTCTGGGCAGAGTCAGGCCTTCTGAGTGGTTAGCCAGTAATTGTTTGGTCTTTATTCAGCATAGCGACACAAGCAGCTCATCTGTTTCTCACAGCTTGAATATACCTAGCAAAATACTAAACCACTTTTCTGGACATGCTAAGACCTTCTTACTCAGGTGGTCGGACAGACTTACAGTCCATATAAAAGCCATGATTATGCTGTGTCATTGTCAGGTGGGACTGTGAGTTGATCTAACGCTTTATTTCCATGGTAAACAGCCAAGGTGAAGTTGAGACGGTCGGTTATCCAAACTACGGGTACACCCCATTTGTTAAACCTCCAAAGCCTTTTATGACCCCCTTTTATATAATTGAGCCGGCCCATGGGAAAACCAACAATCTGCATAGGCGAAAGCAAAGGCGCAGATCAGCTTCGCGGTAACCGCGAAGCTGATCGGCGCCTTTGTTTTCGCTACTAGGATAGTACAATTCCTCCTCTTCTTAACTCCAAAATTTCAAGCTTCTAGCTCTTTTCTGTGACTGTACGGGCCGGTTTATGTCGGACCTGTTCGGAAACCACATTGTTGGTTTTTCCACGAGGTGGCTCATACATAACAAAAACAAAATGGTTGGCGGTTCTGTCAACAATTTTTCAGTGTTGTTGGGATTGTGCAAATAATTATTTTTTTGTTGTTAGCCAAATTCTGAGGACCAAGGGTGTCTTGCTCAAGGTCACAACACAACAGAAGTAGCTTTCTCCGGAGTTTTGTACTCTACCACTAGGCTACCCTGCTCGACTAGGACATATAGATTTAAACTAATGCCCAAAGTACAGAAAAACATGCGAGAAGTGTTCACATTAATACATGTGTTACCCAGTTGAGATCTTTGTTTAATTTTATTATAATCCGTTTTTAGCTCGCCTGTACGAAAGTACAGGAAGAGCTATTGCAGTCACCCCGGCGTCGGCGTTCGCGTTGCTCAAATGTTAAAGTTTTTGATTAAAGTTTTTATAAGTCTATATCTCTTGAACATGCTGATGGATCAAGTTAGTAGATATTGGTCTGAAGTTTTATGCAGTACCATCATGACCCACCCTGGGTGACCTTGAGGTCAAGGTCACAGACTTAGAAATTTTGTGTTAAAGTTTTTGGTTTAAGTTTTAATAAGTCTATATCTCTTGAACTTGTTGATGGATCAAGTTGATACTTCGCATGTGAGTAGATATTGGTCTGAAGTTATATGCAGTACCATCAAAACCCACCCTGGATCACCTCGAGGTCAAGGTCACATACTTAGAAATTTTATGTTAAAGTTTTTGGTTAAAGTTTTATATGTTTGTATCTCTTGAACATGTAGGTGGATCAGATTGATACTTTACATGCTGGTAAATATTGCTCTTTAGTTTTTTTGCAGTACCATCATGACCTACCCTGGATGACCTTGAGCTCAAGGTCACAGAAATTTTGTGTTAAGATTTTGGTTAAAGTCGATATCTCTTGAACGTGTTGATGGATCAAGTTGATACTTTGCATGTTGATAGATATTGGTCTCAGGTTTTATGCTGTACAATTATGACCCACCTGGATGACCTTGGGGTCAAGGTCACGGACTTAGAAATTTTGTTAAAGATTTGGTTAAACTTTCTATAAGTATGTTATGTCTTGAAAATGTAGATGTATCAAGTTGATACTTTGCATGTTTGTAGATATTGGTCTGAAGTTTTATGCTGTACCATCACGAGTCACCTTGAGGTCAAGGTCGTGGGTCATTTGATAGATTTAGGGACAAAGCTCAAGTCAGGCGAGCTAAGCTGTCCTGCGACAGCTCTTATTTATAATCGTTAGTACATTTTCGCTGTACCGATAGACATGGTAATTTCGCTGTCCTAGTAAAAATGGTTTTATTAATGATAATGATAATCGCTGTATTTCTGGCGGCTTTGGTTGGGATTTTGACTTATTTACATCAAATTGTTTTGTTACATGTGTTCACCAGTTGAACAAAACGTTTGTTTTTATTTAATTTTCTTTCTTTATGAAGTCCCCAGGAAAAATAGTTTTCGGCGTTGTCCCCAGTAAAGGCGATAATCGGTGTCCCAGGAAAAGCGGTTTATCTTAGTTGTGCTGCTGTTGGTTGTGCCTGCCTCTCTGTCGTGCTCGTTGCTTTTGGTTCCTTTTTGGGCTTAGCCGGATGGCTGCCTTTTTGGGAGGGAGCTGGTCAGTCTGCTCTTCGTGTGTGTTGTCGGAAAAAATGTTTTGTTGTGTTTCCTGGTCCCTCTATTCATACTACCCACTACACGATAGAGTTTTTCTTTCTATAAATGCATGGACTTATAAGTTGGTATTGGCTATTTACCTGTAGTTTGCACCTGTAGTTACTATACTGAACTAAATTATAAGTAAAGCATTTCTTTTAGCTGGTCCTAGGTTGTTACAAGCCATATTATGGTTGTGTTGCAAACATAAAATAATTTGAGTCGTCTCATGTGCCAACTGCTTTTTGCCTAAGAATGTAACCAAGTAGCTCCCTACGTGCATATGTAATTACTCTACTTTGTAATTAAGTCTTTAAGTCTCACAAGGGTTTCTTATGATTTTCAGTATAAAACTGTGTGCAGTCAGCCAATAAAGGTATTTTAACCATGGATGTCTTGTGGGCAAATTAAGGGTAATTATGACGTGAAAAAACTAAGTTATTTATTTTTTCAAGATACTGCAGCTGTTAGTAAAGTAAATTTTGTAATGAAAAATTATTTTAGTTGCGCTTTTGTTATTTACGATATTCATATCCAAATTTCTACAAGAAATATGAATCCATTTCCAACTGAGAGCAAAAGAAAACGTGAGTTTATCATCACAGTAGTGTGTATATTTGTGTTAACTTAGCTGAGTGACAGTAAGTATCACTTTCACATATATTAAACACCAGAGCGCCTTTCATTGACTTAGTAAAACACATGATAAATGTAAAATAAAATGAATGCATTTTGAATTTAAATTCAGGGAAAAGACATAAGTTGGTTAAAAGAAAAAGCAGGTATGTACCTTATTTTGTTACAAACCAATATAGGGTAAAACACACTAGTGTAGTTTTGCAAGGCATACGACAAAACCCTACCAATCACTGACAATCGTTAGATTTGAAGCTCCCATTATAGCACGGTTTGTTAACTAACACGGTTCTCCGCATGGATCCCACCGTTCGTGTTATAAAGAGGTTATCAATAGATTTTGAGTTGATAATAATCGGAGTACTTTACGTTTGATTTAAACTAAGATGTCGTCAATAAATCCACATGAAATCATAAGTGAACGAGCGGAAAACAGTAAACAATTCTGGTGGCAAATGTCAATATATACATGTACTGTCAAATATTCCTATAGAAACTATTACAGTGTACGTCCCGTACTTTAGGTATCTTTGGTAAATATAGATCTGTTATCAATAAAGTTTAGGAGCATTCACATTCATTAAAGGGAGTCGGCATGATACTTTTTAAAGTAGTTCGGTTACTTTTGCAATCCATTTTAGAAACAATGGAAGCAGATATGGTAAAAATTCAAAACAGCAACGGGATAGAACCGGGGAACGCCTCTTACTACATCGATGTGGATTCTAGACTGTCGAAACTGGAGTACAATCAAACTCAAAACCAGTTCGACCTTCAACTACTCAATGAACGCATTGTCACACTAAAGTCTAATGTAGACGCAAACTTGAGAAATGCTACAACCGAACATGTAGAGAAAACCCTAATTAACGCCCTAGAAGAACAAGCCGATTTGATTCTAACGTTTAACGACACGATACGCGGGTTATTCACTCACGTAGACATTCAAAACAAACGCATAGATAGCAACAGACAAAAGCTTGATGAACTTGACACTGCTGTAACAGATGCTCTCGAATCAGTTCAAACGCAGAAAGCCTTACTGAAACAGTTTGAGGCTGATTACACTGTAACAAACGTAACTATTTACAATCATGGTGCAAGGATAGCAAAACTGGAAGCAGACATGACAGACGGTCACACTATAATCTCCAACCACAGCGATATGGTTGAACATCTAGAAAATATCATACATGGCCAAAACACCAGTATAAAGGCAGCAAATGAAAAGATAGCGCAGCTAAAATCTGATGATGAGCAAACACGCGCGAATGTTACGATCCTAAATGCTAGGATAGAGCAGCTAGAGGATACCGTGACGGAAAACGCAAACTTTATCCGAAATATTACTGTCGAGTTAAATGAGATAAATCTGAATATTACAACAGCCGGCGAACGGAACCAAACCAAATCGGACATTATTAAAGAACTGATTATGAATTTGACCGCATATAACATTGATCTCTCTGCTCTTTCCAAACGGATAGGTGACCTTGAAATAAAAACAAATTCATCTGAATCTTCTGTCGCTGACCACGCTGAACGCATAGGGCAGCTTGAGGCAATGCAACTAGCGGACAATTTACTAAATGAAGAACAGAAATCTCAAATTATAGAACTTCGAGACGAGGTTAACCAAACTTTGAGTGTTGTACAAAATATCAGTAACGAATTAGCAGGTAGGTGTAGAATACGTTGGTACATGTAATTGCAGCATTATAAGACATTCCTGCTAATTTGTTTGACACCCGTTGAAATGTCAAGAACGGAGCTACATGTAATTATTAAATATTATTCTGAAAATCGGCATCACGGTCATACCGCTACAAAAAGTAAATATGTTTCGCTATCCGGGATATCGTGATTTTTGGACAGATCCAATTAATTGCTCATTGAAACGCAACATATATTGGTATATTTGTTTTGCCTAAAATGCGGACATGCCGATGTTTGTTCTGAACAATTATCATCAAATTTTAAACGTACGATTCATCATGCTGGTTTCAAGCTCAAGCTAATAAATAAATTTTGGGAAAAGCAGATACTCGATTCTTCTTACCCGTATTTTAATATTGGTAATCGTAAGCTGGCAACCGGCAGATGAAAAAAAAAAGGTGAACACATGTTAATTTCTTTCGTTATGCAGTGAGTGGGGCGTGGTCTTCTTGGTCGTCATGGTCACAATGTAGTAGCACGTGTGGCCCTGGACTGTCAGAGAGAAAACGAACATGTACCAACCCAACCCCATCATCACTTGGGCGTGGTTGTATTGGCGATTCTTTGATTATGATAATGTGTTACATGCCCAATTGTCCAGGTAAGTTTTGCCTCTTCTCAGATGTTTTTCATTGTACGTAGTTTACACTTTAAACATTAATATTAATTTCACCATTATACATACACCCACAAAGTTTCATTACACAAATCATGAGCTTGGAAATGAAACTATAAATGTAAAATGTAAAGATTTCAGAATAAATTTAAAAAAGTTTCAAGTAACAAGTATCGATTGTAACTTGTAGTCAGTTAAACATTATAAAGTGCCGTCCTATATTAAAGTTACAACATTTTAGTTAAAAGTGGACTCTATACTTGCATATTTGTGTTGGCAACAAAACAAAAGTGTCATATAACTAAGGTAACGTCTAACATTACGAAAACTTGCCCATGCAATAAACAGAGATGTTTTGAGCATTAAAAATTGAAAATTTTCGGCTGAAAAATTTTGATATTTTTCTTATTTTTGCTCAAAACATAGATTGTGGGTACACATTAGAACCGCCTCGCTGAGGCGGTTTTAACGAGTACCCACAATCTATGTTTTGGAGCAAAAATAAGAAAAATAGGTATACCCCTGCATACCCCACTTTTGCTACATAAAAGTGGGGTTCATGGGGGTATACATTACACGGACATGTTTTCATGATGTATCAAATTGTTAATGTTTTTATTAATTGCATTACTATTTTCATATTTCGTGATAGCGGTTAGGGGAATCTGTCATATTTGACGAGAGTTTCCAAAATTGTCTATCAATGTCGGGTATATGTTTAGGATTTACAGATCACATGTTTGAGAGACATTTTTGAATACCAAATTCACTTTCGCACTTAGATAGAATGTTCTAGAAGGTTCGAGTTTACAGTTTGCTCAAAACATAGTTTACTCAAAACATAGATTGTGGGTACAAGTTAGAACCGCCTCGCCGATGCGGTTCTAACGAGTACCCACAATCTATGTTTTGGAGCAAAAATAAGAAAAAAGGTAAACCCCCGCATACCCCAGTTTTTCTATATTAACGTGGGGTATAATGGGGTATATATTACACGGAAATGTTATCCTGGTGGCAATGGCTATATAAGCTCATGGTAGAAGAGGTCTGATATATAAATAATTGGATCAAAGATAGAGACCGAAAACGAACTAGGCTGAGAGCTGTGGCTCTGTATGCAAGATTGATAATTAAAATGAATTTAAATAAACCTATAAAATGCTGAACACTGATTTATTTCTTATCACAATAGGGAAATACTAATGAATGTCAGGAGAAATGTCGCACTCACGTTGAACCATCTGTCAGCAATGAGAATGATAGCAACGATTCTTCAACCGACAATCTACCTGCTTTTCGTCATATGATAAGAGTTCTAATTTCTTTTAACTCAATTTTACATCAAAAGGCTTGCTTTTTTGTAACCATAGAATCCAGCACCAAGCACATCCTTCCGAAAATTGATGAGCTTCGAATTTTGATTACATATGACAAATGTCCAGATATTTATGGACTTTGTGAGGCATTTCTTGATCCAGACATTATGAATCAGCAGATACAGATTGAAGGTTACGATTTTAAACGTAAAGATAGAAAGTGTACTCTTGATAAGACAGGTGGTGGTCCATTTTCTATTTTTGTAATAATCTAAAGTACGAACGCAGGCCAGAATATGAACTCTCGAATATTGAGACGATATGGACTGATATGAACTTATAAATGCAAATTCTTTTATATTAAGCTCAGTTTATCATTCGCCAAGTTCAAAAACTGAATGGATAGACTTGTTGGAAGAAGAGCTTTCCAGTGCACAGGTGTCAAATTTGGAAGTTATTCTGATGGAAGATTTCAATATTGACCTAATTTCAAAAAACAGATAGTTTGTGGTCCCTTCTAGTATTCCAAACATTTCATTTGTCACAACTTGTGCAAGAACCGACACGTGTTTCTAAAACCAAGCCCCAATTTAATTGATCATGTTTACTCATCCAGTCCTGAAAAGATATCAAACTGCTTCGTTTCTAAACTTATAGTGCTGTACCATCTATCAGGAAAACATGTCCGTGAAATGAGTACCCCCTCCAACCCCACTTTTATATAGCAAAACTGGGGTATGCAGGGGTATACCCATTTTCTTTCTTTTGCTCCAAAACATAGATTGTGGGTACTCGTTAGAACCGCCTCAGCGTTTTGAGCAAAAATACTTGAAGAACAATATCAAAACATTTCTACAGAAAATTTTCAATTTTTACAATTTAAGAAAGATCTGTATATTACATGGGCATGTTATCGAGGAAAATTAATAACAAAATTCCGAAACATTATGAAAACTTGCCCATGCAATAAACAGAGAATTTTTGAGCTTTAAAAATTAAAAATTTTCACCTGAAAAAATTTGATATTTTTCTTATTTGATGCGGTTCTAACGAGTACCCACAATCTATGTTTTGGAGAAAAAATAAGTAAAAATAGGTATACCCCGGCATACCCCAGTTTTTCTATATAAAAGTGGGGTTTAAGGGGGTAGACGCTTCACGGACGTGTTTTCTTGATGAGACAATCATATAACTACAATGCATCGCTGTTATAAGCATTTTAATGAAACTTGTTTTCTGTCCGAACTTACAAGAGACCTCGATATATTCGTGACTGATCAAACAACCATAATGATTGACATGCTCACATGGTCCTCAATTCTGTTGAAACATCTAAACAAACACGCTCCTTTGAAATAGAAACGCCTTAAAATCAGACGTCGGCCAGACTGGTTTAACTCACAAATTATCGAATCACAGCGGCTTAGGGATGAATGTAAGCATCATAAACAATGGACAGAGTACAGGACATATAGAAACAAAACAAGACAATTAATTAGGGCTGCTATGCGCAAATATTTTCCCAAATCGATCTATCCAAGATACTAAACATATATGGGCACATTTGCGCACGGTAAATGGTGATTCAAAGGCGTCAAATAACCGATTACCCGATGAACTTTTATCGATGATGAACAAATCACGGAATCAAATGTAACTGTGTGTGCAGGGTGTATGTTGTCTGGACATTGGTATCCCGGGGCGCCACATGCGCTATGCTCGACAGCTCTTTCCCAAATATTGAATAGTTACTATGTTTTAAAGAAGGTTTTATTGAAAAAGTATACATGCACAAACGTATAAAACCCTCTATTTCAAATATGTTGGATATACATGTATTTACATGTATTCATATGTTTTATACGCCCATGGATTCTTTAATGAAATTACTGTTTTCGTCATAAGGAGCAAGCATATACTACTTTTATTGTTCCTTTTCACGACGTTAGACTATGTTAAGCGCACAAATGTATATGTTGATAATACTGTGATTACCTTTGTATCACTTGTGCACCTTTGTATTTTATACTGTTGTATATATGTAAATGAGGGCCACAAGGTAGAATAGCCAATAAGCTAATTCGTGTTACCCTCTTTAAACATTGTATAAACAAATTGGCTTCTTTAAAAAGAAACCAATGAAAAGGTCAGCAGCAACCAGAGCTACCAGTGAAGCTTGTTGGTTCTAGATTTTCAGTGCGGATGTTTCCCTAATTCGTCATTTATTTCGATTCTCGTATGTTTCAGTTTCGTTTCATATACGCGAATTTCGTTTCATTTTATGAAAGACAGACCAGTGTGTGTAGCTTTGAAACCTTAGTGTCCCTTAAGCCTAAAGGCATTGGTCAAGATTTCTGGTGTTACGGAATCAAAGCCAATTCTAAAAGGAACATGATTTAAGTCAATCTGTCGATTTGTAGATATAGTTTCCTTTTAAAAGGAAAGTCTCGCCCGTGTTGATCAATTTGTAAGGAGTTATATCAGAAGTGTAAATATAAAATGATAGAATTTTATGTACCTAACATTGCAAGGGTATCATCGCATTATAAACAAACTGTTTAAATAGACCTGAGCAGAGTGTTAGAGTGTATGTTTGAAGGATTTGATAAACCAGATGACCAATGGTCATGTAAACGTTCACCTGAGATTTGTTATACTCAAATACTTTCCGATGATACATATCCTTGTTTCTAACACACCTCGCCTATATAGCCAATGGTAAAAAACGTGTTATATTGTGCAACAATTTCACTGGGCGAATAAGCGTGACGTTACTTTGCGGCATTTGTGACGTCAGCTATCCCACAAAGCAGCGTTAGACGGTGAAACGTCGTTTTAGCGCACAACAAACGTAATAAGTGTGTGTAAATACCAGCATTACAGTCAAATATTTGGCGGGATATCTGCAAAGCAATGGCGGAAAGCTGAACGATTTCGACGGTTTCAGCAACATTTATTCTGTTTACTGTGTGTTAGAATCGAAATAGATTAGCTCAAGTGCGTGAATTGTTGAGTAATAATTCACTGTTTGTCGGTCAGTTGTAAGAAGATAAATCACTCGCGCTACGCGCTCGTGATTTGATCTTCTTTACAACTGACCTCCAAACAGTGAATTATTACTCAACACAATTCACTGCTAGAGCTGATCTATTTCTTAAATATAGCCTTGGGCCAGCAACAGACAACCTTGTGGGGCCAAAACTTTTCCATAAACATAAATTGCCCATTTGCCTATCCCCAGCATGTTTGATCTCATAAATGAAATTTTACCAATTTTCACCATTCCAATGCATGGGCAACCTAAGCTCAACTTGCTGTAAAATAGGTCATGGTCATCCAAGGGTCAAGATTTGCTTATACGTTGTGCAGCTCCATTACCCGATGTTTCATGCCAAGTTTCAAAATCGTAGGCCTTCTGGGTCTACAGAAGCAGATTTTTATTTTAATTTTGCTATCTATAGCCACGGCAGCCATCTTGGTCATGTCACCTGAATCATGTATTTACTTTTGTTCTCATTTCGTAAAAATGCTCTATACATGTATGAAATTTGGCTTTGATTGGCCACACGGTTAAATCATCAGCAGAGTTCCAGTTGCAACACGTTACGGTAGAATTGTGAAACGACCACAGAAACTCAACCTGTGAAAAAGCTGACATTATTCATACAGGATAGAGACCTGATAAATCATTCTAAAATACATTCATACTGTAGAGAAACCAAGTGTGTATACAATGTGTTCATTTTAAAAGGTACATTTATCAAGAGTAACACAGTGTTAAGGAGCACAATAATCTCCAGTGCATTCTGTTCAACTTAATGTTCAAAATAATTTTCATAAACAATATCAGTTCTTACTCATAATCAGTAACTCACCGAGTTCAGGAACTTTCATTCTACTGAGATCCACAGCTACAAAATACAGACTAAAAGCTATATGGTACCATACAGACAGTTAGCTTGTTACAGTGACAGTCAACCGGCAGTGAAGTGAAGCAAAACAAGACAGTTTACTGTTTAAAGTTTATTTGATCGTTACATTATATTTACATAAAGCTATACATACTTTACTACTTAAAATGTGTATCATAAGTTTGACTTTAAAGACAGTATAATTTACAGTGTATAACAAACCCATTTAAATGTTACAAATGTTAAGCATTTGCACATGGTCGTGTCTAAAAGTTATTTGATGGAGTATTTCATTTTTGCTCATTCCAAACAAAGAGGGATGTACAATGCGTTTTGCTTATTGCTAGGGCCGAAACAACTCGTCATTATTGTATGCTCTTGTCTTGTATAATTTTATGTATACGATAAATCAAGTGCAGCAGCAATTAAATCCGCCTCAAGTGTCATTACAATAATAAAACAAAATTGTCAAAATTTCAATATTTTGAGGAAAAGTATTCTATTCATCAGTCCCCGCTAGGACTGGTAGTGACATGCGTGACATGCATCTATGTTTGCACATCTAAACTGACTTCTACGCCGAGGAGACGTTCAGTGCGCGGTGAGACATTCCATGATTCAACCAGAAGCAAGAAATCTTGTATCTTGTATTTTAACTCTGAATCTAATAGTCTCGTCCCCACATCGTCCCCTGTGGGGACGAGACAAAAAGAAACATCTTAACATCTTTAAAAAAGATAATTTCGAAGATTAATATCTGATCTGCAATAGGGTACAGGATGCAGGAGAGATAGACAGACAAACAGACAGACAGACAGACAGGCAGACAGACAGAAAGAAAGAAAGACAGACAGACAGACAGACAGACAGTATGACTCTTGCAGAGCCAACTCCAGACATGACTGAGAGGAAATGATTTTCAAATGTCCTTACGACGAGAGTCCTTAAGAGTCGCTGGACCGAAACGACTCGTTCTGTTGAGCAGAGCCTTTGATCCGAACACGCCTATATTTAATGGAGAAAATCCGAACGCATCTTATCTACGATAGCCTGCATGGATCATAAAATTTCAAAATCCACAGATTTTAGATTTTAATTTTTCTTTGCAAATGCTTTCGTCACACAAAAAGCGATTAAAATGAATAACAAAATAAGGACCAATGATGGCTTGTAAAGTAAAAAAAAACAAATATCGTCTTAAAGTACTTTTTAAAGATGGAGTGTGTTGCCTTTTCCATCTTCCATATGGGAAAACCCCGGATGCAGGTCAAAAATAATCTGAGATGTCTTCGACAAAAAACCAGCCCTATAAAGTACCTTTAGTCCCCGTAACCAGCCCTATAAAGTACCTTCAGTCCCCGTATAAGCTTTGGTCCAAGCTTATATGCTGTATGATAAGAAGTCGTCACGCTCGAGACTGCAACATGTCAATAATCATATACCGCAGATTGACGGAGTGTCAACAAAGCATAAATTAAATTGCTTACGGAAAATTGTCTAGTCGGCATAGACTGATTCACTTGTTTTTATTAAACGCTTTGTTTGACATAACGCGTAATAAGCATAGAGCAGTCGGCCATGGGTACAATTATTCAAAGTAAAAACTGAGGGACCTATTGGAGGATGAAAATAAATAAAATAAATAAAACTATTAATCGTTTAAAGATATAAACAAACACTATCGACTCACCCGCGTTTTAGGGTTTACAGGTTTGACGTATTTACTGCAAACTTTTAGATATTATTGCTTGTTTCAATGTGCAACGCTATCCCAAGTTTTAGAGTTCGCCTCTACAGATTGCATTTATTTACCGTTATTTACCTGTTCGTGCGAAAAATGGTATAGCCTTATTACCATGCATCTTTGAATTATCAGTATGTCATAATCTGAATGCTATAGAACTGCATTACATCTTTTTTAATATATATATAAAATAAGGATCGGTGTCCTTGTCTCTTAACAGGTGTAATGTCAGCGTTTACAGTAGGCGAACCAGTCCAAGGAGCTGCGCCAGGCCAGATCAAGTTCATCCGGGAAATTACCAACATAGGTGGCCATTACAGTGTATCCTCTGGTGTATTCACCTGTCAATATCCTGGGTTATATGTCTTTGTCGTTCACTTAATGAAGCACAGAGACAATGATCAAGCTTACTGCTGGCTCAGGAAAAATGAGTATGAATTGCTCCCAATACAGACTACGGTGGATTATTATTCCTATGGTAGTAGTGCGAATTCTGTGATTTTACAGTTGAGTTTCGGGGATACGCTGGACCTCAGTGGATGTTCAAATATAGCAACCTTCTATCCAGGAAGGGAAACATCTTTTACTGGTTTCCTTCTGAAAGCAGATTGACAGTTTCCTAAATCTGAATCTGACCACATTTCAGTTCATTACGAAAACACGCCCATGCAATATACAGAGATTTTTAAGTTGTAAAAATTGAAAAAAATCAGTAGAAAATCTTTGATATTTTTCTTATTTTTGCTCAAAACATAGATCGTGGGTACACGTTAGAACCGCCTCGGTGAGGCGGTTCTAACAAGTACCCACAATCTATGTTTTGGAGCAAAACTAAGAAAAATAGGTATACCCCTCCATACCCCAGTTTTGCTATATAAAAGTGGGGTTCAAGGGGGTAAACATTACACGGACATGTTTTCCTGATGTCCGGTGTGTGTGTGTGTGTGTGTGTGTGTGTGTGTGTGTGTTAATAAAACTAGCCTGCAATGATTGCTTGCAGTGATAAAGATTTGTGAATAAGTATTTATAGATTTATAATTAAAATCAATGAACGCTGTTCTGTATAGCCAAGTCGCCATTAAAGACCACAAAAGGAATATGCGCCAATTGAGCCGTCTCGTGGGAAAACCAACAATGTGGTTTCCGAACAGGTCCGACACAAACCGGCCTGTACAGCTAGAAGCTTGAAATTTCGGATTTAAGTAGAAGAGGAATTGTACTATCCGAGCAGCGAAAACAAAGGCGCTGATTAGCCTCGCAGTTACTGCGAAGCTGATCTGCGTCTTTGTTTTCGCCTATGCTGATTGTTGGTTTTCCCATGTGGTGGCTCAATTGTAAAAGCTGTCTAGTCAGTAGCAACAACTCATTCATCGCATTCTGTAAATATGTGAGCCGTCGCATAAGAAAAACCAATAATATGGTTTCCGACCAAGTCCGACACGAACCCAGCTGCACAAGCACAGACGATAGTTAGAGGCTGGGAATTTTTGATTTAGAAAGTAATGGAATTGTATATATCCGTGTAGCGAAAACAAAGTCGCTTATCAGCTTCGTAGTTACTGCGAATCTGATCTGCACCTTTGTTTTCGCATAAGCAAAGTGTTGGTTTTCTTATGACGCAGATCATTTTATAATATGCTTGAAACGGACTTTCGTTGCCACTTTATTAGGGTCACTGATGAGGATTCATTACCCGCAAGTGATTCATACCATTTCCCTTTGAATCACGGTCTTAACTGCTTCCAAAGGATCTAAATTTAATATTATATGTTATTTAAAATACGGAGCATTTTTAAATAAAATTATCTTGTTATTGCATTATGAGCCTATGAAGGCTGGTTGTTTACCATGTATGTTGTTTTGTACACTGTAAACAGGTTATTTAAAATAATAAACCTAACCCTATGATATAGACACAGTTTTGTAATTTCTTACACCCTGTGTTCGTTATAGATGTTTTTTTTTTTTTTTTTTTTTTTTTTTTTTTTTTTTTTTTTGTTTTGTTTTTTACTCAGTTTTACTTTCCTTTCAAGATCATTTCAGCTCATATGAGACGGGCCAATCAGTAGGTGGCCGGGGCGAAAACGGGAGAACCCCGAGAAAAACCACCTGGCACACCCGCAATCAGAACTTGGCTTGTCTCACATGTGGCCAGAGTGGGGCCCGAACCCACACCAGACAGTGGTTAAGAAACAGCGCTCTTAACCGCTCGGCAATGGGGCCCGCCATGAAATTATCCAGTATTTTGAATCTTAAAAGAGAAGTATGTATGAAATAATGAAATAGTAGTAATTGTCGGCACTCTGCGTCAGCCAGAGTACCGCACATTACTGCTTACAATATATACTGAGTTGAAGTGAGTTCCACAGCAGCCAACGCAATTTTTCATTTAAATCTGAGTAACGTTTTGAGGTTTCTGTCGATTCATCTGAAATTCCGCATATATGTAGCCCAACCATTTTCAAAGATGACCCGTGAAAATCAGTCGTCATTTTTTTTTTCGTTCGCCTACACTTGTGTGGGTTTTACGCTGTAATTATGAGTAATTTGGTGTGCTGAATCCAAAAGCCAATGTTGGCAATTTGAGAAATGGCGTCTTCAGGCCCTAATTCACGTATTTTCTAAATGTCCGTCAAAATATCTGGAATCTGTTATATTGATGAAACGTTTCATTTGTTTGTCATAATCGGAGCCTAAATATACTTAAAATATTGTTAAATGATTACTTGACTAAATTACATATATTTAGATACAAAGAATTTTTGTCCTCAAAGATAAACTCATTTGCACTATGAAAAAATGCATGGTTTCAATGGCAACTGTTAACGTGATTCTTGACCTGGGGTGTACCTACAAAATTGATTATATCGCCACTGTTACTGGTCCTAGCCCACTAAGCCTGGTCTCGTTGTTAAGCTTAGACACATCCCTTTTATCCGGTGGTAAGTAATGCAACTTATCTAATTTGCATATTCATGAATTTAATGAAAAAAAAAAGATAAAATTGTTTAAAATCCATAAATAAACAAATTTCAGGCCCAAACTATCATTAAGACACTTTGTTATTGAACTAGTAATATATCATGTGACTAATATATTGATGTCATGGACCTGTTTGAAAATTTATTTCATTTGCATATTCATGAATATAAATTAAAATATCGAAAACTGGGACGAAAACCAGGGAAAACTATTGCCTTTTAAAGGATTTTGGCGGGTTATAAATTCTGTCTTGTATTTTAGGACAAATCTTCATGGCTGTCAGTTTGGTCAGAGGGACCACTTAAATGCCGTGACATATTTGCATGATGTAAAATCACATTGTTTCCGCGCCCATCCATTGTGTAAAAAAAATTCTAAAGAATGGAATGCACTTACAAAAATACTCGTATCCTACCAAAAGCATGCTCTAGAATACTATGATTGATCTGATAGTAGTACTTGGACATAACAATTTAACCTTAATCCTAATATTCAAATCATTTAATTTGCATATTCATGACTTTTAATGAAATTCATAAGAAATAGGAGGAAAATCATGGAAAAAATATGGGAAATACATTAACCAAAAAAAAAAAAATAAAAAATAAAAATAAAAACACACTTGTACCGGGGATGTTAATAAACCTAGGACGTTGAAAAGGGTATCAAATAAATGCTGTGGTATCGTACTATCACTTTGAAGTGTGATATAAGAAAAATCTGATTTTCAATTTCATGTACATGTATATTAATGAAAACTTGAAATTGAGAGAACAATTAGAAAAGATTAAACAGGTTCACCTTCAAATACACTTGTATCTCGGCAACCAAAAGCATCAAAGTGCTGAAAATGGAATCAAATGGTTGCTAGGGCAATATTATACCATCTATACTAGATAAGCTTAGCTTAGCATTACTCTACTCTACTCTACTCTACTCTACTCTACTCTTCTCTCTACTCTACTCTACTCTTCTCTATTCTACTGTTGTGGACGTCGTAATGAGGCATATCTGCCTTTTCCAGCCGCATTTTAATAGTTTCCGTAGTTTCTGGTTGGCCGGGAACATAACATGCTGTGTCGAACTTGTGTGGATGATCACGCCACCAGGTGTTTAGCCTACTTTTGAAACAGGTCAGAAAAGGAGCCTGCACTACTTGTTCTGGTAGTTTCTGGTAGGTGTCAACGACTCTGTTGCCGAACAATTTGAGTTCATTCCAGGTGTCAACGACTCTGTTACCGAAACATTTGTGTTCATTTTCATGAATATTAATGAAATCTATAGAAATTGGGGTAAAATGCAGAAAACATTAAGACACATGTAGAAAACATTTAAAACACATGTATCTTGGCTGCTGAAAGACCTTAACAGCTGAAATTTTAATCAAATGACTGCTATGATAATGTTCAATAACCATATACGGCATCTAGATAGCTTTTGTATGGATATTAATGAAATCTTTTAAATGAGAGAAATATCACCGAAAAGTAGTGGCAGTATGCCAACCAGATTGCTGATACCCTTAGCCCTTAGGGGGGGGGGGTGAAAATGGTACCAATAGTATGCTAGGACATACTGCTAGCCCATATTGTTCCACGAATTTTCTCCCATTTTGATTTTTACTAATATTAATGAATATGCAAATTCAATAATTTGAAATATTAGTTATGAAGGTTAAATTGCTATATCAATGCATTACTATCAGACCAATCATAGGATTCTAAAGTATGCTATTGGTCGGACATGATGACCCGGTATTTTTGTAAGGTTTTATAGAATCACCCTAGGTGTGGTTGTGTAAACAATGTGATGTTTACATCATGCAAATGTGTTCATTACTGAGGACATTTTATGGCGTTTCATTTCCCCACATGACCAAACTGGCAGCCATGAGAATTTGTCCTAAAATGCAAGAACGATCCTATAACGCCCCAAAACCTTTCAATAGCAATAGTTTTCCCCTGGTTTTCGTCCCTATTTTCGACATTTCAATTAATATTCATGAATATGCTAATTCGATGAGTTTCATATTGACCCATGACATCAATATATTTGTCATATATGGTATTACTGGTGCAATAAAAAGTTGTCATAATGATAGATTTGGCCTGAAATTTGTTTATTCGTGGATTTAAAACCATTTTTCAGCCATTTCTAATGTTTTCCCTACAATTCATGAATATACAAATTCGATAATTTGCATTACTTACAAAAGGATCACAAAGCTTTAACTATGCTTTACAGTGAGACCAGTTGCAATGGTCTAGGACTTGTAACAGTGGAAACATGATCACTTTTGTAGGTACAAGTAGAAAAGCTCACACCCTGTCAAAGCTATTGCTTAAGTCAGTTAAAACAAAATTAATAAAACGCGGAGGATGTGGTAAGAACCTGGCTTGAACGTGGTAAGAACCTACAGAGGACGTGTTGGGAACCGCAAGGACGTGACAAGAACGCATACAAGTCTTCTAGGACGTGGTATCGACGTACGAGAAGCGTTGTAGTGTCTTATCGAGAACCTGATGGACACAGCGCGTACTTAAGACGTAGTGAGGTCTTGATGGTCTGCAACAGCTTCGTATACCACGTCCATATAGACCTTACTACGTTTGCACTGCGTTCTTACTACGTCCTACAAGTTCCTATTACGTCCTTACCACGTCCTTACTTCATTCTAATTTCACCCCGTCCTCGTCACATTTCTTTTTAGCATGTTCAAAATTTGACCAAGACCTCCACGACCATCAAGACCTTGCTACGTCCTTACTACGCTCCTCTCACGTCCTACAAGACCGTACCACGTACTTACGGCGTCCTCAGTTGTTTAGGATGTAGTAAGGACGTGGTGAGAACGTGGCCCAGTGTAGACGTAACATAAGGAACTAAGTGGACTTAGTACCCTTGGCTTGCGAAGATGTAATGAGGTGAATATCGCATCTCTGGAGTGGGTAATAAAATGCCCCATAAGGATAATACCTCTGGTACCGCTGTTTATTGGTTTTATGGCCCCTCATATCCAGTGAGGTAAAACAGCCTCTTTTTTCTTTTTCTTTAAGGGCCCCTACCTCTATTCAGCCTCCAGGTTTTCTAGTGCCACGTCCCTTATCAGTAATCAGCTTATGACAACAGACAGGAATACAGGTCTTTGGTTTGGGTCAAGTTCATTATTTCCAGATTATATTGATGCAAAACAAAGCGCACGGGGGTGATTCAATTGATACCACCTGTGCTGTCGTCCGAGACGTTACTGCATATATTGCTGTCGTCCGAGTATTCCGGTTTCCGTCCGAGTACTACGGCTGTCGTTACCATCAGTGCCCCTGTTTCAGTGTCCACAGGGCCAAAATTTCGTCGCTATTCAGCGCAATTATCAAGGAAAATTGTCCAGAAGGTATTTATCGTTATTTCCAACGTGTTTCCAACTTTCTTAACATATAGATAATCACAAAAACTTATTTTGAGTACAAAACATTGTTTTCTCGCGTGTTTTTCTTACTTTCAACACATGCAAATATTCCTCATAAGCGAAAGTAGCTGGACTATTTCGTTTTCCATTTAGCCTTTGAAAACTATCATCATTTCCCCAACCCGTTGCGTCCTTCAAATTTTATTTGCCGTTTTTAAAAAGCGTGATACGGCTGTCGTTGACCCCTGATACGGCTGGCGGTTGTTTATTGATCAGTACGATACGGCTGTCGATAGTATTTTGAGATAGCATATTGCCCATTGAAATCAAATTCAACGCATTTTATTTATTTTTTTTTTTATTTTTATTTTTTTATTATTTTTTTTTTTTTGTAGTTTCTGAATAGTTTTCATTTGCAACTGATAAAAGGACTGTATAGACTGTCTATTCTCTTGCTTCAAACCAAGCAACTTTACATATAAACACCACACACGCAAGAAAACTGTATCGTTTATTAAATTCGAAGTTTCACCATTTATTAAAGCATGCGTTAAGCGTGGTAGGACAGCTTTCAGTGACACCCGTGTTCATTACTTGCTCCCATCGGCAGTGGCTCCTCACAGCCCCTCTGAATGACGACTCGACATCGGTTAACGCGCTATCGTCCCCAAAAATGGCAAAATTAAAATTTAGGTGTCTACTGAACTGTCGTATCATGCAGTATTTTACCGCTATAACTACGAGTATGTTAAATAGCACGTGCTACTACCGATTAAACAGGCTGTCCCTACTTTATATGTAAAGCACCTGCTACTACCGATTAAACAGGCTGTCCCTACTTTATATGTAAAGTTGCTTAAAGCGACCACAAGAGAAAGGACATTTGTCTAATTTACTCTGTTCAAACGACATAAATTATATATAGCTCGAATTTGACCTCAGAAGCGTCAAAAGATCGACGAGTCTACTTAGTAGCACGTGAAAGGATATTCAGACTGTAACAGTACAAATACTTACTGTGCGGGCAACTGAAGTGTAACAGAAAACTTGAGCCATTTCGTGCCGATTTACCTTTCACGTGGTACTTCATGGACTCGTCGATCTTTTGACGCACCTGAGGTCAATACTGATCGAGCTATAACAATATATAAGCAGATTGCTAGAAAGCATAACAGTAACAAATTCTACAAAACTCTCTTCTGTAATGTCATATGAGATAATTAGTGAAGTCATATAAATGAACAATGAGTATTGTATCTAACGACACACACTTTGCATAACATGTTTTCTGGGGATGAAAAACGATTTATAAGCTGACATGTGCATGAACGAAACGCACGTTGTAATCATCAAAAAACTACACTGCGCAACTACCTTTTTCAAAGTAACAAAGTTTACGTTTTAATTCTGTTTTAAATTTTGGATGTCCTGTAAAAATGTCGCAATAACCTAAACATCAGAATGCAACGAAATAATCATTATTCGTGCGAGGACTGCTTGTTGGTAAACCCACTGCTGTTTTCCCCGCAGACTGCTATCTTTTTTATTTCACTGACCTTTTGGCCTATATAAAGCAAACCCAAGGTATTTTCCCCGCACTGTCGTGGCAAAACTTTTGTCAAAGCCGAGCTCATTTCCACGGCTATCCCCCGCCCGCCCCGGGGATGGGGGACGGGCGTGGTTACAAATGACTAGTGCATTACACAAATGATCAATCAGTCACTTTCGCCACAGTTTGTCTTCTTTTGTGACGCTCATCAAAGTTTAAGTTGTATACACTACACTTTCTTATTTGGATAATGCATGCGAAAATGATAGAGAAAGTAAGGCAATCGGTCACTACATATATACATGTACGACGTTCAATATTCATAACTTGGTTTGATCAGGGCGGCGGTGTGCCATGTAAATATCTAACCGTTCGTGTAGATACAACCCACTGGTTTATCGTTAGAATTATGAACAGAGTGAAGCAGATGTTGTTTCATTCATATTTCTGAAATCTAGGAGGCCTTAAACTAAGTTTTACCCGTATATTTGGATCTACCACCTGTTCTAAATTGTCGACGTCCGTAACGAGTTTAACCGACAGCCGTATCACACATATTTACAACTGATCGACAGCAGTAACACCAAAAGTTAAACGCCCCTTCAAAACCTTTCTGCTTTGGATTTTTTTAAAACTGTAAAAGGTTTTATCTTTGCAGTTATGTTTTCCACGTTGTTCAATAAATGGTCAGAAATGAGAGATGCTGATTTTTACAGTATTTGCATATTTATGTGATTTTTGCTATTTTACGATTAAACACATGTTTGTATGAAAACTAGCGACCCAAAGGCTGGTACAAACATATTGCACGATAGACAAATATCTAACAACACATTCTAGCAGAAAAATATAAATAATACCTTCAGATTCTATTGCGATCCACTTTTACGTGTGTACTGGTTGTGTAACGACAGCCGTAGTACTCGGACGGAAACCGGAATACTCGGACGACAGCAATATATGCAGTAACGTCTCGGACGACAGCACAGGTGGTATCAATTGAATCACCCCCGTGAAGCGTGTAGTGTGAACTCAATCTGAGGTAGTGTGATTCAAAAAGCGTCCATTGTTATAAATAATAATTAAACGTGGAATAAATCAACATTTATATACTAGCCTAAATATAGAGTAGACTAATATTTTCACAGTCGTCATGCAATTGAGTACACATTTGCCTTGACAAATGCTTGTGATTCAGTGTTTATATCAGAATTCTGTTATAAATTCTGACGATAATGATTTAGGCCTCGTTTCCACGGACAATTTTTCTTTAACAAAGTAGGTTTGTCGCAGAAAAGTATGCTCGTGTAAATTAAATTTTGTGGCGAAGTTTCATTGTCAAATATCTGTGACAAAGATGAGCGAGTTAAGTAATATAAGTAATCTATGCTGTGTGTGAACGCAAACTCAAAGTTTCTGTGACAAATCTTCGTCAAAGAAACATTGTCTGTGGAAACCAGGCCATAATATAAACTAACTATGCGGCCATAATATAAACTAACTATGCATGTTCGTTGCAATTAAATAGATTGTGAACCATACAGTATTTATAATAATTTACTCGAAATTTACTATTATGAAATGGAAATGGTCATGTAATATACGCATAAAGATTGCAATAAAGGGCACATTAGCTCATATAAGCCTGGCGTCTTTTTTATGGAACAAAGTCAAACAGTATAGCCCGAGATGCAACGCCGCATAACGCAGTGTCCCTCCCACCTGGGGCTTTTCTGTTTGCGTAGAAGAATTTCATCGGAAGAAGGAATAAAACTTCAAAATAACTCCTTATGCCAATAAAATTACGGTGGACTCACAGTCTCACCCAATTGATAATGACGGGCAAGTCCATTCGTTTGCATGTCTTGACGCCATCCATAATTTTGATTATGTTTAAATATTACGAAAACATGCCCATGCAATATACAAAAAAAAAAATGACTGTAAAAAATCAAAAATTTCATTATTATTTTTTTTTCTTATTTTTACTCAAAATATAGATTGTGGGTACACGTTAGAACAGCCTCGGCGAGGCGGTTCTAACGAGTACCCACAATCTATGTTTTGGAGCAAAAACAAGAAAAAAGGTATTCCCCTGCATACCCCACGTTTGCTATATAAAAGTGGGTGTAAGGGGGTGTTTATTTCACGGACATGTTTTCCTGATGCATAATTTTGGCATTGGTTATGTTTAAATGAGCCGCCTCGTGGGAAAACCAACAATGTGGTTTCCGAACAGGTCTGACACAAACCAGCCTGTACAGCTACAGAAGCAGGCTAGAAGCTTGAAATTTTGGAGTTAAGTAGAGGAGGATTTGTACTATCCGAGTAGCGAAAACAAAGGCGCTGATCAGCTTCGCGGTTACCGCGAAGCTGATCTGCGTCTTTGTTTTCGCCTATGCAGATTGTTGGTTTTCCCACGAGGCGGCTCAAATATTACGAGAGCTAATGCTAGTGGCTACGAACGATTAAACAGGAAACATCGATTTTGATTATTTGATGTAAGTTGGAAGAAAAATTATCCATTATTTTTCTGTTGATTCTGTTTGCATTGTTTTCTGATTCCATTGTTAACGTAATGTTCAAACAATTAAATTCTAAAAATGCAGTAACTGCGATTGATAACGCTTCGTTAATGAAGGATGTAAGACGTAGATATGTAAACCGTTTGTATAAAAAAAATCATAGCCTATTTTTACGCTGCTGTCAGTAAATGGGCGGTATTCATGGGCGGATCCAGAGGGGGGACAGGGGGTCCGGATCCCCCTGGAATTGCCAGATTATTAATTTTTGCCATGTTGAAATTTTCCGTCAGACCCCTTCTGGGAACTTGGACCCCCGCCCCCCCCCACCCCCCCCCCCCGTTGAGAAAATTTTCTGGATCCGCGCATGGTATTGCCCATTGCATCTTTGGTAAAAGCTTCAATGAAAACTTTCGATTCTTGGGTTTTATTTTTACTTACCCCCATTCAAGTTTTACAGTATACTTGTGTTTTTATCCAAAATTATAGATTAATAAACAGAACACAACTCAAATAATACGAGTGAATCGTATTATTTCTTATTCAATTAGCTAGGGGAAGCGTGATTTTACGTTTTGGTACTATCCCATAATACCTCCGTTTGTATTTTTGGATAGTAAATCTTCAAAATGCCAGCACCGGTTCAAGTGCAACAATTTTACTCACAGTCAAACGGAAACCATTTGGCTGACAAGGCAAGAACAATGGCTAAACCACCGCAATGGTTCCCGAAGTTGCTGATTTGTTTTTGTATTGTACAGTTGGTCATAGTTGCTGCGATCGCAGTGGTGCTGGCAGTATTTCTAAAGGATTATGTAAGTCCCATATTGTATCGACAGCTTCATTTTATGTTTGTTATACAATGTATACGGACACTAATCACTCGTGTGCATAAAATTGTATAAACATTACTAAAACACGCCAATGCAATATACAGAGATTTTTAACGTTGTTAAAAATGATTTTTTTTCAATAGAAAAATTCTGATATTTTTGCTCAAAACATAGATTGTGGGTACACGTTAGAACCGCCTCGCCGAGGCGGTTCTAACGAGTACCCACAATCTATGTTTTGGAGCAAAAATAAGAAAAATAGGTATACCCCTGCATACCCCAGTTTTGCTATATAAAAGTGGGGTTCAAGGGGGTATACATTACACGGACATGTTTTCGTGATAAAAAATTAGAATTTGAAACAAATATCTCTCTCTTTTTTTCTTTTTGCTGTATCGTTGGAAAGTTGTTCTAATCTTTCTTCAAACGATAAAATGATAGACGCACAGTGCAAAAATATATGAAAGTCGCCAACCTCCTTCCACTTCTTGCGTTACGTTAGCAAGTAGAGTCGCGGGTATATTAAAGGGAAAGGCAATATTGAAAGACAATGCATCATAAATGAAAGAACTCGTCTCCCATAACAATATGGTACAAGTTTTATTAAAATCGGATGGAATAGTCAGTAATTTTTGTTTAAGGAGGCGACCATTTTGATATTCATGAGGCTTTATGACGTCATAAAGCCTTAATTGAATATGCATAATCATTAATGAAACACTGTTAATATTGTTGTTTTTAAATTTGTTTGCATGTTTTCTACTATTGATTTGCCATCCATTCTGTCCATATTCACCATGTTAGTTTTGGAATATAATATTTATTCATCGTTGAAGATTTTCCAGTTTTCTAATTAAATATTCAAAATGGCGGCAAAAAGTAGCGTCGTTCCAAAATTTCAAATGCCCATATCTCACTTATTCCTTGACCGAGTAAGACAAAATTTGCGCCAAAATGTTTGCTGTGATCAAAAATGTTGTTTAAACTGTATTGTTGGTGAATATTGCGTTCTCCTTTAAATAATGTCATTTTTACATTATGACACCACATTGCATTTCACTGACCAAGTCAAACCCGCTTTATTTTAAGATTGTAAATGTATTTTGAATTTAAATTCAGGGAAAAGAGATAAGTTGGTTAAAGGAAAAGGCAGGTACGTTACTTCGTTACAAACCAAATATATGGTAAAATTGAGCATTTATATATTGTACAGCTGTGTTCAGATATTATTATACCCCTGCAATATTTAGAAATAAATTGATAACGCTCCACTTTGGTTAAGAGGTTGTGTGGAAACAATTGGACTTCATATATTATGCAATCAAATTAGACATAAAGCATCACAAGATCTGAAATTTTATATACAAAGTAAATATGTTTACACATTCTTATTATACGTATACAAAACAAAATATATTAAATATTGCAGGGGTATATAATAACTGAACGCAATTGTATATGCATGCAAGCCATACGACAAAACCCAACCAATAACTAACAATCGTCATTTTGACAGATCCCATGATAACACGGTTTGTTTAACGAACACGGTTCTCCACATGGACCCCGTCGTTCGTATTATAACGAGGTTATTATTAGATTCAGAATTAATAATTGGAGTATTTCAAGGGCTGATTTAAACTAAGGTATAATCAATAAAACCACGTAAAATCATTTATACTTGTACGCGAAAGGATGTGAAACAGTAAAAATCAGTTGGCAGATGATCAATGTAGATACCACCAAATATTCTGATAAAAACTAGTACAATGCACATGTATGTCCCGTAACTATGATCGTGCTGCGTAAGGTAACGTTGGTTATCAACACAGTTTAGGAGCGTTTACATTGATTTAATGGGAGTTAGCATGATACAGCTTTTGATGAGAGTAAATCGGTTACTTTGTCGATCCATTTTAGAAACAATGGAAGCAGATATGGTAAACATTCAAAACAGCAATAGGATAGTGTCGGGGAACGCTTCTTACTACAACGATGTTGATTCAAGACTGATGAAACTTGAGTACAATCTAACTCAAGTCCACTTCGATATTCAGCTACTCAATGAACGTATTGATACACAAGAGTCAAATATAGACGCAAACTTAACAAATACTACAACCGCACATCTAGAGAAAACCTTAAATAATGCATTGGAAGCGCAGGATGGCATCATTATTACGCTGAACGACACAATACGCGGATTATCTACCCACGCGGCAATTCAAAATATAAGCATAGATATAAACAGCCAAAAGCTTGGTGAGCTGAACAATACTGTAATTGATGTCCGAGGGTCAATTCAATCGCAGAAAGCCTTACTGCAACAGTTTGAGGCTGATTCCATTTTAACAAACGCAACTATTTACAATCATGTCGCCAGGATAGCAAAACTGGAAACAGACATGGCAGTAGCCCAAGGCATAATGTGCAACCACAGCGATATAACTGAACATCTAGAAAATATCATACAAGACCAAAACACGAGTATACAGGCAGCCAATGAAAAGATAGTGCAGCTAAAATCTGATGCTGAGGAAACACGTGCAAATGTAACGGCACTGAATGCTAAGATGGAGCAGCTAGATAAAAACGTAACAAATTACGCCAACATTATTCGAAATTTTACTGTACGATTTAATGAGATGAATATCAATATAACGACAGCTGGTGAAGTGAACCAACCAACATCGGACATTATTGAAGAACTGAAAACGAATTTGACCGCATATTATATTGATCTATCTGCTCTGTCCAAACGGATAGGTGACCTTGAAGTAAAAACAAATACATCTGAAGTTTCTTTCGCTGACCACGCTGAACGCATATTGAAGCTAGAGGCACTGCAACTAGCGGACATTTCACTGAATGAAGAACAGAAAACTCGACTGATAGAACCTGAAGAAGAGGTTAACCAAACATGGATTGTCGTACAAAACATCAGTAACGAATTAGCAGGTATGTGTAGAAGCATATAGTTTACGTTACATTATAAGATGTTGCTCTCTAACAGTGTTAAGATACGTATGTTATAATGAACAATCGGCACCAGCGATAAGGTAATATCGTAAATTTATATTTACTATCACTTGGTCTGATATATATATTATAGTGCCCTTGATAGTATGATTTACTATAGAGTTACATGTAAATACATTGTGCGGTAATGTTTTTTTTCATGTAACTCAGTATAAAATTATGTCTACAAGGTTTGTTTTGAACGATTGTCATTTTCTAACAGACATACCTTTTTTTCTCATGCAGTCAGTGGGGCGTGGTCTTCTTGGTCGTCATGGTCACAATGTAGTAGCACGTGTGGCCCTGGACTGTCAGAGAGAAAACGAACATGTACCAACCCAGCCCCATCATCACTTGGTCGTGTTTGTATTGGCGATTCTTTGATTATGATAATGTGTTACATGCCCACTTGTCCAGGTAAGTTTTGCCTCCTTTCAGACGTTTGGTTGTATTTTAAACTCCATTATTTATTTTAGCGAAATTGCACATAAATACACAGAGTTTCAATATACAGTACTTAGGATTGTAAATAAAATTGTAAGTTCATCAGGGCTTTCTTATAGCATTCTTAAATATCATTTTAGGGTTTGACTGCTGTTCTCATTTCCAATTTTGTTAGCAACAGTTCTACATGTATATGAAGAGGTGGAAAATCTATTTTATACATTACATCTTTATATATATATGCTTGGAGGCAAACCGCTGTAGATTCAAAACCACATGATGGTTTGTGATGCAATTTTTCAGTATTAAAGCTGCGAATGATACCTAACATTTTCCAAGAAAACAGACTGCACTACCACGTGTGGTTTTGTTAGGGTAAAAACACCATTTTTTACATCAAAGGGAGGTCATCTCCTAATTGTGACTTTTTGACCTGTTCTTTCTCGAGAATGAGGCGGAATTTCGGAGTTTTGTTCCTAGCAACAACATCTATTCGCCAACGCTGTTTATCAAAGCACAAATTGCACCAGGTGTCGGGTACTTAAAAGTAACGCCTTACAATTTTGGCCAATAAATGTGTCGAAATGTGCAACTTATACCGTTTCTTAACGAATTTAGCGAGAAATAGTCGACAAAATTTTAACAAAGAGGAACAGCAAAGTAAAGTGACAAGCTAAAAAGGTTGTGTCACTTGTCAAAGTTACTGACTAAACTTTTTCCTCTGAGCAGCTATACATGTATTAAGGGTCGCTTTTCCTTGTCTCTTAACAGGTGTAATGTCAGCTTTTACAGTAAGCGATCCAGTCGAAGGAGTTGCGCCAGACCAAATCAAATTCACGCGGGAAATTACCAACATAGGTGGCCATTACAGTGTATCTTCAGGTGTATTCACCTGTCAATATCCTGGTTTATATGTCTTTGTCGTTCACTTAACGAAGAACAGAGACACTGGCCAAGCTTATTGCTGGCTCAGGAAAAATGACTTTGAATTTCTACCAATACAGTCTACGGTGAATTACAATTCATTTGATAGTTATTTTGTTAGTTCGAATTCCGTGATTCTAAAGCTGAATTATGGAGATAGGCTGGACTTCAGTGGATGTACAAACATCTCAACCATATATCCAGGGACAGAGACATCTTTTACTGGTTTCCTTCTGACAACAATTTAATAGATCTGTACATATGACCACTTTTTAGCCAGTGTGTGTTTGTGTGTGTGTGCGTGCGCGCGTGCGCATTCAATAATGAAACGATGCTGCAATGTAAACGCAGTGATAAACATTCACATGTTTGAAGTATTTATTCATAATTAATATCATGGTACACTGTCATGACTGTTCTGCCATCGAATCACCATTATATACCATAAAGTGTCTTACCTAACCAGTAGAGCTCTATGTACTCATTTGCGCATTATGCAAATTTACATTTATCATATGAAACGGACTAGAATATTGTTTACAAAGACTTATCAGTGGCCAAGTTTTTTTTATATATCTTGATAGACTGAAGACTGTCTGTGTATATCATGTATGTTTATTTGTACAATGTTCACAAATAAGAGGTTGTACTATAGCAAAGAAATAAACCTAATCCTATATATGTACACTTTTGTCATTTCCCTGCCCTTTGAAACTAGAAAAAGTGCCTTGAGAGGCACGCATACCCCCGGCTGGTAGCACCCCCCCCAGCCCCGACATGCCCACCCTGACACATAAGTGGGGAGGGGGTGTAGTAGAATGACATCTATTTTAGAGCAGTATACAGAGCTGACTTGTATACTCAATCTAGGACTTGATCGCGGACATTGAGGGTCAGGTCCTCGGTCCTAGATGGAAAACGGAATGTCATTATTTAATTATAATAATAAAAAAATAAATAAATAAAATATAAGATGTCCTAGATCTTGACCTCTACCACCACCCTGGTTATGACCCCTAGAGCTTAATGTTATTAGATACATAGCAAATATAATTGGGTACCTATGGACCAAAAGAATGAATAATTTCTAAGCAGGGTTGTAAAGAAAAGTACAGAAAATATTTTTTAAAGAAGTTATAGATTTTGACCTCTAGTCCCACCCCCCAAATATGGACCCTAGAGTCTGAACCTAACCTGGTGTCTATGGTCGATGTTTGAATGCTTTCTGACAAGACTCTGTGGATGTCAAGATATAGACTTACAGAAAATTTCTCATGGTATCTATCATATTATAAAGGTGTCCTAGATGTTGAACTCTAGCCCCATCCCAGGGGATGGTACCCAGAATTCGGTGCCATGAAATAAATGAAAGCATACCCTAAAGGGTATGTATGATCTAAATGGGAATCCATTCCTATGATTATTTATCAAGATATGGACTTAGAAATGAAAAATTAACATTGTAAACAGCACATTTTAAAGGTGACCTAGATATTGACCTCTAGCCCCAGCCCCGGGCATGGACCCTGGGGTCCGAACTAATGGAAACAAAGCAATTCCTATAGGATACCTATGGTCCAAATCTGAATTGTTTCTGATGGTTGGTTCATGAGATATACATTATTAGAGAAACTTTAACCAAAACTTTGACATAAATTCCACGAACGTTCCAGAATTACGAACGAACTAACGGACGAATACACGAACACACGAACGGAAAAGCGAAAGCTATATACCCGTCGGCATAAATGCCGGGGGTATAATTATTCTGTATTTTAAATCTTTACAGATAAGTCTGTCTGAGAAGATAAAAGATACATAAATGTGCTTTCTAGTTTCTAGTGTCTGGTAACTGTTTTTTAAAGATAGTTTGAAAATACTGCACCACTACATCTGCAAACAACAGCCCGATCCAAATTTCATAAATGCCATGCTGATTGTCTTTCAAACTTTTTGTAGGCCTTTATCAGACAAACTAAGATGAAGGTATTCTTCGTTGTATCCACATTTCACTTCACTCAATACTTTTTGACATGCAGCGTGTCTGTAAATTCTTGTTTGTTCTAATCTAACTTTCACATATATTACATTCTATGATGGCTCCGACATAAAGCTCTTTATTTAAGTTGATTGGGACCGGAGCTTCCTGTCTATTGCTTGGCCCACCGGGGTTCAACTGGTGTTTTTCTTTTGCTCCGGAGTTAGTAAGTTATTTGGCACCCAGGGATCTCCATCGTCGGGTAGCTTACTCAATCTGTGAGTCCTGGTTTTTTTTTTATCATGGTGTTAATCATGATTTATTTGATTGTCCATGATAATTCATTCATTGACTAGCTAGAGATTCATCACGAGTCCCTAAAAACTAAATGTTGTGGACCACTGCAGAAGCTGAGGGTGAGGTTAGGTACCTGTAAAATCTATTAAAGCCCGCCAGTAATTTTATATTTCTGATCGTTCCTAGGCGATACTTCTGTGGTGGTTCTTTTCTTGGTGTTTAAATTTTGTGCTGTTGGCGCCTTATGTGTGTTATCATATTTTTGGTTAAGTTTAGGTGGCTGAGTGGCAACCTTTTGGGAAAATAGCTCCTCATTCGGCTTACGATATGTTTTCATGGTATAAGTACCTGATTGTTAATTAAGATTTTTTCCCACCTCGGTTTTTGGAGTGGGAATCTTTTTCTGATTGCGCATTTTCCTGATCGTTGCCTACTTGTACCTCCGGTATGTATCGTCTAATGCACATTTCACTTCATTCAGTTCTTTTTGGTGTGGCTAGGTCTAATGTGTCTTTGTAAATCCTATGCAGTTTTAAGCTTACGTTCACAAATAGCACATTTATAAGGTATATTACTAGTGTGGGTATGTGTATTGATGGTCTCGAACTTGTCCTCCAATATGGTTCACATTTTAACGGTTTCTCTCCGCTATACACATTTCATTTCACTCAATGCTTTTTGACGTGGCTAAGTCTACGATGTCTTAGTAAATCCTTGTTGGTTTTAAACTTACTTTCACACATATCACATTTAAAAGGTCTGTTACTAGTGTGGGTATATTCATGGTCGCGGAGTTGTCCTCCAAAATGTTTCTTATTTCAACGGTTTCTCTCCGGTATACACATTTCATTTCACTCAATGCTTTTTGACGTGGCTAGGTCTAATGTATCTTTGTAAATCCTATGCAGTTTTAAACTTACGTTCACAAATAGTACATTTAAAATGTCTATTACTAGTCTGGGTATATTCATGTTCGCGAACTTGTCCGCCAAAATGTTTTACATTTTAATGGTTTCTCTCCGGTATACACATTTCATTCAGTCACTGGCTAAGTCTATGATGTCTTACTTTCACAAATATTGTATTCTCCGGTATGTATTTTCGTATACACGTTTATTTTCATTCAATTCTTTTTTGTGTGGCTACGCCTGTGGTGTTTTTGTAAATCGTTTTTGTTTTTAAACTTATTTTCACAAATATTACATTTGAAAGGCCTATTACTAGTGTGAGTATATTCATGTTCGCGGATTTGGGCTATCTGTCTAAAACCTTTCCCACATGTTTGACATTTGTACGGTTTCTCTCCGGTATGTGTCCGTTCATGCACCTTCAGAGAAGAGGGTGTGAAAAACCATTTCTTGCAGGTCTGGCATTGGTGACGCCTTATTCCAAAATGAAATATGACATGCTTTCTGATTTGTCTTGCAGTTGAGTATAATTTATTGCATGTATCACATCTGAATTCTTTCAGTCCAGAATGATGAATCATGTGATCGTAGAGAGATTTTGGATCTGCAAACCGCTGCTGACAGATCGTGCAAGCGTGAGGTTTATTACCCGTATGAATATTGCTATGAGCTTTCAAATTTCCAATCTGCTTAAACGATTTCCCGCATACTTCACACTTATATGGGCGTTCTTGGTTGTGTGTTCTTTTATGTGTTCTAAGAGTTTCTATACGCGAAAACCTCATCTCGCAGATCTTACATTCATAAGGTTTATGTTTATAGTCATCATGTGTCTTCAAGTGCTTATTCAGGTTCTGTTTCCATCTAAAAGATTTCTGACAGACAATACAAGCATATTCCTTGAGTTCGCTATGAATCTTCACATGGCTTGCCAGACTGGACTCTTGTATAAAAGTTTGTCCACATATTTCACATTGATACGGTTTATCACCAGTATGTATAAGATGATGTTTCAATAGAGTTGTTACGCTTGAAAAACATTTTCCACATACTTCACAAACATTACGTTTGGAAACCAGTCCAAGATGTGTTTGAATATGCTTCACAAGACCAATTTTCTGTCTAAACGATTTACAGCACGTCTCACAAAAATAAGGTTTGTCTTCTGTGTGAACTAACACATGTCTGGTGAGAGTACTTATCATAGAAAAAGATCTACAGCATATATCACATCTATAAGGTTTTTCTCCACTATGAACTCGATCATGGAACCCTAATGCACTCGCATTTAGAAACGAGGCCTCACAAATGTTACATTTATGAGGCCTGGGTCTGTCTAGCCCATGTGTTTTACGATGGGTGTTCAAACTTTCTTTATGTCTAAAGCATTTTCCGCACTGTTCACACCTGTGCTCACTGTCAGTTCTAGGAACCTTAGTGGGCATGTTTAAATCATATAGATCAGCAAACAAATTCCAGTCGACTGAAAGTTACTGACAAACTGGGCTCAGCTTATCTACCGCTATAAGTCGCATTATGGCATGCTGGACTGGCTGAAACGAAAACAAAGACAATTGAATCAGAAAAATATAATAAAGGTTTATAATGAGACATCCTTTCAGAAGAAGAAAAAAAAAAAACACTTTTCTTCTTCATTTCTTGCATCATACAAAATTATTCTCATATCTGTGTTTAAGGTCAGTATTTGAGGTAATAGTCATAGCAATAGAGAAACCAATATTCACAATGACGCATCGGCTAATAGATACACATATGAGCCGCCACATGGGAAAACCAACAATCTGCCTAGGCGAAAACAAAGGTGCAGATCAGCTTCGCAGTTACTGCGAAGCTGATCCCTTTGTTTTCGCTACTCGGATAGTACAGTTCCTCTTCTACTTCAATCCGAAATTTCAAGCTTCTAGCTCTTTTCTTTGACTGTACAGGTTGTGTCAGACCTGTTCGGAAACCACATTGTTGGTTTTCCAACGAGGCGGCTCATATCATTTTAGCAACCATTGAAACTTCAAAGTAATGTATATATTGAAAAGGATGATACTTTCCTATTCAGCCTGACAAATCAAGGTTCACTTGCTTCACCTGGAACTATGTCCATGGTAGAAATAACCGTGAGTGGCTTTGGGTATGGATAATTTAAAGCCCCCCAGTAATTTTATATTACTGATCGTACTTATAACAAGAAAACATATCGTAAGCCGAGTGAGCAGCTATTCCCCAATAGGGAGCCACTCAGTTACCCGAACTTAACTAACCAGAGGACCCATGGTTCGGTAAGTAAACGCTCACCTGAGATCTGTTGTATATACCAATAAACATGTTTGAATATTATGGAAAATAGCCCCAGTAAAGGGGCAGATGAAGCCCTGGTGCCATTTTCTTTTCATGATTATCAATATCCTGTCCATTTGCCAATTTCCTGCAAGTCTTTCCCTTCAACTGGCATTTTAACAGTTTTACCCATTCAAAGGCATATGCGACCTATGTTGACCTTGTCGTAAAATATGTCAAGGTCACCACAGGGTCATGATTTATGTATGCATTGTAGTACTTTAGCCATCGATGCTTCTTGCCAAGTTTCTTTGAAATAAGTCCACCGGTTTCGGAGAAGATTTTTAAAGGGTTTTTACCATATATGGGCATGGCGGCCATCTTGGTCATGTGACCTGGATTATTTATATACTCATTGGTCAAACTATCCTATAGATGCTTCACATAAAACTTGGCTTTGAGTGGCCAAGTGGTTTCAGAGGAGAAGATGCTTGAATATTATGGAAATATACATGTATACTGTCCCGGGTTGGGGACATATGAGCTCCTTGGGATCTTTTTTTCAGAATCATTAATATTCAGTCCTACTGCGCATTTCCTGCAAGACTGTCTTTTTAAATGACATTTAAAAGTTTTCCCCATTCAAATGACGAGCTACGATGACCTTGCCGTAAAATAGGTCAAGGTCATCACAGGGTCATGATTTATGTATACATTGTAGTACTTTAGCCATCGATGCCCCATGCCAGGTTCCGTTGAAATCGGTACACGCTTCCGGAGAATAAGATTTTTGAAGGGTTTTTACCATATATGGGCATGGCGGCCATCTTGGTCATGTGACCTGAATTATTTATATACATACTGATTCCACCTTCCTTTAGACGCTTCATATAAAATTTGGCTTTGATTGGCCAAGCAGTTTCAGAGAAGATGTTTGAATATTATGGCAATATACATGTACATGTATACTGCCCCGGGTTGGGGGCATATGAGCCCCTGGGGTCAATTTTTTACAGAATCATTAATATTCAGTCCTGCTGCTCATATACTGCAAGTTTTTACCTTTAAATGGCATTTTAACAGTTCCCCCCATTCAAAGGCATAGGCGACCTATGTTGACCTTGTGGTAAAATAGGTCAGTGTCATCCTAAGGTCATTATTTATATACACATTGTGAATCTTGAGTCACTAATGCTACATGCCAAGTTTCAAGATCCTAGGCCTTTGGGTTCTGGAGAAGTAGATTTTTAAAGGTTTTTACCATATATGGGCGTGGTGGCCATCTTGGTCATGTGACCTGGATTATTTATATATACATTGGTTCCCTTTTCCTATAGATGCTTCATATAAAATTTGGCTTTGATTGGCCAGGCCGTTTCAGAGAAGAAGATCTTTGAAAATGGTGGACGGACGACGGACGGACACCGGATCATGGTCATAAGCTATAAGCTAACGGCTCAGGTATGCTATAAGAATAGTTAAAATCAGATTAAAAAAAAAAAAAAAAAAAAAAAAAAAAAAAAAAAAAAAAAAAAAAAAACAAGCATATATGGGGATCTATGGCTGAGAATGCTGCAGCTTGCAGACTGCGGCCTTGAAGGCGACAAGGTGCTGCAAGCTTGCAGTCTCAGGAAGAAAGTTTCACTGCACTATCGCTAGTGGGAAAAATAATATTTATAATAGTCCCTAGAGGTGTAGACCTGCCTGAAAGTCATAGAGTGGCAGTACCGAGATATTCTATTAGAGTATTGCATATAGTCCGGCACCCAGGCCATGAATGACCTTAAACAAAGACGAGCATTAGCCAATCTTTGATCCAATGTTCGCCGACCTGCTTTCGAGCGACTTGTTCTAATTGGGATATACGAATGTTGTATTATCGTATGTTGTTGATTTTTTTATTTTGGTCCCGCAGAGATGATGCATATTCAGGCTGTGGTCTTACGAGAGAGTGGTATGCTGTGTCATGGACCTTTTGCATCTTAAGATTTAATATTTCATCAGATGAAACCAAGAGTCTGATAAGCATTTCCTGTTATACAGTTGACATGGGTTTTCCAGGTGAGATTACTAGAGATATCTGGCACTTGTAACTGACCACAAGAAATGTCTATGTAATACATAGTCTTTTTCAATTTTTAACTGGACCTTTAGAGCCAGTCACATGCACCACTTGGCATTTGGAGGTGTACTCCCATGTCGAGAGAAGGTCTAAATCAGTTTGGAGAGCTGAGCTGTCATCATCACTGTCAAATTCCATGCTTATGTACAAAGCTGTATTGTCAGCAAACAATCGAACCTGGGAGAAGACCTCATCCGGCAGATCATTAATGTAGACGAGAAAGAGGATCGGCCCCAACACCGAGCAAATTGGTTTTAAACTGGATCCGAAACATAGACTTTGGGTACTCATTAGAACCTCCGCGGTGTGACAGTTCTAACATGTACATACAATCAATGTTTTGAGCAAAAATATTACAAATATCAAAAGTTCTGCTATGAAAAAAATATCTCTTATAACATGGGAAAGGTTTCGTCATGTGCTAGAATAATCTTGATTCATTCAAGCCAATAATCAGAACCCGTTTAGTTGTAAATGGGTGTTTTTTGTATTCAAAATTAAGCCTGTTGACCCACATTTTTATTTGCTCAGCGCAAAGAAAGAAAACATGTTCAAAATTATTTTTCAATATTATAAAAATCAGAGACAGTAGATTTACAGGGATCTGAAACTTCAGTACTGCTATTATCATTGTCCAATATATGCGTGACTTGGAGTCAGGCCAGGTTTTAGAATATGCCCAATAGGTATTTACATGGAGAATAAGTAAGAAAATATGTGTTTATAGTGGTTAGTTTCTACGAACTACTCCTTCTTCTATATTGCATTTTCATTCAAGCAAAACATGTCATCTGTTTAAGCACATATTGGGCTGTTGTTTGATGTCAAGTTTGAATATATACACCAAACATTACACCTAAGCCATCTGTTTAAAAATGAAGAAAAATTGTTTTCTTCCAGAAGAAGTTTTTTGCCTCTTTTGTAACAGCCTTTTTATATAAAAGTATTCACTCAGTCTATTTGAATTTTATATCAAACAACACTGGGACAGTTCATCTTTAGAATGGTATAAGTAGTTAACCTCGTCTCTATAGAACAGCTGAGTCAGCAGTTTTTCCTATATACTCTATACATTTATCGATTTTTTGTTTCGGTGGAGTCAATTTTTGAATCGATCTGAGGCTGACGCAATAGTTCAGCAATACGACAATGTCTAATTATAGGTTGTTTTGGTAAACCAGGTAAGCTTTCGGAAAGTCCGATTTATCCAACCGATAACAACAAATGATAAAATTACCACAGGTAACACTTTTATTTAGAGCAGACGACAGATAGTAAACTGGTTCCCTGGGTCGTTTAGTCTTGTGTATTTAATAAATGTAACCATCTATATAATGTCAATTAAGTCGCATTCATCATCTCACCGGGCATTGTCATTAGTTGACGGTTGAACAAACTTAAGACCATATCTACATTACTTGCTGGTTTCCAGCTTACAAATAATCAATATTGGAAAAAAGGTAACCAGTAAAACCCCCTCAGTTAGCCAGTAGTAGTCAAGGCCCGAAGCCTAGACCAGATTTTTGAGTCAAAAATCGGTTGCTATTTTTAGACTATTGGGAATCCGAAATTAATATGGTTATTTTTAGTACATCAACTGGAAAGCCCTTATCTAAATATAATTGTTGAAATCAATACTGAAAGACAATGAAACAAGACATCTTTAAACAGCATCATTTTAATAATCTATTTGATCCTGAAAATACCGCTTGACACCGGTTTTAGCTAGATCAAGCTGCTTCTATAGGTACAGGTTCATTCATGTCTGACCAACCAATCAAATAATATACAAACATGATAAAATAACGAAACTCCGATAAAATTTGTCACTTTACAAGTAACAAGCGAAGCGATAACAACAAGCGATAAAATAAAGGACAGGTTACACTACATCTAACAGACGACAGATAGTAAACTGGTTCCCGGTAACACTTAGTCTTATTTGAAAGTCGCTACATGATTTTATTATTCGCAACTCAACATTCTTCACTGAACAAGGTTTAAGATTTCAATACACCTCTGATAAGATTTAAGTTTCGCTAAACATTTAACAGATGAATAAAAGTAGCAGACGATTTTTATTTACAATATTAAAGTACATTTCACAGGTAAAATCTTTGTCACTTTCGGATTTCGCTTTATCGCAACTGTTGGTATGTTTATTCGGGTTAACTAATAGAACCCATAAGGTTGGCAACCTACACCCATTTATATTGTTGTTGTTATTCAACTAGAGGTGAATGTTAAATTTCTCTGCATCTGTACTGACAAATCGCTACATGTTTTCCATATTTTGCCCAATCAATATATTTTACTGAATACATAACTATAGAGTTTTAGATATTTGTTCATTCGACAATACAACTCCGATGTGAACAAATCACTTAGAGATTTTATACAGGTATGAATGAGGTATTTTTCAATATTTAAGTCCGTGTGTATTTTAAGGGTAAAGCTTGGTGTCACCAGATACCTTTTTATCGGATTTCACTCTATTATTACAATCTTACAAGTGAACTGACTGTAATTAAGGTCATTCATTCTTAAATATTATACACTTAGTTTGACAGGTAACCCAGATAAGGTGGTAAAAAGTTGAAAATGGATAATTTCCCCTCTATCAGTAACCACATCTGATGACAGTATTAAATATTACCAGGCTGACGGCTTTGAAAGATTGTTATATTGCCTATCTGCTCGGGCCTAGCAAAGTACAAATAAAGTTGAACTCCAGTCACTGAGAACCGGAGGAGTGCTACTGTTTGGGAATGGTCAGTAATATAAAACTTTGGAGAGCGGGATTGCAATGCATAACGAGTTGTCATATTTAATGGAGGAAAAAAAATGAAAACAAGAGAGTAATGGTTTATGTTACTTTATTTACAATAAAACATGAATTAAACATTAAACAATGCTTTGGATAAACAAATCTTAATATAACTGCATAAAACATGTCAGAGTATTATAATTTATGAAATTATTCTACATCACTAGCTTTCACCCAGGAATTGAAATTCTTTGGATAATATTTCCATTTCACAAAGTATTCTTTATTTCTCCCCTTTCCTTTAGTTTTCAATATGTTTTCTATCTTATAGCTTATTTTGTCGGGATCAATGTCCAAGGGCAACAATTCGTTCCTGTACCATGTCCCTTTAATTTCCTGTCCCTGTAGATCTTTCAGCCGATACACTGGCAATGTTCCTCTGTAATATCTTTTAGACACTTGAAATATTTCACCGGAATAAGTTTCATCATACGCACGGGTAAATGCACCTTTGAGATGGCTGACCCGCACGTATTGATTGATCTTCAACTTGAATGGACGTTTCTTTGGCGTTTTCCCTTGCTTATTTGGATTCTGTGCAAAGTAGGTAGATAATCGTACTTGTTCTAAATTTTCTTCATTCACGTCAGCTGGTTTCATTCCAATTGTTCTGTGATAAGTTTTGTTATAGCTGTCAGCGATATCTTGTAGAATTGGCAAATATGTGTAGTCGTCCTTAAAGGTAAAATACCGATGAAGTCTTGTTTTGATCGTCAAAATGGCTCTTTCCGACGTCGACGCCTTTGTTTCGTTTTGTGTTGGAAAGTATTTTATATCATTTGCTTTCATCAGATCCTGTACCACCTTAGCTCGAAATTCTTGACCTGAAATAAATAGCAACACGGGTATAGAGCATTGCCATTCTTAAATTAACAACTTCATTAAAATGACATGGTTTGGCTTTATTTCACAAAAAAAATGTATATAAATGGAACGACTCATTGCTGTGAAAATCTTATTGGGAAAGACAGTTGGTCGTATATCAGGTTATGTAAGCGGAAATCAACTGCTAAAGCTAAGAACCCCACTCGTTTGCTTCTTGTTATGTGTTTTGTCTTAATTAGATAAAATATGTATTTTGCTTACCTTTGTCAGTTATAATCTTGTTTGGTACCCTCCCATAGGATTTGAATATATCTAGAAATGCGTCTCTCACGTCCTGTCCCGTTTTCGACTTCAGTACTCTTAGCCATACAAATTTTGTCAGAGTGTCGATGACTAGTAAAATATATTTGTAGCCCTTATTCCAGTCTTTGTATTTTATCATGTCTATTAGATCTGCCATCCAAAGGTCATCTTTACCCGCACTGACGACGTGGTTTCTTTGAAAGCGCCTTCTGGCAGGTTTATGAAGTCCATACGATTCTTGATTGTGAAGAAATTTTCGTATTTTGTACATTCCAATGTTAAATTTTCCTTCATCTTTAACCACTTTGTATAACTTTTGTGGGCCAGCAAAACTGGCTGGGTGTTTGGGATCGTAGTAAATATCCTTTAAATATTTTTCCCAATCTGTCATGTCTTATCTCTTCAATAGATACACAAATAATGAATGTCTAACATGTCTTATGGACTATATATAGTTATTCTTCATCAGAGTCATTTTCATTGGTCGATTCTTCTTCGCTTTCTCCATCATCTGTGTTTTCATCATCAGAGACGGTTGTATCGAATAGGTCTTCAAAGCTTGCTTTATTCTTGTTAAGTACACGACGTATAGCAGAAGAAGGACTCAATCCTTTGCGTATTAATAATCTAATACTTTCAATGATCTTGGTATGCGTAACATTGTTTAGCAAAAGGAAGCAAATAGTTTTCAAGAAGCATGCCGTATATCTGTAGAAACTTCCTTTCTTCAAAAGGCTTTATTTTATCCTCAGCCATTTCTCTGGCGTCCTCCTCGTCTTCGCCATCATCTAAGTATTGTTGGTAAATCTTATCAAATTTGCCATTGCAATCAGATTTGACACGTTTCCACAATGATAGAAATCCTTCGTTATCTTCTGTATTCTCCTCACTAGCTATATCGGGCTCTGTAGATTCTTCAGTTTTCTTGCGTTTAGCTGGGGGTTCACTACTCTCAGCACACCACCCTTGTTTCAAATGTCTTTGAACGTCATGACTGGTGTCAAATAATAGTCCACAGTCGTCGCAAGCGTGACCTTTATCTGCCATATTGTTGTTGGTATTTTCTAGTTCGTCGTTAGCAGAATAATAATTCCTTTCAGAATTAGAGTGTGACTCGATCTTAACACTTGGCTGGTCAGTACCTGAATGAGAAACCTCGCAGGATTTTTCTCTTTTTATACTATTTTCAGTGGTCACGTGATCCGATAACTGATTCCACTTTCTCTTACTAGCTATTTGCAGGCCATTGTCTGGCCAGACAACATTACACTTCAGCCTTTCTATCTCTGGTGTAAATGGCTTTAAGTCCACCAACAGAAATCCATATGGATATTTAGTGGATTTCTCAAATACTTTTGTGAATTGTTCGGTATTTTGAGGATACATCTGTCTTGCCAAAGTCATAATAGAACTTTTGTCAACTGGGTTTTTGAATAACACTAAATAGTGACAATTTCGTCTCTGCATAGAGGCTCTGTGAGATCGATACAACTGACAGCGACCTGTGATGCGACCCTTCCGTGTACAAATCGGTTATGCGTCTGTCTTTGCTCGATGTTGAATATAAATCGTCGAGAATAAGCAAGTTGTTCATTTTGACATCGAAATATTCATCGTCGTCCAAATCCTGTGGAATGCCCTGATGGAATTCGACTTTTGGTCTCACTGTTCTTTGTATTTCGGAATACATGTAAAAGGTCATGGTGTGGTTCCATGGAGCACACGCCAAACCTATGTGTTGCTCACAAAGTATGTACTTCTTGCATGGTGAATGATGTAACACCCAGGTCAGAGTGCAAAGATTGTGGTCCAAATGAAAAAGTATTTTCAGGTCTTGATGCAGTTAATTTGTTTTGCCAATGGCTGTTTTCAAATGAAAACAAAGGGGCTACAGTTATATGTCATAATTTTAAAGGTTATGATAGTTATCCCATTTTGAAATATCTTCACCAGAATGCTATCCTCCCCGAGGTGATCACAACGGGATCAAAATACATGTCCATTGCAGTGCCAGTCTGTAATATTAGATTCATAGATTCTCTTAATTTCATTCCAATGGCATTGGCAGATATGCCCGAAGCATTTGGTGAAACAGAACTTGCGAAAGGATACTTTCCCCACCTTTATAACACAAGGGAAAATCAGTATTCAATTCTTTCACATCTGCCAGATATCAAATACTATAACCCTGATGGTATGAAACCCGATACCAGACAAAAGTTTCTACAATGGTACGAGCTACATGCTGCAGATCCGTTCGAATTACAAAAAGATCTTCTACGGTACTGTCGTTCTGATGTTGATGTGCTTCGCAAATGTTGCTTGAAATTCAGGTCATTGTTCAGAGACCTGACAAAAACAGAAAGGAATAATGGCATTGATCCTTTTGAAAAATGTATCACAATTGCTTCCGCCTGTAATCTTGTGTTCCGCACCCTTTTCCTCGAACCAGACACTATTGGCATAATTCCTCCACATGGCTACCGACCAGAGGCAAAACAGTCCATAATGGCTTACCAATGGTTATCCTACCTGTCATATCATAGAAAAGTCAACATACAACATGGAAGAAATATTGGTGAAAAGCAAATAGGGCCATACAAACTAGATGGGTATTATGAGACGTCTGATGGAAAGAAGGTGGCTTTAGAGTTTCATGGTTGTTTCTGGCACGGTTGTCCAAAATGTTTTTCAAAAACCTCGGTGAATCCAGTTTCAGATCAAACTATGGCTGATTTGTATGACAAAACCATTGAAAAGAAACTTTTCGTTGAATCACAGGGATACACATATGAGTGTATTTGGGAGTGCGAATTTAAAACAGAATTGCTGAGCAATTCAAACATGAGGCAATTCATCAATTCCTTAGAAGTTGTTACCCCATTAGAACCTCGAGATGCTTTTTATGGGGGACGTACCGAAGCTTTCAAACTGTACGCAGAGGCTACACCAGAACAGCAGATAAGATATTACGATGTTACCTCCCTTTATCCGTTTATAAACAAAACTGGGAAAATTCCTGTAGGACACCCACAAATACTTACAGAGAATTTTGACGACATACACCAGTATGAAGGCTTGATTAAATGCAAAGTTCTTCCACCCAGAAAACTTTACGCACCAGTGTTACCAGCAAAATGCAATGGCAAACTTATCTTCGGTTTATGTAGGACTTGCAGTGAAAGCTACCAGAATACTCCTTGCAAACATTGCGAAAATGAAAGAGCTTTTATCGGAACCTGGGTCACAGATGAAATAAAGGTGGCTGTAGCTCAAGGATATGAAATAGTCAAGATTTATGAAATTTGGCACTTTGATGAAATATCTCAATATGATACATCTACCAAAACAGGTGGCCTGTTCACAGAATATGTAAATATGTTCTTGAAAGTCAAACAAGAAGCAAGTGGTTGGCCAAAGTGGTGTAAAACTGAAGAACAAAAACAGCAATATATTCATCTGTATTCTGAAAAAGAAGGTATAAAGCTTGAGTTTGATAAAATACAAGATAACCCAGGTCTGAGATTTAGTGAGGGTCGAGATGTAAGAAATATTGCTCCCGTGCGATTTTTGTGCTAAAATTGATATTTTTGCTTTAAATGATTGTTTATGGGTTATATTGTTGAAAAATTATGGGGTTCAATTTTTTCGACCCCTTGACTTAATTTTGTGGGCTTTTTCTTAAGACCACGCCCATTTTATGATTTTTCTACACTACAGACGCTAATAAAGCTGTTTCTGAATAAAAACTTTACTTTTGTGTGGTATATTGCATCGAATGTATCATTGTGTGGCTTATGTAATGCCAGAGAACCAATTTATTACAGTTGTTGTTTATATTTTCTTCATTTTCTTCTAGTTGAAAGTGGGTGGGGTAATTTAATTGGAAAATTCAATGGAATAATTCGTTCTGTTCGCTTACATATACTGGCAGAGTAAAAACCGACATTGAATCAGATGAACAAATATAAAAAAAGTTACACGTCTTATTGTTTAAGAAGAAACCTACTATTTCATTTTTAAACGAGGGACATTCAATAAGTAGTGCGAACTCACGTGCATTTTTCCACTGACATATCGGAGAATATACTTATATCTTGATTAACAAAGCTATAAATAAATGTTTAATGGTAAAGCAGGCGTGTGTGCGCAGTGCTATATTAGCTGTAATTATACAGATAATGCACGAGGGTCGTTTAATAAGTAATGCAAATGCATATGAAGGAAAATAAAAAAGACCGAAACAGAACAAGCGCTCAACCGTTGAAAACTCCATCCTAAGTCCAGTTGCTTCAAGTATTAAGTCACTTGTTTCGTTCTTATGAGTCATCATCACGGTCAATGTTAAACAAATAAATTTAAGGTCTTGGTGAAGCACATATTAACAAACATGGATCTAAATTACCTGAATGGACTTCCGGAATGGACATTTCGTACATGTTTATGTGTCCTGGGGTACTTTTCGTTTCTTTGGAAAGACAAGGTGATCTCGAATATGACCAGAACGTGTTCAGTCCGAGAAAAGATAGTTAAACCTTAATTCCTTGCTGTAAGAGAAACCTTGGTGATCTCTATTTATCACGAGCCATGAATAAAATATAAAGGTTTGATCCTTTGGAAGCAGTAAAAATATCAAAGGGAGATAGTATATCGCGCAATTTCGGGTAATAAACCCTCATCAGTAGCCCTTTATAAACCCAAACAAAAGCCAGACTATTGTACTGCAATTTCGAAAATTTACACGAGACGTCTAAATAAAAATTTCTTAACGGGGTAGAATAATTTAAACATTGCTTAGAAGTATGTTTCTAAACATGAAACCTCTGAAATAATATAACAGAGTAATAACTCCAACCCAATATTGTACTATCGTAATAGCAGCAGACTACATTTCGGTCAACGTCGGAGAACAATTCTCTAGTACCAGTAAGATAATCCGGTGTTGAATTCTGACTGATCAGTATCAGCGTCCAAATAAGGGTGTTGTATGAGAACAAAGAGGAACACTTGATGACGACTATGCTTCTTAATATCCTTAATTTCAAAGTAATATGTTGATAAATACAATTGACAATACAATACAGAGAGAATGAGTTAGAATGAGTGGGAGAGGGTGCTAGAGAGATCAATAATGTAGTTTCCTTTGTTTGATTCTATGGTTAGCGTCACATTTACAGCTATGGTCATGCCAAGAGGTTGTTTGCGACTGAATGGGTATATTTGGATTGCCTTCCAGCATCAGGGCTTTAAGAAATTGATGGGTCACAAGATGTCTCCCGCACAGAGCTGCTACATACCTGACCACATGAGTAATTGTTAACCGCTTAAAGGGTCTATAAAACTTGGTTATGTAATACTGATAGGTATTGAAGAGAAATGGCGTGCCATTTCACCCAAATATCGAAAGGAAGTTTTGTGAAAACTGCGACAAAGACCACCGACGCGTGCCACATGCCTTCACCCGGATTTGAAACATGACCGCGTCGGTGACAAGTACGTTTGTTATCAAATACACTATCCAGGCCCCGACATATTTCTGCCAGTAATCTATACATATCATTTTAATGCAATAGTACAATTCAAACGTTTGTAATTAAGTGAATGAGACAACAAATTGTACAAATTGTGTGACCAAAGAAACACATACAGGGCACTCCTGTTTGCATCAAAACGTCACTATTTATGTGTTTTTGGAATATATATTTTGTGTTGTTTGTTTGAGTTGATGCTTAACGTCCAAACCAACAGCTATAGTCGTGTCGGGACGTTGCCTTCATTCTATGGGACTTTACCCAAAATGAGGATGTCATGACAACCATAAAGTGATTCAAATATAACCATCCAACTAAGCCACTAAGGCTTATATATGTATGATGTATGATTCTACTTGAACCACGTTTCCTAGGCAGCTTAGACCAGTAAGCAGATGGTCAGTTATTACCGTAGAAGCTTTGTCTGGAGGCAAACGCAGCCCATCTATTTCTCAAATAGGCCCAAATAGGCTGGTGCCCCATTCCCACCCGACCAACCTTTCAATGATTATGGAAAGTACAAAGGTGTTTGCAGAGCTATTACCGATGTCGATGTAAGTGGCTATACCCTTCAGTACATTGCTATTTATCACTCAGAGTTATTAATTATGGGCGTCTTTGCTGATTTCAGCTAACAAGATGACTCTAATGCGTAGTCACTGCCTAGTTAACTTGCATGGCGTTTAAATCATTGTCGGATGTTATTAACGATACTTTATTCAATAAAATGCATGGGCTTTCGGTTTATCCATTATTTGAAACTATCATACAACTATAAAAACACAACAATATCGCGCTTAGATGGCACTATTTAATTCACAAGAAGTGTGTAATCATACATTATATTAGTCATTATGATCGATTCAAGCACAATTGTATTGTAATAATGTTATGTGTGTATTTTTATGCATTACATGTACAGTGCAATGCGCGAAATTACATCTGTATCTATACTACTTTTTAACGACCCTCTTGTATAATATGTATAGGCACTGCGTAGACACCATCAAACATGCAATAGCTTTATCCTAACGAACTAAACTTATTATATTCAGAAACAGAGTTAAAGGCATATAATTTTAACGTAGAAGAAAGTGCACGCCAATTCGCATTACTTATTGAATGACCCTCGTAATGAGTTAATTATGGGCATCGCAAAGATAATACCATGTTTACAACTGTTTATTAAATAATATTCATCTGCTTGAGGTGTTTTTGTTTTCTTTCAGTGTCATTATACGCCGGTGATAGAGTATGGTTAATTTTCATACTTATTTCCCCCATTAAATTACCCCACCCACTATGTTTTAGATATATATAGTGCTTACATCGCCAATACCTACCATAAATGTGTTTTTATTGTTACATAGCCTAATAAAGGGGGTCTCAGATGCAAAATACAAGGTAAAAAGCTAGTTTTAGTGGCAGAAACAACACAATAAGTGTCAAAATTGTAGTTTATGCGCATAAATGGGGGTGGCCTAGAAAAAGCCCACAGAATTGGCTCGAGGAGTCGGAAAAATTGAACCCCATTATTTTTCATAATAATAACACACAAACAATCATTTAAAGCAAAGAAATCAATTTTAGCACGAAAGTCGCACGGGAATACATCTCGACCCTCACTATGAGATTTATTTTAAAATAGATGTATGTTCCATTGTTGATAAATATCTCATTAACAACACAATTTCCCATTTGTTAAATTTCACGCCGATCGTCAATTGGTACACTTTTGAAAAAATGACCCATGGTTCACCTGTTTTAAATTTCACTTTTTAGTTTTCCATATTAATTACACGCTACTGACTTTTGTTTTAATTCGAGGCTATCAGATCAAACTTGGGATGGCTATATCGGAAATTTGAATCACTTTTTATCCCACAACACAAGTTTTGACCAGGGTTTCCTAAACGCGAAAAACGATATGTGGATAAATGGTAAGTTTTTGTGCATGTCTTTTTGTATGCACGGTCTTTATTCATTAGCCCATCATCTGACATTCTCGGATTTTTAGGTACAGGGGGTAAAGAAAAAAAACTTACCTCAAACAAACTCGGGTACAACACAAACCTTTGATTTGACCCAACAACTCCTACACCGGACTATGGAGCACCGGCGGAGTACAAATTGACCGTTTCCCGGGTGTGTTTTACAGGTACCTCTACAATACGGGGAATAAAGGAATAGAAATACATAAATTGCCAGCTTTTTAATTCTCTCTAAATACGAACAAATCATTTTGTACGATCAGGAATACACATGGTCTCTAAACCAACACCGAACCGTTCTTGCCAGGTGCGTATCCGACCTGCAACGCACTCTATGTAAGGGACTCCGCGGTGCTTCCTGTACCCCTCATTGCACTTGAAATAAATTGGCTTCCTCATGTTTCGGTTGAGTATACTTCCAGATGGCAAATCCACAAAATCCAAGTCCCAGTTTATGCTGAGTCCATTGTCGGTTAGCGTGGAGGTGGAGGAAGTGACTTCGGCATTTGGTATAGTTTCGGAACAACGCATGCCACCTACAATACAGTTTTATGATAAAAATGGACCTCACCTTGCTATGAGAAAAATACTTCGGGGCTTCTGACCTTAGTTCCAACAAAACCCTAGTTGATCAGCCCGAGACTGATCAGCCAGAGAAAATGAATGATCTAAAGTTTTTGATTTAAGGATGTTCGCTGCTAACATTTGACATTTCGGAACTTCCGGTTTTTCTTTTCTTGAATATCTCGTAAACGGTTGCAGATAGTTTCCTAATATTTTATATTTGGATACATATTGATGATATGCATTGAATGAGCCGTGAAAATTGTCAATCTAAGAAACTTCATTTTTTCACCCCATTTTCTGCAACTTTTCAGAAAATTTTAGTTGTCAGTAGAATTTAGGGGGTAGGGTAGATTAAACTTGAATATTACACATCTTAAAATTAATTGCGCTAGTTCGATGTTTATTTTAGCAGCATTATATGTGTATATGGTCTTCTAAGTCAGTCTTTGTGTCTTAAGTATGCTGGTTTTAAAATTTTAGGTGTTTTTTTGAAATGGGCTTTTAGAAACAAAGCAGCCGATGAAAGGCTGAAAATGGCGATTTGTTGGTTTTCTCTTATATGCTCACTACCCTATATATTTCTTTCTTTTATTCGAACAATATTACCAAGTTCTATGTTGTGTGAAAATACAAGAAAAATTTTGAATCAACGAATATGAATTTGGCACATTTCAAAATATTGATTTTTTCCAACTTTTCAAGTATGGGGGTAGGGTAAAATTTTGTCATCCACTCCAAGTTGCAAATTTTTCTATGCTTTTGGTCCAAAATAGTCTGCATTACGTAAATATTAGGACTTTTGAAGGCATTCTAGGTGCATGTTTGTTCAAGACAGGTATGTTTCAAAGAATTAAAAATTAAATTAATTTTACCAAATTTAAAACATGGTGCCCAGAGGTCTCATTCAGAGGCCTGTAGATTGAAAAAATGCACACTACCCTATATTTATTTTATTTTCAAATGTCTTGTGTTGTATTTTGGAATCAAAAAAGAGTGGTTAGAAAAAAAGTTTGAATACTTTTTCATTGGCAGCGAACATCCTTAAGGAGCATGGGTGGTTTTTAAGGAAACGAAGACGTTGAACCTGGAACACATTGTACATATGAATGAGCCGCGTCATGAGAAAACAAATAAGCTGGTTTCCGAATAGGTTCGACACAAACCGAGCTAGAAAAGACACAGAAGATGGCTACAGGCTGGACATTGTGGATTTATTTTCGAAAGATGAGGAATACTATCCGTGTATCGAAATAAAAGGCGCTGATCTGCACCATTGTTTTCGCATACGCAGAATATGTTTTGCTCATGGCGCGGCTCAAATATATATACTCGTACTTGCGTCATTTTTCCGAAGGTAACAAAGTACCAGTAATTGCTGTAAAAGCATTAATACATTCAATATTCTGTTATTGTTGTCAAAAAGCATGGAATTGTTAGAAACAGCATTTTAGAATCTAAATGGCTTCATGTATATATATAGAGCTATATATCCGTATTGCCATCGACAGAAAGCTTCTTTCTTGATGTCATCAGGAAAACATGTCCGTGTAATATATACCCCCTTGAACCCCACTTTTATATAGCAAAAATGGGGTATGCAGGGGTATACCTATTTTTCTTATTTTTGCTCCAAAACATAGATTGTGGGTACTCGTTAGAACCGCCTCGGCGAGGCGGTTCTAACGAGTACCCATAATCTATTTTTTGAGCAAAAATAAGAAAAATATCATTTTTTTTCTGATGAAATTTTCAATTTTTACACGTGAAAAAATCTCTGTTTATTGCATGGGCAAGTTTTCATAATGTGTTCGCTGCCTGCTAAGAGCAACGGGGCGGTCCCCGTGGCCGAGTGGAAAAGAGCGCTGATATTGTCGCGCTTAACCATTCGATCATCTCACCGCTGTGACTGGTGTGGGTTCGAGGCCCGCTCTGGCCACATGTGAGACTTGCGAGTGTCTCAGGTTATTCTTCTCGGAGTTCTCCCGTTTTCGCCCCACCTACTGATTAGCCCGTCTTATATGAGCTGATATAATCTTGAAAGGGACGTTAATTAAGGATTGAAATTCAGATTTTAGCTTTCACTGGATGATGAAAAACATTAGGCTGTTTTAATGTCTGTGAAGCCCGAAGGGCTTCTCGGAAACATTAAAACAGCTAATGTTTTTCATCATCCAGTGAAAGCTAAAATCTGAATTTCAATACTTATATTTATATTTTATATTATCAATTAAGTATCAGATTTTTAATTGCGAACATCACCGCTAATTTTCATGTTATTTGACATTAAATCCGACTTAACGTAATTTTGGAACAGCCAATACGTCAAATTTTCGCGCCTAACGTCATGGCGATACGCGACCAACGTCACGACAACAAGAGTACACAAACAACGTCACTGGGTGATTTTGACGTCGCCCCGCCCATAGGTGTGGCCTCTAGATCACGTGACTTAATGTTTTTCATTGGGAAATGAAGAACATTAAGAAAGATACTTTCATCCAGGGCGATTGCAATAAAAATGTAAATATACTGAATTAGAAATAAATAAATAAATAAATAAATAAATAAATAAATAAATAAGAGCAACGGTGTTCAGTGTCGTCTATCCAGCGGAAGGATTTGCATACCATCAGGAAAGCAGAGATTCTCCACGCTGTAGTCCTTTGTGGGACTAAGCTCCATCGGTGCGACCCACTGTCCGTCTTCACAAGTCACGACCCGGTACTCGCGTTGTTGAGCGCCAACAAGATGGTAGCCATGGTTACAAACCGGTTCACAGTTCACCTACAAAGAAATGCAACTATTACAAATAAAGTCCGGTACCACCAGGATAACATGTCCGTGTAATATATGGCCCCTTATAACCCACTTTTATATGGCAAAACCTAGGGTATGCAGGGTATACCTTTGTTTTCTTATTTTTGCTCCAAAGCGAAAATAGTGAGGGTCGAGATGTAAGAAATATTGCTCCCGTGCGATTTTTGTGCTAAAATTGATATTTTTGCTTTAAATGATTGTTTATGGGTTATATTGTTGAAAAATTATGGGGTTCAATTTTTTCGACCCCTTGACTTAATTTTGTGGGCTTTTTCTTAAGACCACGCCCATTTTATGATTTTTCTACACTACAGACGCTAATAAAGCTGTTTCTGAATGAAAACTTTACTTTTGTGTGGTATATTGCATCGAATGTATCATTGTGTGGCTTATGTAATGCCAGAGAACCAATTTATTACAGTTGTTGTTTATATTTTCTTCATTTTCTTCTAGTTGAAAGTGGGTGGGGTAATTTAATTGGAAAATTCAATGGAATAATTCGTTCTGTTCGCTTACATATACTGGCAGAGTAAAAACCGACATTGAATCAGATGAACAAATATAAAAAAAGTTACACGTCTTATTGTTTAAGAAGAAACCTACTATTTCATTTTTAAACGAGGGACATTCAATAAGTAGTGCGAACTCACGTGCATTTTTCCACTGACATATCGGAGAATATACTTATATCTTGATTAACAAAGCTATAAATAAATGTTTAATGGTAAAGCAGGCGTGTGTGCGCAGTGCTATATTAGCTGTAATTATACAGATAATGCACGAGGGTCGTTTAATAAGTAATGCAAATGCATATGAAGGAAAATAAAAAAGACCGAAACAGAACAAGCGCTCAACCGTTGAAAACTCCATCCTAAGTCCAGTTGCTTCAAGTATTAAGTCACTTGTTTCGTTCTTATGAGTCATCATCACGGTCAATGTTAAACAAATAAATTTAAGGTCTTGGTGAAGCACATATTAACAAACATGGATCTAAATTACCTGAATGGACTTCCGGAATGGACATTTCGTACATGTTTATGTGTCCTGGGGTACTTTTCGTTTCTTTGGAAAGACAAGGTGATCTCGAATATGACCAGAACGTGTTCAGTCCGAGAAAAGATAGTTAAACCTTAATTCCTTGCTGTAAGAGAAACCTTGGTGATCTCTATTTATCACGAGCCATGAATAAAATATAAAGGTTTGATCCTTTGGAAGCAGTAAAAATATCAAAGGGAGATAGTATATCGCGCAATTTCGGGTAATAAACCCTCATCAGTAGCCCTTTATAAACCCAAACAAAAGCCAGACTATTGTACTGCAATTTCGAAAATTTACACGAGACGTCTAAATAAAAATTTCTTAACGGGGTAGAATAATTTAAACATTGCTTAGAAGTATGTTTCTAAACATGAAACCTCTGAAATAATATAACAGAGTAATAACTCCAACCCAATATTGTACTATCGTAATAGCAGCAGACTACATTTCGGTCAACGTCGGAGAACAATTCTCTAGTACCAGTAAGATAATCCGGTGTTGAATTCTGACTGATCAGTATCAGCGTCCAAATAAGGGTGTTGTATGAGAACAAAGAGGAACACTTGATGACGACTATGCTTCTTAATATCCTTAATTTCAAAGTAATATGTTGATAAATACAATTGACAATACAATACAGAGAGAATGAGTTAGAATGAGTGGGAGAGGGTGCTAGAGAGATCAATAATGTAGTTTCCTTTGTTTGATTCTATGGTTAGCGTCACATTTACAGCTATGGTCATGCCAAGAGGTTGTTTGCGACTGAATGGGTATATTTGGATTGCCTTCCAGCATCAGGGCTTTAAGAAATTGATGGGTCACAAGATGTCTCCCGCACAGAGCTGCTACATACCTGACCACATGAGTAATTGTTAACCGCTTAAAGGGTCTATAAAACTTGGTTATGTAATACTGATAGGTATTGAAGAGAAATGGCGTGCCATTTCACCCAAATATCGAAAGGAAGTTTTGTGAAAACTGCGACAAAGACCACCGACGCGTGCCACATGCCTTCACCCGGATTTGAAACATGACCGCGTCGGTGACAAGTACGTTTGTTATCAAATACACTATCCAGGCCCCGACATATTTCTGCCAGTAATCTAGACATATCATTTTAATGCAATAGTACAATTCAAACGTTTGTAATTAAGTGAATGAGACAACAAATTGTACAAATTGTGTGACCAAAGAAACACATACAGGGCACTCCTGTTTGCATCAAAACGTCACTATTTATGTGTTTTTGGAATATATATTTTGTGTTGTTTGTTTGAGTTGATGCTTAACGTCCAAACCAACAGCTATAGTCGTGTCGGGACGTTGCCTTCATTCTATGGGACTTTACCCAAAATGAGGATGTCATGACAACCATAAAGTGATTCAAATATAACCATCCAACTAAGCCACTAAGGCTTATATATGTATGATGTATGATTCTACTTGAACCACGTTTCCTAGGCAGCTTAGACCAGTAAGCAGATGGTCAGTTATTACCGTAGAAGCTTTGTCTGGAGGCAAACGCAGCCCATCTATTTCTCAAATAGGCCCAAATAGGCTGGTGCCCCATTCCCACCCGACCAACCTTTCAATGATTATGGAAAGTACAAAGGTGTTTGCAGAGCTATTACCGATGTCGATGTAAGTGGCTATACCCTTCAGTACATTGCTATTTATCACTCAGAGTTATTAATTATGGGCGTCTTTGCTGATTTCAGCTAACAAGATGACTCTAATGCGTAGTCACTGCCTAGTTAACTTGCATGGCGTTTAAATCATTGTCGGATGTTATTAACGATACTTTATTCAATAAAATGCATGGGCTTTCGGTTTATCCATTATTTGAAACTATCATACAACTATAAAAACACAACAATATCGCGCTTAGATGGCACTATTTAATTCACAAGAAGTGTGTAATCATACATTATATTAGTCACTATGATCGATTCAAGCACAATTGTATTGTAATAATGTTATGTGTGTATTTTTATGCATTACATGTACAGTGCAATGCGCGAAATTACATCTGTATCTATACTACTTTTTAACGACCCTCTTGTATAATATGTATAGGCACTGCGTAGACACCATCAAACATGCAATAGCTTTATCCTAACGAACTAAACTTATTATATTCAGAAACAGAGTTAAAGGCATATAATTTTAACGTAGAAGAAAGTGCACGCCAATTCGCATTACTTATTGAATGACCCTCGTAATGAGTTAATTATGGGCATCGCAAAGATAATACCATGTTTACAACTGTTTATTAAATAATATTCATCTGCTTGAGGTGTTTTTGTTTTCTTTCAGTGTCATTATACGCCGGTGATAGAGTATGGTTAATTTTCATACTTATTTCCCCCATTAAATTACCCCACCCACTATGTTTTAGATATATATAGTGCTTACATCGCCAATACCTACCATAAATGTGTTTTTATTGTTACATAGCCTAATAAAGGGGGTCTCAGATGCAAAATACAAGGTAAAAAGCTAGTTTTAGTGGCAGAAACAACACAATAAGTGTCAAAATTGTAGTTTATGCGCATAAATGGGGGTGGCCTAGAAAAAGCCCACAGAATTGGCTCGAGGAGTCGGAAAAATTGAACCCCATTATTTTTCATAATAATAACACACAAACAATCATTTAAAGCAAAGAAATCAATTTTAGCACGAAAGTCGCACGGGAATACATCTCGACCCTCACTAAAATGAGAATTATACAAAAAATTCAATTGAAATTTTAGATTTTTACAATTTTACAATTTAAGAAAAATCTGTATATTACATGGGCGAGTTTTTGTAATGCTTCATGGTAATCTTAAGATGTTTGGATGCAAATATCATATCAGTATATGTTAAATGATAATTGAAAACTGAAGTTCAGTATAACCATATTAAAGAGACACAAAATGAAATTGTTTATAATCTTATAATCTTGGAAAGGTCCTTAATTACGATTAAAATGTACTCTACTTCGTCCGCTTGGTTTTCAAATATTAAATTTTGTGACAGTATCATGAACAAGTTATAAGCATTACCATACAGTTGTCTGGTACATGACCATTAGGGATTGATCTTGGACAAGTTTGAATTAGACTTACCATACAGTTGTCTGGTACATGACCATTAGGGATAGATCATGGACAAGTTTGAATTAGACTTACCATACAGTTGTCTGGTACATGACTATTAGGGATTGATCTTGGACAAGTTTGAATTAGACTTATCATACAGTTGTCTGGTACATGACCATTAGGGATTGATCTTGGACAAGTTTGAATTAGACTTACCATACAGTTGTCTGGTACATGACAATTAGGGATTGATCTTGGACAAGTTTGAATTAGACTTACCATACAGTTGTCTGGTACATGACAATTAGGGATTGATCTTGGACAAGTTTGAATTAGACTTACCATACAGTTGTCTGGTACATGACCATTAGGGATTGATCTTGGACAAGTTTGAATTAGACTTACCATACAGTTGTCTGGTACATGACCATTAGGGATAGATCATGGACATGTTTGAATTAGACTTACCATACAGTTGTCTGGTACATGACCGTTAGGGATTGAGTTTGAATTAGACTTACCATACAGTTGTCTGGTACATGACCATAAGGGATTGATCTTGGACAAGTTTGAATTAGACTTACCATACAGTTGTCTGGAACATGCCCGTTAGGGATTGATCTTGTACAAGTTTGAATTAGACTTACCATACAGTTGTCTGGTACTTGACCATTAGGGATTGATCTTGGACAAGTTTAAATTAGACGTACCATACAGTTGTCTGGTACATGACCTTTAGGGATTGAGTTTGAATTAGACTTACCATACAGTTGTCTGGTACATGATCGTTAGTGATTGATCTTGGACAGGTTTGAATTAGACTTACCATACAGTTGTCTGGTACATGACCATTAGGGATTGATCTTGGACAAGTCTGAATTAGACTTACCATACAGTTGTCTGGTACATGACCGTTAGGGATAGATCATGGACAAGTTTGAATTAGACTTACCATACAGTTGTCTGGTACATGACCGTTAGGGATTGATCTTGGACAAGTTTGAATATCAGTGGTTGTATCTGTTTCCAAACAAACATTATATAATATAAGAGCCGCCTAATGAGAAAACAAACAATTTGCATATGCGAAAAAGAAAGACGCAGATCAGCTTCGCGGTAACCTTAAAGCTGATCAGCGCCTTTGTTTCCAATACACGGATAGTACACTTCCTCTTCTTCTTAAACCTGGAATTTCAAGCTTCTAGCCTACTTCTGTGACTGTGCAGCTCGGTTTGTGTCAGACTGGTCGCAAACCGCGAAGACCGGTTTTCTCGCGTCGCGGATCAATTATTTTAAAGTTGTGACTATACAGCTGTATTTAAAGTGATAGCACTAGAAGTAGTTTAAATTAGGGAAAATATCTCAAAGCCAAGGGATACCAGTTCTTAGGTGACAAAGAATTAGGTGAAAAGATTAATTGAAAAAAAAAAAATATCTGGCCAAATAATCGATACCAAGATCGTCTGCCACGGTTATAGTAATTCGTATAGAAGAGATAAGAAGATAAAAATAAAACTGAGATCCTTTAAGAGCAGAGAAAATATACTGAGAAAGGGGACCGGCCATACCATGGTTTCGGCAACTTAAGCCTCTTCAGTGACCTTATAGATTTGGCAACAAGGTAGTCGATACAAAGACTAGAGTAATCCAAATAGGGTCAAATATATTAAACGTTGGTTAGAAAAATGAATCTAAACCGATAATAATCTTCTGATTTCTAAGAATACCCTCGCTGATCTCAAAGGATCAAAAGGAAAATATAATCTGCACTATGGATGATGTACGGAGAGACTTTTTAGGGCCACCACACGGCACAACACCAGCTACAGTAATAGCAAAAATAAAACATTTAAGCATGTCATTACCCCGCGAAACGCCTTGATTTGTTCTATACGCGTTCTTTAACACACAAACGTTTAACCCAGCGGGCACATGACGTCAAAATGGCGTCATATCAACGTCGATGTGACGTCATGACGTCACATCGACGTCGACCTGACGTCATTTTGACGTCATGTGCCTGCTGGGGTTCTTACTTAAAACACAAACGGTGTCCGCAGTAATGCTGGAATCATACATCGTAGTCTTGAACACCCATTTCTTGTCAATGCATGTGAACGTATGGGCTTGCTCAAGAGCCAAAGCACGGGGACGGTAGTTCTGATCACATTTCATTTCCATTAAATACCCAGTGTTTGTCCAAACGCTATAAGGCACTCTACCATGCGGTATTGTTTCCTGACAGTCCGCGCCTGGTGCTGCAAATGAAAATACACAAGGAAAATGTAAAGGTAGGCAATGATCGGGAAATGGCACAATCAGAAAGAAATTCCCATTCTATAAACCGAGGGGTGGGAAAAACTTATATGACACTTGGGTACTTTATCGTAAGCCAAATGAGCAGCTATTCCCCAGTAGGCGGCCACTCAGTTACCCGAACTGAGACTACAACTGTTTCTAACCAAATGACAGCATTCGATGCAGATACCATCATTTGGCATTAAGCGATTATCATTTGAGCCACTGCATAAGAAAACCAACAATCTGCATAAGCGAAAACAAAGACGCAGATCAGCTGTGCAGTAACTGCACAGCTGATCTGCGTCTTTGTTTTCGCTACACAGATAGTGCAATTCCTCCTCTACTTATATCCAAAATATCAAGCTTCTAGGCTGCTCCTATGACTGTACAGGCTTGTTTATATCAGACCTGGTCTGAAACCTAAATTGTTGGTTTTCTCATGCACAGGCTCATTTGCGTTTCTTGAAGTCAGAGAGAGATTATCTTAACGATTTCTGGAATGAATGTCCTATGCACATACCAATACAGAGGCCTGAGATGTCCAATCCAATATGCTCGTAACCGGTTTTATAAGCACCATCCTGACACAGTAACCGCCTTGGAACAAAGACGTGACCTATAGCTGAATTAACAAAGTAGGGATGTGGTTTGAATCCTGCATCACATTCAAAGCTGCAAAGACAGTCGGTGTCCACGCCGCAATCATGCTGAACACGACCATTTGGAAATTTCGTCGGACACACCTTGCATCGAGCTAAAAGAAATAGAAAACGTAATTGGTTACTAGGCGCTATGACTAACTCGATTTGTCAGTCTAATGTTGCTAAAATATTATTTTATTCAATAAATAACAATTTGTTTCAATCGACAGAGCAAGACTTGAAGTTCCAGGTAGACAAGCGTTTATGACGAGCATAACTGAAGAATAAGATTTTAAATATAACAAATAAGTGTACGTATATGAAATATTATGATGTAAAAGGGTTACTAGCTCAGGATAACCTGTATAGTCGCAAGTGCTGCCTGCACCAGCAATATTCCGGTTTTCCCAGTGTTCGTCTTCGCCTTGTTCACAATCGAGTTCACCGTCGCACACCCATGATTTAGGTATACATCGCTTATTGGAACATTGGAACTCGTTTGGATCACACATGTCCTTGTCTGAAAAAGTGTTATAATTTATCAGTCCAGTTCATCGTTGCAAACAAAATTTTACGCTTATGTATCATGACAGTATCCGCGTTAGATAAAATTCAAGCACTGATGCATTTTGGCATTCAAATAATCTTAAGACAGAGAATTCGGAAAAAGGAAATGTCATCTAGACATAGCATCAGCATATGTGTTAGTCAACCCTGCAATGTAAATGTTTAAATTGTAGTTTCTTTATTTCTGATGTTCATCTGTGCCCTGTTGCATCTTATTCCATATTGGTGTGGATATGTTTAAACAAATACTGTAATCTTTGTATTCTCTGAGGTTTTCTGTACAAACTCCAATGACAAATACTTTGAATGAAGAAAGCCACAAGGCTTTTGGGCACCCAAACAATTGAATAATATATGATTGGTGGTGACATGAGTATTTCTTCAAGTCAAATGAATGCTTCGTTTTGCTTTTGGTCTCATTAACGATCTTAATTTGTTGTATTTTTTCTCTGTTGTTGTAGGTGGCAGTATATCTGTCAATGGTTTTAGTCTTTCACAGAGCGCCTGTAATAATGGCTGAATGCAACAAAGGATCTCAGTCCCTCATTCTCTGTAGGTCTTTGTCAATCCTTTATCTGTTCTGTTAAATATAGATCAGCCTTCAACCATTTAAACCTCGCATGTTCATGAACTTTAACTCGTTCTTAAAATACAGATCATTTATTTGCTGAAACTTGAGATAACAATGTTAAAAAGGTACAAGCAGACAAAGATCAGGAAAAGTCTATTCAGTATACTACCTGGTTTCTCAAGACGTTGCAATCAGGAATAAATGAAAATGATTAAATAATCAAAACATATAATGCATTTCGTCGTGTTCAGAGTTACGTTCCTGGACAGTCGTCAATTAGCCGTTGATAAGTTGCTGGACTGTTTGCCAAGCCAAATGACAATGTATTGTTCTCATAAATACAATACGGTCAAGGCCATCCTGCATTACTTTACTTAGTGGTAGCCTGACTTTATATGGTTTGTATTGAACAGGATTGAAACAATAAACTTAAACATATTTTTTCTCGGAATCAAGACTATAATAATAAGGGATAATGTAATGAAGCAAAAACACGGACATGCAGTATCTTGATATAGTGTGGGGTGTAACAAAAATAAGAATAAAACTTATATTCTTGAAGAGCAATGAATATATTAATGAGAAAGGGAATGTGCCATACAATGACATGTTTACGTGATGTGTCTGTGCAATGGAAGGAAACAAATGAAAATCTTACTACAGTCTCGTTCGTCGCTATTGTCTGCACAATCAGCAGTTCCATCACAAACCAGGCGCTCCGAAATACATTCAGCCAACTCCGTGGTACACATAAACTGATTAGTTTCGCAAGTGTAATCTGAAATAAATAATGTGCATTTAGCATTGTGGAACTTAACTTAATATAAAAGTTGAAGGTAAAATTTATGAGTAAACTCAGAGAAGAGTGATTAGATCTACATATTATAAGCAAATTAATTGTAATTTAACGTAAAATCTATCCCAAGTCAATCATGTAAATTTTCTTGCACCCGGAAATTAGTATTTTAATTAACGGTTTTGGAAGGGTTACTATGATTAGATGTATTCTTTTGTTTATTATTGCATTCTTGTCGCGGTCACACAGCAGGCACATGGTCTAAACCAAGTCAGTCCAATGTCGAGTTCTGGTCATCTTATCAATGTTAATCTGGTGCTGTAATGACGACATGAGTAAAAATGACAACATATTTATCTGACGTCATTCGCCCACATGATATATACTTACTACAGTTCTTTTCATCAGATTGGTCAGGACAGTCGTATCGTCTGTCACATCGTCCGGATTTCCAAATACATTCTCCGGACTGACACTTAAGCATACCGTAATCGCACTGAGCTACAAAGATCAAAATACAGGCTAGATGCATTTATGTTTTTCATTATGTCTTCCATTCATTCTCGCTCCCTTCCTTAGTTCTTTTAGTAGAAATCAAAACAATGCAGAAAAAGCGTGTTTCTACAGAGAGAAGGCTCAAGTGGGCGCCCGGTTTTCATTAATGTAATTGACAGGGGGTGTTTCTTGATCTGATCATTGTTTTAATATTTGATAAGAAGCCACTTCTATAAAGAAAATTTCTTGCAACAGTTTATATACTTAAGCTTAATCAAAAACCACACCTGGAGCTCGAATCCATTCAGTTGTCGGTCCTCGTTCGCTGCCATAGAAACAAAGTAATCTCACGGAATAGTCGGTTCGAGATCGAAGACCCCTAATTGTGTACTGGGATGCATCTTTATTAACAGGGATCAGTATAGGTGTCAGTGGGTACTGTGGCGAGGGGTCTGGTATCTTTTTATATTCGATAGCACAGAACGTGAGCTGTTCTTTGCTGCTCGGTGGATTCCAGTGAACATTGATAGTCTGTAAAAATGGAAATCTCTTATAATACGAGCTCTGCGACAATAAAACAACTTTTGCCAATATGAATGTCTATCAACTTTCGAGTTTTATGGGTTAATGTGCGGGAAAGAATGTCTCTTAAAATTCATATGCAGCCAAAGGGGATTTTAAATGTATTTGATAACATTTTACTACACTGACTGGGTCGTTAAAATGTACAAGAAATTGGCACAATTGCATGCCAACTGAAAACGTAATATAATATATTTTGTTAATACCGTTAGCCTAGGAAGGTGGTGGTATTGGGTGGCAGGGGGGGGGGTAAGCAGCAATTTTCCAAAACGTTGCTACCAACCAATTTTATGATAAGTACACACATTTATCAATTAAATAAACTGTCAATCCGTACCCTGGGCCCAGGTGTCACATTTACACCAGTTGGCATACGGAATTGTTCATCACTGTCTTGAAAGGCCTGCACCACACCATAGTGCTGGTTTACAAACACTCCTTGAATGATAAATCACATTATTATAATAAATTATTAAGTTATTAACATTGTGCTGGCTGTCACAGTAGACAAGATAACTTACATTTTGGCATGAAAGAAGTACTAAACTCGTATCTGTAATACGATATATGCATAGCTTTTGCTAAAAATATGTTACTTTGTGACTTTAGAGAAATAAATGCGATACGTAAACGGTGCTTATAAATAAATCAATAAAAACACAGATGGGTTTCAAAATGTTGACGTATACAAGCAGTGATTTCTCGATTTTCATATTATAATACACTATTTATATTTATCATATGACGTCGCTGTTTTCCAGTGGATAACGTCATGACGTTTTCAATGAAACTTAAAGACAGATGTACGTAATTGAAGGCGCTCAAAGGAACGTGCGTATCTAAGGGTCGAAACGTCATTTTTACGCCGCATTCGTAACGTCAGTTTTCGCTCGAAACGTCATTTCTAGCGTCAGTTTACGTTCGGAATACGAAACTATATCCATACAATTATGCAGAGGACTTCAGAAATGTAAAAAAGTTTGATATTATTTATCATTTGTGCTCAAAATATAGATCGTGGACATGTAATCCCGAAGAAAACAACATTTCCGCGACAGTTAGCAATATTGAATACTAAACAGTGTCGGAAATTTTGGCGCAAAATCGACGTCGCGCGTAAAATATACTGAATTCAACAACGACTACCTCTCTTCGCACGCCTATAGCAGGAAAACGAATCCGGTAACTATGGACTTTCTCGTTATCTTTATGTAGTTCAGGAATTTCTCTAATACATATCAGTTTTTTTAAAAATCCTACCGTGGATTTTTTGAAATATATCAAGGAAATTAACAAAAAGGGGGTCTAAAATCGCATTTTACGTTGACGTCAATGTATTTTCGCTCTCAAATTTGACGATTTTGAAGGCCGATATCTCGAAAACAAGCTCGGAACGGTATCGATTTCTTTTCATTTTCGTATGTAGGACATCAAAATACACTCACATGCAAAAAATAAAAATTTTCTACCGTGAGGTCAATTACGTACATCTGGCTTTAATTTAAAGCTCCAATATAGGGATCAACCATGGTTTTCAGTGTTCAAACATTCGATTGATCACGAGGAAGGTGTTTGAACACAAGGCCGCAGGCCGCGTGTTCAAACACCTTCCGAGTGATCCAGCGAATGTTTGAACACTGAAATGAACCATGGTTGATCGCTATTCTTGCATTTTCACTCTAATTTACTTAAAATCTCATGAAAATAACATTAACAACGTAAAAACTGACCGAAAACCGCGGAGCTTCTTCAACGTCGGCCATTTTGTTTCTACGAAACACATGACGTCACGTCGCATTGACCAATGACGTCGGCCAAAACCCATGTTCAAACGGCACGTGAATTTCATGATTTGAACATGGGTTTTGCTGTTTGAACACGGCTTTCGACCAATCGAAAACGGCTTCAAACAGCTATGCGCATAGACATCTATGCAAGAATAAGTATTTGTTTCAATGAAAATTAATTGTTGTTACGGACGTCGTCAATGACCTTACATATTCCCGCAAAAGTGTGAATACACGTATTAACACTTTTGCGGGAATATGTAACGTCATTGACGACGTACATGGTATAAAAATCGTATGACCACACGTGTATTAACACTTTTGCGGGAATATGTAACGTCATTGACGACGTCCGTAACAACAATTAAGTTTTCATTGAAAACATGTCCACTTCGAAGGCGATAAAATCCTATTTTAAAAGTCATATGATAAAACGAATCTTACATTCTTGGTCATTTCATATGAAATTAAAATTTTATTAAACTCGCCAAAGGCTCGTTTAGTAAATTTCATATATAATGACCACTCGTGTAAGATCCTCTATGTACGCATAAAACAGGAATTCTTACGAAATAAGATAAAACTCAGCTTAACTTTTATTTACACTGTCACTTACCAGTAAGCAAAATCGCTAAACATGAACTGTGTGAAAACATGTTTTAACTGATTCCAGAGCAATTGCTAGAAAACAAATTCTATGGTTCAAACGTTGTTTTGCATACAATTACGAAAACGTGCCCATGCAATACACAGACATTTTTTGAGCTTTAAAAATTAAAAATTTTCAGCTGAAAAAGGGTGATATTTTTCTTATTTTTGCTCCAAACATAGGTTGTGGGCACACGTTAGACCACAATCTATGTTTTGGAGCAAAAATAAGAAAAATAGGTATACCCCTGCATACCCCAGTTTTGCTATATATTAAATATTGGGTTCAAGGGGGTATATACATTACACGGACATGTTTTCATGATGCATAATGTTCTAACGTATGTATTTAATGTACATAATAAGTATTAAATAGGCGTAACATTTACGAATCCAAGCACAAGTAGCGCCGATCCTTGTACCAAAAACAACATGAACTGAGCAGTAGGATACTTTACCTTAATCTCTATGATTAAATTCATCAAATGGCATAAAATTGTATTGTATCAAATTGATACATAATTAGACACCTGCAATTGTCCAATTTATCTTTGCACAATGGACAAAATTGACTGAATGGTTTAAGACATGGTTTCCCATGGTAGATCAGAAATATCAACTTCCCTTTTCAAAGGTCAATATTAATTAGCTTCAACGAAATATTATATTATACTGAAACACTTAAAGACCTATGTTCATGTCTATTGAGGGTCTTTAGATAAGGGACAGGGCACGACGATGACTCAAAATACAGGTAGGGGCCAAAACCGGAAAAAAACAATATTGATTGCAAAGGGAGGCAGTTTTTGCACAGGTTATCAGGGACCATAAAATCAATAAACAGTGGAGCTACAGGTATTATCCTTTAGGGGCCTTATTATGAATGCAGGAATGTGATAATCACCTCATTATGACAGTCCTTTGATCTCTGGAACATATTGCACCATTAGGGGTCATTAACCGAATAAACAGTGGTACCAATAATAGCTCCTTCAGAAGTAAGCCTTAAGAAACCCACAGCATTCGCTATCTGGGATTTTACCTCTAGGCTTGATTGCTGGAAATTGTCATGTGTATGAAATTAACTGCGCATGTGCACATGGATGACTTGACTAATGCATATGTAACCACGGATCCCATCCCCGGGGGTGGGCGGGGGATAGCCGGGGAAATGAGCGGGGGCTTTGACCAACGTTTTGTCACGGCAGTGCGGGGGAAATACCCGGGTTTTGCTTTAGACAAAAGGGTTGAAATGAAAAGATAGCAAGCTGCGAGGGAAAGCAGCAGTGGTTTTACCAACGAGCAGTCCCCGCACTGTGGGGTTCTTAGCGGGGATTTGCTAGACCAGAAGTCAAAGTCCACGCTATTCCCCGGGGTGGGGGCTGTGGTTACAAATGACTAGTGCATAAGATAGTATTTTATGGACAATTTAATGCAATGAATTAATGAACAACTTAACATATGGACTAAGCATCACGTTCGTACAAAGCTACTAAAATTATGTAAGGTTACATCTACGGGCGCTCTACGACCGGGCCTGTTCTTTTTCAGCTGGTAGCCACTAAATTCATTCAGTAAATCAAACTAACAGTTTCATCCAGTACTTATGTGTAAGAAATACACATAAATATACAGAAAAAGTTAGTGGCTATTAAATTTATTGAATGAATCTAATGTCATGAACGAAAGCATCAACACAAACTCATAACAATAAGGGTCTAAACGTTGATTTTCAATGAAACAAAAGTGGACAAGGTTATAGTATTGAAAATAATAATAAAACTCCACAAATTCAGTGCAAAGAGTTACAGGATTGCATGAATTTGATATTAGAAAGTTTAATCACTTGACAATTTAGTTGATGTAGGTCTTATGTCGCCCTCCTGATAAACAATTTTGAACGCGGCAACATCCCCAGGGTATGATATTCTAATGGAGGGCTGACGTGATTGGCTTATGTCCGTCTTTTGTAACTGGATTTGTACATCCCCGACCCAAGCGTCTGTCGAGAACTTCCTCTTTTTGATCCCTGTCGGCTTCAATTTCATGAAATCATCAATTGCATCTGGAACTGAACCCGTTTTCACAAATTTTCTGTACTGTTTGCTTCTTGTAGATACCTCTGCCGCGCTTTTTATCAGGGCTATAATATCACGCATGGATCGAGTCATTCGTAGTTTGGGTTCGTCGTGTTTTACGTTATTTCCGTCCGTTATTTCTTGAAGTATTTGTTGTTTATCATCGAGGGCAAGTACAAAATGATTTGTCAATACCAACATATGTAAACTGACGGTCAGCAACATTGGTACATACTCGTAAACGTGCATTCTTCTGAAATTAATAACAAGTGTCTGATTTTACACATGTTTATTTCGTTTTCGCAAACACTTCCGCCCCATGAACACGGCATAGTACTTCCAACACAATAACATTGAAGTGCTTTCGGAAACGAAATAACCGGGATTTCTTGTGTTACTTTCTTTCAATAAATGTTCAATTTCTGTATGACTGCACCTATCTTCAGTCAGTAGAAGAAACGCTGTAGGAGAAAACCCGAAAATCTAACCTCAACTTCGTTCTCAATTACAGTGTGTCACCGATCATTTATCGGTTTGTATGTTTACAATACCACGTAATTCTCAGTAGATAGATAGATAGATAAGATAAGATAAGATAAGATAAGATAAGATAAGATAAGATAAGATAAGATAAGATAAGATAAGATAAGATAAGATAAGATAGGATAGGATGAGATGGAACGGGACGGGACGGGATAGACGAACGGACGGATAGACGGACAGATAGATAGATAGATAGATAGATAGATAGATAGATAGATAGATAGATAGATAGATAGAACTGAACTGAACTTTATTTACATCTCAGATCACTACAAAGGTGATGTTAGAGGAAAATACAAATAATATTATGCATTGGTGGTCATGGCATCTCTGTGATGTTGTATTTATGCATGATGAAGAAAGAGAGGGGGAGAGGGGATATATTAATTTTGTATTCATTATACTTTTTGGAATATCATTTATAGTGGTTGAACAAGTTAAATCGAATCCGAAAAAGTTGGTGGGGACAGAAGTGCCATAACACAAAGGTTTAGTTCGTATCGCTGTGAGCAATTTATCTTTGTAGTTCACAGCGGCACGCACTTCAGCAAATTACATACAATTATAACAGCTTTTGTGACAATAATTGAAATTCACTCGTCATTAATAACTTGAGAAGACATTGATAGTATTATTTCTATAATTCAGTAGCTCCGTCCAATAAAGTCGGAACATAGATGTGCTCATGGGGGGTATTGCAAATTTATTCATTCATTGGTTGAATAAAAGACTTTTGACCCGAATGGGTTCACGAGTAAATTTCAATTGACATGTAACGCTGACAGCAATGTAATTAATGTATTTATAAGGCACGCGATACTGTGTAATAAGTTGCTGACTATGGACTTTTTATTCGTAGAGATAGTAAGTTATATCTTTCGTAAACCTGTATGTACAAGGAAGGCGGGTCAGAAACTTGTAATTTGCGTAGGCTGATCATTATATTATATGAATATAGGTAGGCGGAAGACGGCTCTTCCTTTAATGCCAAAACTTTGGTCGCACAGTCGACCACTATAATCACTTCTCTGCATTTTCCTCGAAACCTACCAGTCATATGCAGCCCCGTCACCTTCTACATTCAGGTAAACGTTGTTATCAATATAGTATATTGAGCCCGCGCATCAGAAAACAGACAGTCTGCATATGCGAAAACAGAGACGCGGATCAGCTGTGCAGTAACTGCACATCTGATCGGCACCTTTGTTATCGAATAATAGACAGCACAACACCTCCCTTTACCAAATCCGAGATGACCGCACAGGCTGGTTTGTGTCAGACATCGTCGGAACCCAGACTGTTTGTTTTCCCAAGCAAAGGCTGGTTCAATATCAATTGGATATACATGAACATTATAAGATATAATGATAGATAGATAGATAGATAGATAGATAGATAGATAGATAGATAGATAGATAGATAGACAGACAGACAGACAGACAGACAGATAGATAGATAGATAGATAGATAGATAGATAGATAGATAGATAGATAGATAGATAGATAGATAGATAGATAGATATACTTACCTGGGACCAAATGATCTTGAATATGAAAATGACTACAAAAATGATGCATGCGCTGTCTTGCAACGATCTAGTGTTGTCGTTGCAATATACGTATAATATTACAATATTAAATACATGGGCATACATGTTAAATTGGGGGAAACCTTGGTCATGGTGACACGGTAACACCGTTTCTCAAACTCACGTTTTCGTGTATGCATATACTTTTCACATAATGATGACTGATTGAAACGAGGGAGTGAAACTTAAATGTTTGTTTTTAAGGTAGAGACAAACGTTATAAGTAAGAAATTTAACTATGATGTAAACCCCAGCGTTGACTGAACCGGGTCATGGATGGACACAGGTGCCACACTGTTGGGTTTTCCTATGCTGTTGATAAAATGAAATGAGCCGCCTCGTGGGAAAACCAACAATGTGGTTTCCGAACAGGTCCGACACAAACCGACCTGTACAAGCACAGAAAAGAGCTAGAAGCTTGAAATTTCGGATTTAAGTAGAAGAGGAATTGTACTATCCGAGTAGCGAAAACAAAGGCGCAGATCAGCTTCGCGGTTACCGCGAAGCTGATCTGCGTCTTTGTTTTCGCCTATGCAGATTGTTGGTTTTCCCACGAGGCGGCTCAAATGTGGCTCACATACTCGGCGATATACCGTTACAAAAAATAATACTTACTGGACCTATCGAATTAATAAAATGGCTAAACGTGAGCATCAACGTAACTGAACCCCGTTCGCTCGGTCAATAATAATCCCCGGCGCGAGAAAACCGGTATATTGGGTTTCAAGATCTGCCACAAACGGGCTTGTACAGTCACAGAGGAGAGCTAGCAGTTCGAATTTAAGAAGAAGAGAGATTGTACCCGTGTAGCGAAAACAGAGGCGCTGATTAGCTTTGCAATTAATGCACAGCTGATCTGCGTCTTTGTTTTAGCATAGGAAGAAATCCGGGTTTCTCATGGCGCGTCTCAGTTATGATCTTATTTCTTTCTTAAGCCTCGTCATTCTAGATATTCCATCCTCATGTTTATGCTGGTTCATCCTATAACCGTGGTACTAAACGTTTTTGGCACTGCTAAGACACAGAGTTTAATCATATGATCTTTATGTGTCTTCAAAATCTTGAAGTCAACATAAGGCATGTAAAACAATAGAAAAGTAATAGACGTCGGATTGCTAGTGATTTTGGTCAAGCATAGTATGTCTCTCCCATTTTGTTTCATAGAAATGAAAACCTAACGTTAACCGGTGTATTTATATATGCTTGGGTAATTTTCTTATCGATGTACATTTTGTAAAAATAAAAACCACAGAAGAAAAATAAAAGATAGCCAGCAATAATTAAAATAGTGAATATGTTCCCTCTCATCAATTTAAAATGGAGTTCTGCTTCAAAGCAAGTGGTATGTTGCATTTTCCCGCGTTTTTCTGTCTTCACCAGAAGAAAGATGGGGTAGAGAAGAATACGGGTCAGCCACACGTTACTATTTTTCTCCCAAAGCTATAATAATATCCTAACATACTTACCACCCATCCTTGGTTTTACCAAACACATTCACGACCCTCTCCGCATTCGCTTTCATTATTTAGTTCCTACACAATTTATCTTTTTCTCGCATTTGAAAATTATGATGATAATAATGTAGTAAATGTTAGCGATTAATAAATGCACACAAATCACTTAACGAGCAAAACGAATATAAATAATTAAACGCGAACATCCGAAAAATATCATTTCAAATTGAAATACATTGTGTTTGTTATCATTCTTACAATGGCAATGCAATTGTAGTGTGAGGTTTCTAAAAGTGCCAAAATCATGAAAATGCACACATTTCGAGAGAACACGTGATTGTGAGAAGTCTAAATACGACAAAGATGGTAAGTAATAGTATTTTAACACGCAACAATGCATCGTGTCTATTTCCTGAAAAAATTACAACCGTGAACAGTGAGACGTATACACAGCCAATTTCGCCACACATGAAAATTATATGAAACGATTTCCATATGAAACCCATACGTGTATCATATGTTGGTCATATGAAAATGTGATCATGGCATTTTCATATAAGGCACCACATATAAGAACCACATATTTTCGAAATATGAAAATTACATGAAAGGATTCTTATATGAAATCCATATCAGAATTTGTCGACATGAACTTCATGAGAAAATCACATGAAAATTGTATAGATCTACAATGGATTTGGTCACCCCTACTTTCTCGGTAGACCAAACAAATTTACACCTACTGGGGTGTAATTTTGCGCATGGGTGTATTTTATGCACTTGAACAGTTGTTGTTTTTTAATCTAATCAGCACAGTTTGTAGGCAAGTACATGTAGTTTTTCACACACTACCCTTGTTAAACATACATCTACCCTTGTTAAACATACATCTACATTATAATTGTACACTTCTCTCACCGCTGTGTCTGGTGCGGGTTCGAGTCCCGCACTGGCCACATATGAGACAAGCCAAGTTCTGATTGCGGATGTACCAGGTGTTTTTTCTCGGGGTTCTCCCGTTTTCGCCCATCTACTGATATCAGCTGCATTAATCTTGAAAGGACAGTAGTAGTAATGGCGCCCATTACTACTGACAGTGAAACATTTAAAAGTTTGCGTTGGATACGAAGCACGTTATAGTGTTATAGTGTAAGTGTTATAGCTCGGCGAAATTTTCGCCCATGAATAATTTCCATTCCGTATAACATGACGGCACACAACATGTGCGGTTAGTCGGGATAAACACATGCAAAAGTCAGCTGTAATGCTGTGGCAGCTGATTCTCACCTCGCGCTGAGGTTACACCCGATCAGGGTGTATATATATATATATATACATATATATATATACATGTACTAAGAATAGTAGAGACTGTCGCCATTCTCGCCTGTGCGTTCTTTACCAAATTAAACTTGTCGCACGTAGGCCTTTTGCACATGCTTGTCTGGATGACCCCATTTAAAAATCCGGTCTTCAACTGTTCAAGAAAATTGGATCAAAAATTGTATCATTCGTTAGTGTTTTAGTCATTTGGATTTTGCTGTGGTAAGTAAATAAAACATGTTCATACATGTATTTCTATTTGGTTTTGTTCCAGTTATGGCTTAGCGTCCCAGTCAAAGCTATGGTCATATCGGGACGTTACCTCAACACTAGAATGTATCGACACCTAAAATGTGCTTGAAAAAATAACCACCTGAGTATACTCAAAAGGCTTAAATATGTATGGGTGGTTTGTCTTGAACCACTTTTCCTGGGATCTGAGCATAGATAGTCAGTCAGTAGTTTATAATGCCTTATTCGAGACTGGAGACAGCCATTTTGTCATCTTGAGGGACCTCATTGAAGTGGGGGGAGGGGTTCAAAGTTTCCAAGTCTTCCTATACCCCTTAATTTTTATTTATTTATTTATTTATTTATTTTTTTTATTATTTTTTTTTTTTTGTTTTTTGAAGAAAAAAAATCCCTAGATTTTTGCAAATATTACCAAAACTTGGATCCTAATATCGCTAAATTTCCTCCCTGGGCCTTTCATTATCCTGTAAAAATATCACTTTAATTATTTTACCAATATCTCTATGTATATGATGTACGCTTCCAGGGGCTCCTGAAATAATAGTCCAGTCTGAGCCTCGGGGTCTGAGCATTATTTAATTTAATCCTGATTATTTTACCGGTGGACAAAGGTGTTCCCGTACATGTCATTGGATGTGGGGGCGAGGTCATGAAGGGTTAACCAGCTGGTCTAGTTTTACTGACATAACGGGCACTGTACAAGAGGCTTTTATTTAATCATTGATGCTGCCAATTAATTATTTTTAATTGAAATTTTAGCGCGTGCTATGCTGACGTCACGAAACTAAACCTTAGCGTGACGTCATTGTCGCGTGATAAAGTGAGAGAGCTGTCATGAATGGCGTTTCCAGTCTCCAGAACATGAGACAACAACAGAGACAAATACAGAGAATGCAAAGGTAACTCAAGTCGCAGCCAGTAGGTTTACGTTTTCCAATATTGCCTGTGAAGCAGGACCTCTGACGAATCCCATAAAATGGTCGTTTTGTTTGGTTTTATGTCTCAAACTTCCAAACAGAAATCAGCGCCGGTCGACATCATTTTGCTGTTTTCATTCTTTTTTACTATGTAGGCCCTACTGAGTCGAAGGAAGTGAGGTAGCCGAGTGGTTAGCGCACTGGCTTCTTGTGCCGGAGGTCCCGGGTTCGATCCACGCCAGCGGCGAGGAAAATTTGTTGGTCCGAACACGCTTCCCTTCGTGTCATTTACAGTGCGCCGTCCTTCGGACCTGAGGCCCCCCCGCCGGGAACTTGAAAATAATTTAAGAGGTCAAGCCTCGTATTTCATATTGTGACTTGCTCAAGGTCGCAACGAAAGGCGCCCAGGCTGAGGATCGAACCCGGGTCCTCAGGGACCGGAGTCTGACACTTCCCCAATCCGATTTAAAGTGATTAGAAACTGCGAAAGGATGGGTATAATACTACGAGCTTATTCACGCGAGTGCGTCAGGACTGTAAACTATAGAATGCATTATTTACTCCCTTCTTTTAATATCGTGGGTTCGCTAGTATCGCGTTAATCAGATTTTCAAATGACGTCAATGGCACGCGCTATCTTGCGCATGTTCAAGCCAACCAAATGTGACCCGGAAGTCAACTCTCTTGTTTTTTTAAATATTTTGTCAAAAATTAATCCTTTCCTGGTCAGAAGTTTTAAAATAATTATGTTTCCTAGAAAACTCCTAACTTTTCCAATTTGCCTACACCCCCTACTTTCTTTATCACCCACTGGTAGCCAAGAAAATTATTTTCCAGTTTACTGTTTTTGTCAAAAGATTCTTCTGTTGATCACTCAAACATGGCGGCTTGTTGTTATCACGTGACGAAGCCATGAGCTGTGCTATTGTATCGCGGCATCTTCTGTATCGCGTCATTTGCATATCACGCGAATTTTGGAGCGCAGTGCCCCCTAGCGATTGTTTACGTGCGACATCATTCGAGGCAAACATCAAACGCTCAACTCAATCGAAAATTGAGCAAAATGTCAAGAATAATGGTCAATAAATTGAATAAATGTATACCTTTACAGAAATCATGTAGAAAACTTGTTTCTGCAAATACTGGTTACCCCTTCTCCATGAAATGTCCCCTCAGTCCATTAAAAATCCGTTGTTTTTATTTTCTTCGAGCCGGATCTGTGGTCTGAATGTCAGAGATCACGTGCCATCACTAGGCTACGTTATCTTGCTGTATGGAAACTTTGACATTCGCTTTTTAGGTGAACCCCGCGATACAGGTCAGAAGTCACTTTTGTCAGTTGGGTATAAAACAACATGACCGCACTAATGCGGAAGCCACGCAGTAATAACAAATTTGTTGTAATTTTCTTCATAAAAGGGTCCCATGTGAAGGATTTTGTAGGTTGATGAGGGAGAATAAAATTCAATTATTCATCTTGTGTATTTGGTATTTCCCATATAATTAAGGGCCGCGATACAGTAGGAACCCAGTATAAATGTAAACCTTTACAAAAGTCATGTAGAATTCGTATTTTTGCACATACTGGTTACCCCCTCCCATAAAATGACCCCTCAGTACCTAAAACACCATTTGATTTATACTTGCTTCGAGACAGCATCTGTCGTCTGACCGTCAAAGGTCATGCGCCATTACGAGGTCAAGTTATCTCCTTATATGGAAACTTTTGCATTCGCGTTTTGGGTGAACCCCGCAATAAAGAAGTCACTTTTGCCACATGGGTATATACCAACATGGTCACACAATTGCGGTTATCAAAAAAAATAAAAAAAAATGACAAATGTCTTGTAATTTTCATCGTAAAAGGGTTGCAGGGGAAGGAGTTTGGAAATTGTTGAGGTATAATATTAAATAAATTCATTTATTGATCATGTTTATTTGCTTATTCCTGTTTACATATAAGGGCCGCGATACAGGAGGAAGTCAGTAACGTACGCTGCCCTATAGTCGTCATGGTCCTAAGGTCGTCACTTTTCAGTTGATCCCCACCGTGTACGTCCTTATCATCGAAAATTTTAAGAAGGGGTATGATTTGAAAGGAAAATATCTCTTCTACTTTATAATAATTAATTTACAACCCATAATAAACCGGTTTCCTAGTAGTAGTCGTTGAAACGGGTACCCAATTTTGCACACAATTGAAAGTCTGTCGAGAGCTGAGTTTGCTTTTCATATCGATCCGGCGAAAGGAGACTCCCTTGAGCTACGCCTGCCTCTTAATGACTTGTGCATTTAGACATGCCCAGAAGATACCGATCTACCAATAAATGCTTCCCTTTCATCGAGAAAGCATGTAAACACAGAAATAATTGGTTGAAAAGTGAGACGACGACTTTAGGTCATGCCTGACGACCTTGGGTCCTCTAGAAAAAGTGGTTACTTGATTCCATTTTCAATTCTCTTTCTCCTATTCCCCACCTTCATATTTGTCTTCCTCCATGCTAAGACTCGTCTGGACCACTGAAGAAGCAAACTAAGAATTTCAATACACCTTAGGGCTGACCGACACTCCCTTAAAAAGGTACAAGTAGGCAAAGATCAGGAAAAGGAGCAATCAGAAAAAGATTCCCACTCCAAAAACCGAGGTGGGAAAAACCAAACTAACAATCAGGTAGTGTTGTGCCGATTAATCGAAATAATCGATAACTATCGGAATCTAGCTTCTATCGGTAGCTATCGATTGGAATTTTCCACTATCGATTAATCGAAATTAAATACATGAGTGTATAGTAAAAACATTTACTAACATAAAATGTTGTTACAAATTCAATTCATTTGTCACAATAATGCCTCCTTATGTCTGCCTTCATTTAGACTTGAATGCATTGTTAATATTCACTTATTAAAGCATCACTTGACAATCTTCACTGTTTATAGTTAGGTTTATTCTATGCTATGTGCTACAGCAATATTCTATCACATGGTCACTTTATCATTTGTAGAAAATGTGGCCTTAATATATTGGCTATGTTCAATTTAAATACAGAGAAGGGGCATGATGCAGTGACTTGTCACTACATTGTCAAATACTGAGCATTTTTAATCACTTCACTGGTTAATGTAAGGGGAACATACATTTCGATTGTTCAATCGATAATCAATCGACTAATGTCTCCGATAATCGATAGTGATTTTCGCGACCGATACCCAACACTACAATCAGGTACTTATACCATGAAAACATTTCGTAAGCCGAATGAGCAGCTATTTTCCCAATAGGTGGCCACTCAGTTACCTTAACTTAACTAAAAATATGAAAACATACATAAGGCGCCAACAGCACAAAATATTTTAAACACCAAGACATAAAACAAAAAGAACCACCACAGAAGTATCGACTTGGAACGATCAGTAACATAAAGTTACTGGCGGGTTTAAATCGATTTTACATGGCCATAACCTCACCCTTAGCTTCTGCAGTGGTTCATAACATTTAGTTAGTTCTTCGGTCCTCGTGTGGTGAATCTCTAACTAGTCAATGAATCATCAAGAACAAACAAATAAATCATGATAAACATCCTGAAGAATCAAAAACCAGGACTCACAGATTGAGTAAGCTGCCCGACGATGGAGATCCCTGGGCGCCGAATAACTTACTAACTCCGGAGCAAAAGAAAAACATCAGTTGGACCCCGCATTACACCCATGGGCTCAGAACACTGTTTACATTACAGTAATAAGGTACAACCACTGTTGGCAATTTGTTCGTACGTAGATGACACCACTTGGAAGTTGGATCACCAAAAAGGTACAAGTAGGCAAAGATCAGGAAAAGGCGCAATCAGAAAAGATTCCCACTCCAAAAACCGAGGTCCCAAGGAAAAAACCAAACTAACAATTAGGTACTTATACCATGAAAACATTTCGTAAGCCGAATGAGCAGTTATTTTCCCAATAGGTGGCCACTCAGTTACCTTAACTTAGCTAAAAATATGAAAACATACATAAGGCGCCAACAGCACAAAAATATTTTAAACACCAAGACATAAAACAAAAAGAACCACCAAAGAAGTATCGACTTGGAACGATCAGTAACACAAAGTTACTTAAACACCAAGACATAAAACAAAAAGAACCACCACAGAAGTATCGACTTGGAACGATCAGTAACACAAAGTTACAAACCATACATGTTTACCGCATAATAGCTTCAAAGGTGGCTACAGAAATGTCTAACTGAACTTAGGTACATCCCAAGGCCCACTACCACCGACAGCTTATGTAACAATTTTCAACATAACCACAATTTTCGGTGACTCTAAAACGGTCAATATATTTTAGGATCACCAAGACAACCCACCTATCACTTCTACATGCCATGTGACTACTAACATTTTTTACCAGTAAGTGCGTTCTCATAACCACATTGCCACGCATACATTTAGTATACCCAGTGTTCCACTAATTTCACAACACAGGCATTCACTAACTAGTCTTTAGACACCTTCACCATCACTCATGCTTTCACATAACTATCTGCACCGCATAGCAGAACTTCAGTCCGCCAATGGGACCGCCCGCAAACCACTCAGAGTGCTGCTGTTTGCATTCTTTTAATAATGCCAACACATCATTTCTAAGTGGATGAGAACTAAGGCGAATGCCAAACAGCCACTATCACTATTGTTGAGGGTTTTAAACACCTCATATGTACCACTAAAAGTTAAAAAACCCAAAACACCTCCGCACCGAGGTACTTTGTTATTAAAGTTTATAATAAATGACGGGGTCTAAGACTATCATGACAACCATAGGACCAGCCCAATATACCTACATATCTACACACATTAAGTGCACACCTGTGACTACCAACACCCCCTTCAGGCCACCCAGTCACACGCAATATAACTAATCAATGCTAATATCTGCACAGTACGTCCATTCGACAAGAACCACAGGCGGGCAGACCTTTGTTGGTCCCTTAAGATCAAATAAGCGATTCATATTTAGTTAATTTGCACAATCACACATGTTTTTATGGTCACAAACGGTATTTATGGATTGCGAAAAGACACTCCAGTACTTCTAAATACTTTTAACGACTTAAGGGCCTGGTCACTGACGACTTTAGGTCCTGGTGGTGCTAAAGTCGTCAGTCATACCCCTCTGCTCCAAATCGGTCTTTTTTTAATATTTGCGTATAGTTTGCGATAGATTTCTTTAATTGACATACTAGATGAATGGTTAAGCTTCCCTCTGCCGAAACGCATTCTTAGCCAGCCTTTGTAGCAGTAGCTGAAATGCGCCAAGGTGACGACTTTAGGGCAGCGTACGTTATATACACTGAAACAAAGTTATATTGACCACCTTTATTTTTTATTCTTGTTCAGAAAACGACCAAATTCACTACTGACAATCACGTGGTAGTTGTTTACATACAACCCGATAAATGACACACACTGCAATTGAGAACGAAGTTGAGGTTTGATTTTCGAGTTTAAGGCACGCCAGTGCATGCTACATGTGCTTTCCGATTTTTTTTTAGATATTGCTTCAGTAGCGTGCACCAAGCGTGTTTGAGATGAGTGTTTGAACTTTTGCTTTGTGCCTGTAGCACGTGCCTAGTGTGTTTGGGGCGTAACACAAACATACTCCAAAATTTGGAGATTTTTATACGTCCGGCACACGCCTTAGTCACGCGCTAATGTGTGACTGCTAAAGCGAGTTAAAGGAGCACGTTATTTTTTATACGTCCAAAATCTGGTCAGCAAGTTAAGATTTTTCATACGCCCGTGTTTCTTTCTGTGCCCTCTCTCTCTCTCGCTCTCTCTCTCTCTCTCTGTACATGTTGGTGGGTCGACGGGTGTGCATGTGGGCCATCTTGCATCTTGATGTACAACGCTGACCACCAACGTAAAAATATGGATCATTGCTTTTCATGTTCGAAATAGTCGAAAATGGCATGCCATGAGAAGATCGGAATCTGTTCTGGAATTCGCTATCCCTCTCAATGTACGCCGGATTTGTCCCAGGCATGAAGCGTCCTCCAGGCGATGTACCTAAACTGATATTATTTGCATTTTTTTTTTTTTTCGAAGAAAAGGTGAAGAAATAAGGGTCCAAAAAATTTCGAGTAGCGCTTGAATGAGCTGTCGCCTACACTCAACCTTTACTCGAAATTCGGGTTGAGTTCGAGTGTGAGTGGGACATGTGCATACCAGATCGAACAGTTATGCACTCACACGAGTGATTGATCAGATTATCTAAATGCGTGTCAGTGTCCAGATAAAACTTTAGAAGCAGTAAAACATTCAAAGCGAGAAGATGGGCCATATTGTACAATTTCGGGTATTGAACCCTTCATCAGTGACCCTTTTCGAAACTGGCAGCGAAAGCCAGACGTTTTAGCTCCAATTTCAAGAATTTGGAGTTTGGCTCGAGTGTAGGTTGAGAATACTAGCAGGCGTAACTACTCTTCCTTTTCATTCTTGAAAGCAGGCATTTTATTGCCTGAATGATATCGAAATGCCAAAATTTGAAATCATATTATGTTCTTACGATAGAGAAAAAAAATGTTGCCTGCGAAATTTGCAAAATATAGAGTAGGGTTGAAATGAGATTACATTGTTTATTTTAGGTATGGCTTCTGCCGAGAACTGATCCATAGAGCTCTCTTCAATGGAGGAGGGACACGAAAAAAGTTTATCCAGATTGGCCAATTTGGATTTTGGGAGGTAAAAAATCATTTCATAGTTTATAGAATTGGTTTGCTATAGATCCATGTTAAGGCCAAAATTATATTGATTAATCATTTGTTTCCTGAGCTTGGTATTTGGTAACTTTTTTTTCATTTTGAACTTTTACCAATTATAAAAATTTAAATTAGCAACATTTTTTTTGGGCATTTGCATTTGAAAATGAGCATTCATGATGGTTCGGTTGTGTTGCTTTCTGTCTTGTTAACAACCACTCCCACACCTACTCACATTATATTAATGTTTTTTTTTTCACAAATTATAGGCCCAGTGGACACACTAGGAGCTGGTGCAGTCATTGAGGAATAGGCTTAATATGCCACAGGTATTTAACCGAGGTAATTATGAATAACGACTGTATCTAGTTGTCTAATCTTGGTCCCCAGTATTCCACACTGTATGTACACTATTCTGTTGTAGGATAGTTGATCTAGTTAAACTGTTCAAAGAGAAACATCTAAAATTCTTAATTGACATAAATGAATAAATGCACTTTGCTGCGCAGCTTAAGCTTTTGAACACTTTAAAATGAAAGTACAATTTGTAATACAGTATATATAAGTAATAATTTAAAATGGCTTCCGATATTGATCTGAGAGATGTTCTAAAAGTATTCAGCTACAAAATATTTTATAAAGCACAAAATGACCTTTCATATTATTGTTGCTATGTTTCAGCTGGTGACATACCCTGAGCGACCAGTCATCTTCCATAAAGAGTACAACAACTTTTTGGCCAAAAGCTACCCTCCCAATTTTCGTACCACCACTTCATATATATGTGATTTTGACGACCCAGGCTCTATTCTTGTGAGGTCATTTACCGATGATTTGGAAATATGGAATGAAATATTGTGTGTCTGTAGTTTGTACTTGTAAGTCAACTGACTGTGTTGTCTCACAACTTGCCGAAAATATATGGGCTGTCCCAAAATGGTGATCTAAGACTTTTAAAACAACAAGACTATATGTCAGGAATCCTGTGAAATTTATACCTAGGGCAATAAATTCTTGAGGACGTTTGGATACCTGAAAATCGCAAATATTGTTAGGACAGAGCCATGAAAGCAGTGTTTCAAATCTTAATTTCTACGATTTACCCCAAAACGAATCAAATTGCCAGACAGTCACATACATATTTAAGGATGTTCATTGAACAACATTTGATTCGGAACTTCCGGTTTTTATTTTGATGAATATCTCGTAAACGGCTGCAGATATTTTCCTTATACTTTATCTTTGAATACATATTGATGATATGCGTTGAACGTGTCGATCTAAGGAACTTCATTTTTAACCCCCTTTTCTGCTAACTACTTTTCAGAAAAATTTAAGTGTCAGCAAAATTTAGGGGGTAGGGTAGATTAAACTTAAATATTACACAATTTCAAATTTCTTCCACTAATATGATGTTTATTTTTAGCAGAAGTAGGTGTATACAAGGTCTTCTATATCAGTATTTCTTTATTTGGTGTGCTAGTTTTAAAATTTTGGGTGGTTTTATGAAATGGGGTGTAAGAAATAAAACAGCCGAAAAAAGGCTTAAAAGTGTGATTTTCAAGTTGTTGGTCCTCTCTTATATGCACACTACCCTTTATTTTATTTTTATTTTTTCTAATATATGAATAATTTGTTTGTTGTGTGAAAATACAAGAAAAAGTTTAATTCTACAAATATGGAATTAATACATTCAGAAGTATTGAATGTTCCAGGGGGTTGTTAAATAAATTGATACATTTGTCATCCATTTCAAGATGAAAATATACATATGTTTTAGGTCCAAAAATTGTCAGCGTTACTTAAACAAAATGACCTTTTGAAAGCAAAAAGTCTAAAAAGGTACACGTGAAAGAATTGAAAATTAAATGAATTTTTCTAATTTTAAAAATTTTGTTTAGAGGTCTCATTCAGAGGCCTGTAGCTTGCACACTACCTATATTTATTTTGTTTTCATATTATTCTTATTTTAAATTTTGGAATAAAAAAGAGAGGTTAGAAAAAAAGTTTGAATACTTTCACATACACATACATTGACAGCGAACATCCTTAAACAATTCTATGCGTAATACACATCAAGGAAACGTCCATGAAATGTTAACCCCCTTATATCCCACTTTTGTGTTTAAAAACTGTGGTTTACAAGAGTATACATAATTTTCTCTTTTTTTTTCTTTTGCTCTAAAACATAGATTGTAGATATATGTTCCGCTAACGTGCGTCCACATACCCACAATCAATGTTTTGAGCAAATGTTTTAAGAAAAATATCAAAATTAAATATATTGCATGGGCATGTTTTCGTAAATTACCGTTATGAAAAGAATTCAAATGTGTACATTAGTGATCACAAGTAAATTTCTTATTTTGCATTCCGTTCACATTTTCACAAGTGTTGGTCATCATGCATAGGTATTGTTTGAAGACACCCAAATAACCCAGTGGTATCAAAAGTAGGATGCTAGTTACTCTGTCTATCATGTTGTCCACAGGGTTTTAGGTCCGTCGCAGTGCATTATGGTTCTTTATATGATATCAACTACTGATTCTTTATGACATCACTTACGGATTCTTTTTGATTTTCATAGCTCATCTATTGGAATTCACATAAGGGTGATTTAAAAAAAATGCCTCCCTTTTTCAAAACTGATCTACAGCAAATTTAAAGAAGACTTTCAAATGATTGTTTAATGCCAGAATATGTGTTTTGTTAGTATTAAGATGTTTGCAAGATTTGAGGCCAATATCTGCTTTCGTTTTAATTTTATACTATTTTAGTGTCTAAAATGTCCCAAGTGTAACATAAAAAGTGTGACATTTTTTTTTTCAAGTTTGTTTTTCAAAGTTGCATGTCTTTTAATTTCTCTTTATGAGGTTTGTTGTAAGTTTTTACACAAGATATATACCACTGAACAATAAAAATAAAATGATTTTAGCTGTATCTGTTGCCTATTGGAATTTGTGATACTCAAAGTAATGTTGGGGCTGCAAAACGCTGTCCCAAGTGTAACAACACTTAATCATTTTATAAAAGAATAACTGCATTCTTTAGGACAGTATTCCTGACTTTTTTGAATACCTACTATAGATGGTCATCTAAAAGAGTAACTCTTTTTGAATTGCCACTTAGCATGTAAAATTTCTTGGCAATTAAACCCTAATTTTTGGGCGTTACACTTTGGACAGAAAAAATCTCCCTTTTTGTACATTTTTGGTCATTTCTCAAAAAATACTGTACAGAATTGAATGAAGTTAAGTTTTTCTGATACTTAAATGTAAATCTCTTGTCTATGTCTTCAAAATAACCTCATCCTTTCATGTAATGATTTACAGATGCTATAAGTAGAATTGTTAACATGGTCATAATGTCACATAATGTCACACTTTTGCTGCATTTTTTAAATCACCCACAAGTATTGCAAGAGTAGCTTCCCTTACATTATCATAGGCATGAAATTGAATGAATGTTGGTAATAAGCTTTCCCCATTGCTTTGTCTTGTGACTACATCTTTCATTTGCATATTTTGTTTCTTTCTATAAGCTCGTATGTTACATATGTAACCTTGAGTTAAAAAAAGTTGAGTTGAGTTGACTGAGTTGTTGAGTTGGTAGGTGATGAGAAACTGGCGTTTTATGGTTTCTGATGCCGGAAATGACCTTTATCGCAAACAGCGATACATTGACAATAAGGTACTTATTACATTAAGGAAACATTTTATAAGCCGAGTGAGCAGTTTCCTAATACGCGGCCACTCAGTTAGCCAACCTTCACTGAATATCTGAAAACGTACATAAGGTGAAATATGAAAGAGATAAGGTGGCTAGAGATAGGATCAATGTCCATGCTTGTGAGACCAAAAACCGAAAAAAAATGTAAAATTGTACACACATGAATACTACTTTTAAGATTTTCGATCTCACTTATTGAAAAAAAAAAATAAAAAAAGACAAAAATTTGATTTGATCAAATTGTAAAAAAAAAATAATTATTAGGGTTTTGTGATTTATACCACTAGGTTTTACATGAATCACAATAATTATTATTAATAGGTTTGTGATAAATCTGATCGAATTTACAATGCACATCATATTTCTTGCATTGTGGGGTTGATCAAAACACAGTTAATTGGTGAACAAGCGGTCCAAGTCTGCATTTGAAGTTGTAAATCATCATTAACTCGCTTTAAAGCATAAAAGAATCTGTAACATTTAGCATAAAGAATCTGTAACATACATTTTGTTATCATAAAGAATCTGTAACGTATCATCAAGAATCCTAGCATGCATAAAATATGAAAAAAAAGGTTATAACGCAGGGTAATTTAGAATTTGAAAAAAGGAATTTGAAGGTCCAGATATCACTTTTATTAACTGTTTCAATGTTTCCAAGCATGTTTGCTTAAACAGAAATTCAAATTATTTTACATAATTTCCATGTTTTTCATATCTTCTCATTTTATCTGATTGTTTTTATTTGAACACCTTACATGTAGAATGAATATATGCATAGATTGTCATGAACCATGCTGCTTATATGTCTCGTGACAAAATTTAGATCTACAACTATCCTATATAACATACGATGTTTGTTGTTTGCAAGTCGTGTCAAGAATCCGTAGAACATGTCAAGAATCCGTTACCTGATATCATAAAGAATCAGTAGCTGATATCATAAAGAATCACCCACACTGTGACGGACCTAAATCACTGTGTATTTGATATTTATTATTCAATTTGAGCATTTGCTTAATAAATTTGTTAAAATATCAAGACATCAATTAAATAAATGTTCAAAAATAGCACTTGTATTTTCTCTGCTTCATTTCGGTCTTGAATCTTGGTCTGATGGTGATAGTGGAGATAGTGGAGGTACCAGGCTTAACTGTAGTGTGTACACTTCAGCATTGTTTCAGCAAAGCTGCTGGGTAGCGGTAGATTTGATTCCTGCTCGATGAGACAATTAATTTTATTGAGACATTATTGTCTAATAAAGATTCCGAAGTCAAATATGACTTTTTGCAAACAGCTGTGTTCTGCTTGCCAAGTATCTAGTCAAGATAGACTGCATGAGATGCTTATGACTCGAGGATTAACCCCAAATGCCCTTCACTCTTGCATATTCTTTCAAGCAGATTTGGTCATTCACGATTCCTACAGTACAGATTTTCAAAAAACACGCCAATTGCCATTAAGTGGTATACTGTCTTAAAGGCCGGGACAATGAAAATCTAGAGTAAGAACAGCCTGGTCAGGGTACTAATGGCAGTTTCCATAATCAGTCCCATTCACCCAATTACCGTATGAAAGGGTAGGTATATGATTTTCATAAATTTGTAAGCATATGATTTTTGCATAAAAAGGCAATCACATGATATTCATATGTTGTACTGATATGATTCATATATGAAAAGATCCACACATAATTAATATATGAAAAGTATATGAAACTCATGTGTGAGCAACATCCATTTTCATATGAATCTCATATGCACTTCCTTTTATATGAGAATCATATTATTTCATATGATACTCATGTTATAACTTCATATGCTTCTCATATGACTGCCTTTTTATACAAAAGTTTTCATGTGAAATTCATATTTATTTTATATGATAATTATGTGTGGCGAAATTGGCTGTGTAAAATATAGCCCATTTACGTTTAACACCGGTTAACGGTATACCACGGTTAACGGGTGAGTCACCATATATGGTCCCAATAAATATGCTAAAGTTTTACCTTTCAGACACCCAAGATGCAATATACAGAGGTTTTAAAAGTTGTAAAAAAGTCTGAGTTCTCAGTACCATTTATGTGATACAAAACCACAAATGGGATTTATCAAAGATATATATAGAATCTTACAGAAATACTCATTACAAAAGAGTAATCAGTGGATTTTACTCATCAGGTATCTTCCCATCAAAACTTTTATGGAATAGAATATGTAACGCGGCTGTCGGGCGCTTTGAACCAAGGCGATGAATTTCCGGCGCTCATTCCATCCAGAGCTAAAACCGTCAATACTGGCAGTCAGATACCAGTTAAGAGATCAGGTTCCTTGGAATTATGTTCTCTCGTAGTAAAACTGTGCTGTAGCTTAGAGAACGAAATGTTTTGTCCACGATGTCATGAGTCTTAAATCATTCAGTACGTATGCAGAAAATTTTACCAGATTGAAGCTGTTGACATTCTGGGAAAATGTGAAATCCATCTTTGGTGACAATGTATATTTGGCATTGTCTAAATAGACGTGTTAACCGAGGACGTATATTATGATCTCATCCTTCTCAGTAGCAAACTGTTACGGGCATTGTTTGTGTGATACCCCCTTAAACACTTATAACTTCTTATAGAAACAGCCTTTCGCTTGGCTGGACACTTATCTGACTCTACTGAAACTATTGTCAAGTTTGCAATTAACTTGAGTACAGTGTTTACATATGCTCTATTTCTTGTTCCTTGATGTTATGTGTGATAATCTTCAAATTTTGGAGGAAATAAAGGTATAATAATAATAATAATAATAATAATAATAATAATAATAATAATAATAATAATAATTATTATTATTATTATTATTATTATTATTATTATTATTATTATTATTATTATTATAATAATAATAATAATTATTATTATTATTATTATTATCAGTTTGTGAGCACCAGTGAGGCAGTTCTAACGTGCACCCATATCGAAAATTTGCCCATGTTATATACAGAAAATGTTTTCAGCATTAAAAAATGAAAATTTGATAGTTTCAATATTTATGCTCAAAACATTGATTGTGAATACACGTTAGAACCGCCTCGCCAAACCGGTTCTAACGAGTACCCACAATCTATGTTTTGGAGCAAAAATTAGAAAAATAGGTATACCCCTGCAAACCCCAGTTTTTTCTATATAAATGGGGTATAAGGGGATATACGTTGTACGGACATGTTTTCCTGATGCCACAATCTATGCTTTGCAGCAAAATCACGAAAAATAGGTACACTCCTGTAAACCCAGTTTGTTGCTATTTTACTCAATTGGGGTGTTAGAGGGTATAAATTATACATCAGGAAAACATGTTCATGCAATTTGTGATTCTAACATGTACCCACAATCAATGGTTTTAGCAAAACTATTAGAAATATTCTATTATTTTTTATTCAATTTTTACAGGTGAAAAAAAAAATGCATCATCGGGGCAAGTTTTTGTGATGCATATATATTTCACCAGTCAGTCACGTGATAAGAATCGCTGTCTCACGAATTCAACGCAGACCTGGTCCTGTGGTCATAAAAATTGCATGCTCATAAATGCATCATTCATAAATGCATTATAGCATTTATTAGCAAAATAAATTACTGACTTCAAAGATCTCAACCTGAAACTACGTTCGGTTTGGGCTGTTTCGAAGCCTATAAACATTTAATATATAGTGCTCAGCTGAGTTAAGCTTGAAAAACATTGAAATAAATAACCTTGTGCCTTGTTTCCTGCCAGAAAGCAGTTAGTGAATTATACAAACGAAAACACGCTCAAGTAATAAACAGAGATTTTTATAGCTTCAGAACTGAAAAGTTTCGTCAGAACCGGATTTCCATTTCGTTCGTAATTTGTGAAAGCATTTTTGAGACCAAAACTACTGAAAAAAAAGTTCATTTATGGCATGGGCACTATTTACAAAGTAACACCGCAATTCCTATTCAGTAGTCAATGTCTCGGATCCAATGAAGACATTATTTTAAATACGAGTTTAATGTATAGATTTTCATCGTTAAGTAGGCTTAGTCGTTAAACACACCAATAATGTAATTTCTTAAGATATGTGTCATGCGAGATAATTTTTTGTATGTTTATGTCATGTAAGTTAACGTTTTTAAACACACTTTAAATGTGAGATATGTATGTTTGGAAGTATATATGCATGCGATTTGCAGTAACGTTTAGCAACAAAGGCAATAGTTGACAATTGTATAAAGTTACAAAGACACATTTACTTATATGGCACTTTATTATGTCCCCCCAACCGAAGGTGGGGGACATATTGTTTTTGGTGCGGTTCCCGTCGGCGTCGGCGTCGGCGTCGGCGTCGGCGTCCGCGTCCGCGTAGCTTCTTTCTTACGCGATATCTTTTGAACCAGTGGATGGATTTTGACCAAACTTGCATAGATACATGGTTGGGAGGGGGGAAAGAGTTGATTAGATTTTGGTGACCTTGACCTCATTTTCAAGGTCACCAGCCCATGAAAACTGATCAAATTAGGTTTTCTGACGCGATATCTTCTGAACAAATGAATGGATTTTGAGCAAACTTGCACAAGAGCATTGTTGGGAGGAGGCTCAGAGTTGATTAGATTTTGGTGACCTTGACCTAATTTTCAAGGTCACGAGTCCATAAAAACTGTTGAAATTAGTCTTTCCAATGCAATATCTTGTTAACCTATTGATGGATTTTGACCAAACTTGCACAGAAGCATTGTTGCAAGAAGGCTCAGAGTTGATTATATTTTGGTGACCTTGACCTAATTTTCAAGGTCACAAGTCCATAAAAAATGTTGAAATTAGTCTTTCCAATGCAGTATCTTGTAAACCAATCGATGGATTTTGACCAAACTTGCACAGAAGCATTGTTGGGAGGAGGCTCAGAGTTGATTATATTTTGGTGACCTTGACCTAATAATCAAGGTCACGAGTCCATAAAAAATGTTGAAATTAGTCTTTCCAACGCGATAACTTGTAAACTAATGGATGGATTTTGACCAAACTTGTACAGAAGCATTGTTGCGAGAAGGCGCAGAGTCGGCTAGATTTTGGTGACCTTGACCTAATTTTCAAGGTCACAAGTCCATAAAAACTGTTGAAATTAGTCTTTCCAATGCAATATCTTGTAAACCTATTGATGGATTTTGACCAAAATTGCACAGAAGCATTGTTTGGAGGAGGCTCAGAGGTGATTAGATTTTGGTGACCTTGACCTAATTTTCAAGGTCACGAGTCCATAAAAAATGTTGAAATTAGTCTTTCCAACGCGATAACTTGTAAACCAATAGATGGATTTTGACCAAACTTGCACAGAAGCATTGTTGCAAGAAGGCTCAGAGTTGATTAGATTTTGGTGACCTTGATCTAATTTTCAAGGTCACGAGTCCATAAAAAATGTTGAAATTAGTCTTTCCAATGCAGTATCTTGTAAACCAATCGATGGATTTTGACCAAACTTGCACAGAAGCATTGTTGGGAAGAGGCTCAGAGTTGATTATATTTTGGTGACCTTGACCTAATAATCAAGGTCACGAGTCCATAAAAAATGTTGAAATTAGTCTTTCCAACGCGATAACTTGTAAACGAATGGATGGATTTTGACCAAACTTGTACAGAAGCATTGTTGCGAGAAGGCGCAGAGTCGGCTAGATTTTGGTGACCTTGACCTAATTTTCAAGGTCACAAGTCCATAAAAACTGTTGAAATTAGTCTTTCCAATGCAATATCTTGTAAACCTATTGATGGATTTTGACCAAAATTGCACAGAAGCATTGTTTGGAGGAGGCTCAGAGGTGATTAGATTTTGGTGACCTTGACCTAATTTTCAAGGTCACGAGTCCATAAAAAATGTTGAAATTAGTCTTTCCAACGCGATAACTTGTAAACCAATAGATGGATTTTGACCAAACTTGCACAGAAGCATTGTTGCAAGAAGGCTCAGAGTTGATTAGATTTTGGTGACCTTGATCTAATTTTCAAGGTCACGAGTCCATACAAAATGTTGAAATTAGTCTTTCCAATGCAGTATCTTGTAAACCAATCGATGGATTTTGACCAAACTTGCACAGAAGCATTGTTGGGAAGAGGCTCAGAGTTGATTATATTTTGGTGACCTTGACCTAATAATCAAGGTCACGAGTCCATAAAAAATGTTGAAATTAGTCTTTCCAACGCGATAACTTGTAAACGAATGGATGGATTTTGACCAAACTTGTACAGAAGCATTGTTGCGAGAAGGCGCAGAGTCGGCTAGATTTTGGTGACCTTGACCTAATTTTCAAGGTCACAAGTCCATAAAAACTGTTGAAATTAGTCTTTCCAATGCAATATCTTGTAAACCTATTGATGGATTTTGACCAAACTTGCACAGAAGCATTGTTGGGAGGAAGCTCAGAGTTGATTAGATTTTGGTGACCTTGACCTAATTTTCAAGGTCACGAGTCCATAAAAAATGTTGAAATTAGTCTTTCCAACGCGATAACTTGTAAACCAATAGATGGATTTTGACCAAACTTGCACAGAAGCATTGTTGCAAGAAGGCTCAGAGTTGATTAGATTTTGGTAACCTTGATCTAATTTTCAAGGTCACGAGTCCATAAAAAATGTTGAAATTAGTCTTTCCAATGCAGTATCTTGTAAACCAATCGATGGATTTTGACCAAACTTGCACAGAAGCATTGTTGGGAGGAGGCTCAGAGTTGATTATATTTTGGTGACCTTGACCTAATAATCAAGGTCACGAGTCCATAAAAAATGTTGAAATTAGTCTTTCCAACGCGATAACTTGTAAACGAATGGATGGATTTTGACCAAACTTGTACAGAAGCATTGTTGCGAGAAGGCGCAGAGTCGGCTAGATTTTGGTGACCTTGACCTAATTTTCAAGGTCACAAGTCAATAAAAAATGTTGAAATTAGTCTTTCCAACGCAGTATCTTGTAAATCAATTGACGGATTTTGACCAAACTTGCACAGAAGCATTGTTGGGAGGAGGCTCAGAGTTGATTAGATTTTGGTGATCTTGACCTAATTTTCAAGGTCACGAGTCCATAAAAAATGTTGAAATTAATCTTTCCAACGCGATAACTTGTAAACCAATTGATGGATTTTGACCAAACTTGCACAGAAGCATTGTTGCGAGAAGGCTCAGAGTTGGTTAGATTTTGGTGACCTTGACCTAATTTTCAAGGTCACGAGTCCATAAAAAAATGTTGAAATTAGTCTTTTCACTGCAATATCTTGTAAACCAATTGATGGATTTTGACCAAACTTGCACAGAAGCATTGTTTGGAGGAGGCTCAAAGTTGATTAGATTTTGATGACCTTGACCTAATTTCCAAGGTCACGGGTCCATAAAAACTGTTGAAATTAGTTTTTCCGATACGATATCTTGTAAACTAATAATTGATGGATTTTGACCAAACTTGCTCAGAAGCATTGTTGTGAGGAGGTTCAGAGTTAATAAGAATTTGGTGATTGTGACCCAATTTTAGACAGGGTCCAAAACAAGTTTAAACTATCAGACCTTACATGGTGTCTTCCCTAGAAAAACTTCATATCACAAGGTAGCTACACTTCAATTACTAAACGGTTGGGGGGACATAGTTTTCCTCAGAAAACACTGTTTTAATTTTGACTAATATTGTGCAATATAATTTAAGAAGAGCTATAAAATTGCACGTTGTTATATTAAGCATACATCTTTGATACGCTAAATGATGTCATGTTACGCACTTACATTGGGCAATAATAAAATTTTTCTACAGGAAGTAGAGGTTTCGATTAAAGGAAATGGCATATAGTGGCTAACACAAAAGCAATAAAAGTGTCTTAGTAACAAGGAAAATCACATAAATATAAGATTATATCAGTTTTTGCAACATCAAAAGTACCCCTATAAGGTTGAATGATTAATGAGAGAAAATTACTGATTGGTCAATATATCTTACAAGCGACCGTTTGGTTGGTTAATTTTGGTAGCGAAAGGCTGAGAGAGAAAGAGAGAGAAAGTAGAGTCAGTTAGATTTTGGATCGCAAGTGGAATACCACGGACTGAAACAAATCGGATTTCCGAAAGACAAATTCAAAATTAAGAACTTTGTTATATATGTAAATTGATGCTAAAAGTTGGATAGCCAACGAATAGAAACTATTTAAAACTTCAAATCATACGTGTTTTACTTGTTTTAAAATTGCTATAATTTGTGGATTTCCATAAAGAAATTGAACTTTGAACTTTGTTTATTGTTTATTCTCAAACATTCGAACAATCCAAATTTTAGATTCTGTCGTACAAAATTTACGACAGAACACTTGTTGGACATAATCCGGGTAACGACAAATTGGAAACTCACAAGCCAAGCGAATACAACAGATATAAGATTAATTCCCCAACGAAATTTAGCAAAAACCAAAACATAATCAGCTATGGATTATTTGCCAGGAGGTGACATTAGACAACGAATGACATCCTTCAATACGTGCTGCAGATGTGGACATTACCATTTATTTGGACAGTGTCGTGCACTAACTGGAAAATGTTTCGTGTGCTTCCAAACTGGACACTTCAGGAAAGTCTGTAGAAACAACACAGGGCGGTTCAAAAGTTATAAGTCAAAAGAAAGGGATTCTGAAAGAATGGTAACATTCATTCGCAAGAAGACTGCAGAATCTCTGCCGTTTAATTCCATCTCAAATGAGGAATTGTTTGCATGTTTACCAATGCACTCTAGTATACATGTCAATTACCAAAAGGAACTGGATAATGCCAATGAGTGGGTTTTCGAGTTGCTTTCGATACAGGAAAGCCTAAAACAACAACTGCAAGAACTGCAAGAATCTGCTTTGCGTGATAAAACAGACATACTGTCCAAACATGAAAGCATGAAAACGAAGTTAGAAGAGGCTAAGAACTTGGAATGCAACTTACGACAAAGTCGCGATTCCCTGCGTGACACACTGCATCTTGAAGAACACAAGTTAGAAAAGACCGAGGAAAAACTGACCACCATTGAAAAACGGAATACCGATCTGGAGAGAAAATCATTAGAACTGCAAACACATGTAGCTGCTCTGGAGACGGAAACTGAACAGTTACGCTCTGAGATGCGAGATTCAAAACGGACGATTGAAAATAAAACGTCAGAGTTGCAAGAAATAACAGAACAAAGAGATGCTTTATTTCAATACTTCTGGGAAACTGACTTTCACGAGTTTCGCTTGTTAAGCCAACAAGCTCAAGAACGAGAATTCTTCTGGTTACTTGACAATATATGTTACAAAAGCAAAGAAGCGAATAAGCCGAATAGTCACTTTGAGTGTGGAAGATGTGGCAGTTTCAGTTTTCACAGTCAGGGTGATTGTGTGGCCATGGGAAGCTCATGTGGGCTATGCAATAAATCAAATCATTTCTCAAATATGTGTAGAAATGCTCTTAAGATGAAGAATGACATTTGTAGTAAAATAAAGAGTGATACTCCTCCATGGTTAGACAAACTGATTGACGAACTTGCCGTTAAATTTTATAATAGTTAATATCATGTAGACTGTAAATTATGTTCTGAAGGAATTTCCATTAGTTATTGTACTGTTTAGCATTTTAACAATCTATTGATGCGTTCTAAGATTGTTAAAAGTTACAGTTAAGATGTTTAATAATACTTCATCATACTAATGGCGCAATAAGTATAGTGTCTTTTCAAAAATGCACTTTTTAGTAAAATAATATAGTATCAGGAAAATAAAAAGTATGTTTTAAAGGCTTTAAAATACTGGAACTAGATATCAATTCAATAGATTATAACAAAAACGTCATATTTTGTCTAAAAAATAAAAGCGAAATCCGCTTCATAGGAATGAATCAAAATTAGCAGAGGGGATGATGTCATGCGAGACAATTTTTTGTATTTTTATGTCATGTAAGTTAACGTTTTTAAACACATTTTAAATGTGAGATATGTATGTTTGGAAGTATATATGCATGCGATTTGCAGTAACGTTTAGCAACAAAGGCAATAGTTGACAATTGTATAAAGTTACAAAGACACATTTACTTATATGGCACTTTATTTTGACTAATATTGTGCAATATAATTTAAGAAGAGCTATAAAATTGCACGTTGTTATATTAAGCATACATCTTTGATACGCTAAATGATGTCATGTTACGCACTTACATTGGGCAATAATAAATTTTTTCTACAGGAAGTAGAGGTTTCGATTAAAGGAAATTGCATATAGTGGCTAACACAAAAGCAATAAAAGTGTCTTAGTAACAAGGAAAATCACATAAATATAAGATTATATCAGTTTTTGCAACATCAAAAGTACCCCTATAAGGTTGAATGATTTATGAGAGAAAATTACTGATTGGTCAATATATCTTACAAGCGACCGTTTGGTTGGTTAATTTTGGTAGCGAAAGACTGAGAGAGAAAGAGAGAGAAAGAAGAGTCAGTTAGATTTTGGATCGCAAGTGGAATACCACGGACTGAAACAAATCGGATTTCCGAAAGACAAATTCAAAATTAAGAACTTTGTTATATATGTAAATTGATGCTAAAAGTTGGATAGCCAACGAATAGAAACTATTTAAAACTTCAAATCATACGTGTTTTACTTGTTATACCCCCCCGCAAAACGAAGTTTTAGGGGGTATACTGTTTTCAGCCTGTCCGTCATTCCGTCATTCCGTGACTCTGTGATTCCGTCATTCCGTCAACATTTGGACATCTTTGCTGAATAACTTGAGTAGCTTTTGCCTGATTTGTTTCAAATTTTCACCACACTTGCATCATCAGACAATACATGTGTGGTATGAATTTAGGGGCCAAAGGGTAAGTATTGCAAGAGTTATGGGACTTTTTAAGTCTTCCTTTAACATGTTTGCCATAGTACTGAAAGTACATACTTTGTGAAATCAACTCCTCTTACATCTTTCAATGTTTCCTTTTAATATTTTGCTGATATGTTTCAGATATATTGCAGATGTGCATGAACAATTGTCATGCTGAAAAAAATCATTTTTGACAAATTTACAGCATTTTTAACTTAGCAAATGTTCTATAATTGCTTATATTCAATAATGGTTGGTAGTGCATATTTTGTGAAATCAACTCCTCCTAGGGCTTTCAGTGTTTCTTTTCAGTACTTTGCAGACATGTTACAGACATATTGAAGATGTGCATGAAGAATTATAATGCTGAAAAAAATAATTTTTGACAAATTTACAGCATTTTTTAACTTTGCCATTTTTCGACTATTTCTTACATACATACTTTGTGAAATCAACTCCTCCTAGGGCTTTCAGTATTTCTTTTCAGTACTTTGCAGACATGTTACAGACATATTGAAGATGTGCATGAAGAATTATAATGCTGAAAAAATTATTTTTGACAAATTTACAGCATTTTTTAACTTTGCCATTTTTCGACTATTGCTTACATACATACTTTGTGAAATCAACTCCTCTTAGGGCTTTCAGTATTTCTTTTCAGTACTTTGCAGACATGTTACAGACATATTGAAGATGTGCATGAAGAAAAATAATGAAAAAATAATTTTTGACAAATTTACAGCATTTTTTACTTAGCCATTTTTCGACTATTGCTTACATACAATAATGGTTGGTAGTGCATACTTTGTGAAATCAACTCCTCCTAGGGCTTTCATTGTTTCTTTTTAATTCTTTGCAAATTTGTTCCAGATATATTGAAGATGTGCATGAAGAATTTTTATGCTGAAAATTTTAGTTTTGACAAATTCACAGCTTTTTAAACTTAGCCAATTTTGACCATTTCTGCTTATATTCAATTATGGTTGATAGTACATACTTTGTGAAATCCAACTCCTGGGGCTTTCAGTAATTCTTTTCAATACTTTGCAGACATGTTACAGACATATTGAAGATGTGCATAAAGAATTTTATTGGTGTAAAAATATTTTTGACAAATTTACAGCATTTTTCAACTTAGACATATTTCAACCATCGCTAATATACAATACGGCTGGTAGTGCATACTTTATGAAATCAAGTCCTAGTGCTTTCATTGTTTTATTTGAATTCTTTGCACACTTGTTCCAGATATATTTCAGATGTGCATGAATAATTCTTATGCTGAATAATTTATTTTTGACAAATTTACAGCTTTTTTTTAGCATAGCCAATTTTTGACCATTTCTCATGATAAATAATGATCAACAGTGTACAGTGAAATCAACAATAATTTTACTCCCTGAGCTTTCAGTATATTATTTAATACCTTACAGACATGAGTCAGACATACGGAGGATTTTCATGAAGGATTATAATGCTGAAAAGATAGTTTTGACAAATTTTCTGCATGTTTGACTTAAAGGCCTTTAAGTTATTGGCCTTAGATAATTTTGCGGGGGGTATACTGAAAGCCTTGCTTGCAGCCAATTTCTAGTTTTAAAATTGCTATAATTTGTGGATTTCCATAAAGAAATTGAACTTTAAACTTTGTTTATTGTTTATTCTCAAACATTCGAACAATCCAAATTTTAGATTCTGTCGTACAAAATTTACGACAGAACACATGCCTACACGTCCTCCATATGTAACTATATCCCACCAAGATGTTTGCAAGACGAAATCCACCTAGAGGATCGTTCATGAGGTAAGCATGTCTTAAAACACAATGGGAACATCACTGCTTTGTATACTGCCAACACGTATGTCGGCGTTTCATTGTTTCATGAAAAGCAACAGTAATGGATTATGCAGGTAGTATACGATTGCAAATGCAGTTGTCGTTGTAGTGTACCTCTAAAACGGTGCAGTTGTCATTGTAGAAATGTGTACTATTAAAGAAAGCGTTGCACCTTCACGATATCTTCAATGAGTCGGAGCGACCAGGAGCTGAGGAGTACAACACGTTGTTTTAAAGTATTTTCAAATTTATCTGATTATGCATATATGGGCCTTACAGTTATGAAAAATAAAATCAACGCCTCTTTATTTTCCATGATTTGTTTTTGAAGAAATCATGAACGTCTGACTAAGCTTGTTTGATTTTTACAGTGATCTATAATACAGTGTACAGTGAACTTGACAATGGAGAATCATCGACAATGGCGAATCACTCGTAAAGATATTGCAGAATTTCTTGAATCTTTGACAAAATATTATTTATTATACAACTCAGTCATTTACTTTTATCTATGCCTTGAGGTTTGGTAGTAGAATGGATTCAAAATTCCACCGGACAATAAAATCAGGGTTGCTGAAACGCTTGACCCCTTAATTAAGATGCCTAGTTTATTGTTCCGCAAAAAGTGACGTTCAGATAAATATAATTCTTACCTCGTTTCTAAGCATTTTATTATGACTGTTTTTGCTTTACTTTAATGCCTAATATCCCTAGTTATACTTTATGCGTGTTTTTGATAAAAGTTTCGACATTGAAGGTATATATAAGCGTGGAAAGATGTATATGTAGATTCGACAATAGCGAATCATACTTTGCGTGGTATAAAGAATGTGCACAAAGTACTGATAATCTACCTTTGGAAGGCTCGCACAGGAACAATTTTATTTGGTCAATGACGTAACTAATATTGATGCAAGTCGTGGTTTAACTTTCTTGATTTTAGGCTAACATTGATTCATTAAACAGTAAGACATGCTTAAATCGGTATTTATATAACTGACCTTTCCGACAGGACATTTGCTGTTGACAGTGAACGTATAGCACCAAAGAAAATTAACACAATATTATAGAACACTATTTAATTTCGCATGGCGATGGCACCATTTGTGTGCAAAAATAATCTTCTAAAATGGTTTCATTTGGGCTATAGACTACTGGATTCGCCATTGTCGAGATGGTTCGCCATTGTCTAATGCGGGAGGTATTATATCAACAGAGTTATCTCCCATTAGGAAATCGAATGAACTAAAATAATTATTTCCCTCAAAAGCTGAGATATGTAAGATGTTCTTAATAACAAATAAAATAACATTCCCATGGTCGTGTTTAAAATAATAGCATTTGACCTCTTAGTGGTTCGCCATTGTCGAGTCCACTGTTCAAGTGATTGGAATCTATCCCTATTTTATAGAATATGCGTGTCTTGCCACTTGGACTGGGCTGGACAGGTATTCCAATAATTGACTATGCAATTAAATAAGGCAAAATATTCCAAACACTGCCTGTGTTTTACAAAATACTCCTACAAGCATACTGAACATAACTTAAAAAGAAATATACCATTCTAAAGATGAACTGTCCCAGTGTTGTTTGATATAAAATTCAAATAGACTGAGTGAATACTTTTATATAAAAAGGCTGTTACAAAAGAGGCAAAAAACTTCTTCTGGAAGAAAACAATGTTTCTTCATTTTTAAACAGATGGCTTAGGTGTAATGTTTGGTGTATATATTCAAACTTGACATCAAACAACAGCCCAATATGTGCTTAAACAGATGACATGTTTTGCTTGAATGAAAATGCAATATAGAAGAAGGAGTAGTTCGTAGAAACTAACCACTATAAACACATATTTTCTTACTTATTCTCCATGTAAATACCTATTGGGCATATTCTAAAACCTGGCCTGACTCCAAGTCACGCATATATTGGACAATGATAATAGCAGTACTGAAGTTTCAGATCCCTGTAAATCTACTGTCCCTGATTTTTATAATATTGAAAAATAATTTTGAACATGTTTTCTTTCTTTGCGCTGAGCAAATAAAAATGTGGGTCAACGGGCTTAATTTTGAATACAAAAAACACCCATTTACAACTAAACGGGTTCTGATTATTGGCTTGAATGAATCAAGATTATTCTAGCACATGACGAAACCTTTCCCATGTTATAAAAGATATTTTTTTCATAGCAGAACTTTTGATATTTGTAATATTTTTGCTCAAAACATCGATTGTATGTACATGTTAGAACTGTCACACCGCGGAGGTTCTAATGAGTACCCAAAGTCTATGTTTCGGATCCAGTTTAAAACCAATTTGCTCGGTGTTGGGGCCGATCCTCTTTCTCGTCTACATTAATGATCTGCCGGATGAGGTCTTCTCCCAGGTTCGATTGTTTGCTGACAATACAGCTTTGTGCATAACCATGGAATTTGACAGTGATGATGACAGCTTAGCTCTCCAAACTGATTTAGACCTTCTCTCGACATGGGAGTACACCTCCAAATGCCAAGTGGTGCATGTGACTGGCTCTAAAGGTCCAGTTAAAAATTGAAAAAAGACTATGTATTACATAGACATTTCTTGTGGTCAGTTACAAGTGCCAGATATCTCTAGTAATCTCACCTGGAAAACCCATGTCAACTGTATAACAGGAAATGCTTATCAGACTCTTGGTTTCATCTGATGAAATATTAAATCTTAAGATGCAAAAGGTCCATGACACAGCATACCACTCTCTCGTAAGACCACAGCCTGAATATGCATCATCTCTGCGGGACCAAAATAAAAATCAACAACATACGATAATACAACATTCGTATATCCCAATTAGAACAAGTCGCTCGAAAGCAGGTCGGCGAACATTGGATCAAAGATTGGCTAATGCTCGTCTTTGTTTAAGGTCATTCATGGCCTGGGTGCCGGACTATATGCAATACTCTAATAGAATATCTCGGTACTGCCACTCTATGACTTTCAGGCAGGTCTACACCTCTAGGGACTATTATAAATATTATTTTTCCCACTAGCGATAGTGCAGTGAAACTTTCTTCCTGAGACTGCAAGCTTGCAGCACCTTGTCGCCTTCAAGGCCGCAGTCTGCAAGCTGCAGCATTCTCACCCATAGATCCCCATATATGCTTGTTTTTTTTTTTTTTTTTTTTTTTATCTGATTTTAACTATTCTTATAGCATACCTGAGCCGTTAGCTTATAGCTTATGACCATGATCCGGTGTCCGTCCGTCGTCCGTCCACCATTTTCAAAGATCTTCTTCTCTGAAACGGCCTGGCCAATCAAAGCCAAATTTTATATGAAGCATCTATAGGAAAAGGGAACCAATGTATATATAAATAATCCAGGTCACATGACCAAGATGGCCACCACGCCCATATATGGTAAAAACCTTTAAAAGTCTACTTCTCCAGAACCCAAAGGCCTAGGATCTTGAAACTTGGCATGTAGCATTAGTGACTCAAGATTCACAATGTGTATATAAATAATGACCTTAGGATGACATTGACCTATTTTACCACAAGGTCAACATAGGTCGCCTATGCCTTTGAATGGGGGGAACTGTTAAAATGCCATTTAAAGGTAAAAACTTGCAGTAGATGAGCAGCAGGACTGAATATTAATGATTCTGTAAAAAATTGACCCCAGGGGCTCATATGCCCCCAACCCGGGGCAGTATACATGTACATGTATATTGCCATAATATTCAAACATCTTCTCTGAAACTGCTTGGCCAATCAAAGCCAAATTTTATATGAAGCGTCTAAAGGAAGGTGGAATCAGTATGTATATAAATAATTCAGGTCACATGACCAAGATGGCCGCCATGCCCATATATGGTAAAAACCCTTCAAAAATCTTATTCTCCGGAAGCGTGTACCGATTTCAACGGAACCTGGCATGGGGCATCGATGGCTAAAGTACTACAATGTATACATAAATCATGACCCTGTGATGACCTTGACCTATTTTACGGCAAGGTCATCGTAGCTCGTCATTTGAATGGGGAAAACTTTTAAATGTCATTTAAAGTGACAGTCTTGCAGGAAATGCGCAGTAGGACTGAATATTAATGATTCTGAAAAAAAGGTCCCAAGGAGCTCATATGTCCCCAACCCGGGACAGTATACAGGTGCGTTCACTTATTAATATACCCCTGCGATATTCACAAATAAATTGACAACTTTTCTTGTTTTTGAACAATCGTCACTGGCAAGAAATAGACAACTGGATGAATTTGTTTATATAATATGTTAAGTATGTCTATAAATATTTGTTTTGCATATAAAACTTTCAGATTGTATGATGTTGTATGCCTAAATTGATTACATAACATATGGAGCCAAATTTTTAACAAAAATTTCGCTGATATTCGAGTTTCAAACATTCCACAAGGAACCATGGTAAATGGTTGGTATATTTGTTTGTAAATTATAAAAGTATAGCCATTTTTATGCCACGGCTGAAAATTTGGTGTCTTTAAGAGCATTATTTACAAAGTTACACCCTGATTTTTGTTTATTGTACATTTTAGAATTTCATGGTAAAACGGTTTTTACAATATAAAACTAAGCATGTCAGTGTCATTTCGCAAGAAAACTAATATTCTACCAGGACGAGTTTACAAACCAAGCTTGCTGGTAGGTTCCTTTATGAGGTAAGCGTGCCTTAAAGCACTGTGGAGTCACCTATGTCTTTGTATTCAGCCAAAACGTGGGTTGACATTTTATCATACAATTCGTGATTTGTTTCCTCGGGACATAATACCACAGGAAACTGGGACTTTCACAGATAATGTTTAATAGCTAGGCTTTCTCTCTTTGCTTATATTCATAATATTTAAATCCTCTCGTATATACATAAGTCAAGGAAAACACCAGGACATGCAAAGACAGACATTCCTCTAACATCAATAATGTTGTTTGCGGATTAAGGATGGATACAAAGAACATTGCCTTGCATCCTTTTTTTTGACATCCTTTATTGGCATGTGTATTTCCATGACTTAAACGCTGTAGAAGAGGTTTGAAATATCACGAAGAGGAGATTAGAGTCATTGCCTAACAATATATTTACCCAACTTAGCCCCTCGGTGGGTAGGAAACAATGATGAAATGCCAATCCCACGTTTTGGCAGATAACAAAGTCATGGGTGACTCCACAGTGCTGTAAGCCATGCTTAATTCATGAAGGGACCAACTAGCAAGCTTTGGTCTTAAAACCGTCCTAGATGAATATTAGTTTTCTTGCCAAATAACACTGACATGCTTAGATTTGTATTGTAACAACCGCTTTATCATGAAATTCTTAAATGTATAATGAATAAAAATCAGGATGTAACTTTGTAAATAAAGCTCATAAAGCCACCAAATTTTCAGCCGTAGCACAAAAATGGCTATACTTTCATAATGTACAAACAAAATTATCAACCATTTACCATGGTTCCTTGTGCAATCTTTGAAACTCGAATATCAGCGATTTTTGGTTAATAATTTGGCTCCATATGTTATGTAATCAATTTAGGCATACGGCATCACACGATCTGGCAGTTTTCTATACAGAGCAAATATTTATAGACATACATAACATATTTAATAAACAAATTCATCCAGTTGTCTATTTCTTGCCAGTGACGATTGTTCAAAAACAAGAAAAGTTGTCAATTTATTTGTGAATATCGCAGGGGTATATTAATAAGTGAACACACCTGTACATGTATATTTCCATAATATTCAAGCATCTTCTCCTCTGAAACCACTCGGCCACTCAAAGCCAAATTTTATGTGAAGCATCTATAGGATAGTTTGACCAATGTGTATATAAATAATCCAGGTCACATGACCAAGATGGCCGCCATGCCCATATATGGTAAAAACCCTTTAAAAATCTTCTCCGAAACCGGTGGACCTATTTCAAAGAAACTTGGCAAGAAGCATTGATGGCTAAAGTACTACAATGCATACATAAATCATGACCCTGTGGTGACCTTGACATATTTTACGACAAGGTCAACATAGGTCGCATATGCCTTTGAATGGGTAAAACTGTTAAAATGCCAGCTGAAGGGAAAGACTTGCAGGAAATTGGCAAATGGACAGGATATTGATAATCATGAAAAGAAAATGGCACCAGGGCTTCATCTGCCCCTTTACTGGGGCTATTTTCCATAATATTCAAACATGTTTATTGGTATATACAACAGATCTCAGGTGAGCGTTTACTTACCGAACCATGGGTCCTCTGGTTAGTTAAGTTCGGGTAACTGAGTGGCTCCCTATTGGGGAATAGCTGCTCACTCGGCTTACGATATGTTTTCTTGGTATAAGTACGATCAGTAATATAAAATTACTGGGGGGCTTTAAATTATCCATACCCAAAGCCACTCACGGTTATTTCTACCATGGACATAGTTCCAGGTGAAGCAAGTGAACCTTGATTTGTCAGGCTGAATAGGAAAGTATCATCCTTTTCAATATATACATTACTTTGAAGTTTCAATGGTTGCTAAAATGATATGAGCCGCCTCGTTGGAAAACCAACAATGTGGTTTCCGAACAGGTCTGACACAACCTGTACAGTCAAAGAAAAGAGCTAGAAGCTTGAAATTTCGGATTGAAGTAGAAGAGGAACTGTACTATCCGAGTAGCGAAAACAAAGGGATCAGCTTCGCAGTAACTGCGAAGCTGATCTGCACCTTTGTTTTCGCCTAGGCAGATTGTTGGTTTTCCCATGTGGCGGCTCATATGTGTATCTATTAGCCGATGCGTCATTGTGAATATTGGTTTCTCTATTGCTATGACTATTACCTCAAATACTGACCTTAAACACAGATATGAGAATAATTTTGTATGATGCAAGAAATGAAGAAGAAAAGTGTTTTTTTTTCTTCTTCTGAAAGGATGTCTCATTATAAACCTTTATTATATTTTTCTGATTCAATTGTCTTTGTTCTCGTTTCAGCCAGTCCAGCATGCCATAATGCGACTTATAGCGGTAGATAAGCTGAGCCCAGTTTGTCAGTAACTTTCAGTCGACTGGAATTTGTTTGCTGATCTATATGATTTAAACATGCCCACTAAGGTTCCTAGAACTGACAGTGAGCACAGGTGTGAACAGTGCGGAAAATGCTTTAGACATAAAGAAAGTTTGAACACCCATCGTAAAACACATGGGCTAGACAGACCCAGGCCTCATAAATGTAACATTTGTGAGGCCTCGTTTCTAAATGCGAGTGCATTAGGGTTCCATGATCGAGTTCATAGTGGAGAAAAACCTTATAGATGTGATACATGCTGTAGATCTTTTTCTATGATAAGTACTCTCACCAGACATGTTTTAGTTCACACAGAATACAAACCTTATTTTTGTGAGACGTGCTGTAAATCGTTTAGACAGAAAATTGGTCTTGTGAAGCATATTCAAACACATCTTGGACTGGTTTCCAAACGTAATGTTTGTGAAGTATGTGGAAAATGTTTTTCAAGCGTAACAACTCTATTGAAACATCATCTTATACATACTGGTGATAAACCGTATCAATGTGAAATATGTGGACAAACTTTTATACAAGAGTCCAGTCTGGCAAGCCATGTGAAGATTCATAGCGAACTCAAGGAATATGCTTGTATTGTCTGTCAGAAATCTTTTAGATGGAAACAGAACCTGAATAAGCACTTGAAGACACATGATGACTATAAACATAAACCTTATGAATGTAAGATCTGCGAGATGAGGTTTTCGCGTATAGAAACTCTTAGAACACATAAAAGAACACACAACCAAGAACGCCCATATAAGTGTGAAGTATGCGGGAAATTGTTTAAGCAGATTGGAAATTTGAAAGCTCATAGCAATATTCATACGGGTAATAAACCTCACGCTTGCACGATCTGTCAGCAGCGGTTTGCAGATCCAAAATCTCTCTACGATCACATGATTCATCATTCTGGACTGAAAGAATTCAGATGTGATACATGCAATAAATTTTACTCAACTGCAAGACAAATCAGAAAGCATGTCATATTTCATTTTGGAATAAGGCGTCACCAATGCCAGACCTGCAAGAAATGGTGTTTCACACCCTCTTCTCTGAAAGTGCATGAAAGAACACATACCGGAGAGAAACCGTACAAATGTCAAACATGTGGGAAAGGTTTTAGACAGATAGCCCAAATCCGCGAACATGAATATACCCACACTAGTAATAGGCCTTTCAAATGTAATATTTGTGAAAATAAGTTTAAAAACAAAAAAGATTTACAAAAACACCACAGGCGTAGCCACACAAAAAAGAATTGAATGAAAATAAACGTGTATACGAAGATACATACCGGAGAATACAATATTTGTGAAAGTAATACATCATAGACTTAGCCACGTCAAAAAGCATTGAGTGACCGAATGAAATGTGTATACCGGAGAGAAACCATTAAAATGTAAAACATTTTGGCGGACAAATTTGCGAACATGAATATACCCAGACTAGTAATAGACATTTTAAATGTACTATTTGTGAACGTAAGTTTAAAACTGCATAGGATTTACAAAGATACATTAGACCTAGCCACGTCAAAAAGCATTGAGTGAAATGAAATGTGTATACCGGAGAGAAACCGTTGAAATAAGAAACATTTTGGAGGACAACTCCGCGACCATGAATATACCCACACTAGTAACAGACCTTTTAAATGTGATATTTGTGAAAGTAAGTTTAAAACCAACAAGGATTTACTAAGACATCGTAGACTTAGCCACGTCAAAAAGCATTGAGTGAAATGAAATGTGTATACCGGAGAGAAACCGTTAAAATGTGAACCATATTGGAGGACAAGTTCGCGACAATGAATACACAGACCCACACTAGTAATATACCTTATAAATGTGCTATTTGTGAACGTAAGTTTAAAACTGCATATGATTTACAAAGACACATTAGACCTAGCCACACCAAAAAGAACTGAATGAAGTGAAATGTGCATTAGACGATACATACCGGAGGTACAAGTAGGCAACGATCAGGAAAATGTGCAATCAGAAAAAGATTCCCACTCCAAAAACCGAGGTGGGAAAAAAACTAAATTAACAATCAGGTACTTATACCATGAAATAAAATATAATTGTTAGATCCTTTGGAAGCAGTAAAAACATTCAAAGAGAGGTGGGCCATATTGTACAATTTCGGGTAATGAAACGTCATCAGTGACCCTTTACAAAACCGGCAGCGAAAGCCAGACATTCATGATTGCAGCAATTTCAAGAATTTCAACCAGTATAGTCTAAATCAAAGACTTATATTCCCAAAGGGGCCAAATATGCAACATATCGTACGCCTGTGGTTAATATCTGGGTCACCTTTAAAATGTTTTGTTTACAATGTTAATTTTTCATATCTTGATAAATAATCATAGGAATGTATTCCTATTTAGATCATACATACCCTTTAGGGTATGCTTTCATTTATTTCATGGCACCGAATTCTGGGTACCATCCCCTGGGATGGGGCTATAGTTCAACATCTAGGACACCTTTATAATGTGATAGATACCATGAGAAATTTTCTGTAAGTCTATATCTTGACATCCACAAAGTCTTGTCAGAAAGCATTCAAACATCGACCATAGACACCAGGTTAGGTTCAGACTCTAGGGCCCATATTTGGGGGGTGGGACTAGAGGTAAAAAACTAGAACTTCTTTAAAAAAAATATTTTCTGTACTTTTCTTTACAACCCTGCTTAGAAATTATTCATACTTTTGGTCCATAGGTACCTTATTATATTTGCTATGTATCTAATGACATTAAACTCTAGGGGTCATAACCAGGGTGGTGGTAGAGGTCAAGATCTAGGACATCTTATATTTTATTTATTTATTTTTTTTATTATTATAATTAAATAATGACATTCCGTTTTCCATCTAGGACCGAGGACCTGACCCTCAATGTCCGCGATCAAGTCCTAGATTAAGTATACAAGTCAGCTTTGTATACTGTATAGATGTCATTCTACTACACACCCCTCCCCACTTATGTGTCAGGGTGGGCATGTCGGGGCTGGGGTGGGGGTGCTACCAGCCGGGGGTATGCGTGCCTCTCAAGGCACTTTTTCTAGTTTCAAAGGGCAGGGAAATGACAAAAGTGTACATATATAGGATTAGGTTTATTTCTTTGCTATAGTACAGCCTCTTATTTGTGAACATTGTACAAATAAACATACATGATATACACAGACAGTGTATCAAGATATATAAAAAAACTTGGCCACTGATAAGTCTTTGTAAACAATATTCTAGTCCGTTTCATATGATAAATGTAAATTTGCATAATGCGCAAATGAGTACATAGAGCTCTACTGGTTAGGTAAGACACTTTATGGTATATAATGGTGATTCGATTGCAGAACAGTGTACCATGATATTAATTATGAATAAATACTTATTAACAAACATGTGAATGTTTATCACTGCGTCTACATTGCAGCATCGTTTCATTATTGCTTGCGCACGCGCGCACGCACACACACACAAACACACACTCGCTAAAATGTGATCATATGTACAGATCTATTAAATTGCTGTCAGAAGGAAACCAGTAAAAGATGTCTCTGTCCCTGGATATATGGTTGAGATGTTTGTACATCCACTGAAGTCCAGCCTATCTCCATAATTCAGCTTTAGAATCACGGAATTCGAACTAACAAAATAACTATCAAATGAATTGTAATTCACCGTAGACTGTATTGGTAGAAATTCAAAATCATTTTTCCTGAGCCAGCAATAAGCTTGGCCAGTGTCTCTGTTCTTCGTTAAGTGAACGACAAAGACATATAACCCAGGATATTGACAGGTGAATACACCTGAAGATACACTGTAATGGCCACCTATGTTGGTAATTTCCCGCGTGAATTTGATTTGGTCTGGCGCAGCTCCTTCGACTGGATCGCTTACTGTAAAAGCTGACATTACACCTGTTAAGAGACAAGGAAATGTATAGCTGCTCAGAGGAAAAAGTTTAGTCAGTAACTTTGACAAGTGACACAACCTTTTTAGCTTGTCGCTTTACTTTGCTGTTCCTCTTTGTTAAAATTTTGTCGACTATTTCTCGCTAAATTCGTTAAGAAACGGTATAAGTTGCACATTTAGACACATTTATTGGCCAAAATTGTAAGGCGTTACTTTTAAGTACCCGACACATGGTGGAATTTGTGCTTTGATAAGCAGCGTTGGCGAATAGATGTTGTTGCTAGGAACAAAACTCCGAAATTCCGCTTCATTCTCGAGAAAGAACCGGTCAAAAAGTCACAATTAGGAGATGACCTCCCTTTGATGTAAAAAATGGTGTTTTTACCCTAACAAAACCACACGTGGTAGTGCGGTCTGTTTTCTTGGAAAATGTTAGGTATCATTCGCAGCTTTAATACTGATAAATTGCATCACAAACCACCATGTGGTTTTGAATCTACAGCGGTTTGCCTCCAAGCATGTAATGTATAAAATGGGTTTTCTACCTCTTCATATACATAGAACTGTTGCTAACAAAATTGGAAATGAGAACAATAGTCAAACCCTAAAATGATATAAGAATGCTATAAGAAAGCCCTGATGAACTTACAATTTCACTTACAACCCTAAGTACTGTCCCGGGAGTACTGTATATTAAAACTGTGTGTATATATGTGCAACTGAATTTGCTAAAATAAATAATGGAATTTAATGGAATTTAAATTAAAACCAAACGTCTGAAAGGAGGCAAAACTTACCTGGACAAGTGGGCATGTAACACATTATCATAATCAAAGAATCGCCAATACAAGCACGCCCAAGTGATGATGGGGCTGGGTTGGTGCATGTTCGTTTTCTCTCTGACAGTCCAGGGCCGCACGTGCTACTACATTGAGACCATGACGACCAAGAAGACCACGCCCCACTGACTACATAAGAAAAAATAAGTTATGTCTGTTTAAAACTGACGTCGTTCAAAATAAACCTTGTAGACATATTTTTATACTGAGTTACATGAAAAAAAAACATTACCGCACAATGTATTTACATGTAATTCTATAGTCAATCATTCTAAATATAATACTATCAAGGGTACTATAATATATCAGTACCAATAGTAAATATAAATTTACGATATTACCTTATCGCTGGTGCCGATTGTTCATTTTATTTTATACTTAGCAGTGAAATTAATGTATATCAAAAATGGATAAAAATGATACTTTCACTGCAGAATTGATATTGATATTTTCACTAGCTAGTGATTGATATCAGCCGATATTTTCACTGTAGAGTTTGGATTACCTCTGACGTTTCCATTCACTTGACGTCATTAAATGTGTCTCACTTCAGAAATTCAAATGCCTATAACTCCGTTATTTATGAACGAAAACATAAAGTGTGGGTATTCATTTTCTTAGTAAGAACGTTAGGAACAATGTGGTACCAAAATTATTTGTGTTTTCAAAAATTTTTGGTTTTTGCATTTTCACCGCCTGCTTTGTGAATAGGAAAATACCCGTGTATTGTATAAAATAAAAAGAAAATTTACTTTTTATCGGTAAATACCAAATATATTTCATCTCGTGACTTGAAAACATCTAAATTTTCACTCGTGCTACGCACTCGTGAAAATAAATTTTGATGTTTTCAACTCACTCGATGAAATATATTTGGTATTCACCTCAAAAAAGTAAACATCCTCTATATATCATACGTGTCTTAACACTTTTTTTTTTTTTTTTTTTTTTCCCAGTGTCTGACGAAGTATATCGGAATGCCTGTTAGAGAGCAACATCTTATAATTTAACGTAAACTATATGCTTCTACACATACCTGCTAATTCATTACTGATGTTTTGTACGACAATCCATGTTTGGTTAACTTCCTCTCCTAGTTCTGCCAGTTTAGTTTTCTGTTCTTCATTTAGTGATATGTCCGCTAGTTGCATTGCCTCAAGCTGCCCTATGCGTTCAGCGAGGTCAGCGAAAGAAACTTCAGATAAATTTGTTTTTACTTCAAGGTCACCTATCCGTTTGGACAGGTCAGAGAGATCAATATTATACGCGGTCAAATTCGTTTTCAGTTCTTCAATAATGTCCGATGTTGGTTGGTTCACTTCACCAGCTGTCGTTATATTGATATTCATCTCATTAAATCGTACAGTAATATTTCGAATAATGTTGGCGTAATTTGTTACGTTTTTATCTAGCTGCTCCATCTTAGCATTCAGTTCCGTTACATTTGCACGTGTTTCCTCAGCATCAGATTTTAGCTGCACTATCTTTTCATTGGCTGCCTGTATACTCGTGTTTTGGTCTTGTATGATATTTTCTAGATGTTCAGTTATATCGCTGTGGTTGCACATTATGCCTTGGGCTACTGCCATGTCTGTTTCCAGTTTTGCTATCCTGGCGACATGATTGTAAATAGTTGCGTTTGTTAAAATGGAATCAGCCTCAAACTGTTGCAGTAAGGCTTTCTGCGTTTGAATTGACCCTCGGACATCAATTACAGTATTGTTCAGCTCACCAAGCTTTTGGCTGTTTATATCTATGCTTATATTTTGAATTGCCGCGTGGGTAGATAATCCGCGTATTGTGTCGTTCAGCGTAAGAATGATGCCATCCTGCGCTTCCAATGCATTATTTAAGGTTTTCTCTAGATGTGCGGTTGTAGTATTTGTTAAGTTTGCGTCTATATTTGACTCTTGTGTATCAATACGTTCATTGAGTAGCTGAATATCGAAGTGGACTTGAGTTAGATTGTACTCAAGTTTCATCAGTCTTGAATCAACATCGTTGTAGTAAGAAGCGTTCCCCGACACTATCCTATTGCTGTTTTGAATGTTTACCATATCTGCTTCCATTGTTTCTAAAATGGATCGACAAAGTAACCGATTTACTCTCATCAAAAGCTGTATCATGCTAACTCCCATTAAATGAATGTAAACGCTCCTAAACTGTGTTGTTAACCAACGTTACCTTACGCAGCACGATCATAGTTACGGGACATACATGTGCATTGTACTAGTTTTTATCAGAATATTTGGTGGTATGTACATTGATCATCTGCCAACTGATTTTTACTGTTTCACATCCTTTCGCGTACAAGTATAAATGATTTTACGTGGTTTTATTGATTATACCTTAGTTTAAATCAGCCCTTGAAATACTCCGATTATTAATTCTGAATCTATTAATAACCTCGTTATAATACGAACGACGGGGTCCATGTGGAGAACCGTGTTCGTTAAACAAACCGTGCTATCATGGGATCTGTCAAAATGACGATTGTTAGTTATTGGTTGGGTTTTGTCGTATGGCTTGCATGCATATACAATTGCGTTCAGTTATTATATACCCCTGCAATATTTAATATATTTTGTTTTGTATACGTATAATAAGAATGTGTAAACATATTTACTTTGTATATAAAATTTCAGATCTTGTGATGCTTTATGTCTAATTTGATTGCATAATATATGAAGTCCAATTGTTTCCACACAACCTCTTAACCAAAGTGGAGCGTTATCAATTTATTTCTAAATATTGCAGGGGTATAATAATATCTGAACACAGCTGTACAATATATAAATGCTCAATTTTACCATATATTTGGTTTGTAACGAAGTAACGTACCTGCCTTTTCCTTTAACCAACTTATCTCTTTTCCCTGAATTTAAATTCAAAATACATTTACAATCTTAAAATAAAGCGGGTTTGACTTGGTCAGTGAAATGCAATGTGGTGTCATAATGTAAAAATGACATTATTTAAAGTAGAACGCAATATTCACCAACAATACAGTTTAAACAACATTTTTGATCACAGCAAACATTTTGGCGCAAATTTTGTCTTACTCGGTCAAGGAATAAGTGAGATATGGGCATTTGAAATTTTGGAACGACGCTACTTTTTGCCGCCATTTTGAATATTTAATTAGAAAACTGGAAAATCTTCAACGATGAATAAATATTATATTCCAAAACTAACATGGTGAATATGGACAGAATGGATGGCAAATCAATAGTAGAAAACATGCAAACAAATTTAAAAACAACAATATTAACAGTGTTTCATTAATGATTATGCATATTTAATTAAGGCTTTATGACGTCATAAAGCCTCATGAATATCAAAATGGTCGCCTCCTTAAACAAAAATTACTGACTATTCCATCCGATTTTAATAAAACTTGTACCATATTGTTACGGGAGACGAGTTCTTTCATTTATGATGCATTGTCTTTCAATATTGCCTTTCCCTTTAATATACCCGCGACTGTACTTGCTAACGTAACGCAAGAAGTGGAAGGAGGTTGGCGACTTTCATATATTTTTGCACTGTGCGTCTATCATTTTATCGTTTGAAGAAAGATTAGAACAACTTTCCAACGATACAGCAAAAAGAAAAAAAAAAGAGAGAGATATTTTGTTTCAAATTCTAATTTTTTATCACGAAAACATGTCCGTGTAATGTATACCCCCTTGAACCCCACTTTTATATAGCAAAACTGGGGTATGCAGGGGTATACCTATTTTTCTTATTTTTGCTCCAAAACATAGATTGTGGGTACTCGTTAGAACCGCCTTGGCGAGGCGGTTCTAACGTGTACCCACAATCTATGTTTTGAGCAAAAATATCAGAATTTTTCTATTGAAAAAATCATTTTTAACAACGTTAAAAATCTCTGTATATTGCATTGGCGTGTTTTAGTACTGTTTATACAATTTTATGCACACGAGTGATTAGTGTCCGTATACATGTATAACAAACATAAAATGAAGCTGTCGATACAATATGGGACTTACATAATCCTTTAGAAATACTGCCAGCACCACTGCGATCGCAGTAACTATGACCAACTGAACAACACAAAAACAAATCAGCAACTTCGGGAACCATTGCGGTGGTTTAGCCATCGTTCTTGCCTTGTCAGCCAAATGGTTTCCGTTTGACTGTGAGTAAAATTGTTGCACTTGAACCGGTGCTGGCATTCTGAAGATTTACTATCAAAAAAAAAAATCAAAAACAAAAACAAACGGGGGTATTATGGGAAAATACCAAAACGTAAAATCACGTTTCCCCTAGCTTATTGAATTAAGAAATAGATCAGCTCTAGTAGTGAATTGTTGGGTAATATATCACTGTTTGGAGGTCAGTTGTAAAGCAGAGCAAATCACGAGCGCGCAGCGCGAGTGATTTATCTGCGTACAACTGACCGACAAACAGTGATATATTTCTCAACAATTCACGCACTAGAGCTGATCTATTTCGATTCTAACACACAATAAACGGAATGAAATCATTTTAAACCTTCAGTTTCTTTAACTTTTCCACCATTGCACTGAAGAAATCCCGCCAAACGTTTGACTGTACCGCAAATGTATACATATGTTTGTTACGTTTTTAACGCGTTGAAATGACGTTACACCGTCTAACGTCAAGGTAACGTGACTTATGGGATAGCTGACGTCATCATTTAATGAAAATGGCGTCGAAACGGCGCAAAGTAACGTCACGCTAATCCGCCTACTCATATATCACTCAATATATCACTGCACTTTACCATTGGCTTCTATAGACAGGGTGAATAAGAATCCGGGTCGTTTCGCCCGTGGGTCGTTTCGCCGGGACGTTTCGCCCTGAGTCGTTTCGCCCTGATTTTATGGGTGGGTCGTTTCGCCCTTATTAGGTGGGTCGTTTCGCCCGTGAGTTGTTTCGCCCGTGAGTTGTTTCGCCCATTTTTATTATTATTATTATTATTATTATTATTGTTGTTGTTGTTGTTGTAGTTGTTGTTGTTGATATTACTATAGTAGATGATGCTGATAGGTAGATAGGTAGGTAGGTTTGGTTAAGGTAAAGAACCATAAAAACCGTGGCGCTCAAAGGTCCGTGCGTCGCGAAGGACGAAATGCCATAACGTCGCGCCAATGACGTCGTTTTCAAGATGGCGTCGGTTGTAGTTGTGCGGTCCGAACACAAGGTAAATATCGACAGAAGCAAAGAAACGGATCGCTTTTATTGTGAATTTACGAACATACGCATTATAATGAGAGAGAGATAAAAAGGTCCAGAAAAAAAGTAACGGCGATAGTCGAATGCCGTTTCCAATTTATGCATAATTTAAGATTACGAGCATGTGCTTTCGGATTATAGTAGGCCTAGGCCTATAAAACTGGTGAAGCAGCCACAGCCACAGAAGCAGGATTATCTTTAAATTTTGGATTTAAGTAGGAGAGAAACTGTAATATCCGAGTAACAAAATCAAAGGTGCTGATCAGCTGTGCAAGTACTGCATAGCTAATCTGCGCCTTAGGTTTCGGGGCTCGCATATTAGTTGAAAGGTACAGAAAAGAGAGACACTTTTGAAATGAAATTAACGGCTTCTATAATTTAAACGAAATGCAAGTAGGAAAAACAGACCTAACGTATTATATTAAACACAATCATCTGACAAAACTGTATCCAGCGTTCCATGGTCGATGGTCGAGTGCGCTGATTTTCATTTACACGCTTAACCATTCGATCTTCTCACCGCTGTGTCTGGTGTTGGTTTGAGCCCCACATCAGGCATGTGATACTAGCCAAATTCTGCTTGCGGGTGTGCCGGATGGATTTTCTCGGGAATCTCCCGTGTTTTTTTTTTTTTTTTTTTTTTTTTTTTTTTTTTTTTTTTTTTTTTTTTTTTTTGCTACACATTCGTTTGTAATAAGTCTCGCAAGGGAAATAATAAAACTATAACAGACACATTATATTCTTTACAAGCAATGGTTTGTTTGTACAGAAAGACAGACATTACATCGCATGCATTGCGCGTTTGATGAAATGGTATTTATGTTGAATAATTGAATAAGTTTGATTGAATGCCATCTGATTACTGGTTAACCGATCAGGTGTGAGCCTGCTCAGGAAAAGTGATTTCAAGTCAAACCATTCATATTGGCTTAGTTGGGTGGTTATATTTCAAGCCCTAATTTTGACATCCTAAGTCCCATAAAATGGAGGCAACGTCCCGGCATTATCATAGCTGTTGATTGGGATGTTAAACATCAATTCAAACAAACAAACAAACGCGTTTGATTGAAAATTAGGGTCAATGATTTTTAACAGTACCTCTATACATACTGTTGAACTTAGGCCGGATTTGAACCATTCACCGTTCGTGATATGACTGTTGAAAGGTCATTCGAGTTGAAAATTACTCATTGAGATACCAGCACACGTTAATAATCTTATTCTAATAAACCAAATGCCGAACGTTTATGAAACACGTCCGAAATGTCAAAATGCGCCATTCTTATGACGTTAACGTCACTTACGGAAAATTAAGATTTTTAGCTTATCTGTCTTCATTCGTTGACAAATAGCGTCGAAACCAACCTGGTAGTCAAGGACTTTTATTTTACTTTTTGACTCACAATATAAAAACGAGACAATATTTAGTTATTTAAAAAATTCTATGGATTAGTTCTCTTATAAACGGCGCTCATGTGCAAAAAGCGACGCGTTTTTATTACTTTCCCATTACGTCACGTACAGATAACGGCATTTTTAGCCATTTTAGGGGAGCGATTAGCAGGAAAACCAACCTGGTAACCATGTTTTTTTATTACACGAATCGATAGATATAAATGTTTTCTCGAAAATATCAAAAAATAAAAAAAAATCTATGGATCAGCATTTTTATGGTTCTTTACCTTAAAATGAGTATCTTGACATATCTTGTTAAAATAACATATATAAACATTTTATCGCTTCCGTTTCTGTGGCTTTTAATGTTGTAGAAAGATCATACAGAACATGGAAGGAATTCGAAGGAAGGAAGGAAGGAAGGAAGAAAGGAAGGAAGGAAGGAAAGAAGACAGGAAGGAAGGAAGAAAGGAAGGAATGAATGAAAAATGATAGATAGATAGATAGATAGATAGATAGATAGATAGATAGATAGATAGATAGATAGATAGATAGATAGATAGATAGATAGATAGATGTGGTAGTTCTGGTATTTCGACAGTCAGCTAAACTAATCAAATAATTAACAGAAGTGTGATATTTGTCCAAGTCAATTGATTAATGCGATAATCCATTAATATGTTTACGCCTTTAATCACACGTAGGTGACAATAATCGTATTTGTCAATTAAGGCGATGTGTGAATGCTTTATCTTTGGCGGTGACCGATGGCCGACATTCTTGAAATGTTAAATGGTAAAAGCGCAAAAAATAATAAAAAATAAATAAATAAATAAATAAAAAATTCGTACAATGCCATTTAAGGGGCTAGCGTTTTTCGCTGACGTCAAGCGTAAAGTGGTCAAAACACAGAATTTTTTACACAAGTCTGTGCCTATTTTTGTGAAATATTCGTTTCATTTCACATGCAAAAATGAAAGTTGGCTTTTGTGTTTCCTTTCAGAAATCATGTTAATTCGTTTTTGTTGAACTTTTGGTAACGATTTGGTACAAAATCACTGGCGTTGACGTTCCTGTTTTGGTATGCAATTTAAGCAGGCTGGTTGTATTTTCTGTTCGAAATTATTTTTGCCGAAATATCATGTATTCTAAAAGAAATAATCATCACAACCAATTTATAGTGAGGCGTTTTCAAAGCCCTTTAGTATATATACCCAAAAGACAGTTGTGCATGCCCAAGACATATCATTAAGTTATAAATAACAAATAATACACCATATTACACATTTGGGCATGATAGAAAAATAAGGGCGAAACGACTCACCAAATAGGGGCGAAACGACTCACGGGCGAAACGACTCACGGGCGAAACGACCCAGGGCGAAACGACTCACGGGCGAAACGACTCAGGGGCGAAACAACTCAAGGGCGAAACGACCCGGGACCGTGAATAACATTCACTCGTATTGAGTTGTGTTCTGTTTATTTAAGAAATGAATTTCATTTTTCTGGTGTTCATGGAGCTATGAACCGCAGTGGGTCGCGTGCAAAGTGAATGAACCCCGAAGGGGTTCATGTAAGCTTTGCTAGCGACCCACTGCCGTTCATAGCTCCATGAACATCAGAAAAATTAAATTCATTTCTTATATTTATATTCATTTCTCTCTATCGCTGGTTGAAAAAACATCAAGGCGATCATATTTACCATCAAATACATAATTTACACACAGTGTGTATACAAACAGCGGAACGGCGTCGACGTTAACAACGTTCAATCAGATTGGCGAGAGCATTGTTTGTTGACGTCAAGTGTGACGTCGCGTGACACGATGTTGTTCATGGAAGTATGAACACAGATGGACATCTAATGGTTCATCTAAGGAGGTTTTAGAAAAATGTAAATATTAATCTATAATTTCAATAACGGCATTTTGGATATTGCCTATGAGTAAGTAAAAATAAAACCCATGAATGGACAGTTTTCATTGAAGCTTTTACCAAAGATGCAATGGGCAATACCGCCCTTTTACTGACAGCAGCGTAAAAATAGGCTATGATTTATTTTTTATAGAAACGGTTGACAAACCTTCATTAACGGGGCATTATCAAGCACAGTTACTGCATTTTTAGAATTTAATTGTTGGAAAATTAGTTTAACAATGGAATCAGAAAACTATGCAAACAGAATCAACAGAAAAATAGTGGATAATTTTTCTTCCAACTTACATCAAATAATCAAAATCGATGTCTCCTGTTTAATCGTTCGTAGCCACTATCATAAGCTCTCGTAATATTTGAGCCGCCTCATGGGAAAACCAACAATCTGCATAGGCGAAAACAAAGGCGCAGATCATCTTCGCGGTAACCGCGAAGCTGATCAGTGCCTTTGTTTTCGCTACTCGGATAGTACAATTCCTCTACTTTCTAAATCCAAAATTTCCAGTCTCTAGCTATCTTCTGTGCTTGTACAGCCCGGTTTGTGTCGGACCTGTTCGGAAACCACATTGTTGGTTTTCCCACGAGGCGGCTCAATATATATTTTAAACATAATCAATGCCAAAATTATGCATCAGGAAAACATATCCGTGAAATAAATACCCCCTTATACCCACTTTTATATAGCAAAACTTGGGTATGCAGGGGAATACCTCTTTCTTATTTTTGCTCCAAAACATAGATTGTGGGTACTCGTTAGAACCGCCTCGCCGAGCAAAAATAAGAAATAATTATATATATAAAAAAAATAATAATAATGAAATTTTGGATTTTTTACAATCAATTTTTTTTTTGTATATTGCATGAGCATGTTTTCGTAATATTTAAATATAATCAAAATTATGGATGGCGTCAAGACATGCAAACGAATGGACTTGCCCGTCATTATCAATTGGGTGAGACTGTGAGTCCACTATAATTTTATTGGCATAAGGAGTTATGTTGAAGTTTTATTCCTTCTTCCGATGAAATTCTTCTACGTCTTCTACGCAAGCAGAAAAGCCCCAGGTGAGAGGGACACTGCGTTCTGCGGCGTTGCATCTCGGGCTATACTGTTTGACTTTGTTCCATAAAAAGGACGCCAGGCTTATATGAGCTAATGTGCCCACTATTGCAATTTTTATGCGTATATTACATGACCATTTCCATTTCATAATAGTATTTCCAGTAAATTATTATAAATACTGTATGGTTCACAATTTATTTAATTGCAACGAACATGCAGTTATTTCATATTATGGCCTGGTTTCCACGGACAATGTTTCTTTGTCGAAGATTATTTGTCACAGAAACTTTGAGTTTGTGTTCACACACAGCATAGATTACTTATATTACTCGCTCATCTTTGTCACAGATATTTGACAATGAAACTTCGCCACAAAATTGAATTTACACGAGCATACTTTTCTGCGACAAACCTACTTTGTCAAAGAAAAATTGTCCGTGGAAACGAGGCCTAAATCATTATCGTCAGAATTTATAATATTGCAATAATTGATTGAAGCCAGTGAAGAATTTTGATATAAACACAGGATTCACAGCAAATGTGTACTCAATTGCATGTCGAATGTGAATATATTAACATATACTAATTTACTTGCCTACAAGTCTGCATTTAACATAGTATACAGATATTAATTTATTCCACTTTTATGGCTAAATCACAATAAGGGTAGCCAATATAATTGGCAATTACCTTGTCAAGTTCATGAATACATCAGGTGTTCCTTTCACAACTTGACCTGAGGAGTTGGTAAATCAATTGAATTGGTCTAGAGATAATTCCCTAATAATATATTCCTAGTGTACAAGTTTACAATAGGAGGTGTGAAGAGATCATTGTCAAAGGGGAGAAAATTGCCTAATATCAAAAATATTACACCATGTAATACTTTCCATGATAATAATATACACCATGTATTGAAAAGCAGCAATTTTGTCAATGTTCGCTCACCTGAGCAAATGATTGTTAGCTCTCCTGAGCTGAAGAGGCACACATGAGCTTATGGAATATTACTTAATTTTTTTTTATTTTTTTTTTTTTTTGATTCAGTTTTACGTCCCTTTCAAGCTTTTTCACTCATATCGAGACGAATCAATCAGAACTTGGCTTGTCCCACATGTGACTCGTGCCCCGAGCGAGGCGCGAACCCACAGCGGTGAGATGATCGAATGATTAAGAGCACTGATTACTTAATTTTTAATTTTCCACCAGTACATTGTCACATCAATTCAAACTAGAATTTGTTTTCTATGTGAAAACTGATGTCTCCCCCCTTTCTACGTGCATGTCCAAAATATGCAAGCAAGAGTTATAGTTCTTGTGTATCACATATCCTGTCATTCTGTTTTATAAGTGTACCAAGTTTCATTGAAATATCTCTTACGGTTTTCAAGTTATAGAGGGGGCATGAAAGTGTTTGGAAAATAATCAAAGGGAAATAACTCCAAAGATATGAAAGCAAGAGTAATGATTCTTGGGCATCATGCTTTATAAGTGTACCATGTTTCATTGAAAAATCTCTAATGGTTTTTGAGTTATAGAGCAGACACGAAATTGAATGAAAAATAATCAAAGGGAAATAACTCCAAAGATATGCAAGCAAGAGTTATGGTTCTTTAGCATGACACATCATCTCATCGTGCTTTATAAGTGTACCAAGTTTCATTGAAATATTTCTTATGGTTTTCAAGTTATAGAGTGGACATGAAATTGTATGGACAAATAATCAAAGGGAAATAACTCCAAAGATATGAAAGCAAGAGTTATAATTCTTGTGCATGACACATCGTCTCATCATGCTTTATATGTGTACCAAGTTTCACTGAAATTTCTCTTACGGTTTTCAAGTTATAGGGTGGACACGAAATTGTATGGACAAATAATCAAAGGGAAACTACTCCAAAGATATGCAAGCAAGGGTTATGGTTCTTTAGCACGACAAGTAATCTCATCGTGCTTTATAAGTGTACCAAGTTTCATTGAAATAACTCTTATGATTTTCGAGTTATAAAGCGGACACGAAATTGTATGGAAAATAATCAAAGGGAAATAACTCATAAAATACTCAAGCCAGAGTTATGGTTCTTGTGCATGACACATCGTCTGATCATGCTCAATAAGTGTACCAAGTTGTATTGAAAAATCTTAAATGGTTTTCAAGTTATACAGCGGACACGAAATTGTATCGAAAATAATCAAAGGGAAATAACTCCAAAAATACTCAAGCTAGAGTTATGGTTCTTGTGCATGACACATCGTCTCGTCGTGGTCTACAAGTGTACCAAGTTTCATTGAAAAATCTTTAACGGTTTTCAAGTTATACAGCGGACACGAAATTGTATCGAAAATAATCAAAGGGAAATAACTCCAAAAATACTCAAGCTAGAGTTATGGTTCTTGTGCATGACACATTGTCTCGTCGTGGTTTACAAGTGTACCAAGTTTCATTAAAAAATCTTTAACGGTTTTCAAGTTATAGAGCGGACACGATTTGTGACGGACAGACAGACAGACAGACAAAAGACAGACAGACAGACAGACAGACAGACAGACAGACGGACGGACGGACGGACGGACGGACGGACGGACAGACGCACGGGGAAAAACAATATGTCTCCCGACCCTGTCGGGGGGAGACATAATTACATATAACTATTAGTTGTTACAAAATTTTCACATTGATTTTACTATCCCTACATTTACCTGCAGACATTCAAGCAACCCACCCCCCTTTCATATTTGTTTTTCATCAGAACAACTTCCCACTGTTGTTCCTTATTATTGTTAGCCCCTGGTGGTTGGGCTTTTAGCAGGGATTTTACCACAAATTTGACCCCGCCATGCCAGGCTTTAGCAGAGTTTTTAGAATACAATTTTTAAAAGCCCTGCTATTCCCGGGACCTATAGTGGCAGTGGATACAAATGACTGGTGCATAAATTCCACCTGCGTAAAAACAATGAATTGAACATACATAAATGTCACAATTCCGAAAATAGAAAAATTGAAAGCCACATTATTCCCCAGTCCCATAGTGATTGGATACAAATGACTGCATAAATTTCACCTTTAGAAAACTAAACATACACAAATAAGTCACAATTCCTAAATGTGACATACTGGTTCCAATTTTTCACATAGGTGTTCATTCAAGAAGGGAATATGAAATTTGTGATTCAACGTAATCATCACATTTGATGCTGCTTCATAGATTACAAAAGTCAAACTGGTTATTGCAAGAGACAACCAAAGGGACTGAGACCAACCAACCCAGATATAATCAATGTGCAACAATATGAGCCGCCTCGTGGGAAAACCAACAATGTGGTTTCCGACCAGGTCCAACAAAAACCGGCCTGTACCATCACAGAAGATGGCTTGACGCTTGAAATTTTGGAGTTAAGTAGAGGAGGAATTGTACTATCCGAGTAGTGAAAACAAAGGCGCTGATCAGCTTCGCGGTTACCATAAAGCTGGTCTGCGCCTTTGGTTTTGCATATGCAGATTGTTGGTTTTCCCATGAGGCGGCTCATATGTTACGTCCGGGAACAACTTCCTTCCAAAGATCATTCCCAACAGGTGTTGGAATACTAGTCAGAAATTGATTTCATCTGTGTCGGTTATTCTCATTCGTGTTGGTTGTCTCTAGATAACCAGCATGCATGTCCTCTCGTTAATAATTCTAAAATTTCAAACTTGTAGCAATCTTCTGTTGTTGCACATTCAGTTTTGTTTTGGACCTTATGGTAATACCTGAAGACAAGTTTTCTATGGTGTAACCCATAATACCTTAATGTGGGTAATTATCAGCTTTGCCTCTAACACCAGGTAAAAGATTACACTATGAATTTGTAAAGAAGCAATTGAGATGAGAATGAACTTGACCAAAATGTTATGAATTTCATTAGCAAGTTGCTCAGGTTGCAATCATGTTGACAGTTGAGCTGTCTACTGCTATGGTGAAACGGCTATAATTATTATTTATTACAATAGACACAGTTTGAATCACGCCATCTCAGATTGTGTTCACACTACACACTTTGTTTTGCATCAGCTTTATCTGGAAATAATGAACTTGATCCAAAATAAAGGCCAGGGTCCAGAATTACAATCCTCCCTCAAAGTTAAGGAAGACCTTGTAGTTAAGGTGACAAATTTGGACTCGATATTTTACCGTTAAAATCAATATCTGCTTTTGCAAAAATGTACAAGTGTGTAAAATAACATGCCGTATGGTTTCAGTTCGTTTTAAATACATGTTTTTGAATGCTGAAATTCGCTACCTTAAATAAGGTCTCCCTTAACGTTAAGGGAGCATTGTAATTATGGGCCCTATATTCCGGTCTATTGAGAGTCATACGCTGTCCGATAAGAGACACGGCACTAGAAAGCATTTTAGTCTGAACAGAGGTAGGGGCCTCAAAAAGAAAACAAAAATCAATATTGATTGCAGAGGGAGGCTGGTTTACTGCACTGGACATGAGGGACCAAAAACCCAATAAACAGTGGTACGACAGGTATTATTCTTATTGGGCCATTTTATTATCCCCTCCAGAGATGCGATATTCACTTCATTACATCTTCGCAATGAAGTGGACTTGGTACCCATGGCTTGCGAACATGTTCATTATGGCAGTCCTTTGATATCTGGATCATATTAACATAACAAATTTATTCCGACTCAAGCATAATATACAAGCTCATCGTCTAATACAAGCTCATATTACACCAGCAGGGGTCATAGAATAAATAGTGGCACTGTACATTGCTCCTTCAGAAGCTGTTCCTTTTATACTACAGACAAAATATTCAGTATCTACTAGTTAGATCAACCTGGGGCAAACTTATATGCATAACTAAAATAGGGAATCGCCGAACGTCCGATTGACCCGAATCAACTTGATCAGCATTAAATTTGCGTTCATTCTAGGAAAAAAACGTAGGCTTACCGTGGAATATACTTTTGTTTATTCGGAACAATGTGCTGCAAAATGTTTATTCAGTATTAAGAATGGATGTAAATTTCATGCGAATCAGATGCCGAATGTTGTCTAACGTGTATTCAAATCTAATGTGGAACAACTATTTCTATTGCAAATGGATTCGTTTCTTCTAAAGTTTATGAAAAACGCGATGACTTTGATTTTGATATAGTAAACTTTCCGGTTTTGGATGGTGACGTTCCTCGCCATGCTTCTTATGGCGTATACATTTCGCAACTTATTAGGTTTGCTCGAGTCTGCAATCATGTTGCGGACTTCAATGCGCGAAATAAATGTTTAACAGCCAAACTTCTCCAGCAGGGCTATCGGTATCTTAAACTTCGAAAAACATTTTCTAAATTTTATCGCAGCCCGAACACTTCGAACTGATTTCCAAATTTAATGTTGAGCTAAAGACCCTTTTACGCGAGGGCCTATCGGAACCAGAATTTTATGCTGACTTGGTTTACAAATAAGAAACGTTTAAGAATGGAATAATGATTTTTTCTTTTCAATTCAGAAAAATCATTACGCGTTACAGACGTATAGGATATAGCTTAAATGTTATGCGACAGTCTGCATGCTTAGTTTTTAACCCAATCACGGTTGATAACTATGCTGCCTTCTTTGATTGCACGCAGGTGGGTCGGGCGTCAGACTCTATGATGTCCCCGACATAAAGCTATTCATTTTAGTTGGTTGGGGCATGAGCTTCTTGTCTGTTGCTTGGCCCACCGGGGTTCACCTGGTGTTTTTCTTTTGTTCCAGAGTTAGTAGGTTATTGGGAGCCCAGGGATCTCCATCGTCGGGCAGCTTACTCAATCTGTGAGTCCTCGTTTTTGATTCATCATGGAATTTGTCATGATTTATTTGTTTGTCCATGATAATTCATTGACTAGTTAGAGATTCACCACGAGGACCGAACAACTAACTAAATGTTTTGAACCACTGCAGAAGCTGAGGATGAGGTTAGATACCTGTAAAACCGGTTCTAAGGCGATACTTCTGTGGTGGTTCTTATTGTTTTATGTCTTGGTGTATGTATGTTATCATATTTTTAGTTAAATTTAGGTAACTGAGTGGCCACCTATTGGTAAAATAGCTGCTCATTCGGCTTACGAAATGCTTTCATGGTATAAGTACCTTATTGTTAGTTTGTTTATTTCCCGACAAATATTTACAGAATGCGATGAGTTTTGGCTACTGGCGAGATAGCTTGTATCATGCCGAGATATGACCTGACTTTCCTCCACCTCAGACAGCCCGCGTCACTGTTGCATCTGTGGAAAAGGGACTTTGGATAGTATGGTACAACAGTAACGTGGTTAAGGTACAAGGGAGGGAAATACACATTGCCAGGATTCAAATATGTGTTAGGGTTAACATTGTACGGGTGGCGGGCATTAATCCTGTCACTGCGGAGTGGTGATGGTTGGGTGAAGGTTTACCCGTACTCGTGGGTTAAACGAAATGTGTCAATGATGGCAGAATCTATACAATACAATACAATACAATACAATGCAATGCAATACAATACAATACAATACAATACAATACAATACAATACAATACAATACAATACAATACAATACAATACAATACAATACAATACAATACAATACAATACAATACAATACAATACAATTGGCGCATATTCCTTTTGTGGTCTTTTAATAGTCACTTGGTTATACAGAACAGTGTACCATGATTTTAATTGTAAAATAACTATTTACAAATGTTTATCACTGCAAGCAATAACTGCAGGCTCGTTTTATTAACACACACACACACACACACACACACACACACACACACACACACCGGGACTGAAATGTGGTCAAATTTAGGAAACTGTCAATCTGCTTTCAGAAGGAAACCAGTAAAAGATGTTTCCCTTCCTGGATAAAAGGTTGCTATATTTGAACATCCACTGAAGTCCAGCGTATCCCCGAAACTCAGCTGTAAAATCACAGAATTCGCACTACTACCATAGGAATAATAATCCATCGTAGTCTGTATTGGGAGCAGTTCATACTCATTTTTCCTGAGCCAGCAGTAAGCTTGATCATTGTCTCTGTGTTTCATTAAGTGAACGACAAAGACATATAACCCAGGATATTGACAGGTGAATACACCAGAGGATACACTGTAATGGCCACCTATGTTGGTAATTTCCCGGATGAACTTGATCTGGCCTGGCGCAGCTCCTTGGACTGGTTCGCCTACTGTAAACGCTGACATTACACCTGTTAAGAGACAAGGACACCGACCCTTATTTTATATATATATTAAAAAAGATGTAATGCAGTTCTATAGCATTCAGATTATGACATACTGATAATTCAAAGATGCATGGTAATAAGGCTATACCATTTTTCGCACGAACAGGTAAATAACGGTAAATAAATGCAATCTGTAGAGGCGAACTCTAAAACTTGGGATAGCGTTGCACATTGAAACAAGCAATAATATCTAAAAGTTTGCAGTAAATACGTCAAACCTGTAAACCCTAAAACGCGGGTGAGTCGATAGTGTTTGTTTATATCTTTAAACGATTAATAGTTTTATTTATTTTATTTATTTTCATCCTCCAATAGGTCCCTCAGTTTTTACTTTGAATAATTGCCTATGGCCGACTGCTCTATGCTTATTACGCGTTATGTCAAACAAAGCGTTTAATAAAAACAAGTGAATCAGTCTATGCCGACTAGACAATTTTCCGTAAGCAATTTAATTTATCCTTTGTTGACACTCCGTCAAACTGCGGTATATGATTATTGACATGTTGCAGTCTCGAGCGTGACGACTTCTTATCATACAGCATAAGCTTGGAACAAAGCTTATACGGGGACTGAAGGTACTTTATAGGGCTGGTTACGGGGACTAAAGGTACTTTATAGGGCTGGTTTTTTGTCGAAGACATCTCAGATCATTTTTGACCTGCATCCGGGGTTTTCCCATATGGAAGATGGAAAAGGCAACACACTCCATCTTTAAAAAGTACTTTAAGACGATATATATATTTTTTTTTTTATTTTACAAGCCATCATTGGTCCTTATTTTGTTATTCATTTTAATCGCTTTTTGTGTGACGAAAGCTTTTGCAAAGAAAAATTAAAATCTAAAATCTGTGGATTTTGAAATTTTATGATCCATGCAGGCAGAGATATATACTATACAGAGATTTGAAACTGCTATTGAACATCGATATTTGCCCCGCTATGACTGTCGCTCAGGTAGACAGGTAAATCGAGGGAAAAAATCAATATTTTTATCGGTCGCTGAATCTGTTCTGAAAGTTTGTATATTAGCAAAAATATATTGTTAATATTTTCTTCGTTTGGTTCGCTATTATCTAGATGATAGTAGAAATATTTATTTTTGTTAAATAGGCCTTCGAATTTCCAACAAATAGATACTAAACACGCCCGGTATCTTTGTTAAAAAGAGTTATTCATTTACGGTTGATAATTTATATAATTATTATCCTTTGTCCTACGATTTGTAAAAGCCGTTGTTGTTGTTTTTTTTTCTCCCACAAATTAATACGTTTTTAATTATGCTTATTATCTACGCGACTGGACACATTTGAAACAATTATTTACGGATTATCTTTAGACACAAGTTCTTTGACACATCGAGTATATCTATCGAGTTCAATGAAGAATACCGCCAATATAATTCAATTTTGCACTTCATTTTGTTGGTCTTATTTTACACTTTTCTTTACAAAACGGGCAGTGGCGGGACGGATTATGTGAATTTAATGGACTCAGTCAGGCATGAACTCGAACATTCTTCTTTTCATTCTTGCATTCATGTATTTTCTAAGAAGTCGCCGCCGGATTTCAAAAGAAAAAATGACACTTACCGTATTGCACCAAGCAATACCTGTTGATTCAGTGACTATTTTGTCACCACCGGATTTCAAAAGATAAAATGACACTTTTATTACCAGCTACCTGTATTGCACCGTGCAATACCTGTTGATTCGGTGACTTGTTTGATCTTCGCACTTATGTCACGTTGCAGGCACGTGCCGCATTAATTAATAACCGATACCACACACATTATCCACACACTTTATTGAAGATTGTATTCGGAAACATAATTAAAAAAAAAAAAACAGTATGAAAAAATTATCGTAAACTATAGGCCAACATTCAACCACACTTTTCTTGCCCTGTTAGCTCTCATCATGATATAGTCATACTCAAAATTTTGAAAAGAAATAATACTCTAGCTGTTTATGTACACTTGCACGAAAATTCAACAATGGGATGCTTTTCACACCTGAGATGATGATCAGAAATTGATCGACTCAGTTTATGAAATCAAGTCAAAATGCAATCCGCATATCAGAGCGCCATTTTTGAAACAATTATTTACGGATTATCTTTAGATTAAAGAAATCGCCGATTGATTAATCTCGCCGTAATACTAATCATATTTAACGCCGAAAAAAAGAAACGATAATTAGTGAACAAGGCGCTAATTAAAATAAAATGCACATTCAAGCTTTAACTCCGACAGTTCAAGGCATTTCAAATTCGCAATTTACGTTAAACGCGCGTCAGAATGTCTTACGGAAAAGACGATTTTTTACATTGGGATGATGATATTGATCTTGATTCTTTGCTAGGTGATTATACGTGTAGTGAAATTGAACTCACGGACGATGATGAACCATCGACAAAAAAAACAGAAAGCAAAAAAAAAGTGAAAAGTGACAATTGTGAAAATAGTGCTAAGGCTAAAACGTACAATTGTTCCGAGTGTACTAATTCGTATGCGTCGATATCTGGGTTACGCGGTCATCTACGAAAAAAACATGGAATTACAAATGCAAAAGGTAAGGAGGCCATTCAATATTTTGATCTTGTATATTTCATTGTTCGATTTTTTTTCTCTCGATTTTCCCAAAAATGACTTTTTATCAGGTGTTTTCCTGCAATGTTTTCACAATGTTTAACGAACTTGTGAATTAAAATAATTATACACAATTTTTATCTATCTATCTTCATAGCTATACTGAGTCGATCAATTTCTGATCATCATCAGTTTTAAGCTCCTTAATTTTAGCCACAATTTAGCTAAATTCAGTTCAGAAGCTAACATCTAGGATGTCCTGTAAAATCATTTGTCATTTTTTCTTTCAAAATGTAACTTTTTCATCTTATTTGCAATGCCAAATAAGGTGTAGAAAATATCGCCATTTTAAATTCAAGAGCGCGAAAAGTTGTGAAAAACAGCTGCTTAATTCGGACGATTTGACCCTGTCAAAAATACCCAAACAGTATCAAAGGGCAATAAAACGATTTGTAAGACATTGTTCTTTAAGAATATTGATGATGGTCATCAAAAAAATGTCATTCATGGAAGCCTTATAATGAAAAATAAAACGCATCGTTTTGAGATCGGACGGAACAGATTTTCCTAAAATTACAAAAATAGTCAATATTTATACGATCATAACCCAAACGCAGTCACGCGCTGAGTGCTAATTTACAAATAAAACGACTTTTACATCTTTCTTCTTTCATATTTTGTTGATTAAAAATTACCTAGCCTATTAATAACAACGCGTTGCAGTAAAAACGTACCGACTATTTTACGCTTGGTCGCCATTTTAAAACCTTCAACAAGGATTGCATCGTTTTATCAACGTAAAATACACGAGTAAAAAACCCAATAAGAACACTACAAATTTCAGAATCTGGTTCAAAAATGAAAGATAAAATGCTTATCATTTCTTTAGGACTAAAATATTGCTTCATCAGATGTATAAAATCGCCGATGGAAGTTGATTTTTATAGCGTTGAAATTGTCTTCGTTTAGAGTAAAAAAACAAAATGGCGGAAGTAGGTGGAGCCACAGGTAGAGGCGCGTCAATCAAAAGTGACCGCTAGGTGGACTTTCTTATCTCTTCATCTTTATCTCAGCTTCATTCAACAAATTTTCAATTTCTGCATAACCTGCACCTATCTATCAGTCAATAGAGTAAACGCTATAATTGGAGAAAACTCCGACCTCAACTTCGGCCTTAATTGCAATGTGCGTCACCGATCATTTTTTTTTAGGTTTGTATACATTCCGTACCACGTGTTTTTCCGCTGAGAAAGCTACATGTATCATACGTTTATTTGCATAGTCATATGCGCATTTGTAAATGTTTTCTTAACACTTTCGGACTCCATTCATATGTTCAAAAAGATAATATTTACCAAATTTGAGAAGAAGAAAAAAAAAAAAAAAAACAACCTTAGGTGTAAGTTTAAAATAAAACTTAGGTGCACATGGTGTACACTATTTCACTCTAAGCATACAAGACTCGGATAATGGTAAAAAAGGACAAGAAATGGCAAATGGACTACAATAATAATTATAATAAAAACGAAAAAAAAAAATAATAATGTTATGGAATAGTGAAAACGAGATTAACAAGAAAAAGAAAGTAACATACTTCTGCTTAGTGAATATAGCAACATTTATACATCACAGTCGCTTTGGCTTATCACATTTTTGCAATAAAACACACATTCTAACCATGTTTTCTTCCATTTGTAATTACACATTTGACAATTTTCAGTATTTGTTCACGAAACACAGTTAAACGTCCATGAAAGTTATTCCTCGACGTTGCCGCCGACTAGGTGGAAAATTCAGAAATTCCAGAAAGTTAATGTGGGCGTAGAATGTACCTTGAGCACCGATTATATCTATGTACAAAATTATATTATGAAAAATGATATGCGTTGATGATGTATTTAAGAAATGAATTTCATTTTTCTGGTGTTCATGGAGCTATGAACCGCAGTGGGTCGCGTGCAAAGTGAATGAACCCCGAAGGGGTTCATGTAAGCTTTGCTAGCGACCCACTGCGGTTCATAGCTCCATGAACAACAGAAAAATTAAACTCATTGTTTATATTTACATTCATTCTTTCTATCGCTTGTTGAAAAATCACCAAGGCGGTCACATTTACCAGCAAACAGAGATTTTGAATAGAAAATAAACACACAGTGTGTGTTCAAACAGCGGAACGGCGTCGACGTTTACAACGTCCAATCAGATTGGCGAGATTCATGTTTCTTGACGTCAAGTTTGGATTACGTCACGTCGCGTGACACAAGTATGAACACAGATGAACATCTAATGGTTCATCTAAGGAGGTTTTAGAAAAATGTAAATATTCAGCAGTAACAAGTTTGTTTTTCCAATTTCTTGGTTATCAGAAACATTCCTTATTAAGTAAACACAGTTCTATTTGGGAATACTCCATATAAGTAATGGCAAAGAACAAAATTAAGGACAATCCCATCATGCGTCCATGGTACCATCTCCGCTCAGGGTGGGTGGTTGTTAAACCCATGGCCTCCAGCACAGCAGCATTGTCCGGGCGTAGGATAATTCCGGCTACCGAAGCGAGCACCATGGCTGCAACACTCATTAGCACCATAATTGGGTGTTTGTCTACTGTCACAGCAGCGAGCATGTAATGAGTCAAGCTCAGAATGTAAATAGGTCCAAATTTTGCACGCATTCCTTGAAGCTGTGCTTTCAGCCAGATTGGATTTCTTACGAACTGTATACCAGCGCAAATGCATACTCTGTAAACATTCCAAGTCGGAGCGAAATGCTCTGGGGAACGATGACTGGTTGACGACCAAAACTTTGCTCCAAGGCCCCCGCGTACGTCTAGAATCGCGAACAGATACGCCAGGAAAACGGATGTCCAGATCGTCTTGCGAAACAGCTGATGGTGCTGGTAACATAAGTACAATGTCCAAATTATCACCATGATCACTGAAGACCAAGCAAACAAGAATTTGAAGTTAAAGTCAGTCGCCGCTGCCTCTCCCTCACCAACAGACAATTCTGGCGTTATTTGCGTACGAATAATGTCCGTCAGTACGCCCGACAGGACCAGGCTGAAGACGACTGGTATTTCCTCTTTTCGAAACGACTTTTTATAAAATATCGTCGCCGCCAGTCCATATGCTGTGCTAGAAAATAGCCTTGAAACTTCCATTGTCGTATGAAACATGTTTATTTTCTATTCAAAATCTTCCGTATTTTCGAATGTGTAAGTACACAAAATTTTAATTAAGTTTGTAATGTCATTTAATAATTGCTCGAATATGTTTGTTAGTCCAGCATTAAGGTTTCTTGGTAGTAATATTTACGTTAATGCTTATATACTGTCAGGTAGGTCTATCCCGCGATCATTTTCTGAACTTTCTAAATATAGCACCAAGGATTTTCCTTTGTCATTCGCTTTTTGAAAAAGCGAAAAAACAAACTAAGAATTAAATTAATATGCAGACGCTTGTTATTTGGAAATGGCATCTAGGTATATGCATCACTGAAATGACCCGAAGTGATTATCCGAAGAGCTTGACTTATACCTCACTGTCGCTTGTTATGTACATCCCCATCTATCCCACAAACCAACTTATCTAAATCATAATCTATAATACAATTTCCACACAAACAATTTTATTTGGCTAAACCATATTAACTTCAAAGTACCTTTTCGACCTAGTATAGATCTATAAACTGTAAATCACATAGACGTCTACATGTATTTTTACATATACACGTATTTAATATAAACTCTTTCTCTTTTTTTTTTTTTTCATTTCAATATAGGCAAATAAGTACAAAGGTGTTCATCTGAAACGAAATTAACTCATATGAGACTGGCGTCCTTTTTGTGGGACATAGGCAAACAGCATAGCCCCAGATGTGACGCCGCAAAACGCGGCGTCCCATCTGGGGCTATTCTGCTTGCACAGAGAAATTTCATCGAAAAATGAGACAAAAATAAAAAATCAATCCTAACACCACTAAAAGTGAAAGTAGACTCATCCAATTGATAATGATGTGAAAATCCATTCGTCAAATATGGGTTAATATAACCATGTAATATTGTGCTAATGATGTGTAATGGGGTCGGCTAAGGGGGAGGAGGGGCCGACAAAAAAGAAGAGGAAAAACACATCTACTCATCTAATAGGACATATTGGGAAGCACATAATCAGGAGAACATGTCCATGCACTGTATACCCCTGAAACCCCATTTTATATAATAAAACTGGAGTATACAGGGGTTTACAGTCTTGTTTTTGCTTCAAAACATACATTGTGGGCACTCCACAATTGATATTTGGTCCTCTCCGAGACGGTTGTAACGTGTACCCACAATCGATGTTTTGTGCAAAAATGAGAAAAATATCATTTTTCTACTGAAATTTTAATTTTTTACTACTTAAAATTTTCTGTATATTGCATGGACAGGTTTTCGTAATGAACAAGAATAAAAATATTATAATGTCGATTTTTTCTAGCCTTGAACGATTACAAACGTTTTGGTGATACCGGTTCCAACATTATACAATTAATGACTATTGAGGCATTGGATATGATGTGATATCGACCAGAGAATATAAATATTGACCGAGGCGAAGCCGAGGTCAATATTGGTATTCTCGGGTCGATATCACATCATATCCAATGCCTCAATGGTCATTAATTGTTTTATTATATTTGAAGTCTTCAAATTGTCATATTAACTGGCTAGCGCGTGCTGGGAGGTCTATATTAGTTTCTAAATTTAGAGCTGATTGGGCCAGCACGCGCTAGCCAGTTAATATGACAATTTGAAGACTTGCCACGTGGGCGCTTTGGGCCAATGAAAAGCGAGATTTTCAGTAGCTTATATAATAATGCGTATTGATTTATTGAAAGCACATAATGATGAGAGCCATTCATTGCCGGGGCGACAACGTGCCTAGAACTCATCTAGGATGACCAACGGACCAATTGCATACTGCAAACAAAGTATGTGGAGGGTGTTGTGCGATTTCTTTAAATACGGTAGATCTCGCCTAATAGAATGTGTAAAACGAAACAATGTTTGTAGCAATAATTTTATTTTAATGACACTATAAAATAAACATTGTAAAGCTTCTTAACAATATTGTTTAAACTAACTTGAAATGTGAAAAAGAAATATATATTTAAACAAGTAACTTCATTTTTTAATTGAATATACTCCAAGATACGATTGTCTAGGATACAAATAATATATATTTATAAATCATCAGGAAAACATGTCCGTGCAATGAATATCCCCTTAAACCCTACTTTTATAGTAAAACTGGGGTTTGCACGGGTATACCTATTTTTCTTATTTTTGCTCCAAAACATAGATTGTGGGTACTCGTTAGAACCGCCTCGGCGAGGCGGTTCTAACGTGTACCCACAATCCATGTTTTGAGCAAAAATAAGAAAAATATAAAAAAAATTTCCTCCGAAAATTATCGATTTTTGACCTGAAAAAATTACTGTATATCATATGGGCATGTTTTCGTAAGCCAGCTGTTAACATTAACTTTTATAAATACATGTATTTCGTATAAATGGTTAAACCAGAAACCCTCTTTTTAGTTTTGTATTTGTTTTAATCTTGGCCATGAGCCCTAATATCGTAGGCCTTCATTGCCCCTAGCTTGTAATGAGCAAAAGGTTTAGAAGAAAGAAAATATTATGCACATGTGCTTCTCTGAAAAAGGTCGTGTACATGTAGAAGCCAAAACAGCCATGGTATGTCGTATATTGAACGTAACAATATTAATAATAACTCCAAACGATAGTAATTTTAAGACGATAGTCATTCTTAAAACGTGACTAGCTCCAGTATTTGTTAAAGAAGGCTATATGAAATGCATAGACATAGTCACATAGATCGTAATAATGATATAATCTAGCTATCATCATATGGCACAATTGAAATTTCAAGGTTTACATTACAAAATTATCGCAATTAAATAAATGAAAACTTGAACACTACAATTCAACCCAATAAAAGTATGCATTTTACAAAAAATATAATTATCCATTCTTGAATATGTATGATCTATATACTGTATAGGACGCAAACTAAGATGGAACTCGCATGGAAAATGGAAATGGTTTGGAGTTTTATACAATCATATTATTAAAACTCTATCACAAAAATTGTGATCCAGCAATCAATTTTCTGCTGATTCCATAACGGTTTGAAAAAAAAAGAATAAAAAAAAAAAAAAAAAAAAAAAAAAAAGAAGAAATTAATCATTAAACAGGCCAAAAATAGAAGAATATTATATACAAGACCCCAGGCTATATCGCAGATTTATAACGGGCACCTTAATTGTTGATTAAACCTCAAATACACTTTTAATGGCCATATGGCAATTTCTTATTTATTTATTTATTTATTTATTTATTTATTTATTTATTTATTTATTTATTTAAATCCATTACAGAACTGTAGAAAGACAAAGTGAATGAAGAAATTTGGAAAAATATTTCCTACATATTCAGTGATTCGATATCCACGATCAATGAGCGTGATTTGTCAATTGTCTCTGACTGGTAGAAGAAAAAATCTTGAGAATTGTAAGACTGGCTTTTGGTAGAGCGCCTTTGTTTTCGCTACTCTGATGAGTACAATTCCTCCTCTTCTTAACTCCAAAATTTCAAGCTTCTAGCCTGCTTCTGTAGCTGTACAGGCCGGTTTGTGTCGGACCTAGTCGGAAACCACAGTGTTGGTTTTCCCACGAGGTGGCTCAATTATATCAACTATTGCAACTTTCCGGGCACCATCAATGAAAATTTATGGAAAAATATTTACAGCAAAAAGTGAGAATATAGAAATAAACTTCATATTGATACACTAGTGTACTCTAAGCAGCAATTAACAGACAAAAAGAAATAAGAAATTATAAACAAACTACAAGTTTAATACATTACAAAAACATGCCCATGCACTTTACAGAGATTTTTAAATTGGTAAAAAATGAAAATTTTCAGTATATTTTTATTTTTGCTCAAAACATAAGAGTGTGGCTAATCGTTAGAACCGCCTCCGCGAGTACGAATACCCACAATCTATGTTTTGGATCAAAAATAAGCCAGTATACCCCTGCATATCCCAATTTTACTGTAAAAGTGGGGCTTGTGGTGTTACACATTGCACGGACATGTTTTCCTGATGTATATAAAAACAATAACATTTGATAAGTAAAAACAAGAAACATGGAAAACACACATACTGCTATTTTGGGCGAATGCGAGTGCATCACGTATATATATCACATCTCTCACTTATCACACTTCTGGTGGGCAATGACTCTACGAATGTCAGAAAGAATGTTGGTACACCATGTATCACATTATCTTGTAGATATCACACTTAATTATACATTTTTTCTGTAACATTCACACAACACAGTTAAACGTTCATGAACGTCATTCCTAGTCGTGGCCACTGACTAGATGAAAAATTCAGAAGTTCCAGAATGTTAGTTAATGTGGGCGTGGAATGTACATTCGGTACCGTTTTATAAGTATATACAATTGTTATGAAAAATAATGACATGCGTTGTTGATATATTTGTTTTTCGAATGTCTTTGGTTTCAGAAACATTCTTTATTCTGTAGACACAGTTCTATTTGGGAAAAGTCCATATAAGTTATGACACCCAATAAAATTATGGACGCCCCCATCATGCGTCCATGGTACCATCTCCGCTCAGGGTGGGTGGTTGTTATACCCATGGCCTCAAGCACAGCAGCATTGTCCGGGCGTAGGATTATTCCGGCTACCGAAGCGAGCACCATGGCTGCAACACTTATTAGCACCATAATTGGGTGTTTGTCTACTGTCACAGCAGCGACCATGTAATATGTCAAACTAAGAATGTAAATAGGTCCAAATTTTGCACGCATTCCTTGAAGCTGTGCTTTCAGCCAGATTGGATTTCTTATGAATTGTATACCAGCGGAAATGCATACTCTGTAGACATTCCAAGTCGGAGCGAAATGCTCTGGTGGTCTTTGACTGGTTGACGCCCAAAACCTGGTACCAAGACCCCCGCGTACGTCTAGAATCGCGAACAGATACGCCAGGAAAACGGACGTCCAGATCGTCCTGCGAAACAGCTGATGGTGCTGGTAACATAAGTACAATGTCCAAATTATCACCATGATCAATGAAGACCAAGCAAACAAGAATTTGAAGTTAAAGTCAGTCGCCGCTGCCTCTCCTTCACCAACAGACAATTCTGGCGTTATTTGCGTACGAATAATGTCCGTCAGTACGCCCGACAGGACCAGGCTGAAGACGACTGGTATTTCCTCCTTTCTGAACGACTTTTTATAAAATATTGTCGCAGCCAGTCCGTATGTTGTGCTCGAAAATAGGCTTGAAACTTCTATTGTCGTATGAAACATGTTTATTTTCCTTTCAAATCGCAATGTTTTCAATCTTCCGTATTTTCGAATGTGTAAGTCCACGCAATTAAAATTTAAATCCAAAAATCTTTCGAATGCTGTTTAATGTTTGCTCGAATATGTTTCGGTCCAGCATTTAGGGTTTTAGTTCGTATTCTTTACGTTGATGCTTATATACTGTCAGGTAGGTCTATCCCGCAATCATTATCTGAACTTTCTAAATATAGCACATCAAGGATTTTCCAGGATTTTCATTTGTCATTCTCTTTTTGAAAAAGCGAAAAAACGAAACTAAGAATTAAATTAATATGCAGACGCTTGTTATTTAGAAATGGCATCTAGGTATATGCATCTAACTGAAATGACCCGAAGTGATTATCCGAAGAGCTTGACTTATACCTCACTGACGCATGTTATGTACATCCCCATCTATTTATCTATCTTAATCATAATCTATATAATATAATTTCCACACAAACAATTTTATTTGGCTAAACCATATTAACTCAAAGTACCTTTTCGACCTAGTAAGATCTATAAACTGTAAATCACATAGACGTCTACATGTATTTTTACATATACACGTATTTAATATAAATAAACTCTTTCTCTTTTTTTTTTTCATTTCAATATAGGCAAATAAGTACAAAGGTGTTCATCTGAAACGAAATTAACTCATATAAGACTGGCGTCCTTTTTGTGGGACATAGGCAAACAGCATAGCCACAGATGTGACGCCGCAAAACGCGGCGTCCTATCTGGGGCTATTCTGTTTGCACAGAGAAATTTCATCGAAAAATGAGATAAAAATAAAAATCAATCCTAACACCACTAAAAGTGAAAGTGGACTCATCCAATTGATAATGATGTGAAAATCCATTTGTCAAATATGGGTTAATATAACCATGTAATATTGTACTAATGATGTGTACAAAAATGGGGTCGGCTAAGGGGGCGGAGGGGCCGACAAAAAAGAAGAGAAAAAACACATCTACTCATCTAATAGGACATATTGGGAAGCACATAATCAGGAAAACATGTCCATGCACTGTATACCCCTGAAACCCCATTTTATATAGTAAAACTGGAGTATACAGGGGTTTACAGTCTTATTTTTGCTTCAAAACATATATTGTGGGCACTCCACAACTGATATTTTGTCCTCTCCGAGACGGTTCTAACGTGTACCCACAATCGATGTTTTGTGCAAAAATGAGAAAAATATCATTTTTCAACTGAAATTTTAATTTTTTACTACTTAAAATTTTCTGTATATTGCATGGGCAGGTTTTCGTAATGAACAAGAATAAAATTATAATGTCGATTTTTTCTAGCCTTGAACGATTACAAACGTTTTGGTGATACCGGTGGGTCGGGCGTCAGACTCTATGATGGCCCCGACATAAAGCTATTCATTTTAGTTGGTTGGGGCCGGAGCTTCTTGTCTGTTGCTTGGCCCACCGGGGTCCAACTGGTGTTTTTCTTTTGCTCCGGAGTTAGTAGGTTATTCGGCGCCCAGGGATCTCCATCGTCGGGCAGCTTACTCAGTCTGTGAGTCCTGGTTTTTGATTCATCAGGATGTTTATCATGATTTATTTGTTTGTTCTTGATGATTCATTGACTAGTTAGAGATTCACCACGAGGACCGAATAACTAACTAAATGTTATGAACCACTGCAGAAGCTGAGGGTGAGGTTATGGCCATGTAAAACCGGTTTAAGCCCGCCAGTAACTTTGTGTTACTGATCGTTCCAAGTCGATACTTCTGTGGTGGTTCTTTTTGTTTTATGTCTTGGTGTTTAAAAAAATTTTTTGTGCTGTTGGCGCCTTATGTATGTTTTCATATTTTTAGTTAAGTTAAGGTAACTGAGTGGCCACCTATTGGGAAAATAGCTGCCCATTCGGCTTACGATTGTTTCATGGTATAAGTACCTGATTGTTAGTTTGGTTTTTTCCCACCTCGGTTTTTGGAGTGGGAATCTTTTTCTGATTGCGCCTTTTCCTGATCTTTGCCTACTTGTACCTTTTTCCAACATTGCCTATTGATTTATTGAAAGCACATAATGATGAGAGCCATTCATTGCCGGGGCGACAACGTGCCTAGAACTCATCTAGGATGACCAACGGACCAATTGCATACTGCAAACAAAGTATGTGGAGGGTGTTGTGCGATTTCTTTAAATACGGACGGTAGATACAGAATCTAGCGTCGCGCCTAATAGAATGTGTAAAACGAAACAATGTTTGTAGCAATAATTTTATTTTAATGACTATAAAATAAACATTGTAAAGCTTCTTAACAATATTGTTTAAACCAACTTGAAATGTGAAACAGAAATATATATTTAAACAAGTAACATTTACAAACTTTGTGTTACTGATCGTTCCAAGTCGATACTTCTGTAGTGGTTCTTTTTGTTTTATGTCTTGGTGTTTAAAAATTTTTTGTGCTGTTGGCGCCTTATGTATGTTTTCATATTTTTAGTTAAGTTAAGGTAACTGAGTGGCCACCTATTGGGAAAATAGCTGCTCATTCGGCTTACGATATGTTTCATGGTATAAGTACCTGATTGTTAGTTTGGTTTTTTCCCACCTCGGTTTTTGGAGTGGGAATCTTTTTCTGATTGTGCCTTTTCCTGATCTTTGCCTACTTGTACCTTTTTATATCAGAGTTCTTGTGGTTGTGCCGTGTGGCGGCCCTAAAAAGTCTCCCCGTACATCCATTTAATGCTCTTATTTTTCCAATCCTCAGGGATTGCTTGCAATCAGTTTGTATTTTCCTATCTCTAACTACCACAACTCTTCGATACCGTATTGAAGGTCATTAGTTGACCGTCACTCGTATCTCGTTGTATAAGCGATTCTTACGTTTCTATCCATGGACTTGTATTAGACATGGACCTGAGATGTGGGTTTCGGTTATACCTTTTTTCTTTCATTCGAAAGATTTTGCATTACGATTAAGTGCATTATTTATTCTATAACCGGTATGAGTGTCGCGCTCCTTTTGGCAGTATCAACACAATACTCCCAACTATGACTATCACAAAAAGATTAGGAATTACATTAACTCCCCTTAGGTTGCATGCCGCGTCTACTGTACGGATTCCTCATTCAACTAACAATTTTCAAAATTTATTACCTACTGTTAGGGTGACACCTCTTAATTTATTTTCGGCATCTACTGTTAATCTACACGGAGCTTCTAATTCTAATATGTTTCGTAATAATCTTCAGATTAGGTTATCTCCACTCAAATCACCAATTTTACGTAAATATATTAATCCGTTCAAGAGACCTGGAATGTACCCTAGTATTTCTAAGTGCAATGCCAAGAAGTGCAACTGTTGCAATCATTTATGCTCTAAGACTACTATCACTTCATCTGTGAATGGTAGGACATTTTCAGTGGTTAATGATTCTGATTTAGACTGAAAATCAATGGATCTTGTATATGTTCTTACTTGAAATACAAACAATTGTAGGATGCAATATGTTGGACAAACTTGTCGAACTTTGCAAAAACGATTTGGTGAGCACTATCGTAGAATCAGAAAGCCCAAAAATAATGATACCTTTCTGTACCAGCATTTTAAGCGCACTGGTCATTCTCCCAATGATGTTAAAGTTCAACCAGTGGAGAAAATCTCATATGATGAAAATTCTTCAGTTAAATTCAAAAATATTAAACGATTTGAAACTGAACTTAAATGGATAAAATTACTGCAAACACCCTTTCCACTGGGATTTAACGACAACATTTACCATGAAGGCAATATTTCCAAAATGCCCGATTTTGATGTACTTACACTTTCAGAGTCTCGTAAACGTAAATCTAGATCTCATGGTATACGGAAAAGGGGTAATGACAAACGTAAACGGTGCGCTGCATTGAAATTGAACATTTCCCTTAATGATTTAGCTGTTAAACTAAGGATTCACGGTCGACATCCAATGCTGTCTTATCTTAGTTCTCTACCTATTGCTGCATTACGTTCCCTGGACACAGAGGCTAATAGATTTTACGATAGAAATCATCAAATGTATGACGCTGCACTGTTAACAAGATGTTATACTCAGCATGCTCTTCGTCCATTTATCGATTCCGAATCTAATCACATTAGAAGTTTTATTAAAATTCCTTTCATCAATAAAGGAATTGACTTTATTGATTTACCAAGCATATTCCAGGATAAATCTGTGATACAGTCTATACCTACCTACTTCCAAAATTCAGAACCTCCTATTATTTGTTACAAATATAACAAACCAATCAGAAATACTATTTTTAATTTCAATAAACTTGTTTCTGATCTTGATATCCATGCTAATACTCCTAAGTCTTGAGATTGTAAAGATTCAAAATATGTTTATCAACCAGCTGGACATATAGTTACTGGAAATTTAAAGATAATTTCGGATTCTAGAATTCGCAAAATTGTTTCTAAAGGTCCGAAATATAGATTCCCTTCCTACATTAATTTCGACAAATGTAGAGAGGAGATTGCATCTGCATTAAATGATTTCGGTAATCGATGGTGTAAACGAGAGGGTGTTGAGGATAATGCTCTTAAAGAATGGAAAAGAAGTATCTTCACTATCGTGGATAAACGTATTAAGTTTTATTCACAAAATACTAATCTTTTACCTCCTAAACCCAAATCGTCATTTAGGCATTTGAAGCAGGGTATCCAAGAATTTCATAGAAAGTATGTCTTGGTTCCGGCAGATAAAGCCGCAAACAATGTTGTTGTCGTTTGTAGACTTCACTACGTTAACACCTTAAAACAGGAGCTTGATGGTACCAGGGCTTATCTGGAGACAGATACTGATGAGGTGTCTGTAGTAAATGCCCACTTAAACGATTTACCTGTTAAGTTTTCTGTTTGTGTCAATGAAGGCCAAGACAAACTTCCTACGATGTATTGGTTACCTAAGCTTCACAAAAGACCATACAAAGCTAGATTTATTGCAAATTCTAGCTCTTGTACTACCACTGAACTTTCTAAATTATTAACTTCTTGTCTTACTGCTATCAAATCTCATGTTATAAGATACTGTGAGACAGTGTATGAAACTTCAAATAAAAATTGGTTTTGGTCAATAAAAAATTCTGGTGAGGTGCTCAGTAAATTGAAGTGTAGAGGGTTCCGTGCGACAAGCTTGTCCACATATGATTTTTCTACTCTGTATACAACATTACCACATAATCTAATTAAAGAAAAACTTCTGGATTTGATAGAGTGGACCTTCAAAAGGGCATTAAAAAACTATGGTTCACTTTATTTGGCATGTAATGACAGAAAGGCTTTTTTCACTTCCTCTGACCAAAGTCGGTATACCCTTTGGTCATGTCAGAATGTGTGCGACGCCTTATCCTATCTCCTTGATAATATTTATATTAGATTTGGGACCAAGTTATACAGACAAATTGTTGGAATTCCGATGGGTACAAATTGCGCACCTCTCGTAGCTGATTTATTTTTATACTGCTACGAAAGAGATTTCATGGATTCTCTTAACCATGATAATCAAGCTGATGTTATCGAGGCTTTTAATTCCACATCTAGGTACCTCGATGACCTTTTGAACATTGACAACCCTTATTTTGAAGGTATGGTCAATCAAATTTATCCACCTGAACTTCAGTTGAACAAAGCTAAAATCTCAGATACCGAAGCCCCCTTTTTAGATCTACATCTTTCTGTTGCAAATGGATTTGTTTCTTCTAAAATTTATGATAAGCGCGATGACTTTGATTTTGATATAGTAAATTTTCCTTTTTTGGATGGTGACGTTCCTCGTCGTGCTTCTTATGGTGTATACATTTCGCAACTTATTAGGTTTGCTAGAGTCTGCAATCATGTTACAGACTTCAACGCTCGAAATAAATGTTTAACGGCAAAACTTCTCCAACAGGGCTATCGGTATCATAAACTTCGAAAAACCTTTTCTAAATTTTATCGTAGACACTATGAATTGATTTCCAAATATAATGTTGGGTTAAAGACACTTTTAAGTGAGGGCCTTTCGGAACCTGAATTTTATGGTGACTTGGTTTACAAATTAAAGAAACTTAAAGGAATAAATGATTTTTCTCTTCAGTTCGGAAAAATCATATCACGTTACAGACGTATAGGTTATAACTTGAATGTTATGCGACAGTCTGCATGCTTAGTTTTTAACCCAATCATGGTTGATAACTATGCTGCCTTCTTTAATTGCACGCCGGTGGGTCGGGCGTCAGACTCTATGATGGCCCCGACTTAAAGCTATTCATTTTAGTTAGTTGGGGCCGGAGCTTCTTGTCTGTTGCTTGGCCCACCGGGGTCCAACTGGTGTTTTTCTTTTGCTCCGGAGTTAGTAGGTTATTCGGCGCCCAGGGATCTCCATCGTCGGGCAGCTTACTCAATCTGTGAGTCCTGGTTTTTGATTCATCGGGATGTTTATCATGATTTATTTGTTTGTTCTTGATGATTCATTGACTAGTTAGAGATTCACCACGAGGACCGAAGAACTAACTAAATGTTGTGAACCACTGCAGAAGCTGAGGGTGAGGTTAGGTACCTGTAAAACCGGTTTAAGCCCGCCAGTAACTTTGTGTTACTGATCGTTCCAAGTCGATACTTCTGTAGTGGTTCTTTTTGTTTTATGTCTTGGTGTTTAAAAATTTTTTGTGCTGTTGGCGCCTTATGTATGTTTTCATATTTTTAGTTAAGTTAAGGTAACTGAGTGGCCACCTATTGGGAAAATAGCTGCTCATTCGGCTTACGATATGTTTCATGGTATAAGTACCTGATTGTTAGTTTGGTTTTTTCCCACCTCGGTTTTTGGAGTGGGAATCTTTTTCTGATTGTACCTTTTCCTGATCTTTGCCTACTTGTACCTTTCCAAGATACGATAATCTGGGATACACAAATAATATATATTTATAAATGATACATAACCATTAAGTTACCAGATATAAGATTAACTTATAAATGCAAATATTTCGTATAAATGGTAAAACCAGTAACCCTCTTTCTGCTTTTTAGTTTTGTATTTGTTTTAATCTTAGCCATGAGCCCTAATATCGTAGGCCTTCATTGCCCTAGCTTGTAATGAGCAAAAGGTTTAGAAGAAAGAAAATATTATGCACATGTGCTTCTCTGAAAAAGGTCGTGTACACGTAAAAGCCAAAACAGCCATGGTATGTCGTATATTGAACGTAACAATATTAATAATAACTCCAAACGATAGTAATTTTAAGACGATAGTCATTCTTAAACGGTGACTAGCTCCGGTATTTGTTAAAGAAGGCTATATGAAATGCATAGACATAGTCACATAGTTCGTAATAATGATATAACCTACCTATCATCATATGGCACAATTGAAATTTCAAGGTTTACATTACAAAATTATCGCAATTGAATAAATGAAAACTTGAACACTACAATTCACCCCAATAAAATTATACATTTTACAAAAAGTATAATTATCCATTCTTGAATATGTATGATCTATATATAGGACGCAAACTAAGATGAAACTCGCATGGAACATGGAAATGGTTTGGAGTTTTATACAACCATATTATTAAAACTCTATCACAAAAATTGTGATCCAGCAATCAATTTTCTGCTGATTCCATAACGGTTTGAAAAAAAAAAGAATAAAAAAAAAAAAATAAAAAAAAGAAGAAATTAAACATTAAACAGGCCAAAAATAGAAGAATATTATATACAAGACCCCAGGCTATATCGCAGATTTATAACGGGTACCTTAATTGTTGATTAAACCTAAAATACACTTTTAATGGTCATATGGCAATTTCTTATTTATTTATTTATTTATTTATTTATTTATTTAAATCCATTACAGAACTGTAGAAAGACAAAGTGAATGAAGAAATTTGGAAAAATATTTCCTACATATTCAGTGACTCGATATCCACGATCAATGAGCGTGATTGGTGAATTGTCTCTGACTGGTAGAAGAAAAAATAGAAATGTGAAGACTGGCTTTTGGTAGCATTAGAATGATGTATCACTAATTTTCCTCAACAAAACATTTTTGTTTTCTTTTTTAGATTCATGCACTGTGTTATATGGGTATTAATGGACAGTTATACCATCACATATTTATTGGAAATTCTATCTGAAAATTTATCAAATGAGCCGCCCCATGGGAAAACCAACAATCTTCATAGGCGAAAACAAAGGCGCAGAGCAGCTTCGCGGTAACCGCCGGAAGCTAATCAGCGCCTTTGTTTTCGCTACTCGGATACATCAGGGAACCATCTCCATATGAAAGGTACCCCAGATTTGCACCTTACATATAGTAAAAATGGCGGATTCAAACTATCAATTTTATTAATTCATTAAATCATATATTGTGGGTATCTGTTATTATCGAATCAATGAGCTGTGATAAAACAGATACTCAAAATGCACAATTTTATAGACAACAAGCGTAATTAATGCAAAAATACAGTTATATTATAGAACGCTTTGTGCAAACGGAGATGTTTCCATAATGAGTACAATTCCTCCTCTACTAAACTGCAAAATTTCAAGCTTCTAGCCTGCTTCTGTAGCTGTACAGGCCGGTTTGTGTCGGACCTGGTCGGAAACCACATTGTTGGTTTTCCCACGAGGTGGCTCAATTATATCAACTATTGCAACTTTCCGGGCACCATCAATGAAAATTTATGGAAAAAATATTTACAGCAAAAAGTGAGAATATAGAAATAAACTTCATATGTATACATACACTAGTGTACTCTAAGCAACAATTAACAAACAAAAAGAAATAAGAAATTATAAACAAACTACAAGTTTAATACATTACGAAAACATGCCCATGCACTGTACAGAGATTTTTAAATTTGTAAAAAATGAAAATTTTCAGTATATTTCTATTTTTGCTCAAAACATAAGAGAGTGGCTAATCGTTAGAACCGCCTCCGCGAGTACGAATACTCACAATCTATGTTTTGGATCAAAAATAAGCCAGTATACCCCTGCACATCCCCATTTTACTGTAAAAGTGGAGCTTGTGATGTTACACATTGCACGGACATGTTTTCCTGATGTATATAAAAACAATAACATTTGATAAGTAAAAACAAGAAACATGGAAAACACACATACTGCTATTTTGGGCGAATGAGAGTGCATCACGTATATATATCACATCTCTCACTTATCACACTTCTGGTGGGCAATGACTCTACGAATGTCAGAAAGAATGTGTACATGTTTGTCTCATGAGTCAAAAGCTAGTGCACGTTTTCATCTTTTGGGAAACGGATAACAAAAGTCTATTTGACTTCCTTCCGAATCCTAATTGTATAATAAGTTGTATTATTGTCACATGTTTATTGTTTTTGATGTATTTATACAGTTGAAATATAAAGTTTAAACTAAAGAATGTTGGTACACCATGTATCACATTATCTTGTAGATATCACACTTAATTATACATTTTTCTGTAACATTCACACAACACAGTTAAACGTTCATGAACGTCATTCCTAGTCGTGGCCACTGACTAGATGAAAAATTCAGAAGTTCCAGAATGTTAGTTAATGTGGGCGTGGAATGTACATTCGGCACCGTTTTATAAGTATATACAATTGTTATGAAAAACAATGACATGCGTTGTTGATATATTTGCAATTCGAATGTCTTTGGTTTCAGAAACATTCTTTATTCTGTAGACACAGTTCTATTTGGGAATACTCCATATAAGTAATGGCAATGAACAAAATTAAGGACAGTCCCATCATGCGTCCATGGTACCATCTCCGCTCAGGGTGGGTGGTTGTTATACCCATGGCCTCAAGCACAGCAGCATTGTCCGGGCGTAGGATTATTCCAGCAACCGAAGCGAGCACCATGGCTGCAACACTCATTAGCACCACAGTTATGTTTTTGTCCACTGTCACAGCAGCAAGCATGTAATATATCAAACTAAGAATGTAAATAGGTCCAAATTTCGCACGCATTCCTTGAAGTTGCGCTTTTAGCCAAATTGGGTTTCTTATGAATTGTATACCAGCGGAAATTAATACTCGGTAAACATTCCAAGTCGGAGCGAAATGTTCGGGTGGCCGTTGACTGGTTGAAGCCCAAAACCTGGTACCAAGACCCCCGCGTACGTCTAGAACCGCGAACAGATACGCCAGGAAAACGGATGTCCAGATCGTCCTGCGAAACAGCTGATGGTGCTGGTAACATAAGTACAATGTCCAAATTATCACCATGATCAATGAAGACCAAGCAAACAAGAATTTGAAGTTAGCGTCAGTCGCCGCTGCCTCTCCTTCTCCAACAATCAAGTCTGGCATTAACTGCGTACGAATAATGTCCGTCAGTACGCCCGACAGGACGAGGCTAAAGACGACTGGTATTTCCTCTTTTCTGAACGACTTTTTATAAAATATTGTCGCAGCCAGTCCATATGTTGTGCTCGAAAATAGCTTTGAAACTTCCATTGTCGTTCAAATCGCAATGTTTTCAATCTTCCGTATTTTCGAATGTGTAAGTACACGCAATTTTATTTCAAATGCAAAAATATTTCCAATGTTGTTTAATGTTTGCCCGAATATGTTAAAGTTATTCCAGCATTTAAGATTTTGGTTCGTATTCTTTACGTTAATGCTTATATACTGTCAGGTAGGTCTATCCCGCAATCATTATCTGAACTTTCTAAATATAGCACATCAAGGATTTTCCAGGATTTACGTTCGTCATTCGCTTTTTGAAAAAGCGGAAAAACGAAACTAAGAATTAAATTCTTATTGGTTGAACCAATGTAACAGCATGTTTATGCAAATCTTGAGCATCAATAGAACTGATGTCAGTTTGCCGCGATGTTTCATGTACAGAAATAAACAACCTTCCACTGTGCAGTTTTCGGAAAATGTTTCAAATACGTTGCAAGTACGTAATTAGATATCGCTATGTATATTTGATATTGCTGTCTAAAAACAATTATTATGTCTACGACGTCTACTGATATTCAGTCTGGGTTGAGGTTAATCTAATGAGACCGGCGTCTGACCAGGTGCCACTTGTTCAAAATTAACGATGTCGTTACTGAACGATTCATTAAAATTTCAAATGGCAATATTACATTTTTTTATTTTTTTTTGTGAGAATCCTATAATATGTTTTCATTTTTATTTCTTATTGTACCCACAATCGATGCTTTGTGTTCGCCGAGGCGGTTCTAACGTGCACATGTACACACAATCGATGTTTTGTGCAAAAATGAGAAAAATATATACATGTATTTTTTTTTTTTTTTTTTTTTTTTTTTTTTTTCTACTAAAAATTTTTATTTTTTACAACTTAAAAAATGTCTGTATATTGCATGGACAGGTTTTCGTAATGAACAAGAATAAAATTATTATAATGTCGATTTTTTCTAGCCTTGAACGATTACAAACGTTTTGGTGATACCGATTCCAACATTACATATTGATTTATTGAAAGCACATAATGATGAGTTGCGTAATATAGGTAACTTTCAGTTTAGTTTCTCTGAGAATTGGGAAACTCACTCGCTGATATTAAAACAATATTTGTGCCGCAGCATAAGAAAACCTACACTCTGCATATGCGAAAACAAAGACGCAGATCAGCTGTGCAGTAACTGCACAGCTGATCAGCGCCTTTGTTTTCGCTACTCGGATAGTAGAATCCTTCTTCTTTTTAAATCCAAGAGTCCAATCAAGTTTCTAACCTGCTTCTGCTACTGTACAGGCCAGTTTGTGTCGAACCTGGTCGGAAACCCAGATTGTTAGTTTTCTCATGCGCAGGCTACTTCAGCTTTATCATGAGAATATTTGATTTGGCTTGGATGCAAAAATCATTTTTTCCCAAGCGGCGGCTTGGTATACAAAGGGATGGGGATTTTATCTATTTTGGATTTTCAGAATATATTGCACCTACGTTTACTGTGTCAGAATATGTCATGGCCACTGAAATCACTTAATATATATATATAATAACAGTTTAACCTAATTAAAATTACAGGAGTGAATGATTGTCTATAAATAGGGATTGTTCTTTCACAATAAAGGAAATTCCAAACGATATCTTTGCATTTTTGCGAAGCTATTTGTATTCGAGCCTAAACAAGTATACAGTAAAAAAAAATACCAATTCAAAGACAAATAAAAAATATGAGATAATTATTGAACAATTCAAAAAACTTGAAAATTCTTATCAGCTTTGAAAATTAAAATTAAGGAAGTGTACCTAAAACGTTTTAGGCCATATCCTTATTGGAAAAGGTCCCTCAGGACCTTTTCCATGAGGGACCTTTTCCACAGTGTTTACTTTGAATATGAAGAAAATTCTACCCATGATCGACTGCTCTCTATAAAGCGTTTAATAAAAACTAGTGAACCCGTCTATACTGACTAGACAGTTAACCGCAATCAATTAAATTTATCCATTTTTGACACTCCCCGTCAAATAGCGGTAAAATCTTGCAAGCAGTCTCGATCGTGGTGACTGCTTATCACAGCGCATCTAAGTTTAGATCGTAGATACCCTGACGAGGGGTACAGAAATTATAGGAACTCTATATGGCTGACTTTTAGTCCATCACATCGGTCCCATGGGTCTGTTTCTGGTAGTGTGGCTGCAGGTAAAAATTCAGAACTCTGTCACAAATTGACTGCACTGCAAAATGGTTTTCTACACATCGACATATTGATTGTAATCGTGTTCCCTTTAGTATTGGCTTTGGTTCCATAACATCAGAAATTTTGGTCAATGCCTTGAGTGACAGATACACACACTGGTCAAGCGTTCATAACAAGAAACGACATTCATGTATAGGAAACGAAACTGAAACGTATGAGAATCGAAATTAATGACAAACCAGAGAATCAACAACACTGAAATCTAGAGCAAAAGGAATCTCTTATAACAAACGGCTGCTGACCTTTTCATTGGTTTCTTTTTAAAGAAGCCAACTTGTTGTAATCTTCTGTTTTAATGGAAAGAGGACATAAAGGTCACAGGAAAAAAATCATGTAAAATGTAGCAGAGTTGGGAAGGAATAAAAAGTCAAAAGAAAAAAAATCAAAAGAAAATAAAAGTCACAAAAAAGAATTACGCTTTATTCGCTACTTCTGGTTAGGTCTAAAGGTATTGTTATTTTTCCGTCCACCGTTTTGATAACAGGCCGTTGCAAGAAAGCGATTTAAGCCATAGAATCCGACCAAGCCAGTCACTAAGAAGTTACCAGTTCTGGCTTTGAAGGTTGTTGGCTGAATAAATGCAATGTTTAAGCATTTATTTATTTAATGCTAAATACCTGTACGTCCATGGTCAACAGCTAATGTGATGCCGCAACGATCAAATATCTTAGTCACACCTTTATCCTAGCAGATTGCCTATACTTAGTGCACATTAAAGGACCGATCTTGGATCAGGGGGAGAGGAAGAATGATCATATAAATATGTTCATAAACATTGGCAAAGACCAACAATGATCAGAATGCAAACCACTAAAATGACAACAGAGCAGTCACGAAAAAGCAATAATATTCAGAGAAGTATATTGTAGCTTGAAACGCTCTAAGAAGAGATACTATTCCTACTTTTGTCCCCAAACCTACTTTGTGCAAGGAAAATAATAGATTCTTAATTTGTCCCGATTCCTACTGTTAGCACGGGCAATTCCGGAATCGAACAGACGTTTGCACATTTTTAGAAAGACCCATTGACCTTAACACGTTCGGGATCAGGCTGGTGCATTACAGAGGCTTGAACTTTGTAAATTTGCATTGTTGCAACTGTTGCGGCAAGTCATAAACTACATGTACATGCACTAGATAGACCAGCGCTCAATGTCGGCAAATTATGGGAATAATAATAAATGTAAACCAACATGTAACATGTTACACTGAATGCAAAGTGGGCGTCTAAGTCAAGTGAGATAAGTGCTAGCTTCAAAAAAGGCTCATTCAAAATAATTAAGAAATCCGAAATTATGCATCGAACACGCGACACACTGGTTTACGAGTCCAAAACTGAAGCCAAGAAGACTTCTACAAGCATAATATACATGCTTTGAACTAAAATGGGACACTTTTAACAACACAGAAATGTAAATTGTGTAGATACCTTTTCATTTGTTACATTTTTACTAATATTTTGACAACCCTTACATTATCTTTACTTCATCTATGTACAAATAATAATTTGTAAAATATGAAAGTCAACTGGCAGCAGCTATTTTATGTTAAAATTGTTATATCCAGTTGACTGGCAGCAGCGATTTGTCGTAAAAATGGCTGGTGACAGTCAACTGGCAGCAGCCAATTTAACGTAAAATCGCTATTACCAGTCAACTGGCAGCAGCCAATTTAACGTAAAATCGCTATTGCCAGTCAACTGGCAGCAGCCATTTTAACGTAAAATCGCTATTACCAGTTAACTGGTAATAGCCACTCCGTAAAATTAATCTTCAGAATTTTATCAATATTTTTTAATTAATACTTAGGCTCAAAACATTGAGTGTGGGTACACGTTAGAATCGCCTTACCGAGGCGGTTCTAACGAGTACTACGGAAGCCGATTTACTCATAATCTGGTTTTGAATCATAATTAATGAAAGTAGTATACCCCTGTATACCCCAGCTTCACAATTTATATAAGTAGGATAAATAAGGCATACGTTTCATGGACATGTTTTTCGGATGTGATTTCTTTCACCCTATCGGTTAACCTTTGACATAGTAATATACAATTATGGGTCAGTTATACTGATTAGAATTAGTATATGAGCCTGTGCATGAGAAAATCAACAATTTGCATATGCGAAAACAAAGACGCAGATCAGCTTCGCAGTAACTGCGAAGCTGATCAGCGCCTTTGTTTTCGCTACACGGATAGTACAATTTCTCATCTGCATATATGCAAAATTTCAAGATTCTAGCTTTCTTCTGTGACTGTACAGCCTGGTTTGTGTCGGACCTGGCCAGAAACCCAAATTGTTGGTTTTCTCATGCACAGGCTCATATTTAAATGAGTGTACTTTCAATATTGCAGCTAATACATGTCCATGTGGTTCACATGACTCTGGACTTGAAAAATGTCTTCGGCAAGTAGATCTTTACACAACTTTATCAAGTAAAGTAAATATGCAAGGTCATCATATTCGTTTTATAGTCCGTTGTGCTCTACTGAAAATTGGACCCGTTTGACAAGTCTCCTTCTTAGACCGAAGGATTCTGGGGATCTGACAGCAGTATCAATTACAACTTCTTTCTGTCGTCCAACAACACTTTATTCCATGCTTTCTTTAGCTTGTGTTCTTGCAATCCAGCCTTTGCTACATACTCTACAGCCCCATGCCAATTCATCATGTCAAAGCAGAGCACCATTTCTACATTACGAAAACTTGCCCATGCAATAAACAGATATATTTTTAGCTTTAAAAATGGAAAATTTTCAGCGGTAAAATGTTGATATTTTTCTTATTTTTGCTCAAAACATAGATTGTGAGTACACGTTAGAACCGCCTCGCCGAGGCGGTTCTAACGAGTACCCACAATCTATGTTTTGGAGCAAAAATAAGAAAAATAGGTATACCCCCGCATACCCCAGTTTTACTATATAAAAGTGGGGTTTACGAAGGTATTCATTGCAAGGACATGTTTTCCTGATGAAGCTTTGAGTGAAGGGAGTCTGCGATTACTTCACCATTCGCCTTAACATTACAGATTCAGCGAATCATTGTGCCGTAGCCATAGTCATTGACCAAGTTTCTGCTTCAAGCAGCATTATACTTCTCACACAAGTTGAATGCACCTGACCTCTGGTCATAAGTGGCAAATTGCGGTTGATTAGGAGGGTAGTAGTTGGCGGAACTTGCCCTTATCCGATTTGCAACGTGTGACTGTAGCTAAGCCAGTAGCAGAAAGCACGTCCTCCAGATAACCGACTCAACGTTTTAGTCATCAAACTGAACCTCATTCTATAGTACGCGCCTTTCCAGGATAGCAGGTACATCTGAAATAAGGCCAGGCCGCAAGTGACCTTTCACAAGGACTTTTTTCCAGATATTTCAAAAGGTCCAAATTGGGGCCAGAGACCATGATCTTCGTTTTCCATATGTACACCCGTAGGCATTTCCTCCATCTCTGCTTTCTATGTATGTCTTTATCTTTACCTGTAGTTCTTGCAATGCCTCAACACTGACCATCAATATATGAAATCCGATGGTTTTCTTTCTTTCTTGTACTTGTGTGTGTGTGTGGGGGGGGGGGGGGCTTAAACCGGTTTTGCAGACCCTTTACCTCAGCCTTGTTCGGTCCGTGGTGAATCTTTAAATGGTCAATCGAGATACATATATTAACAAAAGCAAAAAGCCACTGCCATGATGATTGGCTCGCTTGGGCCTTCAGTAATAATAATAATTATAATAATAATAATAATCTTTATTTCAAGAGGACACTCGTATATAGCAACAGACACTGCCATGCTATGGACTAAGAGGTCAGAATATTTTTACTTTAATGGTGTGTTTTAAATACGAACTGCAATCGATATGTTCAAAATTCCTGGAAATGGCATTTTCCAGAGTAACTTAAAATTCAGATGGTATGTGTGTTGGCTTTATGTTAAATTATTTATAAGGTACTTAAGTTTGAATACCAGAGCGCTGAACTAAAATGTGGCCTAAATCTACAGATAAGTCTACATTCTCTCTTCGTCATTGTGAAAACACGCCCATGCAATATACAGAGATTTTTAAGTTGTAAAGATGAAAATTTTCAGTGGAAATTTTTAGTTATTTTTCTTATTTTTGCTCAAAACATAGATTGTGGGTACACGTTAGAACCGCCTCGACGAGGCGGTTCTAACGTGTACCCACAATCTATGATTTTGAGCAAAAATAAGAAAAATAGGAATGCCCCTGCAAACCCCAGTTTTTTTTCTATATAAAATGGGGTTTTGGGGGTATCCATTGCACAGACATGTTTTCCTGATGGTATACTGACAATCCCTATTTCGAAGAAATTGAAACTTCAATTAATACTTATTATATACAAGTTTTGAAATAGAAAATGAATTATGGTTCATGTAATAACAGAACAAATCTCCCGTTTTCGCAAACAAGAAAATGAAAAAAAGAAAGAAAACATGTATCTTAAACAAGCTAACGTAATACTTTACATCCAGTTTCACGAAAAGATGGAAAAAAGGCGAATGCATGCTTTTGTGATTCTGTAAAATCCTTAGAAGTATGACTTTCTGTTTTCCTTTGAAGTTTTCGTTATAACATTAAATCCAATACAATTGAATATTAAATGAGGCGGGCCTACTTCTGGAGCAAATATGGTTCAAAAATACATTATACACATTATGAAAATATACAGAGATTTTTAAAAGTTCTAAAAAATGAAAATTTTCATCAGAAAAAAAAAATGAAATTTTTCATATTTTTGCTCAAAACATTGATTGTGGGTACACGTTAGAACCGCCTCGCCGAGGCGGTTCTAACGAGTACCCACAATCTATGTTTTGGGTCAAAAATAAGAAAAATGGTTCACCCCTGTATACCCCCGTTTTACTATATAAAATTGGGGTTTAAGGGGGTATTTATTGCACGGACATGTTTTCCTGATAAAAAATGCATATCAATACTAAACAAGGAGGCGGGCTGAATAGTGTACTTTAACTTCCGGATATTGGAAGTTACAGCACGGATACATGTATGTCAATTTCTGCTCTGTCATACTACAACTCAGTTTAAGACCTCGTAGAAAAAATAAATAAAACACCTCGTCTTTGATTGCTTTATTTTACTTATTTTTTCTACTCGGTTTTATCCAACTGTACTCTTCGCCAAAAGTTTAGCATAATTATATATCTAAAACGAAGAAACTACCTACATCTGGTAAAAACTAACCCCAGTGAATAAACATGTTGACGCTATCGCCCCCTGTTTGATGCCGTGGTTACAGAGGGAACAATTAGGACTTTTTCGGATTAAAAATCGGCAGTTATTTAGGTACTGAATGACAAAAGATAAGGCTACTGCCTTGAAAGAGTGCTTCACAAAAGTCTTAATTGACTTACTTCCGAATCCTTATTGTATGTAAAATCTGTATTATTGCCATCATGTTTGTTGTTATTATATGCTATACAATAGAAATAAAGTTTAAACCAAAGAGTGCTTTTCGACACATTTTTAAAATCTTATTAAAATAGTACTCAAATTCAATATTATAAAAATCTTTAGTCAATAGCTAAAATAATAATGTGGTAATGGTGTTATTTTCCTGTCCGATTTGAGATCTAGACAATAGACATCTTTATATCGGCAAACTTGTTTTCAAAATTTTTGCTATACATCCTTTACATTTTTGTTCTTTCCAGAAATGTCAGAGATTGACTTCAGCTCTGATTTTTTTGTGTGTAACATCAGGAAAACATGTCCGTGCAATAAATACCCCCTAAGCCCCACTTTTATATACTAAAACTGGGGTTTGCAGGGGTAAATTTATTTTTCTTATTTTTGCTTTAAAACATAGATTGTGGGTACAGAACCGCCTCGCCATCGAAGTTATACATAAATTTAAAAAATCTGAAAAGCCGAGACAAATTTTTCATTTGTATTTTGCTACGACACGCTTCCTTTCTATACACATGAATTTTATTTGTATTATGTGTTTGTATATTTTGCGGGGCATTTAACTTTTGCACTTTAAAACTAGAATATGCTAAACTTTTGGCGAGATGTATATATTTTGCATTTTAACTTTTTATCTGATAACAGGGATGGACTTCATACCATTATGAAAATACCATTAATTCATGGTCTTTGTTGAATGGTATAGCTTTACTGTATACATGCCTATAGTTGCTTAAGGGGAAGGGGCCTTAAGATTTAAAGCGTATGGGTGCGGATAGGAATGGTGGCTGCTCAAGAGCACATTACGAAAACATGCCCATACTGAAGAGACTTTCAAAGTTGTAAAAAATAAAAATATTAAGTAGAACATTTTGATATTTCTAGTAGATTTGCTCAAAACATAGATTGTATTTACACGTTAGAATTGCCTCGCCGAGGGAGTTATCGGTATTTAAGGCAAGTAAATAGGTAAAACATCTATTTCCATGTTGTGATACTTTTATTTATTCATAAACATTTCTACATTAGACATCAATCTGAAAAGAACTGTTGATTTGTTATCAACACAGCAGGTCAATTTTAGGGGAAAACAGAGACCACAGTACAAGTTTCTATTACAAAATGTTGACTACTGTTTTCTACCTAGAATGATAATCAGCATCCATGGGAATAGCAACACAAGTTGAATTTAAATTATTCAAACTGTTACAGATGTTTTGTTGGGACCACAACACCCAATATTGTCAGCTAGATTCAAGCTTCCATTAGAATAGCACCATAGGAAAAAAAAAGAAATTGACAGACCACAATATTAAGTCAAGTAAGCCTGGCGCCCCTTTTATGGGGCATAGGTAAACAGTAAAGCCCCAGACGGGACTCCGCATTCTGCGGCGTCACATCTGGGGCTATTTTGTTTGCTTAGAGGAATTTTATCGAAAAATGGAATAAAAATTTAAAATCACACCTGAAGCCCCCCCCCACCCCCCCCCACCCCCCCCCCCCCCCCCCCAAAAAAAAAAAAAAAAAAAAAAAAAAAAAAAAAAAAAAAATTAGAATAGACTCAACTAAATGATAATGATGGATGAATCCATTAGTCAAAATGGGTAAAAATGTTGACTACTGTTATCTAGCAAGATGTCCAGCATCCATGGGTATAGCACCACCAGTCATACTAGCCGCTTCATCTGTACATAGGAAAGACACGAGGCCAGAAATCTGTGAGTATTAAAAGAAAATAAGTTCATAAATTACGCGATCATATTCAGAGAATTTGAAGTTGAATGCGATGCATTAATTATTATTTCTAACACACCTCGCCTATACGCTGCGCGCTCGTGATTTGATCTGCTTTACAACTGACCTCCAAACTGTGAATTATTACTCAACGCTGATCTATTTCTTAAATAAAAAAGTTAAAAATGGAAACTAGCAAATACATGTAAGATCTAGTGTTCTTCAGAATTTTCAAATACATATTTATTCATAAGTATATATATAAACTTCTACGAAATCTATCATCAACTTATCAAATGAAAGCAGTTCAAAAATTTAGGATTGACCAATCCATGCTGAAACAGCGGTAGAGAATGTTTTTAACGTTTTTTATTTAACGCGGGTTTAAAAAGAAATAGAACTGAAGTGATAAATCCGTTTGTTTTGCTACACCGACCTCTTCTATAGTAACTGGTTTCTTCGTAGGATGAATATCATCAAAGAACATTCTCTGCGGAAAACAAAAAAGAATCAAACAATATTAATGTTATGACGCCATCACATTTTTTGAGTGTGTGTGTGTTGCGTTGCTATTCCACTTATGAGCCGCATCGTGAGAAAGCAAGATTTTTGCATATATGCGAAAACAAAGGCGCAGATCAGCTGTGCAGTAACTGCACAGCTGATTCGCTACACGGATAGTACAGGTTCTCGTCTTTTTAAATCCGACATTTCAAGCTTCTAGCCTGCTTGTATGACTGTACAGGCCAGTTTATGTCGGAGCTGGTCGGAATTCCCGAAGACCGGTTTTCTCGTGTCGCGGCTCTTGGCTCTTATATGTCAAGCAGAGTTTCATTAAGTTTTACGCCCCTTAAGATTATTTCAGCTCATATGAGACGGGCCAATCCGTGGATGGGTCTAAAAAACGGGACAATCTCGACACACCAGCAAGCAGAACTTGCTTTGTCTTCCATGTACCCAGTGCGGTGCTCGAAGCCACACCAGTCACAGCGGTGACAAGAAGTACGATTCGATAGCAGACAAGGACATAACAAAATTATGCGTGATCACTGTAATTACTTATAACCATTTCTTGAGTACCCGCACATAGGTTTAAATCAAGTCGAGGAGGCCTAGGCAAATTGGGCAAAAATTAACATTCTCGCCTAAAAAGCTTGCTGGCTTATTAAAATAAAAGTATTTCCTAGAAATACAAGGAGAAACACGTCATTGTGCCCTTATCAGAGAGAATTTGTGAAGTACATGTAAGGCGATTTTATTTCTGAATACAACTCATAATGACATGACCGAGCATACTTGAATAATTGTGGTTTGGTTATCATTGGAGTCGCGTCATGACAAAACCGGGGGTTTGCCTATGCGAAAACAAAGGCGCAGATCAGCTGTGCAGTAACTGCACAGCTGATCAGCGCCTTTGGTTTCGCTACACGTATAGCACAATACGTCTTCTTCTTAAATCTGAAATTTCAAGCTTCTAGCCTTCGTCTGTGACTGTACAGGCCGGTTTGTGTCGGTCCTGGTCGGAAACCCCGAAAACCGATTTTCTCGCGTCGCGGCTCGTATCTACAATACATGTTTACATCATGTTTGAGACAATTTTTAGAGAATAGCTGACACATGGACTTTACGAAAAAGTAACCTATCCCTGACTCATGTTTTCTCAAACGAATTACTTACTATACATGTAATATCAAATTATAATGTATTGAATATCATGTAAAGTCTAATACGTATTGTAAACAGTGTTTGCTTGAACAAACATTGGCGATATTGTTTCAAATATTGAAAGTGTTTGTTTTTATAATAGTTTTCAAATATATTACTTAAATTCTTGTACCTGTGATCATGTGCAACAGTGTGACTACATCATTTTCCATCTGGCAAAGAACACTAATAAAATACTTTCATTTTTAAATCCCGTTTTAAACATATAATATGGACAAGTGGACTGAAAACTTGGATAAGGACATACCCTAGCCTCATCATAAGAAACCTTGTGTTTTTCTGCTAAATTCTGTATCTGTTTCACGGCAACTAAAACAAAGACAAACTGAAATAATTGAGCCGCCGCATCAGAAAACAAACAATCTGCATATGCGAAAACAAAACTGCATGCTTTCCTTGCAATCTGACTAAAACCAGATGTACATACAGTAACGTTATTGTGTAGATAATGTAAATTATATGGGATTTTAATCAGATTGGCTTTCCTTGACGAATTAAATATATTTATTCTTTTTCATTTTTATCTAAAACTTAAAAGAAGTAACTGAATGGCTCAGATTTCTACGAGATTCTTATGCTGATTATGTGATTTTTATGACGACGAAGCCCAAAGGTGCCTGTGTAGTTATACCACAGTTACGATACATGTACATAGGTGATACTCTAAGCCCTATCTCAGCATAAAACCTGGCCCCGAGGTTATAAAGTTTTTCGTGCTCGGATCAGCAGAGACTAAAATTTGTCCCGCAGATAAATGTTAAAATGCAAACAATTATTTTATGATTTATTAAAAGGATAAATAACTGGCTTTAATAACCTAAACCTGAAATTTCAAAAAGTACATGTATAGGCTATGTCAATAATTGAATTATGACCAGTTGTTTCAGTCTCAGCTGAGCTGATCTTAAAAAAAGTTTACAACCTCGGGACCAGGTCAAAATTTGATTCAACATTGAGTCCTTACTTTCTGTTTCAACAAACCCAGGACAAACAGCGTTACATGTGATACCATATTCGGCCCCTTCTAGGGCTATTACCTGAAAAAACAAATGAATGAAAAGTTTTCAAATAATCGCAGATAAAATATGTTTGGTTGAATTTTAAGCGTAGTTGCGTTTCTAAATAAACACCGATGCATTCCTTTATCAGCTCTCTTTCTCCATAAGTCAACGACAGTCAAAATTCTCTGCCATCTTGTAAAAATTCATAGTCAACGAGAAACAAAGTAAAGAAAGGCGACAACCAGTCTTCTAATAATTGGGCCGAGAAGTTTTTTACGAGGTACAAGTAGGCAATGATCAGGAAAAGGCTCAATCAGTAAGAAATCCCCATTCCAAAAACCGAGTTGGGAAAAACCTAAATTGACAATTGATTACTTATACTTAGAAAACATATCCTAAGCCGAGTGAGCAGCTATTTCCCGATAGGCGAATACCCGAACAACTTAACTAAAACTATGAAAATGTACATAAGGTTCACACAGCACAAAAAATTTAACACCAAAATATAAAACAAATAGAACCACAACAGAAGTATCGCATTAGAACGATCGTAATATAAAATTTACTGGGGAGGTGTGTGTGTGGGGGGGGTGGGGGGGGGCTTAAATCGATTTTACAGGCACCTAACCTTTATCATCATCTGCAAGCGTTCACATTTACTCGTGGTGAATCTCTAACTAGTCAATGAATCATCAAGGACAAACAAATAAATTGTGATAACCACCATGATGAATCAAAACGAGGACTCACAGATTCAGTAAGCTGCCCGACGATGGAGATCCCTGTGAGCCGAATAACTTACCCAGGACAAATAGCATTACATGTGATACCATATTCGGCATCTTATTCGCTATAGGTTTTTATGGGTTTAGGACATGAAAAAATTTACCGAAGAAATAAACAGGTATATTTAAATACTAATCGAGCAATATGTTCCAGGATAATTCACTATCTCTCCGAGTTTTTGGGTAATGTACCTAAACCCACTTCATCTCTGTTTTGTATAAAGTATGTTAAAGTGTGAAGAATACGTACCCTTGTCATTCCTATAAGCCCAGCTTTAGTTGTGCAGTATGGAATTTTACCCGGCTGTGCTGAGAGGCCATTCATGGATGCCATGTTTATAATTCGGCCCCAGCCTAAATAAAATTTGAGCCGCTGCATGGGAAAATCAACAATCTGCATAGTAACTGCGAAGCTGATCAGCGCCTTTGTTTTCGCTATACAGATAGTACAATTCCTCTACTTTCTAAATCCAAAATTTCCAGCCCCTAACCATCTTCTGTAACTGTACAGCCCAGTTTTTGTCGGACCTAGTCAGAGCCCAAATTGTTGTTTTTCTCACGGGATGGCTAAAGTTAATATTTCTGGTATAAAATGCGATAATCAACACTAGCAACGCATGGCCGAAGGTATGGTGTTGTCATTATATTGCTCCATGAGAATGCAGAATATCGTATGTTTGTTTTAATTGATCCTTTACGTCCCAGTCAACAGCTATTGTCATGTCGGGACGTTGCCTCCATTTTATTGGACTTTTCCCCAACATTAGGATGGCATGACACCCAAAATGTGCTTAAAATATACACTGTATGGCTTTAAGTATGGATGGTATGACTTTAACCACTTTTCCTGGACAGACCCAGACCCTCAGAGCGGTTAACCGTCTGTCAGTATTTTATAAGCTTTGCCCGGAGGCACAAGCAGCCCATCCAATTCTTTAGGCCCCAATGGGTGGGAGACCAGCATACACCTCGTCGTCTATAGTGCGTGCAACATTCAAAAGTTATAAGCTCTAAACCCTTTGACACTTTGAAAGTAATTGCCTTACCTTTCTGTTTCATAAATGGTAGGAAATATCTAACAAGAAGAAATGGTGCAGTAAGATGAATGTCTATCATAGATTTCCATATATTCACTGGGAAACTTTCGATAGGACACACATGTTGAAAACCTGAAATAAAATTGATTATTTTCCTAATGATTTTCTTGTCTGCTCATAAATCATCATCATCATCATCATCATCATCATCATCATCATCATCATCATCATCATCATCATCATCATCATCACATTTCTGCTGAAAGGGTTCGGATGGTTGGTGATACATGTACGTAGGGCCCGGACATATGGAATCCACCGTTCGGTTGTCATGATTAATACAGAAAACGTTATGAAAACTTGACCATGCAATAAACAGATAATTTTTGAGCTTTAAAATTGGAAAATTTCAGCTGAAAAAAACTTGATGTTTTTCTTATTTTTGCTCAAAACATAGATTGTGGGTACTAGTTAGAACCGCCTCGCCGATGTTTTGGAGCAAACATAAGAAAAATAGGTATACCCCTGCAAACCCCAGTTTTACCATATAAAAGTGGGGTTTAAGGGGGTATTCATTGCATGGACATGCTTTCCTGATGAAGATACGAAATGCAAGACTGCGCCAAGATCGTAAGGTTTTTTTTCTGCTATGTACATGCATATATACATGTACGTAATTGTTAGGGAAATGTGATCGCTTAAAATTTTATGCTTTCACATTGATAATACATATGGAATAAGCCTTTTTTTTTTCTTTTTTTTTGAGAAAAACTGTGTTTTTAACTTAATCTACCTGCATTATTTACGAGAATGTCGGTGCCTCCTTGATGAATATTCATGACATCATCACACATGTTATTGATAGACCTTTCATCTGTTAGATCACCGTCAGCGAAATGAATATCTTTATGATATTTCCTGAAAAGCAATGATGATGATCAAAAAATTTCATTATCGAAATCAAATGAAATGAGGGCAGTTTCCATGCAACCTTCAAGTTTTGCTGGTCGGACAGATGGTCGGTTTTGCTATTATATTTCCTGTCGTTAACATTTTGGTTGACAGGCACATATGTGTAGTGGGATTATTGCTGCAAGTTATTTATGTCTCGGAAGATGAGATCTAACCATCTTTTCTTCTATTCAATAAAGATATCTTCTGTCAACAGTGAAACTCGAATGTGTTTATTATAATATATCCATATAATTATTAACACATGTCGGGACTAGAAATGAGATAACACAAACCATATAGTTGTAGGATCTAAACTTTATTGGGCACATGATGTCACATGACAGCCAACGTAGAATAGAGAACTGCGCACATCAAGGGTGTGTAGGGTGTCAACCTTACTATACCTACCCCCTCATATCTGTAATTAAGGAATTTATCTGCTTCTTGTCCCCAAGGCCCGTAACTACCACTGAACATCCATCTTCCGCTAGGCGGCGTGCTATACCAAGACCAATACCGGCTGTACTTCCGGTTATAAGCGCCACCTTTCGAAGCATCTGGTTGGCTGCAAAAATACCAGGCGTAACTTGATCAACTTTAAGAACGTTTAGGACAGGGGCGGTGTTTACCTGATTATAATGTCAAACGCTTAAATTCTTATTGCTTTTAAAAACGAAGACATGGTGTAGTTTATTTTTTTTTCTATTTACTACTCAGTTCTTTGAGATTAGCACTGATATCTCTGATAATGATAAAATATTTTAGTCTTGGATTCAAATGTTTAAAAACAGGTGTTGCTGATCGGACGCTGTTTGGAAGTTTACAACAGTTTGCAGTGCTCAAACTTGAAATTACATCACACTTTTTTCTGTCCTTCGTCGTCAGATGTTGCAAGATCACCGACCAGAATTTGTACTTCGAAAGAAATCCGACCTTCCACCTTTTTCTTTTGAATAAATCAATATTTTAGTGTGGCTTCAAATGTTTTCAGCATATCACACCATACGCATTATGTCCTAAACCTCTAACTTCTTATCGCGTTAAGTTATGCGGCCTCATTTTCGCGCGCTTAAGACTTCAGATAGAGGTCAATATCTTCTATGCTGCAGTGAACATATATGTAGAAGTAGTTTCAGGTCAGCAAAACAATGTCTCTGCCGTTTATCATCTATCAGCGAGGCAGTATTTAATTTAGTTATTTGTCTACTAAGTAACATGCGAAATAAATAAATAAACCTACCGTCTATAAGTAACTACTCAGGATATAAATAATCTCCTTCTCACATTAACTACTTATCATCATTAATAATATAAAGAACTGTGGCATAGTGGCGTAGTAAGATAAAAACATTAACAAATAGTCAAGTACACAGAGGCGAACAAGGGTGATTGAAAATGAGAAAAGGTTTATACAGTAAACCATGATGTACATAACCCCATGATGTACATCACCCGTGATGTACATGGTGATGATGTTAACATTCAACAAATCACAATAATGACCCACACTTACAAATGTAACTTTGAGCTTGCATCAAGCAAAAACAAACCAAGATTTGCACATTGAATTATAAAAACATGTTTAAATACTGACAGATACTCGTAAATAAAAAAAAATCTATACTGGTGCATGTATCTGAATCTACATGACTTGCAGTATCTATGTCCGATACTCGCGTACAGTAAGTATGAAGTTGAAGAATATGTGTCTTCATATGCTACATGTATTCATTTAGTCAGACATTGATATTATGATTATATAGTAATTTCTCTATTAGAACTGTCCCTGATGAACTTCTTCTTTAACCCATATTTGACGAATGGATTCTCCCATCATTATCAATTGGATGAGTCCACTTTCATTTTTAGGGGCATCAAGAGTGATTTTGAATTTTTATTTCATTTTTCGATGAAAATCCTCTAAGCAAACAGAATAGCCCCAGATGGGACGCCGCGTTCTGCGGCGTCACATCTGGGGCTATTCTGTTTGCCTATGTCCCATAAAAGGGACGCCAGGCTTAAATGAGTTAATTAAAGTCTGAATCGGCTGTTATTTTAACGTTTAGTTCCTTATAAAATGTATCGTATTTAAAAGAATGCCTGTGGTGATGGCCAACAACAGGTTTTGGACACGCTGGAAGCTTTAGTTGCAGATTCTTACAAAGGCGGCTCATTTTTATATGATTGCATTTCGTGAGGAAAAGAAATGTGACTGAGCAAACGTCTTTAGGAACAGTGCTAGGTCAAATATTCACAGCGTTAAACGAATCTTCTCGGTAGAGAACTTGGGAGATACCCAATTAAACAGTTGTTTTGAGGCTTTGAGTGAGACTCGTTTCGCAGAGGTCGCGGGATCAAACACATTGATGCCACTGTTCATGGTACCTTCAATATCAGACCTGGGAAGGAGGTTGAAAAGGGATTATTTGCTTTGCTTTTAGTGAACTTAACTGAACAAGTCGTTTAGAAAGCACTTAGTGCAACTGATATCGCGTGCAGGACCTTCTCCAAACGCGATTCATTCTTCAGTTGAAACTACTTCTGAACATCCATCTGGCAAACATCAAGACCGGTTTAGCGAGAATGACGAGGAAATTCGAAGGTATCATGACCAACAAGGCACATCAAGATGATACAACAGGTAGTGCGGTATTTATGAAGGCAGTCTATTACAAGATTTAATAGGCAGGAAAGGCGAAGTACATGCAAGACTCCTGGCCAAGAACGAAAGCAGAAGAAATGCATTTCTTTACATAACAAAAACGCATAAAGAATTCTCATGGACATGATACACTGAGCCCATAATATCACCAAAAGAGCACTGAAGTCACAACAGTGCAGATGAAAACACTTTTTCACAGGCAAAGTAAAAACTGAGATCCTTTGAGAGCAGTGAGCATATTAACGAGAAAGTAGATGGGCCATAGCGTGGTTTCGGCTACTGAAGACTCGTCAGTGACCCTTGAGATATGGCAACATGGAGCAAAATTGAAATAAATGTAATTGTGCAAGTTTCAACAGGATAGTCTATACAAGGAAGAGTATATCCAAAAGGAGCGAAATATTATGAATACGGGTTAGAAATGCATCTAAACCGATATTAAATTTCGAACTACTGAGAATTATCCTAGCTGATCTCAAATGACCATTTAAAGATGGTCGAAACACTTTCATTATGTGCTTAATCGCCCATCAAGTAGCAATGACCATTCACAGATAGAGTGCAATGCCCTGCATGACGAATTTACAACCGTCATGTGGGAAAAATAGAAATGCAGTTCAACACCTGTCACCTGGTAAAATTCAAGACGCTGATGCAATCGCTGCTTAGGTTTAATATATTGAAAGGTACAAGTAGGCAAAGATCAGGAAAAGGCGCAATCAGAAAGAGATTTTCACTCCAAAAACCGAGGTGGGAAAAAAACAAACTAACAATCAGGCACTTATACCATGAAACATATCGTAAGCCGAATTAGCAGCTATTTTCCCAATAGGTGGCCACTCAGTTACCTTAACTTAATTAAAAATATGAAAACATACATAAGGCGCCAACAGCACAAAAAAAAAATTAAACACCAAGACATAAAACAAAAAGAACCACCACAGAAGTATCGCCTTGGAACGAAGGCTATATTGTACTAATGTCGGAGAAACTAACGTGATTTCATGCAAAGGCTTCGGTATTTGCCAGGTGACATTCTTGTTCCCTGGAAATCTGTTGAAGCTTGTCAATGGTGCATTTATTGATACTTGATGGCCGATTAAGCACGCTTTGAAATGCTCTGTCCACATTTCTTAGATAAACCTGTATCTGTAGGAAAGTGCGCTAAACATTGCGGTAGCTTCAAAACGATGTATATACTATAAGCTACGACCAGTTAAAGTGCATTGTGTAATTCATTCGTCTTTTCTATCTGCAACGTAGGTCATTTATTGTGCTTTCTTTCTCTGCCAGAAGTCTTACATGTCCCTATTTTGTAGGCTGCTTGCGTGTTCCCGAACTAATATTGTCTTTATGTGCGTTGTACAAGTGGCGTTTTTCTTCAACTTTTGAATCTCTTCCTCAATATCATATTCAACTTATTGGTGTTTGCGATATGTAGATGGATGTTCTAAATTGCATACAATTCGCTCCTAAAATAGTAGAAGTTGAAGAATGGTCCGGGTCTTGTGAACAGAGATTGATAAAATCTACGGGCAGTTACTTCTCTGAGTTGCTTAATTATCAACGTGTAAATTTTCTGTCGCTTTTGATACATCCAGTATGCATGGACAAGCCAAGTTCTGCTTGCGGGTGTGCCAGGTGGTTTTTCTCGGGGTTCTCCCGTTTTCGCCCACCTACTGATTGGCCCGTCTCATATGAGCTGAAATAATCCTGAAAGGGACGTAAAACTGAATTAGAAAAAAAATATGAATGGTCTGTAAGTAGTCATAGTCAACAACCCATAGCCTACACTCATCTGACTTGTATATATGGGTCATTATCAAAAATGGAGCAATCCTTGTCCTTGATGGTTTTCTCGCAAGCGCGATGTCCGAGGTTTGCTTTTTCCATGTATAATATTAGTTTCCGCGGTGCTTTACTAGAACCACACGCGATTTCACGTTTCCGAGTACGTTATTTGCAAAAAAGAGATGCTAGAAGTGCTATTTTATCGATTTTTACCGTGTCCCTGGGTCAGGGTAAGTAGTTTTATTTGTTTCCATTGCAAAAGAAGCTTGACAGAAATCACATTTTCTGTGACCATCTATTGCATAGAATGTCATTGAAGTCAAATTCAAAAATCTTATGATATATAAAGTGCTATTTAAGGGTGGGGGCACATATATAGTGTTGTCCCTGGAAAACGTATCAGTGCTGTCACAGTTATTGAAAATCGATTTTGACCAGAGTTACAAATCATTTTCTCGGATCAAAACAATCGCGTTTTGTAGACCAAGCTGAAGAAGTTACGGTAAAAAACTTTTGAACAAATCGCATTACTCCGTTGCTATACCATAAAGATATGTCAGAATTGGAGTGGGAATTTTACAAGCATCAGTCCTATCACGCGCATTTTGCCGCTTATTGTAAATATCACATACATTTTAAAACCATGACTGAATTTCAACTTAGGAGCAGTTAGAATAGACATGCAAAGTTTTCATCTTGCATTCTGTTGTTAGTCATTAGAATTAAATTTCTGTGTGAAACTCAGTACTGTCACGGATCAGTGCTGTCACGGTCGTGACAGTAATGATGTGACAGCACTGAGTTGACTTCTGTCAGCCGGTGTGGATTCAGGTAATTTCCTAGGCTGAAGAGTTAGGTCGCCTTCTACGAGAGGGTCTCAGCTACTAACGCCAGCAGCAGCCAGAAGTGGCCAATTTATATCGCTTTGAAAATCATGGTGTGTGGGGGTGATACAAAACTACAAATTCAAAATGCTTCGTCGACCACGGTATACAATTAGCCCCGGGGGTGGTACTCCCATAATGATATTTAGACAGTTTGTGTATGTCGCGCGATAAAGTCCATTCCAAATTAGATTACCCCTTTCAGTAAAAAAAGACACTTTAAGCCCCATCTTTGTACGGGAAAATCGCCTTTTTGTTTAACACTTTCACTGCCACGCCTCTCAAAAAAATCAATATCTCACATCCAAGCATATATTTATTTTATTGTTTTTATTGATTTATTAGTTAATTTATTAATTATTATATTTTTAGATATATGCGCATATCATATATCACTGAAAAGGGCCTTTTACGCTGAAAAATCTGATATACAATACATTTACCTCCCTTTAAAACTTTCATCTATTACCCGGGACATACCGGTATACCCGTAAAACGACTACAGTCGTCGGTGGCAGTGAACGGTAAAAACGACTACAGTCGTTGGCGGCAGTGAATGTGTTAAAACGCCATCCTTTTCCTCGGGGGATGGGAGGGGCAACTCGGGGTAATGCTGGTTCGGATGTGCCATAAAACCTACCAAATTCATACACCTCGAAAAAAGGAACCCGGTAATATACACACTAGGGGTCTATGGTACATGAAAATACGAAAAGTTTAACCTTCTCTGACGCATGTGTCTTTCAGTGTGTTTGTATGTTGCATACCATTATGAAAATGTGTTACCCATGCAATATACAGAGATTTTTTAGCTATAAAAAATTGAAGAAAAATATATCTGATTGTGTACACGTTAGAACCGCCTAGGGTCAAATTTAAGAAACAAAAGCAAGTAACATTGTATACCCCATTTTACCCTGTATACCTCACTATGGGATTTAATGGGATATATGTGAAAGCAAATGTGCAGCTCAGCTGCAAGTTAACCTAAATTTGAGGCCAATTCAAGGGGGTATTAGCTCCAAGCTCACTAAACGAAAAATGACCTTTCTCCCTAGCTCCCTAAAAATCCTTTCCTTGCTCTCAGCTTCCTAAATTAAGCCCCGTTTTTTACGATTTTCTCTAATTAGATCCACCACGATTCACCCTGATTTCTCATGATCAGAAAAATCGGGATGGATCGGGATGAATCGTGGCGAAAAATGGAAATATTCAGTATCAATACGATTCCAGTAAGAATGTCCTATATATTAGTACGGCGTCTGTAAGGTATCGCTACGAATCAATGACGATTCATGACGGCAACGCTACGGTCAATGAGGATTAACAACGGTGGCACAGCGAATGCTCACGGTGCTTGTACGGTTCGATACGGTACCGGTACGATTCACGGCGGTAGCCGTCACGGGCGTGGCCAATCGTGGAGCTCCGTAGCGAAACCGTGGATGATTCGTACGACAACCGTACACAATTCGTGGTGAATCGTGGAGTTCGTGGTGTCAAAGATTCCACGGTTTCGCTACAGAGCTCCACAATTGGCTACGAACTCTCACGAATAGCCGCGAATATAGCTACGTTGTCAGTACGAATACGCACGATTCCGCTACGGTTGCGCTACGAATAAGGCCACGCCCAATAACCACGATTCGCCACGATACGCCACGAATGTTTTAAACAGATTAAAACTTCCGTAGCGCTACCGTGGACTGAGTTTCCTGAATAATCACGATTCATCAAGATTTACTACGATTCACCACGGTTCTACTACGAATCACCACGGTACACGACGATTTTACAAATCGTGGCGAATCGTAGCGGCACCGTAGCCAAAAATCGTGCATGTGTAAACAGGCCTTAAAACCAAGAGTGTTCTCTTCTAGTAATCATGGCCCCAATTCCCTTCAATTGTTTTACAGTTTTCCCAAGCTTCCTGAAAACAAAATGGCCCTGGGGAGCGCGGTGGCGTAGTGGTAGAGCGTCGGACTCCCAATCGAGAGGTCATGGGTACGATCCCCACAGGCGTCACCGTGATGTGTCCTTGGGCAAGACACATTAACTCCGTACAGTACTGGTTAAACTCAGGAAGCGTTGGCTCCGTTCCGACATGACTGAAAAATTGTTGACTAGGACGTTAAGCCCCAGCACAAACACAAACAAACAAAATGGTCCTGCTACCTAGCTCCCTAAAACCCGTGATGGGGTCCCAAATTTATTGCGGTCTTTTGTCGTGAACAATCCTGGTTGTCTCAGACCTTGTCGATAGCCCCAAAGACACATTTTCTCATGCTGCAGCTTAAGATGAATAGCGCTTCTACTGCGCTTTACGTGTTACATCGCATTTGGTTTGCGTGAAGCGAACGTGCTTTGTTAGAGCATTGGATCTACGCAAAGGTGTCCCTGGTTAGAGCATCAGCCGAGGCTTCGTTGGTTGCGACCTTAAGTGAGTCACTGCCCCTAAGCTAATCGGTAAATGGTCAGAAATTAATCATTTCCGCACACATTGGAATGAAAAAGGCGAGATCGGATAATTATCAGTGCTGTCACGACAACATCAGTGCTGTCACGATATCAGTGCTGTCACGATCATAATTATTTAAAATACTCAAAACGCATCATATAAAAGTAATTGCTTTTGGTATGTAATGATACTAGACTGAAATAGTAAACGTTTAGCAGAACTTATTTTTGGTTTAATCCTACAAGATAATGTCTACAAAAATAAACCGTTTCAGAAACAGAACAAATCACAGTATTTGCATTTTCATTGAAGATCTTTTCCTCGTTAATTCATTGAAAGTATTTAAGGTTTGTGTGAATTATTGTTCGCAACAAGTTATATATGCCCCCACTTACAGATTGGGGAAGTCTTATCAAATGAGCGTTTTACGCAAGAAAGTTTGTTCGTGACAGCACTGATATTTTTTCAAGGGTACCATACAATTAATTAATGCTGGTGCACTATTTGTTCAGTTAAACTCGGCATTTTTTATTTCTATATTCTATATGCTCCTGTTAATAAAACTATCCCATTAAAAAAGAAAAAATGGACAATTATTTTTTTTCGTTTTGCCTTTTTGGATTGCTCCATTTTTTGATAATGACCCATATATATGCAACTGGCTGTACTTCAATCCAGTCAGTCGATATGGACTTTCAAAATATTTCCTGATTGCACCCTCTAAGGGTTCAACTTCAGATACCCGGAGTTGCACAAGGTGCAGGGTGCTAAAAATGCAATAAGCAACTGAAAATATGGTTCGTCCGTATGTACGAACGGCAACCACTCGCTTACAGCCCGTGGCTTATCGTCTCGTACACACGGACGAACCATACAAAAAGTGTTACATATGGGATTCAAATGAGAGTGATACTTGTAAATTATCATCGGTTTGAAAATAATACGTGTATATTGATATTACATCGTTACAGTTTTGCAATTTAAGAACAAAATATGGTAATACGATCGTGCTTCGCCATTTTCTTCGTGATATTTACTTTATTTCAATGTAATACATAACGCTGAGCATACATATGATTTAACGTTATGTTTTAAGCAGTGGCTTCTGCTATTAATTGTCAACTTGTCATAAAACATAATTTTAAGGGGAATGTGCTACTGAATAAATTGTTGCCACTGCACGAGAAAATACGTTTCTTTGTTTAAGTTCCAATAGAAAGACCCGAACAGACCTATTCAAGCAACAGAGACCGCGCCTTCGTGATATCTTTTTATCGCACTTTCAAGGTTGAAGGCCTTAGGGTGATTCGCGTAAACTGATCTGCGCCTTTAATGATGTGATGTTCGTTTTCACACAGCCTGGGCATATTTCACAATGTCAAGGAGGGGACCTTGTGATGTTGCGTGGATGAGGATACGTAAAATTGTTTTCAAAGAGTGATACAGGACCCCTTCGATCTTTGTGAGTATATTGTGAATAAATGAGTAATTTATACTAGGAGTTTATACTGTGATTCTTTATGATAGTAATGTATATTCGTGATATGATAGTAATGTATATTCGTGATCATTAATATGATATAATGAGAGTAAAACTTTTCATTTACGAGGTAAAATGACAGCTTAGTTTTAAATTACTTAATATGGCATGTGGTTTTAATTACAGGCATTAAATTTCACATGTATCTATAGACGGAAATTAAAATTAAACAAAAAAAAAAAATAAATAAATAAATAAAAAAAAAAAAAGAAAACAAAAAATGAAATGTTCATGTGAACATTTCAATGGCTCAGACTGTTAAACAAGGCCTGGTCATGACAATGAGTGTTAAAGTCGGGATTGTCATTCAAATAAAAAGCTGGTAGAAAAGCTGAACCAAGGTTTATTTTTTAAATCATTTAAGCTGCCCAGTCATATGTACTCATATATATGAATCCGATTTGGATATATGGAGTCTAAATTCATTTGTGGCTTGCTAGAAAACAGGCAATTTTCATCTGAAGCTGGTATAATGTTCCACTGAACTGACATGTCTTTTTTTTTCAGTACAGGTTACTTGTCACTGCAATGGCACTTACAAACACCATTTACATCATAGCTCTGGTTATTGGTTTGTGCAACGCAGGTATGAACAAAAATCCTTCTGTGGTCAGCTTTCTGTCATCAGGAAAACATGCCCATGCAATTAACAGATATTTTTTAAGATGTAAAAAATGAAAATTTTCAATAGCAATATTTTTTATTACTTTTTTGCTCAAAACATAGATTGTACGTAGGTACACGTTAGAACCGCCTCGCCCATAGATTGTACGTAGGTACACGTTAGAACCGCCTCGGCGAGGCGGTTCTAACGAGTACCCACAATCTATGTTTTGGGGAAAAATAAGAAAAATAGGTATACCCCTGCAAACCCCAGTTTTTCAATATAAAATTATGGTTTTAGGGGTATTTATTTCACGGACATGTTTATCTGATGTGATGCTAATTGCTCGGGGCATAAAATGTTTTCATGCATGAACGCGAGTTTTACCATTTAATACTGTGATGATGGATTTCCATTTAAAGTTAGTTTAACCGAATTTTGCTCAATATCTGACCAAATCTGAAGCTGTTCCATTCAGGCATCGTTTCACAAAGGGGGTATCCTTTCGGTATCTTTCTCATTTTCAAAACTGAAATAAAAGGTTATGTTTAAATGGGTTAGCTTGTTTTGTATGTTCTTTGCGCATGAGGTTGAATTTGTTTTCGCATACATAATGTTCTGCTTGTCATATTTTAATGTAGTATAAAGCAAATTAACACATGGGCTCCCACGTAAAAATATTGCGTGCAGCGTTTGGATTAAATAAGTAACACATTTATCAAAATTGCAAAAAGAATACACCTACACCTGTTATAATTATGCGTTATTCTAATTAATTAGTTGTACATGTCTGATATATATCTTAAACAATATTCATCAAATGCATACAAGTGGATAATTTATCCTTTTTATTGCAAATCTTTCAAAGGGGTACGCTACTTTTATTACAGTCCGTCCTATTTTGTTCAGACTCTAAATCATGGGCCATACTCATTATAATTGAGCCGCCTCGTGGGAAATCCAACAATGTGGTTTCCGAACAGGCCCGCCACAAACCGGCCTGTATAGTCACAGAAGCAGGCTAGAAGTTTGAAATTTTGGAGTTAAGTAGAGGAGGAATTGGACTATCCGAGTAGCGAAAACAACGCGAAGCTGATCTGCGTCTTTGTTTTCGCATATGCAGATTGTTGGTTTTCCATGAGGCGGCTCAATTATTTCAGAATATTTGCCTATCGACATCAAGACGAAGAATTGTGGTGAGAAATTCCACATAGCCGACGAAAATGAATACATCATAAAAGGGACTGGTGATTTCACGGGGACAAATTGCTCCTTTACGTTCACTGGTGAAGTCAGAGCCAATTGTTTTGGGTTGTGCTATGACGTGAATAAGGGGTCATTTATCAATAATAATGAAACGACGTTAACGATGAAAACGAAGACGCAGACAAACGTAAGTTGACCAACAGGGGCATTTAATATAAGGAAAACATGTCCATGAAAAATGTATCCCATCATTCCCAAATTTTGTATAGTAAAACTGGGGTCACAAAGTTTACAAGGTCCAGGGACTGGGCATACATAGTTTTCTTATTTTTTATCCAAAACATAGATCGCTGAGGCGGTTCTAACATGTACCCACGATCTATGTTTTGAGCTAAAATATTAAAAATACCCATATACCCTAAGGGCGAGTTTTCGTGATGTTATGCATGTAGTAACGCATTCAGGTATGTTATATGATCACAAGTTGGCACTCTATTCTAACAATATCATTGCAATCCTCATTTGTTTGGTGTGATTTTCAATGATCATTGAATACATATTGCTTTTCATAGAAGAGGATATTAAATTTTTCCAAAGCATATTTCGACATGAATACACCACCCCATAGATCTTTATAAAGACGCTGGAGCTTCTTGTCTGTTGCTTGGCCCACCGGGGTCCAACTGGTGTTTTTCTTTTGCTCCGGAGTTAGTAGGTTATTCGGCGCCCAGGGATCTCCATCGTCGGGCAGCTTACTCAATCTGTGAGTCCTTGTTTTTGATTCATCAGGATGTTTATCATGATTTATTTGTTTGTTCTTGATGATTCATTGACTAGTTAGAGATTCACCACGAGGACCGAAGAGCTTACTAACTGTTATGAACCACTCCAGAAGCTGAGGGTGAGGTTAGGATCCTGTAAAACCGGTTTAAGCCCGCCAGTAACTTTGTGTTACTGATCGTTCCAAGGCGATACTTCTGTGGTGGTTCTTTTCGTTTTATGTTTTGGTGTTTAAATTTTTTTTGTGCTGTTGGCGCCTTATGTATGTTTTCATATTTTTAATTAAGTTAAGGTAACTGAGTGGCCACCTATTGGGAAAATAGCTGCTCATTCGGCTTACGATATGTTTCATGGTATAAGTGCCTGATTGTTAGTTTGGTTTTTTCCCACCTCGGTTTTTGGAGTGGGAATCTCTTTTTGATTGCGCCTTTTCCTGATCTTTGCCTACTTGTACCTTTCTAGGTGAGGGCCTTTCGGAACTAGAATTTTATGGTGACTTGGTTTATAAATTTAAGAACCTTATAGGAAGAAATGATTTTTCTTTTCAGTTCAGAAAAATCATTACACGTTACAGACGCTGAGGGTGGGGTTATGGCCATGTAAAATTAGTTTAAGCCCGCCAGTAATTTTTTTATTACTGACCGTTCCAAGGCGATACTTCTGTTGTGGTTCTTGTTGTTTTATGTCTTGGTGTTGAATTTTTGTGCTGTTTGCGCCTTATGTACGTTTTCATATTTTAGTTAGTTTTAGGTAACTGAGTGGCCGCCTATTGGGAAATAGCTGCTCACTCGGCTTACACTGTGTTTTCTTAGTACTTGTATCTAATTGTCAATTTTGTTTTTCCCACTTCGTTTTTTGGAGTGGGAATTTCTTTCTGATTACGCCCTTTCCTGATCATTGCCTACAGTACTTTTACCTTTTTATAGTACTGGTAAATGTCTCAGTCTCGACACGACTGAAAATTTTGACGCGACCTTAAAACCACAATATAAATGAACAAAATATCCCTCTCCCCATTTCTTTTTTAAACCAGGTGCTAAACCACAAAAACCTTCCCATCGGTCCATGGTGCAGCAAAGAAACCCAACTCTCAGTTCAGCTGGAGGTCCCGGATGACTACGTGTTTGATCGTCAACATCCGGGCTACGAGTTTACTGTAGCAATATATAACAAATGTGGTGACGACAAGTCAATGACGTATGAGGAGGCGATCAAACATTTAAAAGGTAAATTTCTATTTAACAAATGAGCCGCCTCGTGGGAAAAACCAACAATGTGGTTTCCGAACAGGTCTGACCGGGCTGTACAGCTACAGAAGCAGGCTAGAAGCTTGAAATTTTGGAGTTAAGTAGCGAAGAAATTGTACTATCCGAGTAGCGAAAACAAAGGCGCTGATCAGCTTCGCGGTTACCACGAAGCTGATCTGCGCCTTTGTTTTCGCCTATGCAGATTGTTGGTTTTCCCATGGGGCGGCTCAAATTGTGGCGATGGCAAGTCAATGACGTACGAGGATCAAAAATTTAAAAGGTAAATTTCTGTTGAATATTATCTCTGGTTACAAGCTTCGTTTATTATTTATTTTATTATTTATTTTATTATTTATTCGCTTCTTTTTCTGCATTTCTTTGCCTTTGTAAGAATCGTGTCTAACAAGGCATATCACAATTTGACTGTATACTCGAATCAATGAGCCGTCTCGTGAGAAAACCAACAACCTGCATATGCGAAAACAAAGACGCAGATCAGCTTCGCGGCATACTTTGTTTTCGCTACACGGATTCTTCTTAAATCCGAAATTTCAAGCTTCTAGCCTGCTTCTGTGACTGTGCAGCCTGATTTGTGTTAGACCTGTTCGGAAACCACATTGTTGGTTTTCCAACGAGGTGGCTCAATTTTACTTCAGAGAAGTTAGTGGTGTAGTCGACACAAAGCACAATGCAGACCAAACTCCCATTGCATTTAATGAAAGTTTTCAAGTTACACAGTGAGGTCATTGCCTTTCGTCAAACTTTATGGATTAAATTTCTTTATATTTTCGCAAAGTTTCAAATGAGCATATCCTGATTGTATTCATGCATTACTTTTTACACTATTGTCTTTGTTATTTCAACAGGTTATCAGCATGGAGATGCATTTGATGAACAACAACACGAAACGACGGTACATGGTATCATTGTCGGGTCTTGTCTGGCAGCCATGTTTTTAGTTTTATTTGGCATCACGGTTCTCTACTATAGACACCATGTAGATAAGGGAAAGTCAAGAAGCGCGAAGAAAGGTGTGCCTGAAGGTAAATATTCAATATGCAAACAAAAATAATTCTTCACCCCCAATGGAAGCCAGGAATTGATATTTTCGGTTTTCCCTTTTTCTTGCTTAGTGTCGAGTTTTCGATACAAGCCGGACTGTACAATCAAAGGGGATAGCCCAAAGCATACAAAACTATGATATATTATGCTAGTATACATGTATATAGCAGTGGTAATATGCTTAATAATTATTGAAGTGGGTCAGCTAATGATGTGCACAAGTTTGTAAACCGAAATTGGGCTTTTTGATTAAAACAATACTGCTAAGCTGAGTTTTCTCAAAATAATTTCGAATTGTTTCATATAGTTTTAACACCAGTAGTATCGGGGTCCCTTTAGTGCCAATGGCGTCACAAAAATCCCAGGACCTCAATTGGTCCTTTGATTTCTATTTGAGCTAGACCGCGATCATGACGCTTAAGGGGCCCCTATGCTACTCGCATTGTTCTTTATTTACTTATTATGTCATTTTTGCTTAACATTTAAATTTGTAAATTAACAGGCTCACTTCAAGCGACTCACATGCACAAAGCAAAGATTAAAATTCAATTTAAAAAAGAATATCGCTTAAACAGGCCTTTCATGAAGAAACTAGAACTTAAAGTACATGTTTTTAACGTTTTATACTTTACACTCTGATTTGTGCATGTAGACATCTGCTTTTAATTTGCAGTGCTTGTTGTTGAAAAAGTGTAGAAAGATGAAGATAAACATTAACGTTTACACCTAAATATTGTTTTTGAATTATAACGAAGTGAACCTGTACATTTCACCACTCATCCATAATTACAATTTTGTTTTAGCATCCAAGGCTATGTGTAAGTTTTCATGTTATGAAAATGTCGAACTACACCAATAAGAGAGTGCGCAAAAAATCATAGATCCGTGACATTTGCAAAAGATCGTTGCTTCTTGTTCTTTTGGTTATAATGTTCATGAATTTATTTTATTAATTGTATAAGACTGGCGTCCTTTTTGTGGGACATAGGCAGACAGCATAGCCCCAGATGTGACGCCGCAAAACGCGGCGCCCCATCTGGGGCTATGCGGTTTGCTGAACGAAAATTCATCGAAATATGGGATAAAAACTAAAAATCACTCCTAATTCCCCTGAAAATAAAAGTGGACTCATCCAATTGATAATGATGGGAGAATCCATTCGTCAGATATGGGTTAATTGTAGCTTCTGGTTATCGGTGTAGTTCGTGTAGAATTAGATCTCAGAACAAAATGCAATCAACTGTTGAAGAAGGAAGAAAATGCACAAAATAGACGTTTGATCCGAGACAAGTTGTTCACAAGCACGCTTTTACTCCATATTGTCGCTAATTGATTCAATATGCGTTAGTTGTAATAAAAAACTCATAAAAATATAATTGAGGAAAATGTGTCGTTCATTTCTGATCAGTTCTATGCCCGATTGCATTTTATTCTGTTTGTATTGGAGTTCATGTAAAGCATACTTTAGTTTTGTACATGTCTCAGAGAATTATAGGAGGAATGTTGCACAAACACTGCATGCGAACGCACGATTTGTGCGAAATAGCACCATGTTGGTACTAATAGATAAGGAAATTAAACGTACTTTTTTATTTTTAATGTAATATTGCATTCAAATGAGCGTTTGGGTGTTTGGTCTGCACGATACATGATTTGCAAGTGCCATCATGCATTTTTCTTTAAGGTACATCGAATGCCAGCATATCAAAAGTGGGCCATCAGTAAAATAAATCCAATGTAATATGGAGGTTATCTACTTATTAACGACATTGAGTTGTAATCGTTTGTCAGCAGTAGCTCTAATTGTTTTAAGTGTTTTCATGGTTGTTTGTTTGTTTTTAATCTACAGTGTCATTTTTTTCATGTGGTAATGGAAAAAGGTTGGGGTTGGTGCTTGCTTAAAATTCCCTTTTATTTCAAATGAACAATGTTTTAAAACGGATTCCAACATTTCTACACTATATAATATTTTGAGATCTTTTGATGTTATAGTCACACTGTAATACCGGCAATCCGAGACGTGTTATTTTGAACAAAATTGCGTTCAAGTAAAAGTAAACAAAAAAGTAAGTGATGACAATAAAAAATATCAATTGTCGATTTTGGTTATCTTAAACGCCCTTTTTGCAATCGAGAACTGTTTTTATATATCAAATAGATTGTACGGGTGGTTTGACTGTGCAGTAAATCATGTAGGTCTGTATCTTCAGAATGTCTTTTTTTTGTATATGCAAAGAGGCACAGATCAACTGTAAGATCTCATATACTCTGTTGTTTCTGAAGTCGTATTTGAGCCTTCGCATGAGAAACCCAACAATTTTGGGTTCCGACAAGGTCTTACACAAACCGGGCTGTACATTTAAATGTACTGTGAACAGAAGCAAGCTAGAAGCTTGGAATTTCAGATTTAATTAGGAGAGGAGAGAGGTTATACTATCTGTGTACCGAAAGCAAAGGCGCTGATCTGTCACTGCACAGCTGATCTGCGCCTTTGTTTTCGCATGATACGGGTTGTTTGGTACTGAATAATGTTCAAAATCTTTATGGGAAATTGATGAACGACGAGGGGTCATAAATGCGATTCTTGGCTACTTCAGTCTTTCGGATGAGACTTTTAACCGAGATCTTGTCTCCATATGACCTTGGTTGTTGAGTAGGGCATAAAACACCTATACAACCAACCAATGAACAATCACAGTCCAATATAGAACTCTGTTTTATCGTTCCGGTCGCACTGAAGTGATTTCTATCTGCACCGTAGAAAATAATTCCTGGTCTAATAAAATTGACTTCTTTCGAAATCGTATTCATTTACCATTTACATCATCTTTACAAGCTAATGGTACGAATTTCACCTCGTTCCACGGAACGAAGTCGACTTTGTGCCCTTGGCTTGTGAAGATTCATTTACATAAAAAGTATAACTTTGTATATTTTAGCTGACCACCATATCCGACTGAAGAAGAAGAGGGAAAGTGATGCCCGACGGGCTAGCAGGGCCCTCGCTGACGAACGGAGGGCTAGTAGTGGGTCAAGGGAGGCCAAAGCTGCCGTACAACCCCAGCATATACAAATGATGAAATTCTGATTTATAAGGAGACTGAAATGGAACCGAGTCATGTGGATTATCTAATATGGCAAACAATGAAAGGAGGCTGTTTTATTCTAAATCCGAGCTTTCAAGCCCAAACAAACAAGGCTTTGATTGGACCAGAGTCAAGCTAGTGTTTGCCATATACTGATAGTAGACATTTTTTCTCTAAGACCGAGCTTTATAGCCACTCATAATCTTTTTTGTTACATTTGCACAACGTGTTTACTGTCAAAACTTTTTCGGTAATGCAGAAAGATTTTCTGGCGATCTTCAGGCTAGCTCTGACACTTACCTTATTACATTATACAACGCTCATACTCGGTTTGTTGATATCTAGGCCGTCATAAAATATGTTGCTTCTTTCCATGGTGCGAAAATGAAGCAAAGTTATTCGAATAATCACTTCAGGCCATGATTCGTGTTTGTCTTACTAGGCAACTGCAGATAGCACCTTTTATACGTCGAGCCCCGGTCATCTCATGCCTGACATTGGAATTTCTGCAGTGCCTTATAGTCTTTTTCCCGCCAGGTGAATGGGTTGGGATTTTAAATCAAATATATCTATTTTTGGGCCTCCCATTTTTACTCCAATTAAATAGATCCCGAACGATTGTAGAAGACTTGAGGAACAGGCGTGTCATTCTTATTTATAACGGTAAATCTTTGACGAAAGTCTACTACGATCGTCCGGGATCTATAGCTTCAAGCACGGTGTTTTGTTTCGCTACCGTCTCGTTCCATGGTATACGTGCCTTTTATTTTTTTTCAGTACTAGAGGGACAAACTATGGAATGAAAACATAAGAAAATGTTGATTACCTTCACCATATTTATTTGCGCATATCTAAGAAATAATTTGTATATACGAAATAGACATTGATAAAGATATAGTTGAAAAAAGAGAGAATAAAATTTTGCTTTGCTTTATCAACAAACCCAAAAAGGTTAAATGGCCAGATCGCGAAGAAAAATATACAACACGTAAACCGTTTGATTTGCATTTGTGATTCATTGGGAAAAGGTTCGCCCATAGCATTGAAATGACAAAATATCGGGCTTGACATCGCAGAGAAATGGTTTTCGTCCTAATTTTGTATACAAGAATACCATCACCACAATTAACATGAGCATCAACACTGTAAGAAGCTTACAAAAACTTAAGGAACTATCCTCCACTCTACCCCCCCCCCCCCCTTTTTCCTTTTCAGTGTAACAGTATGATAAATTAACAAGAACACACACCAATATTTGACAAATAGCTTTGAATCATAAGATATAAAAACACTGAATATATTGTTTTGTTTCGAAAACCATAAAATTATTTTATGGTAAAGATCATGCACTTATTTAAAACAGTTATCAGTCAGGCAGCATGAATTATACTGAGCCAAACTTATAACGCAACACGCCAGAAAGTATATATGGAATATTATTATATAGCTATAAATATCAAATGATTAAAAATTAGGGATAAAAGCCGAGTAACAAGTGTGCAGATATCAGACGATCATCGCCAACTGGATTAAAATAAAGTTTGACGTCTTCGCAACGTCATCTTGACGTTGGCGTGCTCCGGGTATCCATACCTCATCTTTTTGTAATGAACATATTTTTATTATGTCTTTGTGCATCATCTTGGTTTTCATAGCATTTATAGAGGACATGTTGAAGTTAAATTAGGTATGTTTCTTTTTGTATTACTATGAATATTAGTTGAATGATCAAACAATTATTCGAACTTTCCGAACGCCCCTCGTACATGTACTTGATATTGCACACTTTGTTAAAAGCGAAAAATTCTTTTTATGAAACACTGCCAAATTCTTGACATGAGGGTCATGGTGCAAAATTATAAAAATTGGAACGGCAATTATTATGGCGTCATTTGCATCTGACGTCGCGTGGAAAATGACGTCATATCGGGCCGAAACGTCAGCTGAAGTTTGTCACTTTCTTATTTAAGCAATTTAAGTCAAAAAAAGAAAACAAAATGTCAGCAATATTGATTCAATAGCAAAATATGCTTCCGAAAAGTGCAAAACAGTGCAAAAATGATATCATCTGATATTGCACTAGTGCAAAAATGATATCACTTTTGGATATTATCGCGGCCTTCGTGTAGATATTTAAATTTTGTATGACTATCTCTCAATCAAACATCAAATAAGAGAAGCAGATATTTATAGCTATATAATAAAAAAAGGGTTATTGCACTGATATCGGTGAATATTGTCCCTCGTTGGGATATCTACGGACGCTCGCAAGCTCGCGTCCTTCGATATCCCAACTCGGGACAATATTCACCGATATCAGTGCAATAACCCTAATATTATCATTTTTATTCATCATTAGCTTCGAACTTTGTATTTGGCCTTTAACGATTGCAGCCTATATTTGCTACAAAACGAACACCCTGGACATCAGACAGGTTATGATCATTCAAGACATGCCAAACAAAAGAAAAAAAAACGCTACGTGCGCATACATTCACCACATAACCCAAAGCAAACCAGTAAATTGTTTAGGTTAACTCATTTAAGCCTGGCGTCCCTTTTATGGGACATAAGCAAACAGAATAGCCCCAGATGTGACGCCACAGAACGCGGCGTCCCATCTAGGGCTATTCTGTTTGCTTAGAGGATTTCCATCAAAAATTTATTTAAAAATTGAAAAACACTTCTGATGCCCCTTAAAATGAAAGTGGACTCATCCAATTGATAATGATGGGAGAATCCATTCGTCAAATATGGGTTAAACATTCCATCTTGTATTTACAGTCTCTCATTCGCAAACGTTATACAGGCTCCATTAATATACTGACCACTATTTAAAACAATCATACGCACCCAAACAAAATAAAAAAAACCTATTCTCGCGAGATCAGACGATACCTCATCTTGATCTCTCGCATTTGACGCTTTGAATTATGGGATACAGCCGATTTTGGCTACAGACGACACACGAAGAAAGCTGGGGCATCCCGCATGAATTTCCCAGATCCCATTGGCCAAGTGCGACAGGTCAGTGCGTGAAGCGCTACCTGTCAGCGACAACGAAAAAACCCTCATGATTCAGATTAATATTCCTATCATATACTATGTACATAAAATATTCCATCGGCGGCTGAAATCAACAAAATGTAACCCACTGTGTATATAACTAGTACTCGTATAATGTCACAACAACCTGACAACGTCATAGCTATATCAATATCATGACATCGCCTCTAAGTCGATCTGTTGTTGATATGGTGTTATGTACACACAATAAAGAGCAAACATAAACATTTCAAGCAAATACGAGTAAGACAATGACAATTGCAGAAGAAACTTTGAACATCGAATCATACAATTGTAAAGCAGAAAAACTATTGCATATAATTAATTGTCAGTTCGTTTTCATCGTCTTAGCCACATTAGTTTTTCTTATTCTTTTTCCGCAGATTGCTTTTGGTTTTCTTTGACTCGTTCTTCGCATTCTTCCCAGATTTCTTTTCGGACTTCTTCGACTTCTCTGATTCGTTGCTACCTGCATTCAAACGTTAAAGGTAAGACATGATCATGAAAATGATTTCTCGAATAGTAGTACATTTTTATCAATCAAAAAGTAGACAAAAAGGCATACAGCAACACGAATGTCTTTTGTTTTGTATATGGCGACAAATACCACCAAACACATGAAAAAATGTGAGAGTCCTTTGCAATGCAAAGGATTCTCACATTTTTTCAACAAAAAATAACTGTGTATTTGTAATATTCATGTTTGAAATTTTAACGAATCGTTAACTAACGACATTGTTAATTTTGAACAGCTGGTCCCAGTTGTTAGACATGATGGATCTTAAAATTACTGGAAAAGTCAGTAAATACACAACACTGTTGGTGTTGCTTAAGAATGTTCGCTGCTAACATTTGACATTTCGGAACTTCCGGTTTTTCTTTTGTTGAATATCTCGTAAACGGTTGCAGATGTTTTCCGTATATTTCATATTTGGATACATAATGATGATATGCATTGAACGAGCCATGGAAATTGTCAATCTAAGAAACTTCATTTTTTCACCCCATTTTCTGCAACTTTTCAGAAAAATTTAGTTGTCAGTGAAATTTAGGGTAGGGTAGATTAAACTTGAATATTACACATTTTCAAATTAATTGAACTATTTCTTTGTTTATTTTAGCTGCAGTATATGTGTACATGGTCTTCTAAGTCAGTCTTTGTGTCTTTGGTGTGTTGGTTTTAAAATTTTAGATGGTTTTATGAAATGGGCTTAAAGAAACAAAACAGCTGAAAAAAGGCTGAAAATGGTGATTTTCAAGTTGTTGGTTCTCTCTTATATGCACACTACCCTATATATTTCTTTCTTTTATTCGAAAAATAAAACAAAGTTCTGTGTTGTGTGAAAATACAAGAAAAAGTTTGAATAAACAAATATGGGTTTGGCACATTTCAAAATACTGATTTTTTCCGACTTTTCAAGTATGGGGGCAGGGTTGGAAAAATACTCGTAAAATTTTGTCATCCACTTCAAGTTGCAAATTTTTCTATGCGTTTGGTCCAAAATAGTTTGCGTTACGTAAATATTATGACTTTTGAAAGCATTCTAGGTGTATTTTTGTTCAAGACAGGTTTGTTTCAAAGAATTAAAAATTAAATTAATTTTACTAAATTTAAAACATGATGCTCAGAGGTCTCATTCGCATGTAGCTCGAAAAAATGCACACTACCCTATATTTATTTTGCTTTCAAATGTCTTATGTTGTATTTTGGAATCAAAAAAGAGTGGTTAGAAAAAAAGTTTGAATACTTTTTCATTGGCAGCGAACATCCTTAACCAGAAAGTATGTTACATACCAGTTTCTGATTGGCTAGATTCTTCGCTGCTTGTCCCCTCTGGCTCGTCAGCTGAACAAAGTGAAATGTTTCCTTATATTATACATTAAGCACTTAATGCTACTAGTGTGAGTACATGTATATGTATTTAGTTCATTTACCAGGTCTCCTTTTATATGGTTATATGAGAGGAATCAAGTTAACTTTAGCATTCATTACATGGTGCTTGTTAATCATTTGTAATTGAGCCGCGACGTGAGAAAAACCGGTCTTCGGTGTTTCCGACCAGGTCCGACACAAACCAAGCAGTACAAGCACAGAAGATGACTAGAGGCTGGAAATTTTGGATTTAGAATGAAGAGTAATTGTACTATCCGAGTAGCGAAAACAAAGGCGCTGTGCGAAGCTGATCTGCGCCTTTGTTTTCGCATAGGCGAAAATCCGGTTTTCTCATGATGCGGCTCAATTATGCCTTGAACAAATCTGGCATCAGGCCTCTCAGTCCATTATCTATACTACTTGTACATGTCTGTTTGATTAAACAGTTTTCTGGAATTGACAAATGAAAGTTTTTGTTCTTGATTGACTACACGAGCCTGTATATATCATTTTCTCAAGAGTAAGTACATGAATGCTTGAATGCTAACCTTAGTGATTGGCTAGATTATGAGCGAATCACTGCAAAACTACTGAAGCGTAATAGTAAACCTCTGACATGTGAATGAAATAAATTAAAATTATTTGTAGTGCAAGGGAAATAATCGCACGAAAATGCGAAATAAAGATCCTTTTGATTAGTTACCCTCACAAAACTTCTCAACGAATGTATGTGCATGTGTGTGTGTGTGTGTATGTATGTGTGATTGCTTGAATGTCGCCATGGCTTATCTGTAACTGCATTTCTTTCATGTTCCCTATGTTTTACATGTAATGTAACTGGGAGAAATAAAGTTTGATTGGTTGTAATTATAAATCATGTCACACTTAAATAGTACTAGCTATTATCATTATAACCAACTATTGTTTTGAGGCTAAAAACGTTTGATCATACCTGGGGTCCCGATAACTACAACCTCACAAAGAACAAGGACTTCCTTCTGTTCAGTTACTGCCTTGATTTTGACACGGTGTCCAACTATAGGCGTATCACACTGCATGTAAATACGTTCCCCGGGAACCGCTGGACCTATATACTTGCCACATAGGATATTTTTGCCCTTTGGTTTTACATACACATTGATGTCATGCAACTCATCTCCTATGATAAATTGTGATACATAATAATAAATAGCTGTGGCTAAAACATCATTTTGATACAGTGTACATGCAGGAAAGTCATATTCTGTACAGGAAAATCATAATTATTCCGTATTCAAAACAACAAAAAAGATATATATTGGATTACAATAGGACCATCGAAACAGATCAATGATCAATCTATTATTGCAGTAATGAAATTATATAGGGTGTTAATATACACTGCATTGTAATCATGGAAATCAAAATACTCATGCACAAAAGCATAAAAATTAAACTCAATACTAGTATTACAATGCATCCAACTTTCCAAAGAAAAATGAAGACGTACTGGTCGTGAAAAAGCAAAAACGTAACATTTCTTTGTTTGCATTATAACAACGGTGCTGCACAAATAATTTGTACTTTTGGAAAAATGAAGCCAAATGCCAATTAAGAAAAAACAGAACACAAACCACAGCACTCCTCTGTCGGTATAATAACAACTGTACTAATGTTGTACCATCCACCTAGCCTGACCTTCCACCATGGGTTCTTTGTTTTCTTAGTTCGACTGCAGGTGTTGTAGAAATCTCCATCAATGGCATTACCGGGGCCATACGATTTCTGTTTGTTGGAACTTTTCCCTTTAGCATTGTTACCCTTTTGTTTGGCTACTTTTTTGAATGCGATGTTTTGTACACCTGAATAATACAATAAAGCTCACGGCTATAATGAATGATTGTGTTCATTTTACGAGTACATGTACGTTTGTGTTTGTACTGTAATGCTGATATGATAAGGATGACAGAACGCATAACTTTGAATAAAGGCAAGATATACTTTGTGCACGTTCAGAAATGAAAGGTCCAATCATTATGAGAATTCACCCTATCTTTACGCATTTAATGAAATTGAAATTAAAATGATTATCATAGTTTTGATTTGTTTTTCTCGGTGACCTAAAAATGCCCATTTCCCTCATGGTTGTCCAATGTGTCATTTCACAGCGAATGAGTGGACAAGGAACTACATGTACAAAATAAGCGAAAAGCTAAACCAACGATCCTCGCGTCATAATTCTGAGCAGTGAGAGCCGCAATTTACAAACTATTCAAATGAATCAAAGAATAACACTTACAGCCAGATTGGTCTTGCAGTGTCATTTCACCTAGTTCACATTCCCTACAGACCTCAGATGCTGGCGGCGACCACAGATCTCGTGGACAACGACTACAGGAAACATCGCCAGCCGAGGAATAATGTCCCGCAGGGCATTCCTCACACAGTGACTGTTCTTCATTCGGAACTGTGCCGGCGTTGCATTCTGTGCATTCCGGCATTCCTCCCGGAGACACTGTTCCCTCCTGGCACTGTGCACATTCATGGTCTCCGCTACTTGACAAGGTGCCTGGTGGACAAAGATCACATCCGGATTGGTCAGAGTTAGGAACGGAACCAGCTAAGCACTGCAAACAACTTGAACTCCCGATTTTAGAATATGTTCCCGTTGCGCATGGAAGACACTGAACTCCATCTGAAGAGTAACTACCAGCCAAGCAAGCTTGACATGCTGATTTTTGTCCATTCGGTTCGGTGCCCCCGTCACATTTTGTGCAACTTGGTGCCCCCTCACCTGAAACATGGCCGTCTTCACATGGCCTACACTGGTGATCGCCACTCATAGACCAGGTTCCTGGTTGACAAAGGTCACATCCTGATTGACCAGGATTAGGAACGGAGCCAGCTGAACATTGTAAACAACTTGAACTGCCTATTGTAGAATATGTTCCCGTGGCACATGGAAGACACTGAACTCCATTTGTAGAGTAACTACCAGCTTGGCAAGCTTGACATTTCGATTTCTCATTATTTGGCTCGGTGCCCCCGTCACATTTTGTGCATGTTGGCGCACCCTCACCTGAAACATGTCCGTCTTCACATGGCCTGCATTCGTGATCGCCACTGTTTGACCAGGTTCCAGGTGAACAAGGGCTACATCCTGATTGGTCGGAGTTCGGAATGGAGCCAGCTATGCACTGCAAACAACTTGAACTCCCGATTGTAGAATATGTTCCCGTTGCGCATGGAAGACACTGAACTCCATTTGTAGAGTAACTACCAGCCGAGCAAGCTTGACATGCTGATTTTTGTCCATTCGGTTCGGTGCCCCCGTCACACTTTGTGCAGCTTGGTGCACCCTCGCCTGAAACATGACCGTCTTCACATGCTGTACAATCGTGATCGCCGCTATTAGACCAGGTTCCAGGTTGACATGAGTTGCATCCTGATTGAGCGGAGTTAGGAATAGAACCTGCTGCACAATTGGTGCAGATTGAACTGCCTGCTGTAGAAATTGTTCCACTGGAACATGACCAACATAATAGGCCATTTGTAGAATATGTTCCTGCTGGACACTCCTCGCATTGTGAGAAATCGTTAGAGGGTTTTGTACCTGCTATACATGGCGTACAGCTTGACTGACCTGGCTCAGCTACGGAACCTAAAAGACACCCTTGACAATGAACACCTGTTTCAGAAAAAGTGCCAGCTAAGCAGGTGACGCAGCCAGTCTTTGAAGCGTTCGGTTCTGTGCCAGGATTACATGCATTACAAGATGACGACCCTCCTGCGTCTGCAAATGTGCCAGGGCCACATGGAGTACAAGTGGCTGCGTTTGCTTGTGAAAAATGTCCAACAGAGCAAGCGGTACAGCGCTGGCTACCAACCTCGGATGAAAAGCTTCCAGCTTGGCAGGGTTTACACTGATATTGTTTTTCTTCATCTTGGTAGTATCCCGGTAGACATTGGATGCACGATGGAGCGAATCGGATGTCTGAATATGATCCAACTGGACAGTCAATGCACGTATCATTCAGTATGTATTGGCCCAGTTCACATGTTACTGAAATATACAGGAAAGTTAGACAAATAGAATCCATCATGGGTGGTCAGTGAAGATAGGAAAATCTCAACCCGAGGGTCCATCCGTTCCAGTGGGAAACATCCGTTCCAGTGAAAAACGAGGCTCGCCGAGTTTCCCACTGGAACGATGGACCCGAGGGTTGAGATTTTCCTTTCTCCACTGAACACCACTGATGGATCCTTTTTCTTACATACCCCGATTAGGCCTAAATTCATTTTACCGGTAAAGTAACCTGGTACCGTGCTTTAACTCTGATCAAATGTAAATAAATCGTTGTCAAAGTCAAAAGAGATGCAGTTTTGCAGTTTTGGTTTGTTTTTCGTTGAAAACGAGCGTGAATCAAGATTATACCCAATGAATTCGCACCAATTTAGTCTAGTTTTGTTGAACATTATTGCTGCAAGCAGCTGCTTTGGGCTAGAAACGATCGAATTTAGTCGCGTGCTTTTCTTATCTTGTATGAGCGACCAAGTCAGCAGTGTAAGATCGACTTATCTACCACCACTAAAATACCGGAATTTTTCTATCTTTATGATAAAGGTATGTAAGATATATCAATTTCGCATTTTATACAGATTATATATGGACAGCTACTACTGAATCGTCCGTTTTTGGAACAAGTATCCACGTAGTTTGAGTTTTCACAAGCCACGTCAGAGACGTAAGTCATTCTTTCAGTCCTTACTTTACAGGGTGCAAAATTGAAAACTGTCAATAAAAATGTTGCCTACTGCTTATCAAGTCAGCAATTGGGCTGGTACCTTTATACGGATTAAATGAACCGCGGCGGGGTTTCCGACAAGGTCTGACACACACCGGCCTGTACAGTAAACAGAAGAATGCTAGAAGCTTTACATTTCACATGTAAGTAGAGGAGGGATTGTGCTGTATGTGTGTTGAAAACAAAGGCGATGATCAGAAGTTATTGCACAGCTGGTTTGGCCCTCGGTTTTGCACATATGCAAACATTCGGTGTTCTCAGGTCGCATTTTAATATCGACTGAGTCACGATCAGGGCTGCTTTTCCGACCTAGGCCATGTTATGCGCATATAATTCTATTAGGATATTATCCAAGAATAAATGTTTTTATTTTACCATAACACTTAGGCAAAATAAGTAAGGTCCAATATTCATGTAATATTAAAGGCACATATGTTCCATCTAATATACTTTTTACGGAATTCAGTTTGGACAAAAACTGAAAAAGATGTGGCATAATAAGTGAAACTGTACTTTTGTTATGTTTTTCAATTTTATTGGTGTCTTTAGTTGGCAGGTCAAAAAACTACACCCATGACTAGAACATGATTTTTTGTATATAGTCTTGCATTGTTAAGACAAGGGAAAGTTTAGAATCAATGGAAGTTGAATTTATCCTCACAGTGAACAGTACTTGTTCCTTTAAAAACCATCATTGTTGTGTAGAGTCTGTAGCCCCTATGTTCAGATTGGAAGCTCAAAGCCAGATTCCTATTACCAAGGATAAAATGGTATAATTGTTTTTCAGACTGAGGATTAGTAAAACATGTCTGAAGGGTTTGTCAAGAAATTGTATAAGACTGCTGATATGGTCAAATGTATTTTTGCATGGCCTGTAGAGTCCGTAGCCCCATGGTAAGAGGCACCTTAGAAATTAAGAGTTAGTTGCAATCAAGATTTCGTCCAAATTTTCATATGCAACCATACATGTTAAATTGTAATAAATTAACTGCAACATGGAACATTGAGTTATCTAGGCTGCATATGATCTCATTTAAGCAGCCTAAAACGCTGTTCTGAAGCTCCTATACTGAACTATTCCCATTACCTACCTTGGTAAAATTTGAAAACACAAGAGAACCAAAAGAATTATCACTGGAATACAAACCTGATGGGTCTTAAGTTATTTTAAACCAAGAAAAATGAAAATACAAAGATGTTGATTTTTTGCCTCAAGTGCAACACAAATAGCAACCCTGATCGTGACTCAGCCGATATGTCTTCAACAAAAGAAACTACATGCTACCTGTGACAGTTTCAATGCTTCCAATCTCCAACCCAGTAACATTAGCGGAATCAAGAGCCTCTTGAATTACTTGTGTCACATCTGCTGATTCGTCTGTCAGTGCACCTGCGAATACTACGCCAACACTCCCGGGACTAGTAAAATGAACATTTTCAATTTATTTTTAAAAGCAGTTGAAGTACCAGACATCTATTATTGCTAAATTCAACTTATCTTGTGAAAGATCAGAAAACTGATCAGAAAGATATGTTAATAGTTATGCTATAAAATGTTTATTTTAAAAACAACAATGCGCGAGATGTTCTACAAAACACGAGAAATGGTTATAATATACAGTATGTATTGTATTGTAGCGTTTTATTTAGTACAGTTTCATTTTATGAAACTTTGTTGAAAATGCAAATGAAAGCCAGAGGTAAAATTTTCAAGAAATGACTTTAATCTAAATTTTGTATGACTACTCTAGCCTTATCCCCAGCTTAATTGGTTGAAGCTATTGGAATTCATTCGCACGACGATTGGTGACACAGCCTACTGTTTTCATCATCCAGTGAAAGCTAAAAATCTAAATTTCAGTCCGAAAGAACTTACATTAATTTAACGATCTTGGTCCACAGAAACTCTCGACCAAGTGCAAATATCTGGAAAATTAAACAAACATAGACTGTATAATTTGAATTATTTCCGTATTCATTAGGAAAACTTGCCCATGCAATAAACAGAGATTTTTTCACCTGTTAAAATTGAAAATTTCGTGAGAAAAATTTTGATATTTTTCTTATTTTTGCTCAAAACATAGATTGTGGGTACACGTTAGAACCGCCTCGCCGAGGCGGTTCTAACGAGTACCCACAATCTATGTTTTGGAGCAAAAATAAGAAAAATAGGTATACCCCTGCAAACCCCAGTTTTACTATATAAAAGTGGGGTATAAGGGGGTATACATTACACGGACATGTTTTCCTGATGTTTCTTATGAGACTACTAAGTCTTGTGTTTGTCAAGTCATGCCCAGTTCATTTTTTCTGAACTATGTCATGCTGATAAATGGCAAATTACTGACATCCTAGCGCATCACAAGATTGTTATTATGATTTTGGCCATGTTGATGCAAACTTTGTTTTGATTATAATGCCATTTTGTAAACGTGTCGTTTTAAAGGTCATTTTGGTTCCGTGTTTCGTTGACTAAACAGTTAAAACGGGACAAAGTTGGTCGCGAGAAGGTGACAATAAATATTGCGGCCACTGTAGTTGTTTAAACCGTTTGTATTTATAAACTAAAAATATTATTTACATTGCCTGACATGTTGAAAGCCAGATATTGTGTGCGGGGTAAACAGACAAGTTTTCTTTGAAAATGCATTTAGGCCTCGTACGCTTAGTATATACTAAGAAAAACAATTGAGGGATATGGTTTTTGTTTCGATTTCATTGTTAAAGGAATAATTTTTTCTACCCAAATAATTAATAGATATGTAGCAGAAATCTACTGTACAAAGATTCCATAACATTTTCGCGTTGCCTGGAAGCGCTTCTCGCAGACTTGCAGAAACGTTGGAACACCCCTGAAATTGAAGTTCTAACTGTTGCCTACCCTACCCAATTCTGCCATTCCTCCCCTCTTACTGATTCATTCAACTGCAAAACTGTTTTGATAATCAAAATGCCGGTACTTTTATGTCTAAAATGCATATTAGGAAAATTTCAGGAATCTGCGATTTTTGGTTAAAAACACGATTTTTTACCAAAAAAGATTTTTTCGCTTAAAATGTTGCCCTTTAAGCTACGAGTTTGGTACAGAAAACCGATTTGAGCTACGGGCATTAGTTTAGATTTTATAGCGTTTCAAAACATTTGCTAAAGAACTGAACATTACCTTAATGGGAATTTGCATTACGTGATTAAAAATTTGTCAACACATTTTAAAAAACGCTGTTTTGATAAAACCAGAGCGCACATTCAAAAACGGATTTCAGTTTCATACTCACAGTGCAAAGGGAAACATTTTAAACGAAAAAAATTTTTTGGTTAAAAAATGTGTTTTTTACCAAAAATCACAGATTTCTGAATTTTCCCAAAAGTGCGTTTTAAACATAAAAGTGTCACCATTTCGATTATCAAAACAGTTTTGCATTTGGATGAACCAGCAAGAGGGGGTGAATGAAAGATTTGGATAGGGTAGGGAGCAGTGATTACTTTAATTTTAGGGGTGTTCCATCATTTCTGCAAGTCTGCGAGAAGCGCTTCCAGGCAACGCGAAAATTTTATGGAATCCTTGCACAGTGATGGTTCTGCTACATATCTATTAATTATTTGGGTAGAAAAAATTATACCTTTAGGAATGAAATCGAAACAAAAACCATATCCCTCAATTGTTTTTCTAAGTATATTATGTAAACGTTAAGACAAATAATCATTGTACGAACCACAGCTCGAATCGGCGAATAGAAAAGGAATCCATAAAATGCTGGACTACCAAAAACGGCCAGGGCTGGAACCCACGTGGCCCTTGTATCAAAGAGTGTCACCAGAAATTGCTCTGTTAGATATAAGCAAACATATGTAACGTTAAACAAATGCCTGGACCATAAATTCTGAACTGAAAAAGTGATATGAATTTAACTTTTGAAATGAAAAGGTTTTGATTTAAAGATGAAAAAAGTGTTGTTTTTTTTTTCCAGAAAAACGCAATATTGGTTTCTCAACTGTCAAGTGCAGAAATGCCATATCAATACAGAAGTCACAGACAGCTGTATCTGGCGTCGCGTGAAATCCAGGTAGTGAAAACTTACTGAAATGTGAAAAAGCCTCTTTATAATCTGATAATGACATCAAAACGATACTCACTTGACCAGCATGGTATAAATGGATCTTGACACTCGTAGTCTTTTCTTCTATTGATACAACATTTATCTGCCTCTTCTGAACAAGGATTTTTGTCACACTCATTAATATCTACAAACATAAATACATAATTTTAAAAATGAATGATTAATATGTAAATAAATTGATAGATAAGTAGATAAAGTAATACGAGTTGCAACGAGGGAAATGTGATTCTGCGAGCCGAACAAAAAAGAGAAAAGCCCGTTAGTGGAAAAGTAAAACTATTCACCATTATGCCACTATCTTTACTCACATCAAAAGAATTGAGTTCGTAATGTACGCATTGGTCTATTTAAAGCGCATCGTCGCATTACTTAAACACTCCTCTCGAAACTTGGTCTCGGAAACACATGTTCCGGCAGTTGAACTTATCTCATCTGCAATTTTTGCTTGGCGCCACAGCGTCAAGCGATTGAAACGGAACGAGGATTTCTCCTCAATCTGTGGGGGTTTTCCTTCAATCTGTAGGGTTTCTCTTTGACATCCAGGGGCCTGGTTCCAGTCGCAATGTTTTGATACATTTCTTGCATAATAAAGCAATTGAAGACGGAAACCAGACTTGCTCTCCGCCGTTTTATTAGAATGTCGTACTATCTAACGTTAAACATTTAGCTGGCGTTCTGGACGGATAATGCTAAAACCCAGAACTTTGTCCTAGGTCCGACCAAGTACGAAAGCTTGAAATCCACCGTAGGGAGGAAGTGTTCATGACCGATGCGATCCATCGAGTTACCGAAAAACTCCACAAACCTACGAAAAACCACAACACACGGACAAATAATGGTATATACAGACTAGCCAAGCGTTCCTTTTAACAAGGAAAATTTATTTTGGTACCTACATTATATCAAAGGGAAAATTTATTATCGGAACACTTTCTTTATCACCCAGTCCTTTATTATGAGTCAAATAAGAAAACTAATCGTGTCAAGGGTCATTTCTGATTCTGATTTTATGTTTAGAAACAATAACCTGCGTTTGATGATGTAAATGCAATGGAAAAACTGAATTGGTACCTGCAGTCATAATGTATGTCCGCCTCCATGTCCGTCTCATCTGGCTCCATTAACTTAAGCCTGGCGTCCCTTTTATGACACATATGCAAACAGAATGACCCCAGATGTGACGCCGCAGAACGCGGCGTCCCATCTGGGGCTATTCTGTTTGCCTATAGAATTTTCATCGAAAAATTGAATAAAATTTTAAAATCACTCCTGACGCCCCTAAAATGAAAGTTGACTCACCCTAATGATAATGATGGGAAAATCCATTCGTCAAATATGGGTTAACCTGTCTTACCTTTACAACACCTGCTACCTTCCCTCCAACGGTTTTGCCATTCGCAGTATCTATCCTTTACGTAATTTAACAGCATCCACGATGGAACTTCAACGTCACATGTTTTGTCCTGTAGTTTCTCTGTGAATTGATAAAAGGCCAGATATATGAAATATTGGGTAACCTATGCTGAGTTTGCAATACCTTTGAATTGAAAGTTGTACTTAATAAACATAATTGGAAAACACCACAAACCCCAACCCGACCAACCCAAAACATAGATAAAACAAAGAATCTACACTAGATAAGAATAACTTCAAACAAATAAATTAAATGTCTGGCTCACGCATAATTTCGTTCTGATGAAAATGAAATTGCAATAACTTCAAGGACGAATAAAACTGCCTCAGCGATTTTTTCTCCACTGTCTCTAATATAAGGTATGCAAAAAGGGTATGGGTACGTAAATCAATGGATTAAAATAACTGACTTACCAGTGCGATTGGTAGTGGTTGTAAGCTTGCTACAGGTACCGTGCACACCAGTGTTGTCGCCGCACGCATTAAAATAACTGACTTACCAGTGCAAGTTGTTCCTATGTATCGATGGTCACAGTCACATTTGAAGTCAGTTGTTGTAAGCTTGCTACAGGTACCGTGCACACCAGTGTTGTCGCCGCACGGATTCGGATCGCAAGGATCTGTGTCTATTTTGGTAAATAGAAGAAATAACGACAACATGTCTATCTCAAATACACCGTGCTTTTCAGTCTCAGAAAATAACAAAGGTTTTTTTTTTTTTTTTTTTTTTTTTTCTTTGTCTTGCAAGGGACTTCTTAACTATTATTGTAGAAACTCATTGAGCCTCCTTAAAATTATGATGCGGTTTAAACGAATACCGTATCCACATTCATATTTATGGAAAAGCGGAGGTGACTAATCATTACAATGGAGTAATATTTTAATCACAATTTGAATAATTACATTACAAAACGTTTGTATGGTTGTGGTCTGAGGTAAAGACTGTTTTGAGGGTTATTTAGGCAAGTCAAAGTCACCAGAACCATTACAATCAATTTTGAACGACATTGAATTATACTGTAACACGTGGGGTTTGAAAATAAATACAGCTAAAACAAAAGCAATGACTTTCGAAACTAGTAGGTATGCAACACAGTATGATTTCTATCTCAATAACGTTAAGTTAGAAGTAGTTACAGTGTATGTCTTTCAAGTACCTAGGTATTTACTTTTTAAGAAGGTTAGAAAGTCTACAAATCTTTCTGGTCTTTATGGCGAATTGGGCAGATACCCTTTGCTTGTGTATAGGAAAATAAGTATGAGTCGATACTGGATAAAACTTCTTTCATCTAGTGATACTTTTATACCCAAGAGAATGATATAATATGTTAAAACTTGATTTGGATACTAGAAATACATATAATGATTCCAATTGGGCTTTTCAAATAAAAAGTATCGTAGACAGTCTTGGATTTAGCAACATTTGCATTCATCAAAATAATATAGATATCCCCCTTCAATAAAACAACGACTTCTCGATACATATAAACAATCATGGTATTCGGCCATCAATAACTCTGATAGACTCGAAACATATGCAAGATTCAAACATGAATTCGAAATTGAAAAATACCTTTATTTTATTAAAGTAAAGAAATATAAAATCGCTCTGACTCAGTTCAGGCTATCCTCACACACTCTGGCAATTGTACGCGGAAGAATTGAGCACATAAGTAGAAATAAACGAGTCTGTAACAAATTATGCAATAGCAATATAATCGAAAATGAATTTCATTTTATAGTAGTTTTTCCGCTATATAGGGAATTGCATAACCAATACCTAAAACCATACTTTTGTCGTTGGCCAATGTTAAATAAATTTGATTCTTTGATGTCAAATATGAATAAAAAATTCCTTAAAAATGTTGCTAAATTCATCTATTATGTCATGATCTTAAGACAAAATAGTATATCATAGTAGTTATAATGAATGACAATACATTTGTTAAGCTCCTCGTAAACTTATATGTTTTGTGTTTGCATGCATGTTCTCACTAATGTATATATGTTTTGTAGGCTACAAGCATTGTTTATGTGCTTAATGCTGAATAAAATTATGTTATGTTATCTTATGTTATAATGTTATGTTATCTTATGTTATAAATACGTGCTAAAATGTATCTATGGCGTGTTTAATTGTTATCATTCATGTACAATATCAACAAACCTTTGCATGCAGGGACAGGACCTGTCCATCCTGATTCTGAGCAAGTCCTTGACATGCTAGCTGAGTCCTCAGGAGTATATCCTGCTGCGCATGTGTATGTGATTTCGTCGTTAATGTCATAGGAAGATATATCAGGAAATCTTACGGCGTTTGCGATGTCAACCAATGGGCATGCTGCAAGACACAATCAGTGCGATAAAAATGCAAATAAAAGTACTACAGATCCAGCGACAGGAAAACAAATGCATTTACGTGAACGCTTTAACCAGATCTTTACCAAAACAGAAATGATGTATAAGTGTTTGATGTTAAGACGATTTTACGCTTTATTCGTTTATTTATAGATCTAATTTATGTTCAAATGGATTACATAAAATTAACTTTTAAGCTGAAGTTATGATATTAATTGGATAAGTAATCCAAAGTATGAAGATTTTACTACTGTCTGTCTTTTCTCCCCTGTAGCTCAATATATCCCCTCATACCTGTGCATAGATCAGCTGGCTAACTTGCACTCCGATACACTTCGTGACCTCGCTCCTCTCTCATGACATGGAGAGGTCTAACGGAATACCGATTGAAATATTCCGTCTAACCTGTGCATATTGGTGCCGTTTCTGACCAGGATCCACCTTCACACTGTCTCGACATACTACCGGTACTGTATTGATAGCCATCTTTACATATGTATACGATGCATTCGCCATCGCTGTATTCAGCTTTGTTCGGTGAATAGTCGACATTTTGAGCACCTATGACTGCATTAGTGCCTGAACAGGTTGTCGCTTAAAATGAATAAAGTTATCGAGATGTAAAGGACCTGCAGTTTCATAAAAACTTTTACATACATGTGTGTAGTTAACAAGAAAAACTGAATATTATAGCATACAAGTAAGTATACGGTAACATTTTATCAACTTAACAAATACAATCTTTGCACAATATTGAAACAAGGTTCTTTGCACTTCGATATTGTACATTACCTGGACATGTATTTGTGTTAGAACAGGAGCATAGAAACCCGCTACCTTCATTACCACAATTGTTGGTGCCACCGCATGGATAAAGAGCACACCCATCTAAAATGTATTGAATAGTTATCTTGGTTGAAATACATTTCGTTCCGTATGCATTAACCCTCTAGTTTAATTTAAACATAATTATTGCTCTTGTCCGGCAATGGGGTTGGGCGGGCCACAAGTTTTACCAACATTAGTTACGGCCCTTCCCCTACAAAGGTTTAAGTACATAATAAAAACGTAGACTTAACATATACTAAACGTTTTAAAAGAAAGATCAATCTAGAATATAATAAACAGTGAAGAACGATGCATGATACAGTGTAATAAAAATCCCAGAAGCTGAACTTAATATGATTTTTAGATGTGGAGTGATAAGATGGCTTTGTCGGAGGGTTTGGCGTTCTTAGAGTAGTTTTAATAGCATATCTAAGAATCTTGCTTTTAACCATCTATAAAATATCGGCCCAGAAAAAAAAATCATGAACAATCACTACGCTCATGGTCTAGCTAGATGAAATACAAATTTTACGATCAGCTAAGCTAATTATCTGCATAAAACTTGTTTCAGTAGGGTAATTATCAACCATATTTAGGATGTGAAACAATGAGTGTTCTTTGAGATTAATGCATTTGCTGTGCGCTCTCTGGGTCGATGGTTTTGGATTCTAACACACCTCGCCTATATAGCCAATGGTAAAAAACGTGTTATATTGTGCAACAATTTCACTGGGCGAATAAGCGTGACGTTACTTTGCGGCATTTGTGACGTCAGCTATCCCACAAAGCAGCGTTAGACGGTGAAACGTCGTTTTAGCGCACAACAAACGTAATAAGTGTGTGTAAATACCAGCATTATAGTCAAATATTTGGCGGGATATCTGCAATGCAATGGCGGAAAGCTGAACGATATCGACGGTTTCAGCAACATTTATTCCGTTTATTGTGTGTTAGAATCGAAATAGATCAGCTCAAGTGCGTGAATTTGTCATAGGCTAACTCCTATATGGCTATTCCCATATCCAATAAAACGTCCCATCTATGCCTAGTGAATGTCCCTTGTGAAAGACCCAGTTGGTAGACGTAGCTTTAGGTACGGATAGGTACTGGTTTTTATACAAGTTTCCCATCATTCATTCACACTCTGTTTACATCGCCATTGTATTGCACATCGGCATTCATTTCGTAAACATTTTCAATTGGCATTTATCATCAATAAATATATTGTTCCAATATATTGTTACAGGTATGTTGTTGTTTAATATTCCTTTGTCATTTTGAGACAGAAATTGTAACCATTTGCTGAAAAGAAATGTGTAGTTTTGCAAGTTATGTATTTTCACCGGTAAAGGCTGCAAGGTATACACATTTATTTTATACTTTACAGTGAAAACCAATGTATATCAAAACTTGATAAAATTGGTATTTTCATTGATATGAAATTTCACTGATATCAAATCTCACTGATATCAAAAGTCACTAGTGACTGATATCAGCCTATATCGTCACTGTAGATTTTGGATTACTTCTGACGTTTCCATTTACTTGACGTCATTAAATGTGTCTCACTTCAGAAATTCAAACGCCTATAACTCCGTTATTTATGAACGAAAACATAAAGTGTGGGTATTCATTTTCTTATTTAGAATGTAAGGAACAATGTGGTACCAAAATTATTTGTGTTTTCAAAAATTTTTGGTTTTTGCATTTTCACCGCCTGCCTTGTGTATTGGAAAATGCCTGTGTATTGTATAAAATAAAAAGAAAATTTGCTTTTTTTCGGTGAATACCAAATATATTTCATCTCGTGAGTTGAAAACATCAAAATTTTCACTCGTGCTGCGCACTCGTGAAAATTCTGATGTTTTCAACTTACTCGATGAAATATATTTGGTATTCACCTCAAAAAAGCAAATATCCTCTATATGTCAATACACAGTTTTAATGGTAAACACGATTCATTCACACTCTGTTTACATCGCCATTGTATTGCACATCGGCATTCATTTCGTAAACATTTTCAATTGGCATTTATCATCAATAAATATATTGTTCCAATATATTGTTACAGGCTCTCTATCCCATCCCTGTTGACAGAACTCACGTTTTCGCCAAGAGCCCAGCTGGAGGTCAGTAGCCACTGGGCCTAGCGACCACACTCCGTGACAATACCACTCTACCACGTCGCTGTAAAAGCCGGCTTGTACCGCAAGGCAGTACAAGTGTGTTATATACCCATACCCTGTGACATTCTCCCCCACCAAATTGGGCTTCGTCCCCGAAGTCCCAGGCCATAGAGTTTATCGTAGAAACAAACTCGGGGAATTACTGCACGGGTCATAGGATTAAACGTTGGGCGCCAAATGTAACAGGCGAAGAATTTTTTTTTCCCTAACAGGGATCGAACCAGGTTCTCCCGCGTGCTAAGCGAACACTCTACCACGTCGCTGTAAAAGCCGGCTTGTACCGCAAGGCAGTACAAGTGTGATATATACCCATACCCTGTGACAAATTGTTGAGTAATAATTCACTGTTTGTCGGTCAGTTGTAAGAAGATAAATGACTCGCGCTACGCGCTCGTGATTTGATCTTCTTTACAACTGACCTCCAAACAGTGAATTATTACTCAACAATTCACTGCTAGAGCTGATCTATTTCTAAATTCTAACACACATCGCCTACATAGCCAATGGTAAAAAAACGTGTTATATTGTGCAACAATTTCACTGGGCGAATAAGCGTGACGTTACTTTGCGGGATTTGTGACGTCAGCTATCCCAAAAAGCAGCGTTAGACGGTGAAACGTCGTTTTAGCGCACAACAAACGTAATGAGTGTGTGTAAATACCAGCATTACAGTCAAATATTTGGCGGGATATCAGCAATGCAATGGCGGAAAGCTGAACGATATCGACGGTTTCAGCATATTGTGTGTTAGAATCGAAATAGATCAGCTCAAGTGCGTGAATTGTTGAGTAATAATTCACTGTTTGTCGGTCAGTTGTAAGAAGATAAATCACTCGCGCTACGCGCTCGTGATTTAAGAAATAGATCAGCTCTGGCAGTGAATTGTTGAGTAATAATTCACTGTTTGGAGGTCAGTTGTAAAGAAGATCAAATCACGAGCGCGTAGCGCGAGTGATTTATCTTCTTGCAACTGACCGACAAACAGTGAATTATTACTCAAAAATTCACGCACTTGAGCTGATCTATTTCGATTCTAACACACAATAAACGGAATAAATGCTGATGAAACCGTCGATATCGTTCAGCTTTCTTCCATTGCATTGCAGATATCCCGCCAAATATTTGACTGTAATGCTGGTATTTACACACACTTATTACGTTTGCTGTGCGCTAAAACGACGTTTCACCGTCTAACGCTGCTTTGTGGGATAGCTGACGTCACAAATGCCGCAAAGTAACGTCACGCTTATTTGCCCAGTGAAATTGTTGCACAATATAACACGTTTTTTTACCATTGGCTATATAGGCGAGGTGTGTTAGAATTGATCTTCTTTACAACTGACCTCCAAACAGTGAATTATTACTCAACAATTCACTGCTAGAGCTGATCTATTTCTTAAATAATATTTTGTGTCAAGAGAATAGTGGAGCATGTATACTTACCAAAATACCGTTCGTAGAACTTCAGAAAAGCTTCTCCAAGTGCAACGGAATAGTCAGCTTGATACGTTATACGACCTTTTGAAGATATCTCAATCTGGAGCACATTAATGTTATCCCTGTGTCCGTTCGTGATGGGACTATATTCTGCGGCGAAATATGTTGCTCCGTCGGGGTGAAGATTTGTATCTGACGGCACGGCTTCTAGTGGAACGCCATTTACAATCGCATCTTCAATATACTTTCCAAGACTGTATTCTCCCTGCAGCAAGTCACCTAAAGTTGCACCTGTCCTAGACACAAGAAGTTTTAGCGAGGACTCATCTGCTTTGCTGTTCAACAGAGTCGTGTCTTCGAGCTCAGATGCAGTCATCATACTTCCTATTAAATAAAAATATGAGCCGCCTCGTGGGAAAACCATCAATGTGGTTTCCGAACAGGTCTGACACAAACCGGCCTGTACAGCTTCAGAAGCAGACTAGAAGCTTGAAATTTTGGAGTCGAGTAGAGGAGGAATTGTACTATCCGAGTAGCGAAAACAAAGGCGCTGATCAGCTTCGCAGTTACTGTGAAGCTGGTCTGCGCCTTTGTTTTCGCCTAGGCAGATTGTTGGTTTTCCCATGTGGCGGCTTATATGTATCTGTATACATAATTACCTACTAGCTAAAATATTTTGTATGGCTTATCATTGCAACCATCTTTAACCCATATTTTACGAATGGATTTTTCCATCATTATCATTTGGATGAGTCCATTTTCATTTTAGGGGTGTTAGGAGTGATTTTTATTTTTTATCTCATTTTTCGATGGAATTAGTCTGTGCAAACAGAATGGCCCCAGATGGGACGCTGCGTTCTGCGGCGTCACATCTGGGGCTATTCTGATTGCCTATGTCCGATAAAAGTGACGCGAGGCTTACATGAGTTAAAATACCACTGAATGATAAGGGCATTTAAGGCTAAGCTAATAAATGACACCATTTGTTTAAATATTAAAGATTCAAATTAAGTAGATTTTAACTTACCTATCATTGTCCAGTCCTTCCTAGCATGTCCATGAATATCAAACAAAATCCCAGGTCGTCCTCCAACATCCGCCACAAGCTCAGTCAGACCATCATGGTACTGCGTGTATACTTTCTTCATTTCTTCTTCCCCAAATGTAGCAAGCCCGTCATCATCATACCGATTGACGTCCAGCCATCTTCGGTGCGGCATGCTCACTATAATACTAGGGCACCTTCCGGTATTTTCCAGAATGTAGTTGTATACTCTGTAGGCCACTTCGTTGCTTCTGAAGTCACTCTTAACATTTTCACCTGCCAGACAACAGCTGAAAGCAAAATCATGGTCAATGGAGAGCTGTCTCCGACACAAAGTATCCATGCAGAATCTCACAAGCGTTTTCATAATGCAACAATCACGCACGCACGCACACACGCACGCGCACGCGCACATGCATTTTAGCATACCTGGTGTCTTTGCACTGTGTAGGATCATTGTTAATATAGCAGTCATGGTTGAAAGCACACTTAGTTCCATTATCACAACCATATGTTCTGTTCAGGAAGGGAAACTTCGTATATATCCCGGCGTGAGGTACCGCCAGGATCATGTCAAGATTTCCTCGTCGTTTTATCACACAGTCTTTACATTCTGTGTTATCTGTAAGTATGCGAGTTAAATGTAAAGCTGACAGTTCGTCTTGAAAGATAAAGACCATCCTTATTTCTGGATCTTCATTGTTATTTAGTGAGATGGACTGACTTAAGCAATTTATTGATCTCAACTGTCGGTTGCAAGTAGAGCAGACAATCAACTGTTCTAATGCTACAACATCTAGTAATGGTCCTTTAAATCTACACAGGCGTGCTTTAGTTGCTTTCTTTGAGCTTCGTTCATCGTTTTTTCGTAATATTCAGTAGCCTGGGTCCATCGTCAATATATTTTTTGTCAATTTCCGACAATGAGATACAAAGGCATTAGTTACTGGTAGCCGCTATATTGACCAACAGTGGTTTTTAGTGAAACATGAAATTTCTCCCTGATCTTTCTGTATTGAAAATAAAAAATATTTTCTGCTTTCTTCCTCAGCTAGATGTCTTGAGTGTCCCTGAGCTTAGACTTGACAGTCTTACTTATACTCTTGTACGCTGCCATCTTCAATGCTGAACTGATTTTGACTTTATATAACCTTGATGTGCCTTCATGTACCTTTGTCGTTAAATTGGGTGCCCTAATGTATTTGCAGCGGAAAAATAAGCTAACTACACTTAATATCGCAAACACTGTGTATGTTTTGTCATCAAATGAGTAAAAAACAAATCTAACCTTCAGTCGGACAGCAAGGCTTGTCATTTGTGTTGTCCGGATCTGGAATAAATAAATAAATAAATAAATAAATGAATAAATAAGAACCATTTCCATTTGAAGCATAGTTTCATAATTATGATGTTTCTACTTGCTTCGATTCTAAAATAATGCAGGTTTTGTTATTTTTTACCCTTAGAATACGTGAAACAGATATTTAGTGATATATTAAGGCCACTGACTGAAATTTCAACTCGAGTGTATTTCATACGTTATACTACATGTACGAGAGTCGTTCAAGAATTAATGACAATAGTTCCATAAAAATTTACTATCAACACTTTTGTGATCAAGCATTTAAAAATGTATGCTATTCGACCAGTGTAGCATTTTACCTATTCCTTTGTTTAGATCAATGGGTTCACATATGACTTCATCTCGGCATACTGGTTCAAGATTACCATTCACATAGCCAACTGAAATGAAAAATCTAATCATTATAATAAACTCAGCGTCAATGAAAAGTTACCACCACTAAAATTTCGATATTTTGAAAAATATAAAATTTCTATCAAACATTTTGGTTTCATTCATGATTCTGGTCAACAGTGTATTGATTCACACTGGGTGCTTCCTTGGTCCCGATATAAAAAGGTTTTGTTTGACTTTTTGGTAACGGATTTTGTTCTACTTCTTTAACACAGTAAATCTCCACAAAACAGAGTCGACAATAACATAAATCGCTTGATTTATATCACTATTTAACGAATCAAATTAAATCTTACTATAAAATTGCATTCAAAGCACCATATTATGACTTGAAATTCTTTCAATGACGTCATAAATTAGAATCAAATCAAATCTTTGACCAAATTCTAGGAATTATTGTAGAAAAAAATCTTATACCGGAATCAAACAAAACCAAATCCTATCGGGACCTATAGTAAAAGTCAAACAAAACCTTTTTATATCGGGACGAAGGAAGCACCCAGTGATTCAGTGACATAAAACATTCCATTAGTCCTGGAACTATGGTGCACTTGATACGGTGCAATTTGGGGATTTTCGAAAAGTTTGAGACCTAGAAAGCACTTTTCTTACCAGTCGTCATGCCTTCTCATGCCTCTGACACCCACACCAATTGGTTTATTTATTTATTTATTATTTTTTTTTTTGGGGGGGGGGGGGGGGTGTGGGGGCTGGAGGAATAGAGGACTTAACTTTCAGGTAGTGCCCAAATTTTGCATTTTTCTATACATTTCAATGGAAGCTTCTGATATTCGTATAGTCTATTCGGCTGTGATGACCACCTTTTTCAATAGCAATGATGGATGGCATCTTATGCCATGAAAATAAACGATGAAGCATCAGCATTAGTCTCTTCAGAATGAATCAAATATTGTCATATGTTAATTGAACCTGATAACTGATACTGGTAACTCTTGTATATATGCGCTCGGACTTGCATGTTATGATAAATTCAAATAAATTGTCACTTAAGTGTCGGTCCCACTGGAACGTAAGCAATCGAACGATTGTGTAATCATTAGTTTTGTGATAAGACTGCGTATTCAACTTATGTAAAATGTTTTCCAACGTGTTTATGCCTTTTTGATTTGCATATCGGGGCCAAAGAAATGACCCCAAATTAATATTTAGAGATCTTAAGCGCAGTGGGACCCGCACTTAATGCCTAGGTCACATTAGCGCTTACGGATGCCGCGGATAGTTGCGAATACTATACGTAGCGATCCGCAGAATTTTGTGGGCGGGGCTAACGGTTCTTAATGAATTTATTACCTTTAAATACGAATAAATACGGTTAGTTCAGGAAAGATACGGATACGTTCGTAGATAGTTACGGATAAATTCGAATACATACGATTAAGATACTTGACTAAATGCCTTTCGATACCATCTGTTACGATTAGATACAGACATACACCTTCAGGTACGTAATGTTACGTTTTCTTGCGTATATAACGGTGAAATCTGATGCAAGAAAACGCAGGTTTTGGTAAAACTACAGTCACACTAGCACATCCGGATGATGCGGACGCTGCGGACCGGCCTTTCGTATCTGTCCGTCATATCCGTAACAATTCGTATCTTTTCCGTATATGTCCGTATCTTAACGTATTGTATATGCAAGTCCGTTTCCATCCGCGCCAAAATTTTGAAAAAAGTCAAAAATTGGGCACGGATGAAACATCCGTAATAATACGTAATGACATGTAACTGAAGGCATTGATTCGAATATTTCCGTATCTAAACCGTACCACATTGTACCGCAAATCCTATTTTGGCATCCAAACTGGGGTCGAATTTCGTAATTTGACATTCAAAATCCTATTTTGACATTCGAACTGGGGCCGAAGTTCGTATTTTGACATTCAAAATCCTACTTTGAAATTCGAACTTGGGCCGAATTTCGTATTTTGACTTTCAAAATCCTATTTGACATTCAAACTGGGACCGAATTTCGTATTTTGACTTTCAAAATCCTATTTTGACATTCGAACTGGGGCCGCAGTTCGTATTTTGACTTTCAAAATCCTATTTTGACATTCAAACTTGGGCCGAATTTCGTATTTTGACTTTCAAAATCCTATTTTGACATTCAAACTGGGACCGAATTTCGTATTTTGACTTTCAAAATCCTATTGTGACATTCGAACTGGGACCGAATTTCGTACTTTGACTTTCAAAATCCTATTTTGACATTCGAACTGGGGCCGAAGTTCGTATTTTGACATTCAAAATCCTATTTTGACATTCGAACTTGGGCCGAATTTCGTATTTTGACTTTCAAAATCCTATTTGACATTCGAACTGGGACCGAATTTCGTATTTTGACTTTCAAAATCCTATTTTGATATTCGAACTGGGGCCGCAGTTCGTATTTTGACATTCAAAATCCTATTTAGACATTCAAACTGGGGCCGAATTTCGTATTTTGACTTTCAAAATCCTATTTTGACATTCGAACTGGGACCGAATTTCGTATTTTGACTTTCAAAATCCTACTTTGACATACGAACTGGTACCGAATTTCTTATTCTGACATTCAAAATCCTATTTTGACATTCGAACTGGGACCGAATTTCGTATTTTGACTTTCAAAATCCTATTGTGACATTCGAACTGGGACCGAATTTCGTATTTTGACTTTCAAAATCCTATTGTGACATTCGAACTGGGACCGAATTTCGTATTTTGACTTTCAAAATCCTATTTTGACATTCGAACTGGGACCGTATTTCGTATTTTGACATTCAAAATCCTATTTTGACATTCGAACTGGTGCCGAACTTCGTTTTTTGACATTCAAAGTCCTATTTTGACATTCGAACTGGGACCGAATTTCGTATTTTGACATTCAAAATCCTATTTTGACATTTGAACTGGGACCGAATTTCGTACTTTGACTTTCAAAATCCTATTTTTACATTCGAACTGGGGCCGAAGTTCGTATTTTGACTTTCAAAATCCTATTTTGACATTCGAGCTGGGGCCGCAGTTCGTATTTTGACATTCAAAATCCTATTTTGACATTCAAACTTGGGCCGAATTTCGTATTTTGACTTTCAAAATCCTATTTTGACATTCGAACTGGGACCGAATTTCGTATTTTGACTTTCAAAATCCTATTTTGACATACGAACTGGTACCAAATTTCTTATTCTGACATTCAAAATCCTATTTTGACATTCGAACTGGGATCGAATATCGTATTTTGACTTTCAAAATCCTATTGTGACATTCGAACTGGGACCGAATTTCGTATTTTGACTTTCAAAATCCTATTTTGACATTCGAACTGGGGCCGCAGTTCGTATTTTGACATTCAAAATCCTATTTTGACATTCAAACTGGGGCCGAATTTCGTATTTTGACTTTCAAAATCCTATTTTGACATTCGAACTGGGACCGAATTTCGTATTTTGACTTTCAAAATCCTATTTTGACATACGAACTGGTACCGAATTTCTTATACTGACATTCAAAATCCTATTTTGACATTCGAACTGGGACCGAATTTCGTATTTTGACTTTCAAAATCCTATTGTGACATTCGAACTGGGACCGAATTTCGTATTTTGACTTTCAAAATCCTATTTTGACATTCGAACTGGGACCGTATTTCGTATTTTGACATTCAAAAGCCTATTTTGACATTCGAACTGGTGCCGAACTTCGTATTTTGACTTTCAAAATGCTATTTTGACATTCGAACTGGGACCGCATTTCGTATCTTGACTTTCTTAATCATATTTTTACATTCGAACTGGAGCTGAATTTCGTATTTTGACATTCAAAGTCTTATTTTGACATTCGAACTGGGACCGAATTTCGTATTTTGACTTTCAAAATCCTATTGTGACATTCGAACTGGGACCGAATTTCGTATTTTGACTTTCAAAATCCTATTTTGACATTCGAACTGGGGCCGAATTTCGTATTTTGACTTTCAAAATCCTATTTTGACATGCAAACTGGGACCGAATTTCGTAATTTGACTTTCAAAATGCTATTTTGACATTCGAACTGGGACCGCATTTATTAACTTGACTTTCTTAATCCTATTTTTACATTCGAACTGGAGCCGAATTTCGTATTTTGACATTCAAAGTCTTATTTTGACATTCGAACTGGGACCGAATTTCGTATTTTGACATTCAAAATCCTATTTTGACATTCGAACTGGGACCGAATTTCGTATTTTGACTTTCTAAATCCTATTTTTACATTCGAACTGGGGCCGAATTTCGTATTTTGACTTTCAAAATCCTATTTTGACATTCGAACTGGGACCGAATTTCGTATTTTGACTTTCAAAATCCTATTTTGACATTCGAATTGTGACCGAATTTCGTATTTTGACTTTCTAAATCCTATTTTTACATTCGAAATTGGGCCGAATTTCGTATTTTGACTTTCAAACTCCTATATTGACATTCGAACTGGGACCGAATTTCGTATTTTGACTTTCAAAATTCTATTTTGACATTCGAACTGGGACCAAATTTTGACATTCAAAATCCTATTTTGACATTCGAACTGGGATCGAATATCGTATTTTGACTTTCAAAATCCTATTTTGACATTCGAACTGGGGCCGAATTTCGTATTTGACATTCAAAATCCTAATTTGACATTCCAACTTTGGCCGAATTTTGTATTTTAACTTTCAAAATCCTATTTTGACATTCGAACTGGGACCGAATTTCTTATTTATACGGTCGTTCTAGAACGGACCCGCGAAGCGGGTCCGTTCGTTCGGAACGAACGACTATATAGTCGAACGGCAACGACGTCAAAAGTTGTGAAAGTATTTACAAAACGTCACCAAGCGCGTCACAAAATAATCCCTTAAAAATGGCGTCATAAAAATGGCGCGAAATTCGTCATAATTTCAGCAGAGTTCATGTTATTATCGTGTGCGTCGCATGCACTGACAGCATTTTCTTGATATTTGATAACGTTTTGGCATCCTTTTTACAGCTTTATGTCACTTTCAAACAAGTTTTAGGTCATGTGTTGCTTTTTAAATGCACGGAAAACTGAAGCATCAGAATCTCAAAAAAATCTTCTTGTGAAACACCTGCCTCAGAAAATAATGGAACAAAAAAATCCCCCAGAGGGAAAGTCGATGTTGGTATCAAAATTCTCTCAAAGAAACCCTTGGCCATCTTTCTGCTAAACCCCTTCGTGGGAGAAGTTTCCTGTGCTGAGCAAGTCGCTATCAAAGTTGAAGCTTTGTATCTCGTTAAATACGATCAAATCATGCATACGAACATAAGTTTCTGGGGTTATTTTTCATAAAATGAACACACAAAGACATACCTTACAAGAATTATTTCATAAGGAAGCTACTGTCATGTCTGTTTGTTATGATTTTACAAATTCAATGTGACGTAATCATTGAAACGTCATAAGTTGCGTTCGATTTTCAACCACTAGTCTACAAGTACTTGAACAGAATGGAATGCAAATGTACAAGTTTCTGCAGCACACTTTGAGAAATCAATTACTAAAAAGATGTTGCGTAGACAACAGTACAGGTTGAAATAAAATCCCGACAAAGTTACTTACCCGTATCTGCAGCTAATATAATGTAAAACCTCTACATAACGGGAGTAGCCTACTTACGTACCGTGGGATGACTGTGTGAATTTTTTTTAAATTTAGCTGTACACATTGATTTATTTTCGTTAATTCTGTCGTGATTGCTATACTGAGGTTCGACACTTGCTATCTGCCAGGCTTAATTGACCCCGACATCATTCGTGGTTTCGGTCGGTACCCCCCCCCCCCCACACACACACACCCACGCACCCCCCCCCCCCACAAAAAAGCCCATTAAAAATAGATTTAAACAATGATAATGTGATAGTGTCAATGGTGATTTGGTTATGAAACTGTTTCTGTGGTCATTTTCATCTCTCTGACTGTTAAATATCGTCACCTGCTTGCAAGCCTGAGCCTGCAATGGTTGCAAGAATGTGGAATGAGTGCTATAGTTACATCAAGGTGGCTTGCCAATCAGCCCACCATGGACGAAACGGTAATTAATCAATCAATCAATCAATCAATCAATCAATCAATCCATTAATCAATCATTCAATCAATCAATCAATCAATCAATCAATCAATCAATCACTATATCAAATCAATGATCAATCAATTGATCGATGCGTGGTTCTGTATTAACAGTTTGCGTGCTAGTCGAACTCGCCCCATGACGTTTAATTTGTTTACATCTCAATTTCTCGGAATTTCACGGGGACTAACTGTGTATGATTTATTGAGCGTTGTACGCAGAGATAAACAACTGTAGCCCGGGACGCGAATTATTTTAAATATGCCATCGTTTATTCAGTTCTGTGTTTTTGCAAATAGTCAATAAGTTTAGTCATGCAGAGACAAATTCACGAAAATTCCCGAACGATTTGAAATTAAAACAACGGTCACACATTAGCGTATAAATCAAACGCACGCCGGGCGTGTTGACAAAATGTAAAATTCAACATACGCCAGAAACACGTCGGAGACACGTTAGTAGCGCGGTACAGGCTTGGTGCACGTTGATATACGTCGCTGAAGGTCGCTACGCCTCCCTGGTTTGGGCTCAAAAAATTTTCAAACATGCTTAAATTTTTTGTAGAAGCTCGGCGTGTCCCAGGCGTATGTCTGATACGTTTCGAATCAGCTCCACGCGCGTTACAGGCGCGCTGAATACGCTTCGAATGCATTCGGCGCACGTTTGAGGCACGCCAGTGTACGCTACATGCGCAAGTTCCGATTTTATGACATATTGCTCAGTCAGTAGCGTGCTCCAAGCGTGTGTGAGACGCGCGCTGAATGTTTTCTGCGCGCCTGTAGCGCGTGCATAGCGTGTTTGGTACGTAACACAAACGTACTCCAAAACTTTGAGATATTTTACCTCCGGCACACGCCCCAGTCACGCGCTACTGTGTGACTCGGCTAAAGCGAGTTAAAGGAACAAATTAAGTTTTATACGTCCAAAATCTTCAGCGTGTTAAATTGAGAGTTTTCATACGCCCGGCGCGCGTTTGGGTTATACGCTACAGTGTGTGACTGCTGTTTTAGCAATTTCGATAGATTTAAAAAAAGACTGTCCAGTCGTCCTAACACACACACACACACACACACACACACACACACACACACACACACACACACACACGCGTGTACACATATTGTTTTGATTGTTTTGGATGCGGATCCTGTCGGCGTCCGCATATAGCTTCTTTCTGGTGCGATATCCTTTGAACCAGTTACTGGATTTTGACCAAACTTTCACAGATACATGGTTGGGACTTGGGAGGAGGAAAGAGTTGATTAGACTTTGGTGACCATGGCCTAATTTTCAAGGCCAACGTTCATTAAAAACTGGGGGAAAATCCGCCGCAGTATCTTCTTGACAAATGGATGGATTTTGACCAAACTAATGATAGAAGATTTAGAGTTCACTACATGTTGTTGCTGTAACTGATTTCAACTAAATTGAAAAAAAAAAATGTTGAGAGTACTCAATGTCAGATCATCAGGAATACATATTCGTGTAATATATACCCCCTTAAACCCCACTTTTATATAGTAAAACTGGGGTTTACAAGGGTATACCTATTTTTCTTATTTTTGCTCCAAAAATAGATTGTGGGTACTCGTGGGTAACGTGTACCCACAATCTACATGTATGTTTTGAGCAAAATTAAGAAAAATATCACAAACATTTCCTGCTGAAAAATTTCCTTTTTTTTTTCACAACCTAAAATCTCTGTACATTACATGGGCAAGTTCTCGTAATGTTTGGGTCGGTTGTGGTGATATATATAGTTTTCTTCACACTTGTCCGTTTTCTTTTCTTTTCTTCTTCTTCTTCTTCTTCTTCTTCTTCTTCTTCTTCTTCTTCATTTCTACCCGTTTGAAGACCCTAGCAAAACGTACAAGCCATTAGTTTTTATTACAATCACATTTATCAACACCCACCCTCGGGTTAGGGGTAATAATATATATGGGATTGTAATAAAAATGTTTCGCCAGGGTCTTCAAATGGGTGCATGAATATGCAAAAACCTATCCAGTCGTCGAGCGCATGTGGTCGGTCAAGATTATAAAGTACATGTATCCTCATACCATAATTCGTATCGGTTGTTTCCCCTGAATTGCAATCTTAACTTGACATACAACAGACTGCACAAGAGCGATCAATTAAGTGGCAACAAAGGAGCAGCTTTCTATGAAAAGAAGAGAATCTGTGAAGCTGAAAGAAAGCGCAGACAACGCAAAGCCAATACCAATGGGCCACCAGCTGACTACTTGCAACCGACAGTTTAGAGCTAGAATTGGCCTAGAACTCACCAACACATATGAACCTATTCAAGAAATAATGATAGTCTTTCACATTAGTGAGAGACAAACGGCCAATCTTAACTTACTGTGTAGATAACAGTCTATTTAGATTGTATACATCTATTTATTCAATTAAAGCACATAAAATGAATATCGCAAAGTTGTGTAATAAATTGACAACGTTAAGCTGGCTTCTGAAACTTGTCCCGTTTGAATAAGATTTAATCGCGGTGGTGGCATAATGTAATTAGCGAATCACTGCAGAAGCTGAGGGTGAGTTTAGGTGCCTACAAAACCGGTTTAAGCCTGCCCCCTCCCCCCCCCCCCACTAGAAATTTTGTATTTCTGACCGTTCAAATGCGGTACTTTTGTTGCAGTACTGTGGTTCTAACTTTCAGACTTTGAAGTCGATTTTTATGTTCACGTTTACGCCTTTTATGAATCCAAAGTTTAGTGTAACAGAGTAGCTACCTTAGGAAAACAGATTGCGACATGTTCTTTGCTTATATTACATAATTGCCGTTTTGGTCCCCACCTATGTTTTAGGAGGATGTAACTTGAATTGCTTCTGATTGCACCAGTTCCTGATCATTTATTTTACCTTATGCTGCCGAAATATTGTCACAGTCTTATATGTCTGCTGGTAGCAGGGCGTTCCATCTCAGTTTGATTAGCTCAAAAGAATAGAGATCGCTTGCATAAATGTGCTGTGAATCAGTCTGATGATTTCGTAGATAATACACTGGTCATTTGTAACCACGCCCACGCGGTGACTTTGATTTTTCATTCAGCAAACGAAACGTATGTACCCCGGGTATGTACAAATGGCGATTTCCTTCTTGTCAGTGATTTAGGTGTTGGAAATCCGGGGTGGTGGGTGTGGTTAGGGGGGTAATTCCTTGAAATGTTCTGGAAAAATCCAAAATTTCTTCTTGTGTCATTTGTATTTCTAAATACCCTTCAAGAGCTACTTATAGGGGAATTCAATATTCGAGCACCTTTTGTGGTTTTCTGACATAACACCTGGATGATGTCTCATCAGAAGATGAAAGAATTTGATGTTCCCAAAATAGCACCAATATAACAGTTCAGTTTCAATACAAATGATTTAGCTAAATAGCCATCTACTTAGGGCAAGTTTAGCTCCGCCTACCTGCCACCACTGAAGGAAGAACTACCTAACCTCTGATTAAATTGTATTTTCACTTGTCAGAGGCTGAATTTATTTCAGTTTAGTACATGAAATATGTGTTTTATTGACAGGTACAAAAGCACATTATAACAGATAAGAGCAACATTTAATCTTGCAATTTGATCTAATTATAGGAGGACTAAATATTTTGAAGCATGTAAATATTTAATTGATTTTACCACACTTCAACTGACCAGCTGCTGTCACACAAAATATATGGGCGGGACTTAGGTTTATCTACCAGATTTAGCAGCCTATTATTGGCTACTTCTATGCTCACTGATGCTGCTGTCCTGAGGTTAACCTAGTTCATTTTTTACTACAAAGGGATTACATACTCTTAGAAGTCCGATGTTGAAACAGCTTTGGGTTGTCTTTGATTTTAACTGTAAACAGGCCTTTGGTGCTCGAATATTGAATTCCCCTATATGACCACTTATGTCATATCCCTTTCTGTTTAGATAAATTGACAAACGTACATATTTTTTCTCTGTATCTCCAACATATTTTTCAACATTATTGCCCTCATGCACACACCCACTTGTCAATTAGCAGGTGCCCGTGCACGTGAGGGACATAGCTACATGTAATTGACTAGTTGAGTTATTGTTCATGCGTATTTTGAGCGGACATTCGCCTTTACAATCTGACACAGGTATGGTCCGAATTCATATTTCGCAGATAGAGTCCGGTATGGTTATGCACCGTGAAATCGATACCCGCTGAACCTGTGACGCAAAATTAATTGATTACGTCACCAAATGTTGTGACTTCCAAGAAATGAAATCAGAACAAAACATGAAACTGTGTCATAGTGTGTGAATTTTATGTTGTTTTAAACATCAACCGTGTTGTACATTTGGATTAAAGTAAAACAAATAAGGTATCACATCATTTTGAAATGGTTAACAAGTGTTTTGATTCATTGCCTTTCTGTTTGTAGGGAGGGAAATAGCTGTACTCAAGCGGGAGGCTTGTTGAGCTCGTTGCCATTTTGAAAAGAGTTCCATTTTTAGAGGGGTCCTTTCGTAAATACTGGAACATAAAAATCCCCCAGAGCCTGGCCCAGAACCCTTGGTATCGTTTGAAGGCAGATACCCTGAACTTTTTAATGACCTGGGTGAGCCAATAGGAGTAATTTCACACGCTGAGATATTTACAATCAAAGATGAGCTTTGTTTCGACAGCCATTTCCAGTTTTTGAATGGTGCATTTCGATGCATTTAGGGGCTTGAATCGATGTTTTATTATGATAAATAGATGCGATGATATGTTGTAAAGTCACTTTGAATATTTTTAGCTTTGCAAAGCTATCACAACATGACTTTGAATTGTGGAAAGAAAGGTGATGGTCTGTCGATTCAAGAAAGACCACAAAAATTTCGAACGTTTCTCTTGGTTACAAATGTTTGATAATATTCTTGCGCGGCTCCGTTGCTTTCCGACTAATAGGTTGAGTTTAGGCTCGAGAAGTTTTGTCCCACTTTCATCCGGGCACTTCGAATCATTGGGGCGCAACGAATTCTTTTAATCCCATTGGCAATATATAAAAAGAAAGCGTCTGTTCACATAGTTTGTCACGTGACTAAAAATCTTCACTGGGGGAGCACGTGATCAATTCAGCCAATCACAGACCACGAACCGTCGGCGCATTGTTTACCATTGAGACGTTCCGCCAAATTTTTTTCGTGAATAGCAGATCAGTTCTTGTGCGTATTCTGCGACCATCCTTGGTAAATCGGTTGACGTTTGATACTGGAAATCGGTCGGAGGCAAAGTGGCTTGTTATGCAGGCAATCACAAGGTAAAGGATTTACACATTGCTGAGTAAGTCGCGTCGTAAATCGGTGAATCAGATTACTGGTGAAACGTCAAACTGACAATACCACACCAGGGGGTTGACCGGAGGGGATATTAATATTGCGCTCAAGTCATTTATTGTGCCAGATTGTGCAGTCCGGTAAAATTGCGCAGTAAGATAATTCTTGTCAAGCAAAAACTGAAAATGAACACAGAAATACAGCAGTTATTGTCCTTCTTTCAGAAACTGCCAATTTCAAAATAACAGTCTGAAACACCTGCTAATGCAGCTATATAAGCCCCACCCCCAAGGTAACAGATTGGAGGTCAAAACTTTCAGGTCTGAATCTGAATAGTTTACTGGTGACACGCCAAATGACATTATTTCACCAGGGGGTTCGGATGGGGGAGAAATTAGTCCCTTGAACGCACGAGTGAAGCGAACTTGGACACACAATCATCTGTCATTTCAGCAGTAGAAAACGACACTGGCTATCCGCACGACGGTCGTGCCGATAATGCCGCTTATCGGCATGAAGGTCGTGTGGATAAGCGGCGTTATCCACACGACAGGAAAACAGATTTTTAAATGTTAAATGTTTAGTTTAAGTTGGTAAATATTATCCATTTGTTTCAAACTGAAACAGAATATTTACCCATGCAAGAAATTTTACTTTTTAATTAACACAATTATTATTTTGCTGAAACTGGCTTACCTGTAAAAAGTCAGCCATGCGTATGCGTAAATAAGAAATTATCGTAGCTTTGTGGTAATCCAAAACAATAAACAACCTTTTAATTTAATAACAATGGATAGATTAGTATGGAAACTAAGACAAAGATTAGCATATAATGTACAATGGTGATAGTTTTCCTCTTTTTGATAAGCATATTAATTCTATTTATTCATTTTATTTTATTTTATTTTTTTTTTTTTTTAACAAAAGATGATTTTCCAATAAACTTCAATAGTCAAACTTATAATTAATTCATTTAATTGCAAATTAATAATTAAATACAAAAGAAAGCTTGTTAGAAAATCTCATACAGCCGTCGTGCCGATAGCCAATACCTGTAGCACTGGCTATCCGCACGACAGTCGGGCCGATAACGCCGCTTATCGGCACAACCGTCGTGCGGATAGCCTCAGCCGTAGAAAACAGAGAGTCAGGGAGGTCATTCCAGTCCCTGATAGTTTGGGAAAAGAAACTACATGGCCTCTCTACTGGTAGACTCGTATAACTCAGCTTATGTGTACAATCTCCATGGAGCAAAACGTCTCGTCACCATTACGAAATCAAATGTACTCTCAGCCTCGTGTCCATCCGTAAATCAAGATGGCAAGAATAAGCCGTTTTAACTCATCAGTTGTTTTACCTAGAATTCCATTGTTAATACAAAGAAATGCTCATCGATACTTGGTTATTTGATGAAACACACATTTAACTTTCTAACAATCAAGTTTTCTCCACCAAATTCTGCGTTTTCTTTTTTAACCGATTCTTTTTTCAGCTGTTTGTGAATCGTGTTCACTCGTGTGGGGCCGTTTCTGGAACGAGCCGAACACACATGCCGACGTTACGGAAACTGACATCGAACATTAATTTATGCCAGTTGAAAGGACAAGATTTGGCCTTGTCCAATGATATGCACGCATTTCTATAAATGACGTCAATCAGGTCAGCCATTTTGATTTCGCCGCGCGGCGTTTGACGTCATCTTGAGGCTGCAACACACGCTTCATTTTACTGATTGATCAATTAAATATTAATTGACAATTAACTTTCCATATAAGGAAATGGTTGGAAGTCAATTCTTGGTGTAAACCTACGAACATATACAGACAATTTAGTGCACTGAAAGAATGACAGCCAGAAGTTTTTAAACGAGAATAAAACCACTAAAAACGTACAAAAAATGTTAGATTTTTTTCTAAAAGCACAATAAACATGTTAGTAATGCATTATTGAAGTCAAACACTCTACCCCATGCGCCAGTCTGTTCCTGCTGTGCCCGTATTGTGAACCGTATTGTATAATTTGTATTGCTAGGTGGCAATAGGCAGCCCTGTGTAGACTCGTACAACTCAGTTGTTATTTACAATCTCCATGGGCTAAACCCTTTCTCAATTTAACACATCCTTATATCGAGCTGTAAAAAAACAATATGGTGAAAAGAAAATGAAAATAAACCTGGAAAAACTCAGTGCTTTTCAATTTTTGGGACAGATTAATTATAATTTAAGCTTCATCTTCTTCTGGAAAACAGGCTTGACACCCCAATAATAATGAATTACGCCCCATTTGCTGGCCAAATTAGCCCCAATATTTCATTTGGGTTGGTGTTTAAATTTAGGGGACTGATGCCCCCACTACTGGTAGTTCCTGGGGGCAGTTTGTCATCAGACCTGTCAACTCTCCCCGGTAATCCCATTATTCTAACGGTTTTTGCCATGGACTTACGACCTCCCGTCCGATTTCAATTTAAAACGCCAAACTAACGGATTTCGGGCTGTCTACCGGTTAATTTTAACATCCGAAACAAAAAAAGAAAACATATCCCGGTTTTTCCGTGTTTACACAAACAAAGTCAAGGTCATTGCAAATTTCCGGTTGAGTTCGGGAAGTTTCGATCGTTCCTACTTCTATTTTTAGCCTATTCGGCAAGTCTCGGGTGTAATCGAGGTTCTCCGATCTATTTTAAGCATGAAATCGGTGAAAGATAAAACAATCTTTGTGATTGGCCATTAACTTTTTAGGCTGATTTCGGAACCAATCAGATTGCATGTAACAAATGATCGTTGGGAAAACTACCAATATGGCCGCGCCCTTGGTAGAAATAATGTCGAAACTGATTTTTCGATCGAATTTCATTGTTTCATCGCGATTTTTGCATCATAGGCTTTATAGAAAATTGCACAAGCGAATTTTCAATACCTAAGGTATATACAAATGATTTAGCTAAATAGCCATCTACTTAGGGCAAGTTTAGCTCCGCCTACCTGCCACCACTGAAGGAAGAACTACCTAACCTCTGATTAAATTGTATTTTCACTTGTCAGAGGCTGAATTTATTTCAGTTTAGTACATGAAATATGTGTTTTATTGACAGGTACAAAAGCACATTATAACAGATAAGAGCAACATTTAATCTTGCAATTTGATCTAATTATAGGAGGACTAAATATTTTGAAGCATGTAAATATTTAATTGATTTTACCACACTTCAACTGACCAGCTGCTGTCACACAAAATATATGGGCGGGACTTAGGTTTATCTACCAGATTTAGCAGCCTATTATTGGCTACTTCTATGCTCACTGATGCTGCTGTCCTGAGGTTAACCTAGTTCATTTTTTACTACAAAGGGATTACATACTCTTAGAAGTCCGATGTTGAAACAGCTTTGGGTTGTCTTTGATTTTAACTGTAAACAGGCCTTTGGTGCTCGAATATTGAATTCCCCTATATGACCACTTATGTCATATCCCTTTCTGTTTAGATAAATTGACAAACGTACATATTTTTTCTCTGTATCTCCAACATATTTTTCAACATTATTGCCCTCATGCACACACCCACTTGTCAATTAGCAGGTGCCCGTGCACGTGAGGGACATAGCTACATGTAATTGACTAGTTGAGTTATTGTTCATGCGTATTTTGAGCGGACATTCGCCTTTACAATCTGACACAGGTATGGTCCGAATTCATATTTCGCAGATAGAGTCCGGTATGGTTATGCACCGTGAAATCGATACCCGCTGAACCTGTGACGCAAAATTAATTGATTACGTCACCAAATGTTGTGACTTCCAAGAAATGAAATCAGAACAAAACATGAAACTGTGTCATAGTGTGTGAATTTTATGTTGTTTTAAACATCAACCGTGTTGTACATTTGGATTAAAGTAAAACAAATAAGGTATCACATCATTTTGAAATGGTTAACAAGTGTTTTGATTCATTGCCTTTCTGTTTGTAGGGAGGGAAATAGCTGTACTCAAGCGGGAGGCTTGTTGAGCTCGTTGCCATTTTGAAAAGAGTTCCATTTTTAGAGGGGTCCTTTCGTAAATACTGGAACATAAAAATCCCCCAGAGCCTGGCCCAGAACCCTTGGTATCGTTTGAAGGCAGATACCCTGAACTTTTTAATGACCTGGGTGAGCCAATAGGAGTAATTTCACACGCTGAGATATTTACAATCAAAGATGAGCTTTGTTTCGACAGCCATTTCCAGTTTTTGAATGGTGCATTTCGATGCATTTAGGGGCTTGAATCGATGTTTTATTATGATAAATAGATGCGATGATATGTTGTAAAGTCACTTTGAATATTTTTAGCTTTGCAAAGCTATCACAACATGACTTTGAATTGTGGAAAGAAAGGTGATGGTCTGTCGATTCAAGAAAGACCACAAAAATTTCGAACGTTTCTCTTGGTTACAAATGTTTGATAATATTCTTGCGCGGCTCCGTTGCTTTCCGACTAATAGGTTGAGTTTAGGCTCGAGAAGTTTTGTCCCACTTTCATCCGGGCACTTCGAATCATTGGGGCGCAACGAATTCTTTTAATCCCATTGGCAATATATAAAAAGAAAGCGTCTGTTCACATAGTTTGTCACGTGACTAAAAATCTTCACTGGGGGAGCACGTGATCAATTCAGCCAATCACAGACCACGAACCGTCGGCGCATTGTTTACCATTGAGACGTTCCGCCAAATTTTTTTCGTGAATAGCAGATCAGTTCTTGTGCGTATTCTGCGACCATCCTTGGTAAATCGGTTGACGTTTGATACTGGAAATCGGTCGGAGGCAAAGTGGCTTGTTATGCAGGCAATCACAAGGTAAAGGATTTACACATTGCTGAGTAAGTCGCGTCGTAAATCGGTGAATCAGATTACTGGTGAAACGTCAAACTGACAATACCACACCAGGGGGTTGACCGGAGGGGATATTAATATTGCGCTCAAGTCATTTATTGTGCCAGATTGTGCAGTCCGGTAAAATTGCGCAGTAAGATAATTCTTGTCAAGCAAAAACTGAAAATGAACACAGAAATACAGCAGTTATTGTCCTTCTTTCAGAAACTGCCAATTTCAAAATAACAGTCTGAAACACCTGCTAATGCAGCTATATAAGCCCCACCCCCAAGGTAACAGATTGGAGGTCAAAACTTTCAGGTCTGAATCTGAATAGTTTACTGGTGACACGCCAAATGACATTATTTCACCAGGGGGTTCGGATGGGGGAGAAATTAGTCCCTTGAACGCACGAGTGAAGCGAACTTGGACACACAATCATCTGTCATTTCAGCAGTAGAAAACGACACTGGCTATCCGCACGACGGTCGTGCCGATAATGCCGCTTATCGGCATGAAGGTCGTGTGGATAAGCGGCGTTATCCACACGACAGGAAAACAGATTTTTAAATGTTAAATGTTTAGTTTAAGTTGGTAAATATTATCCATTTGTTTCAAACTGAAACAGAATATTTACCCATGCAAGAAATTTTACTTTTTAATTAACACAATTATTATTTTGCTGAAACTGGCTTACCTGTAAAAAGTCAGCCATGCGTATGCGTAAATAAGAAATTATCGTAGCTTTGTGGTAATCCAAAACAATAAACAACCTTTTAATTTAATAACAATGGATAGATTAGTATGGAAACTAAGACAAAGATTAGCATATAATGTACAATGGTGATAGTTTTCCTCTTTTTGATAAGCATATTAATTCTATTTATTCATTTTATTTTATTTTATTTTTTTTTTTTTTTAACAAAAGATGATTTTCCAATAAACTTCAATAGTCAAACTTATAATTAATTCATTTAATTGCAAATTAATAATTAAATACAAAAGAAAGCTTGTTAGAAAATCTCATACAGCCGTCGTGCCGATAGCCAATACCTGTAGCACTGGCTATCCGCACGACAGTCGGGCCGATAACGCCGCTTATCGGCACAACCGTCGTGCGGATAGCCTCAGCCGTAGAAAACAGAGAGTCAGGGAGGTCATTCCAGTCCCTGATAGTTTGGGAAAAGAAACTACATGGCCTCTCTACTGGTAGACTCGTATAACTCAGCTTATGTGTACAATCTCCATGGAGCAAAACGTCTCGTCACCATTACGAAATCAAATGTACTCTCAGCCTCGTGTCCATCCGTAAATCAAGATGGCAAGAATAAGCCGTTTTAACTCATCAGTTGTTTTACCTAGAATTCCATTGTTAATACAAAGAAATGCTCATCGATACTTGGTTATTTGATGAAACACACATTTAACTTTCTAACAATCAAGTTTTCTCCACCAAATTCTGCGTTTTCTTTTTTAACCGATTCTTTTTTCAGCTGTTTGTGAATCGTGTTCACTCGTGTGGGGCCGTTTCTGGAACGAGCCGAACACACATGCCGACGTTACGGAAACTGACATCGAACATTAATTTATGCCAGTTGAAAGGACAAGATTTGGCCTTGTCCAATGATATGCACGCATTTCTATAAATGACGTCAATCAGGTCAGCCATTTTGATTTCGCCGCGCGGCGTTTGACGTCATCTTGAGGCTGCAACACACGCTTCATTTTACTGATTGATCAATTAAATATTAATTGACAATTAACTTTCCATATAAGGAAATGGTTGGAAGTCAATTCTTGGTGTAAACCTACGAACATATACAGACAATTTAGTGCACTGAAAGAATGACAGCCAGAAGTTTTTAAACGAGAATAAAACCACTAAAAACGTACAAAAAATGTTAGATTTTTTTCTAAAAGCACAATAAACATGTTAGTAATGCATTATTGAAGTCAAACACTCTACCCCATGCGCCAGTCTGTTCCTGCTGTGCCCGTATTGTGAACCGTATTGTATAATTTGTATTGCTAGGTGGCAATAGGCAGCCCTGTGTAGACTCGTACAACTCAGTTGTTATTTACAATCTCCATGGGCTAAACCCTTTCTCAATTTAACACATCCTTATATCGAGCTGTAAAAAAACAATATGGTGAAAAGAAAATGAAAATAAACCTGGAAAAACTCAGTGCTTTTCAATTTTTGGGACAGATTAATTATAATTTAAGCTTCATCTTCTTCTGGAAAACAGGCTTGACACCCCAATAATAATGAATTACGCCCCATTTGCTGGCCAAATTAGCCCCAATATTTCATTTGGGTTGGTGTTTAAATTTAGGGGACTGATGCCCCCACTACTGGTAGTTCCTGGGGGCAGTTTGTCATCAGACCTGTCAACTCTCCCCGGTAATCCCATTATTCTAACGGTTTTTGCCATGGACTTACGACCTCCCGTCCGATTTCAATTTAAAACGCCAAACTAACGGATTTCGGGCTGTCTACCGGTTAATTTTAACATCCGAAACAAAAAAAGAAAACATATCCCGGTTTTTCCGTGTTTACACAAACAAAGTCAAGGTCATTGCAAATTTCCGGTTGAGTTCGGGAAGTTTCGATCGTTCCTACTTCTATTTTTAGCCTATTCGGCAAGTCTCGGGTGTAATCGAGGTTCTCCGATCTATTTTAAGCATGAAATCGGTGAAAGATAAAACAATCTTTGTGATTGGCCATTAACTTTTTAGGCTGATTTCGGAACCAATCAGATTGCATGTAACAAATGATCGTTGGGAAAACTACCAATATGGCCGCGCCCTTGGTAGAAATAATGTCGAAACTGATTTTTCGATCGAATTTCATTGTTTCATCGCGATTTTTGCATCATAGGCTTTATAGAAAATTGCACAAGCGAATTTTCAATACCTAAGGTATGACACCGTCTCAATTTTTCCTTGTTTTATGGGTTTAGTATCGGTAAATGCTAGCGGTATACTCCTTTTTTTTTTTTTGCCAATAACAAGAATTGTCTTTTTGAAAAGCTGCAAAAAATCTCCCTCCTAAAGAAAAAATCTCCCTCCTTGAAATTTTATAGGTCTTAAAGCGCGCGAGCGCAAGTTGCATGCTAATTTGGTCGAAACATCGCTGTTTCGCGCAATCTCCCTCTTCGAATTTTCAGGAGGTTGACAGGTCTGTTTGTCATCACTGTTGACAGTTTAGGGGACATTAACTTCAGACAACAGAAATAGTTAAAAAAAATTGGGGGACACCATTGACCCCATTCTGGACAGCTAAAGGTGTCATTTGAGGCAAAAAAAAGTCAAATTGCACATCTTTGTGTGCCAGGGAAACCCTAGCAAACAGTGTAGGATTACATTTGTATGTATGAAATTTGCGCATTTTGTTAGGCCAAGTGCAAAAAAAAAATATATATATATATATACAGAAACATGTATTGACAAACTGATTGAAATCCATACTCTGCATTTCTTCAACAATAGTTGAATACATGTATTTATCACATATTGTTAGCGTTAAATTTGATACAAATTTGTGAAATGGCACTGAAGTATGCTGTAACATTAAAATCTTTAGATCCTGAAAGGACAGTCATTTTCTGAATGTTTGGGCCTTGGCGACAGTATAGTTTGATACCTATGAATAAGATTTCATCTGGATGCAGTCTAAAAATGTTTGAAAAAATGGCTTAATTTGACGCTGGAGAACAGCCGATAATCATAAAATTATCATTGAAATGATACAAACAACAACATAAAAGCTATCAGCTTGTCTGTCACTAGTATACAAGTGGCATAGTTGATTTTTGGATGCTCGATTGATAATCTAAGATGATAAACGGCGGCGGAATGGCACTCATATGCTCAGCGCACGAAAATGGTTTCATATGTTCAAGTGGTCGTCAGAGAACTTAGCAACAGTTGGCACAGATCAGCATTTGACAGCTGGATATACATAATAAAAATGTTTCGAAATCCAAGGACCCTTAATGGAAAAACTCTGAAACATCGGTTGAGCTTGTTACAAATATCTAAGGCACTGACAGCAATAAAATTCATGTAACGTCACTGTGACGTTGACCCTTGCCCTGCTCCGGGTCAGTGAGGTGCACAGAAAAGGCTGTAGAAAATGTCATGCTGGTCAGATTTTCATAAAATTTCATCTACATGTATTTGCTCATGAAATATTTTTGCAAACCCAGATTTATTCATATTGACTGCATTTCTTTTCCTGTTGAAAATATTTATGGTACCCGAGAACTTTCCTGACAAACTAGGTACATAGGGGGTATAAAACTAAGAAATTAAGCCAGTGTACCCTCAAATTCAAAATTCAGTGGGAACCCTCGACATTTTACTCATTTGCATGAAGTAGTCCAATGTTTATCCCCAGCAGTTTATGTCATACAGAAAGACACTTTTGAATGTCTCGCTACTGTTATACAGGTGAAACTTTGTGTGAACAACCTGTGACCCTCACAAATGTCACACTACTATCATGACAATTGCAAAATTAGGCGGAAATTTACATAGTAAATTGTTGTATATTATAAACGTCCGTTCAGTGAGAAATTGCAAATCCATAATGCTAAATTTTGTTGCCAATGTGTTGCTAACTAGTCGCGAACTAGTCTAAAGATGTCGCATGCCACTGAGATAATAGCAATTTCTTTTTCAGGTTCTCAGGTTGAGGTTGCCCATACAGAACTCGGAGTGGCCCATACAGAACTCGGAGTCAACTCCATCATCATTTGTGACTAGCTAACTGTATGCATCACAAAAGAAAAAAAAATGGTAGAACTACACAGTGATAAGGTTGGTAGCTAGATGTACCATAATACTTCTAATTAGCGCACATGCTCCAATAAGTACACACCCTGGTCGTTTCTGAAACACTCTACACATGGCTAAGCGTACCCTGCTGGACAAACATGAGGGTCTGGATGGGGTATAATGATTAAAGAATAATGGCCTAAAAATTTTAATGAGAGTGAATAAAGAGCCAAAAATTTAATGATTAGTGAATAAGTAGGTCCTAAAAATAATGAATAAATGAAAAATTTTAATGAATAGCAGAATAATATAATGAATAGTGAATAATAACATTTTAAAAAATAATGAATATGCTAAATTTGGCTATGGAATTGTCTTAGATGGCCTCCCTGACATTCCAGAATTTCATTTTTTTCGCCCCCAGACCCGATTTAGCTCAAATGTTTTAGTCATATTTCTGAAATCTTTGAATGTTTGGAAAGACATAGCATGTAGGGACTCACTTCATGAATCTTTTTAAAAAATGTGTCATTTCCTGAGCCAGATACTATTTCACTGTTTTGTTTGCTTATGTATATGTATTTTCTTTTTATTTTGTTACCCCACTTTGTCCTTATTATGTATGTTCCAATCCTATAATGATAATCTTTTCTGTGGACGGACATCACTTTGCTTTTTATATGACAGAGCATAATTATAGTGTATTTTGCAATCAGAAACAAGCCAGTACTAAAAACGTTAATGCAAATCTAACTGGCAGTTTATATGGCGCTACATAATTTTTTCCTCGCTCGCTTCGCTCGCTCGGTATTTAAGACATTTATAAAATGTTTTGTACAATCAGGCACAAGCACAAAATCATACTTCACATAGTACTCCTATGCTTACTAGTTAACTAAATAAAAACAACAGCTTTTTATTATAACTTTTATCCCTGAAGTTACAATTTTTCTTAAATTAACCTTTGATATGCATAATTGAAGAGAAAGATTCAGGGTGAAACTCAGGGCATAATTCAGTATACAGTTTGGAGGGGATTATATTCCCAACAGATTTAAAAGAGGATTTGCTAAAAAAAAATCAGTTAACTATTTTGGAAAGTTTCTATGAGGCTTTGTGGTCTAGCAGATAATATATGCTTCTCTCAAGATGTTAAATCAAGGTTGCACTCAGCAGTCTACAATTAAGTATCATAGAACTAATGTCTTTGTGGCTTTAGATAAGGGATGCCTTAGGTGGGGAATACCTATATTTGCTATTAGAAATTAGTTGGGTGAAGAAGGCGGTTCTAGTAATTAACATATTTTAATGAATAATCGAGCTAATTTTAATGAATAAGCCAAAATTTTAATGACAGTGAATAAATGGCTAAATTTTTAGTGATTAGTGAATACCAGGACCCCCCATCCAGACCCTCAAACATATTGTTATTTTTATTTAAATTTCAACATTTCAAGTGTATTTAAATTAACCTCACAAACATGCATTCATGAATTTCATTTTACCTGGTGAAGAAAAATGTTCAAGTTGTATCAGTCTGCTGTAAATTGTGAGCAGAATAAATTTCATCCACAGCTGAGTTGTGTACAATATCTAGGTCTTTTATCAACTGATGTTCTATTTCAGATATGGTTTATTGTGGTGCTTGATCTTTCCACACGTTTGTGTTGAATTTTACTCTGCTAGAAGCTTGCCTGATACATAGATCAGGTAGAGTATGGAGAGGCAGTCTTGTTGAGACAATGACAGACATGGTAGACTGTGTCCTAGGGTGGCTAGAAGGTCCTCCAGCTGGTTGAGGTTAATTTCTAGATGAAAAGATCTTCGTTCCTACTAGAAATCCTTCAGTGTGTGCCACATTTGATCTATCATTTGAGTTACAAATGCTTCAGCAATGTTCTCAAAAACAGAAATATAAAAAAATATACTACTAGAATCAACTGATATACGTTGCAATCATTTCTAGACTATAGACAGGTTTACTAGAACATCATCCTTTACATTTTTAGCTCACCTGAGCCGAAGGCTCACAGGTGAGCTTATAGGATAGGCAGGCATCCGTCGTCGTCCGTCCGTCGTCCGTCCACAATTTCAAAGAAGAATATTTCTGAAGCTAGTAGGCCGATCTTGATCAAATTTAATGTGAACCATAATTGGGTTGGGGGATTGATGGCATTAGGTTTTGGAGCATATTGTATCAAAATTGTGGTTTCCATGGCAACAGATAGGTCCCATAAACATACAATGGGAAAAACTAAAAAAATCTTCTTCTCTGAAACCACTAGGCCTACAGCTTTGATATTTGGTATGTAGCAATGGCTAATGGTCCTCTACATAAATTGTGCCATTCGTGCCCCTGGGGTCAAATTTGGCCACGCCCCGGGGGGTCGATAGTCTCCATAGACTTACTATGGGAAAAAAATTCAAAAATCTTCTTCTCTGAAACCACAGGGCCCACAGCTTTGATATTTAGTATGTGGCAATGGCTAATGGTCCTCTACATAAATTATGCCAGCCATGCCCCTGGGGTCAAATTTGGCCAAGCCCCGGGGGTCGATAGTCTCCATAGACTTACAATTGGAAAAACGAAAAAAAATCTTCTTCTCTGAAACCACTAGGCCCACAGCTTTGATATTTGGTATGTAGCAATGGCTAATGGTCCTCTACATAAATTGTGCCATTCATGCCCCTGGGGCCAAATTTGGCCACGCCCCGGGGGTCGATAGTCTCCATAGACTTACTATGGGAAAAAAAATAAAAAATCTTCTTCTCTGAAACCACAGGGCCCACAGCTTTGATATTTTGTAGGTGGCAATGGCTAATGGTCCTCTACATAAATTATGCCAATCATGCCCCTGGGGTCAAATTTGGCCAGGCCCCGGGGGTCGATAGTCTCCATAGACCTACAATAGGAAAAAAACTAAAAAAATCTTCTTCTCTGAAACCACTAGGCCAACAGCTTTGATATTTGGTATGTAGCAATGGCTAATGGTCCTCTACATAAATTGTGCCATTCATGCCCCTGGGGTCAAATTTGGCCACGTCCCGGGGGTAAATAGTCTCCATAGACTTACTATGGGAAAAAATTAAAAATGTTCTTCTCTGAAACCACAGGGCCCACAGCTTTGATATTTTGTATGTGGCAATGGCTAATGGTCCTCTACATAAATTGTGCCAATCATGTCCCCGGGGTCAAATTTGGCCACGCCCCGGGGGTCGATAGTCTCCATAGACCTACAAAAGGAAAAACTAAAAAAATCTTCTTCTCTGAAACCACTAGGCCCACAGCTTTGATATTTGGTATGTAGCAATGGCTAATGGGCCTCTACATAAATTATGCCATTCATGCCCCTGGGGTCAAATTTGGCCACGCCCCGGGGGTTGATAGTCCCCATAGACTTACTATGGGAAAAAAATTAAAAAATCTTCTTCTCTGAAACCACTAGGCCCACAGCTTTGATATTTGGTATGTAGCAATGGCTAATGGTCCTCTACATAAATTGTGCCATTCATGCCCCTGGGGTCAAATTTGGCCAGGCCCCGGAGGTTGATAGTCTCAATAGACTTGCTATGGGAAAAAAATTCAAAAATCTTCTTCTCTGAAACCACTGGGCAAACAGCTTTGATATTTTGTATGTGGCAATGGCTAATGGTCCTCTACATAAATTGTGCCAGCCATGCCCCTGGGGTCAAATTTGGCCACACCCCGGGGGTAGATAGTCTCCATAGACTTACAATGGGAAAAACTAACAAAAATCTTCTTCTCTGAAACCAAAAGGCCCAGAGCTTCTATATTTTGTATGTAGCAATGTTTAGTAGTCCCCATTATAAATTGTGCCAGTCATGCCCCTGGGTCAAATTTGGCCATGCCCCGGGGGTCAATAGTGTCCATGCATAGACTTTCATTGGTCGATTCTCAATTAATTGAAATCTCATGAGCTTACAATGTGATAATCTCTCAGGTGAGCTACAGGACCAATGGTCCTCTAGTTAAATATTCTATGGGCAACTCCCATGGCCATGTGGTTTAGAGTGCTGATACTTCATTACCACACTTAACCATTCGATCATTTCACTAATGTTTGGTGTGGGTTTGAGTCCCACACAGGGCACATGAGAGACAAGCAAGTTCTGCTTGCGGGTGTACCAGGTGTTTTTCTCAGGGTTCTTGCGTTTTTACCCCAACTACCAATTGGCCAATCTCTTATGAGTTGAAATAATCTTGACTGGGACATTAAACTAAATCAAAGAAAAAGAAAGAAGAAAAATCATGTACACATACTTCAAACCTTCATCATTATACCAAATTCTTAAGTGGTAACATTAAGTTGCATTTACATGTAAAATACCAACCCATGCAGTATGCTGAAAAAGAAGTACTTTATTATTGTACAGTATTCAACACAAAATTCTGAACAACACACTTGATGAGCGAGATAACCAGCTCCTTCTCAGTGATTTAGCCTATAGAAGCATTTAGCTCACCCGAACCAAAAATTTCACAGGTGAGCTTATAGGATAGGAGGCACCCTATGTCTGTCGTCGTCATCCGCTGTCCACTAATTTTCATAGTTCTTCACTGAAACTGCTTTGACAATTAAAGCCAAATTTTACATGAAGCATCTATAGGAAGTGTCTGAAATGTGTTATAAATGATCCAGGTCAAAGATCTTTTTTCCCTGAAACCATTTGACCAATTTAAGCCAAAATTTTACATTTCAGAAAGGTAATGATAAGGTTAATGGCGCAATCAGAAAGATATTCCCACTCCATAAACCGTGGGGTTGAAAAAAACATTAAAATGACACTTAGGTACGTATTACTAAGAAAACATATCGTAAGCAGAGTGAGCACCTATTCCCCAATAGGTGGCCACTCAGTTACCCAAACTGAACTAAAAATATGAAAATGTACATAAGGCTCAAACAGCACAAAAATTGACTACAAAACAAAACAAAAAAATAGAACCACAACGGATGTATCCCCTTAAACTGTAAACTGCTGAAATGTCATTGAAGGGAAAAGCTTCCAAGATTCATGTATGATTCTGAAAAAAAAAAAATGATCAAAGCAATTAATTTGCCCCCACCCTGGGGCTATAATATTCATGTATTTGACCATTATAATCAAACAAATTTTAAGCAACAAGTTTATCAGTATTTTTCTCAGGTGAGCGTTTACATCACCATTGGTCCTGGGGTTGGATTTGAAAATGTTAACAGTTTAAAGATTTAGAATATAGTAGGCTACATCTGGTATCACTAATTTTCTCTTTACAGATGTAGTATTTTTTGTTTCAGAATGGTGATCCCTCTGAGGAAGCATGCTGAAGAAACAACAGTGAAATTGAACATTCTGTATGTGACTCCTATGTGCTAAGCCAGTGATAAAAGTGGAAGCTAGAGCTGGAAATGAAACTTAAGAGCACAAGGAAATACTCACTGCAAACTGATAAGGCCATATGAAATCAAAACATGGAAAGGGGAGTCGGTGGCCTGGTGGTTGAGCATCTGACTTCGAATTGAGAGGTCCTGGGTTCGATTACCTCTGGGCACCATGTTGTGTCCCTAAGCAAGACACATTAAGTATGATTAACACTAGGGATGTCAACGAATATTCGAATGTTCGAATATTTGCATTTCATACGAATATTTGAATGCGATTTCTGGATTCAAATATTCGCATAATTTTCTAACCTGCACTATTGTCACGTATCAGTTTAAAGGAGGGCTCAAATTAAAGGCCAAAGGTCGAAAATAATATGACCAGTAATCCTGCCTGTCTGTTGAGTAATTCAAGATGGTCAACATTTTGACACACTTGTAAATTGAGATTGCTCAATTAACAGTTTTGACACTTTGTTGATTCAAGTGACACTTTGTTGATTCAAGTGACACTTTGTTGATTCATGTTGAGAAGAAAGCATTGCTTGCTTTCAATAAATGTTTTTAAGGTGTGAAAGTTCTACAATTTGAGCTGTGTCATGTGAAACTGAATCCTTTAGGAACAACACAGTCACAACAGACCTTTCACAAAGTACATGTAGGCCACAAGATAACAGTAGACCCTAAGCATTCTTGGTGGCGGATATCAACGACATGCATGCAGAACTTAATCTTGGCTTGACAATAATGGTGTGTCGTTGCTTTCTCAAACAGAACCCCAGAGATTTGTCATTATTAAACACCTCCAGATTGTCTAGTTTTCTGTGCAAAAATTGTTGATTTTCTTACATGGCGCCATTGGTATAGCCCAGATACGATACCATGCATATACATGTGCCTCATATTTTTAATACATGTACCACCAAGTAAGTCATCGTAATGGGTCTATTGGGCATAGATGTGTATATCATTCGAATATTCGAATATATTCGAATATCCTATGCGAATATTCGAATACCAATTCCGGCATTCGTTGACATCCCTAATTAACACACTAGAGTACTGGTTAGTACCCAGGAAGTGGTGGCTCTGTCACAACATGACTGAAAAATTGTTGACACTGAGAAACTTTTAAACTTGATACAAAAAAAGGAAAAGTCAGAATTATTGGAGAAGTGATACAGTCAGTACAAAAAGAAACACAAACTTTTGAAACACTTTTTTTCAGGGATCATAAATAGTAAGCAGAAACCTTTTTATGCTCACCTGAGCCAAAGGCTCACAGGTGAGCTCATATATAGTATACCCATGCTCTGTCGTCAGTCCCTTGTTCACAATTTCAAAGATCTTCTCCTCTGAAACAGCTAAGCCAATCAAAGCCAAATATCATGTGGAGCATCCTTAGGAAGGGGGAATGAAAGTTTGTAGAAATGGTCCAGGTCACATGACCAAGATGGCCACCATGGCTATAAATAGCAAAATCCTTTAAAAATATTCTTTTCCAGAACCAAAAAGCCTATGATTTTGAAACATGGTATGAAGCATCAAGTAATGGAGCTCTACAAAGGTTATATAATTTTTACCTTGGGATGACCTTGACCTATTTTACGGCAAGGTCAACAAAGGTCGCCCATGCATTTGAATGGAGAAAATTGTTAAAATATGATTTGAAGGGCAAAACTTGCAGAAAATAGACAAATGGACAGAATATTTATGTTTATGAAAAAAACTTGTCTCAAGGGGGTTGTTTGCTCCTGCCCTGGGCCTATATACATGTATATGATATAAATAGCAAAAACCTTCAAAAATCTTCCCCTCCAGAACCAGAAGGCTTGGCATGAAGCCTCAGACAATGGAGCTCTGCAAAGTTTATATAAATCATGACCCTGGAATGACCTTGACCTATTTTATGGCAAGGTCAACTTAGATTGCCTATTCTTTTGAATGTGGAAAATTAGTAAAATGTAATTAAATTGGGGGAAATTTGGGGATAGGCAGATGGATAGTAGATAAATGTTTATGTAAAAATTGATCCCCAGGAGGTTGTCTGCCTCTGCCTCCAGGCTATATACATGTATATGACCATAATATTCAAACAACTTCTTCTCTGAAACCGTTTCACCAATCAAAGCCAAATTTATGTGGAGCATCATTAGGAAGGGGCAATGAAAGATGGTAAAAATGGTCAAGGTCACATGACTAACATGGCCACCATGACTATAAATAACAAAAACCTTTAAAGATCTTCATCTTCAGAAGGCCTTTGATTTTGAAACTTGGCATGAAGCATTAGAGAGAGGAGCTCTACAAAGTTTATATAAATCATGACCCTGGGACTACCTTGACCTATTTTACGGCAAGATCAACTTAGATTGCCTGTACATTTCAATAGGGAAAAATGTTAAAATGTCATTTGAAGAGCAAATCTTGCAGGAAATGTGCAAATGGACTGAAGATTTAAGATTCTGAAAAAAAAATTGGATCCCAGAGGTTAGACTGCCCCCACCCAGGGATAATATACATGTATATAATTATAATATGCAAAATTCTTCTTCTCCCAAACCCCTTGGCTAATCAAAGTCGAAGTTTCAAGTAAACATCTGTATATGAAGGTGGAACCAGTGTATTTACATGAGCAAAATGGCCACTATGGCCATTTATGGTAAAAACCCGGAACTTATGAGCCTATTGCAATCAAACTTGGTATGTATTAATTGGGACTAGTGTAGAACATGTACAATGTGTTTATATATCATCACCCTGTGATGTCCTTGACAAATTTTAAGTCAAGGTCAACTTTGGTCACATAAATATGCAGAAAGCTGTTAATGCCATTGAAGGGAAATACTTCAGGAAATGGGCAAATAGATAAAATATTTATGAGTTATTCTGACCCTGCCCTGTGGCTATACGTGAATATAACCATTATAGTCAAATCTAAGTTGAGCGTTTACAAGACCATTGGTCCTCTGGTTTTTAGCTCACCTGAGCCGTTAGGCTCACAAGGTGAGCTTATAGGATGGCCATGATCCGGCGTCCGTCGGGCGTCCGTCCATCCACAATTTCAAAGATCTTCTCCTCTGAAATCGCTTGGCCAATCAAAGCCAAATTTTATATGAAGCATCAATAGGAAGGGGGAACCAATGTGTATATAAGAAATCCAGGTCACATGACCAAGATGGCCGCCATGTCCATATATGGTAAAAACCCTTCAAAAATCTTCTTCTCCAGAACCGGTGGACTGATTTCAACGAAACATGGCACGAAGCATTAATGGCTCAAGCACTACAATGTATATATAAATCATGACCCTGTAATTTTACGGCAAGGTCAACATAGGTCGCCAATGCATTTGAATGGGGAAAACTTTTAAAATGTAATTTAAAGTGAAAGTCTTGCAGGAAATGGGAAGTAGGACTGAATATTAATGATTCTGAAAAAAATTGGACCCCAGGGGCTCATGTGCCCCCAGCCCCCCACCCCACGGCAATATACATGTATATTTCCATAATATTCAAACGTCTGCTTCTCTGAAACCACTCGGCCAATCAAAGCCAAATTTTATGTGAAGCATCTACAGAATGGGGGAATCAATGTGTATATAAATATAAATCATGACCGTGTGATAACCTTGACCAAGTTTATGGCAAGGTCAACATGGGTTGCCTATGCATTTGAATTGGGAAAACTGTTAAAATGTCATTTGAAGGAAAAGCCAGCAGGAAATTGGCAAATGGACAGAATATTGAAGATTCTGAAAAAAGATAATGGCTCAAGGGCTGCCCCTGCACTGGAATTAAATACCACAATATTCAAACATGTTTATTGGTATATGCAGCAGATCTCAGGTGAACGTTAACAGGACCATTGGTCCTCTGGTATTTCTTTATTCGAACAATATGGACAAGCTTTATACTTAGTATTATTTTATGTGAAAATATATTTAAAAGAAGTTTTAATCTACAAATATGGATTTGACAAATTTACAAATTCTGACTTTTTACAACTTTTTAAGTTAGGGGATAGGGTTGTTACATGGTTCGTAAAATTTTAACATCCAGTTCAAGTTGCAAATTTTCCCATAACTGAGGTTCAGAATATTCTGTTTTAGCGAAATAACACAATTTTCAAGGATTTGTGTGCAGGACAAACATATATGAAAGAAATAAAATTTAACTGATTTTTTTTTTCTAAACTCTAAACATGTTGTTAAGAGGTCGCACTTAAGAGGCCTGTAGCTCATAGTTTGGAAGCAAAAAAGAGCTATTTAAAAAAAAACTTGAATACTTTTTCTTTGGCAGCAAATATCCTTACTTTAAACAAAAATGTATGCTTGATAGGTTTTATGTGGTCGTGTCATATTTTTAGCTCACCTGAGCCGAAGGCTCACAGGTGAGCTTATAGGATAGGCAGGCATCCGTCGTCGTCGTCCGTCGTCTGTCGTCCGTCGTCCGTCATCGTCCGTCCACAATTTCAAAGAAGAATATTTCTGAAGCTAGTAGGCCGATCTTGATCAAATTTAATATGAACCATAATTGGGTTGGGGGATTGATGGTATTAGGTTTTGGAGCAGATTGTATCAAAATTGCGGTTTCCATGGCAACAGATAGGTCCCATAGACTTACAATGGGAAAAAGTAAAAAAATCTTCTTCTCTGAAACCACTAGGCCCACAGCTTTGATATTTGGTATGTAGCAATGGCTAATGGTCCTCTACATAAATTGTGCCATTCATGCCCCTGGGGTCAAATTTGGCCACGCCCCGGGGGTCGATAGTCTCCATAGACTTACTATGGGGAAAAAATTCAAAAATCTTCTCCTCTGAAACCACAGGGCCCACAGCTTTGATATTTAGTATGTGGCAATGGCTAATGGTCCTCTACATAAATTGTGCCAGTCATGCCCCTGGGGTCAAATTTGGCCACACCCCGGGGTCGATAGTCTCCATAGACTTACAATGGGAAAAACTAAAAAAATCTTTTTCTCTGAAACCACTAGGCCCACAGCTTTGATATTTGGTATGTAGCAATGGCTAATGGTCCTCTACATAAATTGTGCCATTCATGCCCCTGGGTTAAATTTGGCCACGCCCCGGGGGTTGATAGTCGCCATAGACTTACTATGGGAAAAAAATTAAAAAATCTTCTTCTCTGAAACCACAGGGCCCACAGCTTTGATATTTTGTATGTGGCAATGGCTAATGGTCCTCTACATAAATTGTGCCAATCATGCCCCTGGGGTCAAATTTGGCCACGCCCTGGGGGTCAATAGTCTCCATAGACCTACAATAGGAAAAAAAACTAAAAAAATCTTCTTCTCTGAAACCACTAGGCCAACAGCTTTGATATTTGGTATGTAGCAATGGCTAATGGTCCTCTACATAAAATGTGCCATTCATGCCCCTGGGGTCAATTTGGCCACGCCCCTAGGGTTGATAGTCTCCATAGACTTACTATGGGAAAAAATTCAAAAATCTTCTTCTCTGAAACCACAGGGCCCACAGCTTTGATATTTTGTATGTGGCAATGGCTAATGGTCCTCTACATAAATTGTGCTAATCATGTCCCCGGGTCAAATTTGGCCACGCCCCGGGGGTCGATAGTCTCCATAGACCTACAATAGGAAAAACTAAAAAAATCTTCTTCTCTGAAACCACTAGGCCCACAGCTTTGATATTTGGTATGTAGCAATGGCTAATGGTCCTCTACATAAATTGTGCCATTCATGCCCCTGGGGTCAATTTGGCCACGCCCCTAGGGTTGATAGTCTCCATAGACTTACTATGGGAAAAAAATTCAAAAATCTTCTTCTCTGAAACCACAGGGCCCACAGCTTTGATATTTTGTATGTGGCAATGGCTAATGGTCCTCTACATAAATTGTGCCAATCATGTCCCCGGGGTCAAATTTGGCCACGCCCCGGGGTAGATAGTCTCCATAGACTTACAATGGAAAAACTAAAAAAAACTTCTTCTCTGAAACCAAATGGCCCAGAGCTTCTATATTTTGTATGTAGCAATGTTTGGTAGTCCCCATTATAAATTGTGCCAGTCATGCCCCTGGGTCAAATTTGGCCATGCCCCGGGGGTCAATAGTGTCCATGCATAGACTTTCATTGGTCGATTCTCAATTAATTTAAATCTCATGAGCTTACAATGTGATAATCTCTCAGGTGAGCTACAGGACCAATGGTCCTCTAGTTTTTTTACCTTCAACCCTAATGTTTTAGGAATTGTCTAGGAACTTTCCTGTTTGTCCATTTTGTTTTGTAGATCTCTTCCATGGAAAAAAATAAAATAAAATGAAGTAAAATCAATATAATTTATATTCTGTTTACCATGCCTTTTTAGCTCACCTTAGCCGGAGGCCTACAAATGAGCCTAAAGGATAGGCAGGGTTCAGTTGTCTGTCCAAAATTTTTTAGATAATCATATGGTGAAAGCTGGGGTAGATTTTTTTAACTGATTTGATTTAAGGCTTAGTGTGTCAGTCAACAATTTTCCAGTCATGTTGGACAGAACCACCGCTTTAGATAATTATTTAGTGAAAACTGGAGGAGAAATTTTTGGATTTGATTTGATTCCAGTCAACAGTTCTTCTGGGCGGAGCCACCGCTTCATGGGTATTTAATCTTTACTGTGAGAAGAGTCAAAAAGTCTTTGCTCATTGACACATCACGGCGGCAGTAGGTCTCGAATCAACGGCCCCTGAATCAGAAGTAAAATACTCTACCACTGAGGAGAATCAATCAAGCCCATTAATACTTGAATGCATGTATTAAGAAACAAAATGGCCACTGTTCATTTCCTCATTTTAAAATCGATCACAGATCAGCCCGTAAATACTCAAATTCATCAGAATTCTACCTACAGTGGAATCAAAATGTGAAAAGAAAAAAAAATCAGACCAGATTAAGATATTTATATATTTTCTTTTCATTATCGCACCTGCTTATAGCAGGGTGTGATATAGGAGTTCAAATTTCCGTCCGTGCGTCCGTCCGTCTGTCAACATTTACGTCGAAGTTTAGTTTTCTCGACATCAGTGATAGCTGTGAGTCTGAAACCTTACATAGTAATTGTCCTTGACATACCCTTCAAGCACGCACCTTGATCCGCTGACCTTGACCTACATTTCATGGTCCATTGACATTGTTAATTTTTATGTTGAAGTTTGGTTTTCTCTGCATCAGTAATAGCTGAGAGTGTGAAACCTTGCATAGTAATAGTCCTTGACATACCCCTCAAGCACGCACCTTGACCCTCTGATCTTGACCTATATTTCACGGTCCATTGACTTTCTTAATTTTTACGTCAAAGTTTGGTTTTCTCTGCATCAGTGATAGCTGCGAGTCTGAAACCTGGCATAGTAACTGACCCGCTGACCTTGACCTATATTTCACGGTCCATTGACTTTGTTAATTTTTATGTTGAAGTTTGTTTTTTTTCTGCATCAGTGATAGCTGCGAGTGTGAAAGCTTGCATAGTAAATGTCCTTCACATACCCTTTCAGATACCCTTTCAGAACACACCTTAACCTAGTGCCCTCGACCTATATTTCAAGTTTTAAGTTATTTTACCGCTGCAGGTGCGATATTGACTATTTTCTTTCTTATTTAGTTTAAATTTCTTTTCCTTTTCATAGATTTTCTCAGAAAGACCATACTTGAAAAAAATATATGTTTAAGCTTGGGCTTCCACCTGAGTGCAAGCGTCGCCTGTCTCACCTTAGGTTTACACTCCAGTTGTTTGACAAGTATTTATATGTTTTGATAAGTGAATTTTTTCAAGTATGATTCCACAGCCTTGACCTTACCGATAAACTTATTACATGCCATGCTCTGGCGTAAGTCAACCTTCAAAAATCAAATTTCAAAGTTTTTCTATGAGATAACTTGATCAGTCAAAGCCAAATACGACATGCAACTTAATTTCTTTTAAAGGAGAACAAAAGTATTCAGTCTAACCACGGCTGAAAGCATTATAAATGTTACTCTAGAACGACCGAGTATAGGTACCACCTATTTAATTCATATTAGGATTTTGAAAGTCAAAATACGAAATTCGGTCCCAGTTCGAATGTCAAAATAGGATTTTGAATGTTCAAATACGAAATTCGGTCCCTGTTCGAATGTCAAAATAGGATTTTGAATGTCAAAATACGAAATTCGGTCCCAATTCGAATATCAAAATAGGATTTTGAAAGTCAAAGTAAGAAATTCGGCCCCAGTTTGAATGTCAAAATAGGATTTTAAAAGTCAAAATAAGAAATTCGGTCCCAGTTCGAATGTCAAAATAGGATTTTGAAAGTGAAAGTAAGATATTCGGTCTCAGTTCGAATGTCAAAATAGGATTTTGAATGTCAAAACAAGAAATTCGGTCCCAGTTCGAATGTCAAAATTCGGCCCCAGTTCGAATGTCAAAATAGGATTTTGAAAGTCAAAATACGAAATTCGGTTCCAGTTCGAATGTCAAAATAGGATTTTGAAAGTGAAAATAAGATATTCGGTCCCAGTTCGAATGTCGAAATAGGATTTTGAATGTCAAAACAAGAAATTCGGTCCCAGTTCGAATGTCAAAATAGGATTTTGAATGTCAAAATCGGGGTCAAAATACGAAATTCGGCCCAGTTCGAATGTCGATAAACGAAAAGCGAATAACGAAAAACGAAAAGCGAAAAACGAAAAAACAAACTAACTTCGCCTGAACTTGAATGTCGGAAAACGAAAAAAGAAAAACAAACTAACTTCACTCTGCTAAATAACACTTGTACATTTACATTCCTGAGGGGTGCCAATTGTCAAAATCTAATACTTGTATGTTGTGAACGCAATGGTGCCACCGGTTATGTGACACAGGCGAACCGTAACATTACGTGTTCGTATCTGGACATATTAAATTGTATCGAAAAGTATGTAAACGACAAAGACAGCAACCGAACGAAACAACGCGTATGGAACAGTATCGATCCGCAACAAATGCTTGATCGCGGAATGATACGTTTAGATACGTTTTTATACCGATTAGATACGGACAGGTTCGAATAAATGCCTTCAGTTACGTACCATTACCTACCATTACCGATTGTCCATCCGCGCATGAATTTTTGACAGTAATGAAAATTTGCCCGCGGATCTTCCGCGCCCTGAGGATACGATACGCACAGTAACGGACATTACGGATAAGATACGAATCGTTACGGATAGGACGGACAGATACGGAACACCTATCCGCAGCGTCCGCAGCGAACGTAAGCCCTAGTGTGACCTAGGCATAACGGAGAAAAATATGTATGTAACTAAATCTGTTACCGGGAGGCTTATTCATTGGATACATGTATTCAAGAACCTCTCGTTATGAAACTAAAACTGTGTTCTGTGGCTTCAGTCTGACTATCTCCATTACGAAAACTTGCCCATGCAATATACAGTGATTTCTAAAGTTGTAAAAAATGAAAATTTTCAATAAAAAATTTTCGATATTTTTCTTATTTTTGCTCAAAAACATAGATTGTGGGTACACATTAGAACCGCCTCGGCGGCGGTTCTAACGAGTACCCACAATCTATGTTTTGGAGCAAAAATAAGAAAAATAGGTATACCCCTGCATACCCCAGTTTTACTATATAAAAGTGGGGTTTGAGGTGGTATACTTTACACGGACATGTTTTCCTGATGTGAAGTTTATGTCTGACGGCTAAACCGTACAGCTCTAGATTGCATGCAGTGTCGGTTTGATTCAGTACTGATATGCATATTTATATTAAACTTATATTAAATACCTAACTGAGCTTGCATATTTATATTAAACTTATATTAAATACCTAACTGAACTGTACATGTAAAAAATATGTAACTAAACTGTACCTGTGAGCACGCCTAGAAAAGCGAAAACAGCTACCAGAACTTTTATTGCGTCCATTTGATTTTCGGAGAGAATTTTTAATAATTTCTCAATTTCTTTCTAAGCCTTGTGCCATGTGATGCACAGATGTATTTGCTGTTATATTTAAGAACGTTTTACTTTTATAGAAGAAATTTAATTAATGATGTTCTTTCATAGGGCGCCAGATGTTTAGCATTTCTATAGACTTATATTACGTCTTTTCTCCGCACAAATTTCATAATTTCGTCATATCGTCAATTATGATTTAAGAAAGAGCATGTTATCAATATGAAGTAATTATGATATTAACATTTGAGCCGCCCCATGGGAAAACCAACAATCTGCATATGCGAAAACAAAGGCGCAGATCAGCTTCGCGGTAACCGCGAAGCTGATCAGCGCCTTTGTTTTCGCTACTCGGATAGTTCAATTCCTCCTCTACTTTACTCCAAAATTTCAAGCTTCTAGCTCTTTTCTGTGACTGTACAGGCCAGTTTATGTCGGACCTCGTCGGAAACCACATTGTTGGTTTACCCACGAGGTGGCTCATTTAAAGTGAAATAAGACATATGGCTTAATCAAATGCTAGTGTTTTGAATTTGAATGCCGATACAATTCAGTGAAAACTCTTTTCATAACGGTGCTTACACTTATTGGGAAGACAGAAAGAACAACGAGCAGGCTTGACAAGCCCGAAGTTATTGCAGGGCACTGAAAATTCATCGCTATATGCCCGGTTGTGGGGAACCGTGACAGCTTGGGGGGGGGGGGGAGCGGGCATGTTTACAAATGACTGAAGCATTAAATCAATGGCAACTAAAGAACTTTCAACACGGTTTCACTGAACAAGGGTCAGTCGCATTCTTTTATAATTCAGCTGCCCTAGAAAATGTTTGAGCCCCGCCATGAGAAAAACAACAATGTGATTCCGAAAAGGTCCGACACAAACCGGCCTGTTTACCCACAGGCTGGAAATTTTAGATTTAGAAAGAAGTGGAATTGTACTATATGTGTAGTGATAACAAAGGCGCTGATCAGCTGTGCAGTTACTGCACAGTTGATCTGCGCCTTTGTTTTCGCATACTGCAAAAATCCGGCTTTCTCATGACACGGCTCATTTTTTAAGGATCGCTGGAAAATAAGGGAAGGTCGTGAAACCGGAAACACACACAAAATTCATATTTTTGTCCTTATTCATACCTCGGTGATTAATCTTTAATTTTCATTTTCGTATTACTCCATTCTCCTGGTTAATTAGCAATTTGTGCTTCAAAATTAAGAAATTTCAATCTTTCTAATTGCACCACAGAATTTAAATTTTAATTAGCAGCAAAGCCCAGGGAGCCTATTTCAGCCGCATCATGAAAATGTATTTAACAGGTATGTATTCAAAAACAAAGACGCAGATCGCACGTGCAGTAACTGCACAGCCTGCACAGCTGATCAGCGCCTTTGTTTTCGCTTCATGAAATAGAACTATTCCACGTCTTCTTTGATAGAAACTCGCAAACTTCAGCCCATCTACTGAGATTTTCAGATCAGTTTTGTGTCAGACCTAGTCGGAAACTATGCCTGAAATGCAGAGTTGCACGTGGTGCGGCACATTTGTATTTCGTTCAGTACAAAACGAACACACACATGCTGCATTGCGAGCAGAGTTTGTTTTTTAATTATTTCATTTTCTTATTGCAAGCACCAAATGGCTTATTAAATAAAGGGCCACACGGAGTGCGTTCTTGATGAGGTTTTTTGTTTGGTCTTCACAGCCTTAGGTTACCGTGTCCTATCCATGATCATCAGTGCAATGAGGGATTGTAAACACGCCCATGCAATACACAGTAGTTTTTAAAACTATGAAAAAATATTTTCCATTTTGATATTTTCTTATTTGTAGTTAAAACAATGATTGCGGGTATACACGTTAGAACCACCGGTTCTAACGAGTACCCACAATCTATGTTTTGGAGCAAAAATAACAACAAGAGGACCAATGGTCCTGTAAACGCTCACCTGAGAACGGGGATATGCAACCTAAGCTGAACGTTAAATAGGCCAAGGTCATCCCAGGGTCATGGTTTATATAAACTTTGTAAAGCTGTATTCATTGATGCTTCAGGCCAAGTTTCAAAATCATAGGTTTTCCGGCTCTGAAGAAGATCTATAATGTTTTTTACTATTTATAGCCATGGTGGCCATCTTGGTTATGTGACATGGACCATTTATACTAACTTTCATTCCCCTTTCCTAACGATGCTCCACTTAATGTTTGGCTTTGACTGGCCAAGCGGTTTCAGAGAAGAAGATGTTTGAATATTATGGTCATATACATGTGTACAGCCCCGGGACAGGGGCAGACAACCCGATGGACATTTTTTTTTCATAACCATAAATCTTCTGTCCATTTGCATACTCCCAGCAAGTTTCCCCCCATTTAATAACATTTTACTAAATTTCCCCATTCAAATGCATAGGCAACCTATGTTGACCTTGCCGTAAAATAGATCAAGGTCATCCCAAGGTCATGCTTTATATAAACTTTGTAGAGCCCCATTACCTGATGCTTCATGACAAGTTTCAAAATCATGGGCCTTCTGGTTCTGGAGAAGATTTTTAAAGGTTTTTGCTATGGCGGCCATCTTTGTCATGTGACCTTGATCATTTATATAAACTTCCATTCTCCCTAAGAATGCTTTGAATATTATGGTAATATACATGTATATTGCCCCAAGGTGGGGGCACCTGCCCCTGAGATCCATTTTTTCAGAATCATAAATCTTCAGTCCATTTCCATAAAGTTTTTCCCTTCAAATGACATTTTGACAATTTTTCCCGGCGATCTGTGTTGACCTTGCCTTAAAAAAGGTCAAGCTCATCCCAGAGCCATTATTGATATAACTTTGTATAGCTCCTCTCCATGGTGTTTCATGCCAAGTTTCAAAATCGTAGGCCTTCTGGTTCTGAAGAAGAAGATTTTTAAAGGTTTTTGCTATTTATAGCCATGGCGGCCATCTTGGTCATGTGACCTTGACCATTTATATAAATTTTCGTTCCCACATCCCAAGGATACTACATATAAAATATGGCTTTGATTGGTCAAGCGGTTACTGAGAAATTAAGTTTAACATTTAATTTGTAACTGACCTTTGGCTTTGATTGGCCCAGCGGTTTCAGAGGAGAAGCTATTTGAAATTGTGGACGGACGACGACGGACGGACGGACGACGAAGCATGGCCATCCTGTAAGCTCACCTTGTGAGCTTTCGACTCAGGTGAGCTAAAAATAGGTATCCCCTGCAATACTTCGGTTTTACTATTATAAAAGTTTGAGTGAATGAGATTTTCATTGCACGGACAATGATGTTTTCCGACGAGTTAGAATTCCCCGGACCCGCGAAGTCGGTCGCACGCATATCGGATATGCAACTTACAAGATCAACGTCAACAAAAATGATGAGCCGCTGCGTGCGAAATCCAACAATTTGTGGTTACGATCAGGTCTAACACAAACCGCCATCATTTATGCACCAGTCATTTGCATCCCCGGCTCCCCCGGGGCCGGGGAATAGCGGGGCTTTAAACTTTTCAATTTTTAAAGCCCGGCTAAAAGCCCGGCACTGCCGGGCAAGAGTTTTGGTAAAACCCCTGCTAAAAGCCCCGGCTCCCCAGGGGCTGACAATAATGTGGAACAACAGCTGGGAGTTGTTCTGATGAAACTGAAACATGGGAGAAGGGCCTCATTTTATGCATGTAAATGTTTAGGTGCATTTGGAAATTAAATAAGTACCATAAAGATAATTAAATGTTAAAAATATCATTAAAATCTAATTTGAATTAATATGACAGTATATTGGCGGGAAATCATAACCCCGGCAAATCCCCGGCACTGCCCGGACACATCAGAGGTTAAAGCCAGGCACTTTAGCCCCGCTATGTCCCCGCTATCCCCGGCCCCGGGGGAGCCGGGGATACAAATGACTGGTGCATTACAGCCACAAAAGAAGGCTAGAAGCTTGAAACTTCTGATTTAAGAGGAGTTGTACTATCCGAGTTGCGAAAACAAAGGCGCTGATCAGTTGTGCAGTTACTGCAAAGCTGATCAGCGCCCGTTTTTGCCTGTCACTGGGATTTTAATCAAACTGAGATTACAGATCACACATCGTTTTCAGTGGGTACTCCATGAAAAATGTGGGTTTCTTTGGCAAAGACCCTTCATGCTCTCACAGGTGACATGGTTCTGTGTTCCGTAATCAAAAATTAATGGAGGCGTGGAGACGACAATAAACATCACAGATTTTAAACAGACAATGCTATAAGGTCATCTCGTGTCAAGTCTTCCGGTTCATGTGGGTTTCATTTCTATTTCAACTCGTATAAGCCTGGCGTCCTTTTATGGAACATGGGCAAACAGTATAGTCCCAAATGAGAGTACGCCACTGAACGTGGCATCCCATCCATGGTTATGTTTCCTTGGAGACAGTTAATCATACGTGGGTAAAAGTATTCGCTAAAAGTATCATGGGTAAAAGTATTCGCTAATAAAACCGCACATTTTGTTGCAAGCTGGTATAGGCCGCCCCATAGTGATGAAAACTTGACACCTTTGGAAGACCTACAGAAATTTGATACTTTGTTCAGAGAGCAGCTTAACAAAATTAGGGATAAACATAAAGGAAATAAACCCCCCTTAGTTCATGTTCTAGGGGATTTCAACTTTGGAGATATTGTTTGGCCGGACAGACACAATAAATGTGGGTCACCATTGAGTAGGATTGAAGGTCAAATTTTGGTTGACATTATTAATGATCATGGATTTGATCAATTAGTCCACTTCCCTACCAGAAAAAAATACTTTGGACTTGATTATCACTTCTCTTCCCCAGTTTGTAGATATTCACTCCCCAGAATGTCTGAGAGATCATGATATTGTTTCTGGAATGCTGAAGATTGTTATTAAGAAACCTCGGAGGAAGGTGTATCGGTACCAGAAAGGTGATTATGAATCTATGAGGGCAGAAACATTAAATTTTGCAAAGGAAAAGTATTTCAATGGCTACTCGGATACCCGTTCGGTTCAGGAAAATTTCAATCTTATTACATCTTTCATTCAGGACTCGGCAGATAAGCATATCCCATTAAAAACAAGTCGCTCTGTCTCTTCTGTTCCATGGATAACTCCTGAGATAAGGAGGAAGATTCGCAGGAAAAATATAACTCATGCAAAAGCTAAGAAAATTGGAAGTGCAAAAATTAGATCTAAATTTGAAAACTTAAGAAGGGAAATCAAAGCCGATATAAGGAAGCAGCATGACCTTTATGTCAATAACTTGGTAGGGGACGTTAAGGCTAATCCCAGGGATTTTTATAGGTATATCAATAGTCAGAGGAAAGATACCCAAGGCATTCCCCCTTTGAAAAAGAAAAATGGAAGTGGTATTGCTCAATCAGATTTCGAAAAAGCAGAAGAATTTAATGGACAGTTCACAGATGTATTCACCAAAACGGTACACACCCAAGTCCCACTTCTGGATAGGTCGGCCCCATTCATGGATGAAATTGTTGTTACAAAGGAAGGAGTAACAAAACTCCTTAAAGGTCTGAACCCATCTAAAGCCTTAGGACCTGATGAACTCCATCCTAGAGTCCTAAAAGAATTGGCAAAAGAATTAGGACCTGTTTTTGCACATCTCTTCCAGCAGTCAATCAATACGGGTGAAATCCCCAAGGAATGGTCACTTGCTAATATTTGTCCACTTTTCAAGAAAGGTGACAGGTCCCTTGCTTGTAATTACCACCCAGTTTCTTTGACTTGTATTCCTAAGTGCAAACTTCTAGAACATATTGTCTGCTCAAACATCATGGGTCATCTTGACCAGTATAATCTTTTGTCGGACAAACAGCATGCATTCAGGAAATGGCATAGTTGTGAAACTCAGTTGATTACAGTAATAAATGATTGGGCAAAAATATTGGACAAAAAGGGTCAGGTTGACACTTTTATTTTTGGACTTTGAAAAAGCTTTTGACACCCCTCCACATGAACTTCTAAAAAGCAAATTGTTTAGTTATGGTATAGGTGGAAAGACATTGGAATGGATAAATGCTTTTTTGTGCTTCAGGCAGCAAAGGGTAGTAGTTAATGGTGTTAAATCTGACTGGGCCCCTGTTGTGTCTGGTGTCCCTCAGGGCACCGTTCTCGGTCCATTGTTGTTCTCTTTGTACATAAATGACATACCCGTTGGCACTGACTCTCAAATCAGGCTTTTTGCTGATGACTGTGTTTGTTACCGTGAAATTAGAACAGTAGAAGATACATTGAAACTTCAGAAAGACATTGACCTTTTAGGGAGCTGGGCCCGAAAATGGGGCATGAGATTTCAACCTGTCAAATGCAACATGATGCAGCTGACAAATAAGCGGATAAATAAAATTGAGGCCTCGTACACCCTCGAGGGAACGGTATTGGAAAATGTTGATAGCATTAAATATCTAGGTGTAACAATTACCATGATTACAAATGACCTCAAGTGGAATACACATATCAATAATATCTGTACTAAAGCCAACAGAACACTTGGATTCTTGAGGAGAAACTTATTTTCTTAACCCCAAGATGTTAAAGAAGCAGCTTATAAGAGACTGGTGCGCCCAGTCCTGGAATATGGAAGTTCTGTTTGGGATCCTCATACTAAATGCCTCCAGGAGGAATTGGAGAAGGTACAGAATCGTGCCGCTAGATTTGTAACTAGGAATTATACTTTCGAGGAAGGTAGTATGACTGGCATTCTTGAACAACTCAAATGGGAATCTCTCAAGAAAAGGAGGACGGATAATCGACTTATATTACTATACAAAGTTTGACCTTATCCCAAAGGCTAGGCGTTGTAGAAATAGCCACTCCAAGGCATTTCAGCTTCCATCTGCTAGTATAGAGGCCTATAAATGTAGTTTCTTTCCCCAGACTATCAGGGACTGGAATGACCTCCCTGACTCTCTGTTTTCTACTGCTGAAATGTCAGATGATTGTGTGTCCAAGTTCGCTTCACTCGTGCGTTCAAGGGACTAATTTCTCCCCCATCCGAACCCCCTGGTGAAATAATGTCATTTGGCGTGTCACCAGTAAACTATTCAGATTCAGATACGAGAATAAAAAATTAAAACCACTCCCAGATTCCCCTAAAATGTAAGTGGACTCACACAAATGATAATGGTGGGAAAACACATTTGTCACTAATTGGTTATTACTCTTACCATGTGATCAATAAGACCATTGGTCATATAAATTCTTGACATCAAATAAACCAGAGGACCAATGGTCCTATAAACGCTCACCTGAGATCTGAGATATATACCAATAATTTTTTTGTTTGACTATAATGTTCATATGTATACGTGTACATGTATGTATAGCCCCAGGGCAGGGTAAATTTCTTTTTCAAAATCATGAATATTCTGTCCATTTGCCCATTTCCTGAAGTTTTTCCCTTCAATGACATTTTTAGAGCTTTCTGCAATATGTGACCTTGCTTTAAAATTTGTAAAGGTCATCAAAGGGTCATGATTTATAAACACATTGTAGTACACTGGTCCCAATTGCTACATGTCTAGTTTCATTGCAATAGGTTCAGCAGTTCCAGAGAAGATTTTTGTTTGTTTGTTTGTTTGTATTGAGGCTTAACGTCCCAGTCAACAATTTTTCAGTCATGTCGGGACAGAGCCAACTCTTCCTGGGTATAACCAGTACTGTAGGGAGTTAATGTGTTTTGCTCAAGGACACAACACGGTGACGCCTGTGGGGATCGAACCCAGGACCTATCGATTCGGAGTCCGACGCTCTACCACTACGCCACCACGCCCCCTAGAGAAGATTTTTGAGGGGTTTTTACCATATATGGGCATGGCGGCCATCTTGGTCATGTGACCTAGATAATTTATAAACACACTGGTTCCCTCTTCCTGTAGATGCTTCATGTAAAATTTGGCTTTGATTGGCAAAGCGGATTCACAAAGGAAGATCTTTGAATACTTTTGTAATACATATGTGGATTGCCATTTGCCCATTTCCTGCAAGTTATTCCCTTCAAATGACATTTTAAGTTTTCCCTATTCAAATGCATGCGCGACCTATGCTGATCTTGCTGTAAAATTTGTCATCACAGGGTCATGATTTTTTAACACATTGTAGTACTTCAGTCCCCTATGCTTCATGCCATGTTTTGTTGAAATTGATTCAGTGGTTGCGGAGAAGATTTTTGAAGGGTTTTTACCATATATGGGGCATGGCAGCCATCTTGGTTATGTGACCTAGATAATTTATAAACACACTGGTTCCCTCATCCTGTAGATGCTTCATGTAAAATTTGGCTTTGATTGGCAAAGTGGTTTCACAAAGGAAGATCTTTGAATAATTTTGTAATATACATGTGGATTGCCCCAGGGTGGTGGCAGACTGACCCCTGGGGTCCAATTTTTTTCAAAATCATAAATCTTCAGTCCATTTGCCCATTTCCTGCAAGTTATTCCCTTTCAAATGACATTTTAACAATTTTCCCCATTCAAATGCATGGGCGACCTATGTTGACCTTGCCTTAAAATAGGTCAAGGTCATCCAAAGGTCATGATTTATTAGCCACATTGTAGTACTCCAGTCCACAATGCTTCATGCCAAGTTTCATTGAAATCGGTCCAGTGGTTGCGGAGAAGCAGAATTTTAAAGGGTTTTTACCATATATGGGCATGGTGGCCATCTTGATCATGTGACCTGGATAATTAATTAATTTATGAACACATTCTTGCAGGTTCTTTACTGACTTTCAAGGCAGTTTGTTTTTGACTTATGCTAGCCAGATGGCTACCTTGCTGGGGAAGAGTGGTCATCATGCTTTTCATATGTGTTGTAAGATTAATATGATGTCTTAAGTTTAATATTGTATTCGCATGTGATTCTGAATTTAACCTCTTTTGAACTTAACCTCTTAATGAAGAATGGATGAGTCTACTTTAATCTTTAAGGGACTTGAGGTGTGATTAAATTTTTGGATCATTTTAATAAGATTTGATTAAACCTTGAAAAGGCAGTGATAAATAACAGAAAATTTTCAATTTTAAATTTTTATTCTGTAAGTTTTTCCAAAGCATTAAATCCCAGCAATTGTTGACAAATATGTTTTCTCAAATACTTCTAAATTAGCTGAATTTGACAGATACTTTTTTTTTGTAACAGGACTACATGTATGATGTTTACATGTGCTCTTCTACCTAAAAGAACTCTAAATCAGTTTTCAAAGAAAGGCTATATTGCTGTGGTTTTAATACATGAATAATCTATGACCTGTTAAGCATTAAACAGATAATATGTACACACAAAACAACAACTTTTAGAGTTTAACGATAGTGACTGTATGCAGTCCCAAGATAGATGCTGCCCTGGGCATTTTATGAAGCATTTGTTAATTTATTCTTATTTTATATTTTGAAATATACATGTAATTTTCTAAACTTTAATACATGTATACAACTTTTCAGCCGAAGTTTTTCGTCTGTGTATGATTTTCATTGCATGTACAAAATTGTTTACATTCATGACGTCTTATGTCATCAAGGAAACCCAGATGAAACACGCCTCTGCCTGATATGCGAGTGCTCGCTATCGTATGCATGCGAGGTTGCATTCATAAAAAGCAAACTGGCGTACTCTCTGCAAACATTCACTCAACTGAACATACTTCTGGCATGTGCATGCATCTAACTCAATTTCACACATAAGCTATGGGCACCTAATCTGGACAAAATTTAGTTGGTTGATTGACTAAGTTTGTGTTTTACCTATGGTGATAAACCTTAGTTAACAGTCTCCTTCAAAAGACTCGAGATGCTCTTGATCAAACCAACCCTTTTTACAAAAGGGGTCAATTAACCTCTATGCAGTAGAGGCTCCACAATTCTAAGTTATTAAACAAACCAAGCAAACAGAAAAGAATAGTTTGGTAATAGCTGATCCAAACCATACAATACAAAATGAGCCAAGTCATGAGAAAACCAACAATATGGTTTCTGAACAGGTCTGACACAGACCAAGCTGTACAAGCACAGATAGCTAAAGGCTGAAAATTTTGGATTTAGAAAGTAGTTGTATTTTACAATCTATGTTGAAAAAACAAAGGCGCTGATCAGCTTCGCAGTTAATACAAAGCTGATGATCTGTGCCTTTGCTTTCACATATGCAGAGCATTGACTTTCTCAAGTTGCGGCTCAAATCTAGGTTTTTTGCATGGTACAAATACAGAAAGCAGAGCTTTAGTACTACTTTCTTTTTTAATAATAAACATGACAAAAATATTTACAAAGTGGCATAATCAAAGGAAAACATGTTCTCTGGATTTGTGATTAGTGTCGACACAATACAATGATTTTCGGTAATCTGCACACTATACTGATAACCAAAGGGTGTGAAATACTTTATCACATATGCAAACATAGTTATTGCATGAAATATAGGTCTAAGTAAGCAATGATAACATTATATATGAACAAAACGATTTTTCAGACAGTTTACATACATGATTAAATTAATGTTGTCTTTTTTCTTCCTTTGCCCTGCTTAATACACTATCCAGTTAAAGCCTTTCTGTTGTTTTTCTGCAACAATAGAAGGGGACAGTTGTCCTTTTTTTATTCTTTCTTCCTCCTCTCTCCTTAAGCTTAGTCGTACGACCCCACTGTTCATGAAGTTTTAGAATGCCAGGGTGTTTGAATCTTTCAAGAACAGAACCTTGAATAAAGATGGGCTGCGTCATGAGAATATCTTATTTTGCAGCAGAAAAAAATGTCATGTACCTGTCAAGTACAGGCAATTTATATACACTATTCAATTAATATAGTCTTTTTTTCTATTTCTTAAGTCTTTTTTTCTACTTCTTTCTTCCACCTCTCTCCTTCAGTTGTAGTTGTACAACTCCACTGTTCATAAAGTTGTAAAATGCCAGTGTGTTGGAATCTTTCATGAACAGACCCTGAAAACAGATAAGGACATTAGGATTGGATAATATCAGTGAAATGAATACCCTATACCCCTTTTTTACATGGTAAAACTATGATTACAAAGGTATAGATTTTTGTTTGTTTGTTTGTTTGTTTGTTTTTTTGCTCTAAAACATTAATTGCAGGTGTTTGTTAGAACAGCCTCACCTGTAAAAACCCTCTCGGCTGTCCTTACATGTTCCCACAATCTATATTTCCAATACAAATAAGGAAAAAATCAAATTTTTCAACTGAAAATTTTCAATTTTTACAACTTAAAAAATTTGAATATTACACATTTCATTTGGTATTACCTCATACTGTAGTTTCTGTTTCCCAGCTGGGAGTCCCACTGCCTCATTGATCTTTGCTTTCAACACAGATATCTGGAACAAACAGAACACTTAAGCATAACGCAAGAAAAGTTGTCTTTGGGGTTTCCAACCAGTTCTGACAGACACCGACATAAGAATCCTCAAAAACAGGCTACTAGTAGAAACTTAAAATTTTGTATTTCACAAGAGGACCATTGGTCCTATGAACGCTCACCTGAGACCTGAGATATATACTAATAAACTTGTTTGCCTACAATGGTAATATGCATGTATATAACCCCAGGGTCAGGTCAGAATAACCCCTAGGGTAAATGTCTTTTCAAATCATGAAGATTCAGTCCATTTGCCAATTTACTGCAAGTTTTGCACTTCAAATGACATTTTAACAATCTTCACCATTCAAATGCATGGGTGACCTAAGTATGTCAAGGTCATCCCAGGATTATCATTTATATAAATTTTGTAGACCTCCATTCCTTGATGCTTCATGCCAAGTTTCAAAATCATCAGCCTCCTGGTTCTAAAGAAGAAGATTTTAAAAGGTTTTTGCTATTTATAGCCATGGCGGCCATCTTGGTCATGTGACCTGGACCATTTATATAAACTTTCATTCCCTCTTCCTAAGGATGCTCCACATTAGGTTTGGCTTTGATTGGCCATGCCGTCTCAGAGAAGATGTTCGAATATTCTGGTTATATACATGTATACAGACCCGGGGCAGGGACAGACATCCCCCTGGGCCCAAAATATTTTCATAAACATAAATCTTCTGTCCATTTGGTCATTCCTAGCAAGTTTTCTGCCATTAAATGACATTTTCCTTTTTTTCCCATTCAAATACATGGGTGGCCTAAGTTCACCTTGCCGTAAAAAAGGTCAAGGTCATCCCAGGGTCATGATTTATATAAACTTTGTAGAGCTCCATAATAAAAAGGACCATTCCTTGATGCTTCATGCCAAGTTTCAAATTCATAAGCCTTCTGGTTCTGGAGAAGAAAATTTAATTTAAAAGGTTATTGCTATTTATAGCCCTGGCGGCCATCTTGGTCATGTGACCTGGACCAATTCATAAAAACTTTTGTTCCCCCTTCCTAAGGATGCTCCACATGAAATTTGAATTTGATTGGCCAAGCGGTTTCAGAGAAGAAGATGATTGAAAAGTGTGAACAATGATGACGACAGCGACGACAGAGCATGGGTTTACTATAAGCTAACCTTGTGAGCCTAACAGCTCAGGTGAGCTAAAAAGAAGAGGAACTGGACTATACATAGCAAAATAAAAGCATTGTGCAGTTACTGCACAGCTGATCTTTCATGTAGGCAAAAAGTGGTTTCACATGATTTACTTTGTATTTGATGCATGTTTACAACAGTTCAATCAGGAAAATCAATAAAGATAAAATTCAGACTTTCATTTACATGTGTGAATAGAATAAATGTTTTCTTGGCTGATATAAACCTAAACATTTACTAGTTTTTGCTATGAAGGAAGAACAATTTTATAGAATTTCTTCATAATGTTTTATATCTCTTTTTTTTTCATTCAGTCTCAAATTTTTCAGGCCTTATAATGGTCTAGGATCTATATCCATGTGAAATATCAACACTAATTTTAACACCAGAGGACCAATGGTCCTGTAAACGCTCACCTGAGATCTGCTGCATATACCAATAAACATATTTGAATATTATGGTATTTAACTCCAGTGCAGGGGCAGATGAAGCCCTTGGGCCATTTTCTTTTTTCAGAATCTTCAATATTCTGTCCATTTGCCAATTTCCTGCTGGCTTTTCCCTTCAAATGACATTTTAACAGTTTTCCCAATTCAAATGCATAGGCAACCCAAGTTTACCTTGCCATAAACTTGGTCAAGGTCATCACAGGGTCATGATTTATATACACATTGGAGTACTTTAGCCATCGATGCTTCACGCCAAGTTTCCTTGAAATCAGTCTATTGGTTTCAGAAGAAGATTTTTGATGGGTTTTTACCATATATGGGCATGGCGGCCATCTTTGTCATGTGACCTAGATTATTTATATACACACTGATTCCCCCATTCTATAGATGCTTCACATAAAATTTGGCTTTGATTGGCCAAGCGGTTTCAGAGGTGATGTTTGAATATTATGGAAATATACATGAGCCCCTGCCCTGGGTCCAATTTTTTTCAGAATCATTAATATTCAGTCCTACTGCCCATTTCCAGCAAGACTTTCACTTTAAATCACTTTTTAAAAGTTTTCCCCATTCAAATGCATTGGCGACCTATGTTGACCTTGCTGTAAAATAGGTCAAGGTCATCACAGGTTCATGATTTATATAAACATTGTAGTGCTTGAGCCATCGATGCTTCATGCCAAGTTTTGTTGAAATCGGTCCACCGGTTCTGGAGAAGAAAACTTTTGAAGGGTTTTTACCATATATGGGCATGGTGGCCATCTTGGTCATGTGACCTGGATTTTTTATATACATATTTGTTACCCCTTCCTATTCATGCTTCACATAAAATTTGGCTTTGATTGGCCAAGTGGCTTCAGAGGTGAAGACGTTTGAATATTATGGAGATATACATGTATATTGCCCCGGGGTGGGGGCACATGAGCTCCTGGGGTCCAATTTTTTTTCAGAATCATTAATATTCAGTCCTACTGCCCATTTCCTGCAGACTTTCACTTCAGATCACTTTTTAAAAGTTTTCCCCATTCAAATGCATTGGCTACCTATGTTGACCTTGCCGTAAAATAGGTCAAGGTCATCACAGGGGCATGATTTATATACACATTGTAGTGCTTGACCCATTAATGTTTCATGCCAAGTTTCGTTGAAATCAGTCCACCGGTTCTGGAGAAGAAGATTTTTGAAGGGTTTTTACCATATATGGGCATGGCAGCCATCTTGGTCAAGTGACCTGGATTTCTTATATACACATTGGTTCCCCCTTCCTATTGATGCTTCATATAAAATTTGGCTTTGATTGGCCAAGCGGTTTCAGAGGAGAAGATCTTTGAAATTGTGGACGGACGGACGGACGGACGGACGGACGACGGACGGACGGACGCCAGATCATGGCCATCCTATAAGCTCACCAGGTGAGCTAATAATTATGTTTTTCACAAAAACCTAGCAAGTTTCGCTACCCTACCCTTGAGAAGGCCATAAAAATGACTGATTGATTGCTATAATCAAAGAAACAATTATATTTGAGCCTGTGCGTGAGAAAACTTACAATTTGGGTTTCCGACCAGGTCTGACACAAACCGGGCTGTACAGTCACAGAAGATGGTTAGAGGCTGGAAATTTTGGATTTAGAAAGTAGAGGAATTGCACTATCCTTGTAGCGAAAACAAAGGCGCTGATCAGCTTCGCAGTTACTGCAAAGCTGATCTGCGCTTTTGTTTTCGCCTATGCAGATTCTAGGTTTTCCCATGCGGCGGCTCATTTCAAAATATGCCCAATACTTACAGCATCAGTGAGTGGGAGTGAGAAGCTCAACATCTGTCCCTTCAGATTAAACTCTGACTTGTCCACCTTCGGTACCGCGACCCTGAACCTCACCATGCCCTATAGAAAGATAAAATTGATATGAATGTCTGTAGTGATCCCAGGTTCACATGCAGACACAGAATGGACCAAAACAGAGTGCCACTACACATCTGCAATAAGTTGAATATTTCTGATACTCCATCATACTGTGATAATCCCCTGAACTCTTCTTGTTTAACCTATTTAGGAGGAATGGGCTATCCCATGCCTATCAATTGGATGAATCCACTTTCAATTTTAGGTAAATCATGTGTGATTTTTTTTTATTCACTTTTTCGAAGAAGTTTCTCTTAGGAGATCGGACTGCGGCATCAACTGGGGCTAAACTGTTTGTTATGTCCGGTTAATAGGAGGATTCAATGAGTTAATTCAATGCTTTATGTCACCAATAAACAGCTAAGGTAATGTTAGGACAGTCATTTATTCAAGCTACACTGTTTCCCAGGCAAGCCTCACCAAGGGGTTTCATGTACTTAATGCATATTTCATCACTGACAAATGCTCTTCTTGAATCAGGAAAACAGAAACATGTTCAATACACATTTGAACTTCGGTTTGATTGATGCAAACATATATGGGTATCATAAAATTTTGGATTGAATTCAAATTGTTTACATTAACCCACCTTGTATCTCCTAAGGAACTCATCCTCTGGTATAAGTTGATCTTCTGTTTTCTGTCTCTTGTTAGGCGGTTCATCGTCCTTGACCTTGGGCTCAGGTGGGGGTGGGGCTGGGACAGGGGCCATCATGGGGAAACCCGAAGGCACGGCCATCATTGGGGGGCCTGGTGGCATACCTAAGAAATATGAAAGAAATTATTCAATTACTTAGGTCGATTGAAATAGTAAGTTTGCAATGATCTATTTTACTTCAATTTAAAGACTATGTCAGTTCATATGAGACTGACCAATCAGTAGGTGGGGCTAAAACGGAAGAACCCGAGAAAAACCACCTGGCGCAGCCTCAAGCAGAACTTGCCTTGTCTCACATGCCCCGTTTGGGGCTCGAACACAAACCACACACAGCGGTGACATTCGTGGTAAGGAAATCAGGGCTCTTAACCACTCGGCCTCGAGGGCCACCTAAAAATAAACTCTCTTTGTACCTCTTTTGTCATGATCATACAGACAAAATGAGCCACCTCGTGGGAAAACCAACAATGTGGTTTCCGAACATGTCTGACACATACCAGCCTGTACAAGCACTGGAAAGAGCTCTATAGAAGCTTGAAATTTCGGATTAAAGTAGAAGAGGAATTGTACTATCCGAGTAGCGAAAACAAAGGCGCTGATCAGCTTCGCGGTTACCGCGAAGCTGATCTGCGTCTTTGTTTTCGCCTATGCAGATTGTTGGTTTTCCCATGAGGGGGCTCAAATTAAATCTGATTTTACTCCTGATTTTATTTCAAGATCCTCGTTTAACATTCAGCAACTAAATTATTTACACAGGAAGAAAGCATGACTTACCGAGTACTTGCATGGGTGGCCTCTGCATCATCATGACAGGTTGGCCCATAGGAGGCGGCGCTGGCGGGGCAGGTATCATAGGCCTCTTCTGGGCAACCATCTGGGATATATTGGTCTGCACAGGCTTCGGCGGTGCAGGTTTGGGTGGAGCCGGTTGAGGGGGTGGTGGAGGGGGTTCCACTGGTGGGGCCACAGGGGGGCGGTGAGGCGGTACAGGTGGGTGCTTCGGCACAGAGGGGCCTATCTTCTCCTTCTCTGAATCTGGCCTGGAGATAAAAATGGTGATTTTAGTATAACTGAATGTTTAATGTGCATTCATGTTTCACAAAAATAGACGTATATGTAGCTTGGATTAACATCATTTATTTCTGTGTAACTTTCACCACAGATGCTGTATGTTCATCCCAGACACTCTTACTTTCTATTAAAGTGACCTTTTTTCATTTACGATATTTATTTGTGTTATCATTTAGACTTGAATACTTTAAACTTATAAAGTGTGTTATTTACACAAATCCTTAGATTTTGTGTAAGACTGCTATCTGGTTTTCTACAGAGATATTCTCTCTCCTTTTCTGTGTAACTTTCTCCATAAATATGCCTGTACCACACATATGCTTAGTGCAAAGTGACTCATGTGATCTTTTATTTGTACATATTTACACAAATTTAGGGTACTTACACAAGACCTTTAACTTTGTGTATGACTGCTATCTGGTCCTCTATAGAGATGTTTTCTCTTGCTTTCTGTGTCACTTTCTCCATAGAAGCTGTATGCCCATCCCAGACAATCTTCTTCTCTTTTTTCTCTTCTTCTCCAATCTACAATGGTAAATTGTAATACAGTTTAAAGAGTTCTGTGCTATTTCAACTGCCTAATTAGTGGATTTTATCTGATCTTAGACATAACACTTATTGATTCTCAACTACGATGTCAGAGCAACAAATTCAAAAGGTTAGTACAAGAACATGGCTACGTCCTCGTTTGCAAGAGACAGTCAATATATTCAGCACTATCATCAAGCAAGTATGTACTTCCACCAAATGCAGTTTATGAAATATTACAGACCTAAAAGTTTATCTTCCTTGCATTGCACAAAGGGACCTGTGTCAGAATTCTGTAAGACAGGTTTTCTAGCTATACTTCTCATGTACAGCAGTCAAAATCCATAAGCCAACCTTTTAAACAATGATTGCGTTTTCCACTCCAGCTCAGAAAATAGCAGTCTGCTCAGCTATGTTTAAGCCCAAACAAGTCAGAACCACAGGGTTTCTAGCCAAGCTTGAATACACCAATCAGAAATGAGCATATACCTTTTTACCGATGACAGTCTCTTCTACACCCGCACCAAAGATATCTGTACGTCTCTCGGCAAGTTGTTTCAAGCTGCTCTCAATGGACGACCCAGCAGCGTAGACTTCCTCTTGCTCCGTCTTCTCCTGTAAGCTTCTGTTTCTCTCCTCAATCCATTTGGGATCCAGTAGACCTGGTATTTGAGTTTGAATTTTCATGTACAAATTATCAAATAAACTAACAGCTCACAGAACTTGTATGATTATTTTTAGATGTTTACATTTTGCTGTCTTATATGGTAGAATCCTGGAGAAAAAATCCCCTCAAATATTAGAAAAGTTGAAACTTGAAGCAGTGAAAAGCAATAAACTTGTTCTCTTGAAAGGATATCTAGGCCCTCAATTTTTTGTACTTAATGAGGCAGTTATAGTCCAAAAATATTCACCCGACGTTGACCTTTATGCATCGCATAAATTAAGTCGCTATGACGCTGAATAATAAATTATCGATATTATCCAAATTGATTCGTGCACTGTCGCAGTGTTAGAAATAAGACCGATACAGTTACTTGTCCGAGGGGCAACCTAGGAGTGTTTTGAACTTGCCCCATGGGATTCGAACTCTAAAACGCTAATTTTCACGAACAAAGCTATATTTAGTTTTTTAGTTTTGTATAAGTTAAATAGTTGTTTCAAGATTATTACACTGCTATCAAGCAGAGATAAGAAAATGTTTTAATAAGTAAAACTGCTTGAACAAAATTATTTTTCTGGAATTTTAGGTTGTCCAGGGGGCAACCTTACAAGTCAATTAACTTGCCCCCAGCAATTTCAACCCGTGGGGGGCAAGTGGGCAATTGCTTATTTCTAACACTGCGTCGGTAAGACTCGATAAAGTACGCGAAGAATGTGTACCCAATATATAAGCAGTTTGCTAGATCTTGTATCACAAGGACAATAGCTCAGTGGTTAGGATACCGGATTTTTAACAATGGGATCCCTGGTTCGAATCCCATAGAAGATGAAAAATATATTTTTCTTTTTATTTTATTAAATAAAATGCACATCACGTTTTATCAAAAGCAATCGCACGGAGAACATGATATTCTTGCACTTTTCATGTGTCATATCGTGCAACATATGGGTTTTCAAACACAACCATAGCGACAATATGTCTAAGCAGAAGTCAAACCATTTCTTATCTTCTAAAGCCAAAGAAATTATTTTCAAAAATACACAAAATTGACCAAACAATCAAATTATTATGTACGATAGAGAATAAATAGGGTACATAAGAAATAATAATTTAAAAACAAATGCGAACAATCGTGGGACTCGAACCGCTATCTGTAAAATGAAAAGTAATAATATCTTAATCTGCGTGCTCTACCATTTGAGCTATGCAGTCCTGAACAAATTCTTAGCATAGCAACCTTATATACCGATACATTTACCTTGCTAACAATCACGAAGAGTCACGATGATGTACGAGCAATCACGAAGCGTTCCGAAGATATATTTAGAATTGCAACGAACTATAATTATATACTAATAGAGTTCACCCAACACCAGGTGAATATTTTTGGACTATACATTGACAGTAAGCCAAGATATACAGCCCAAACCAAGTTAATGTTAAGAAAGGTTTTATCTCAGTACCTTCTCCAAAGAATCTAATATAATGGATAGGCTGAAAATTGTCTCTAAGACTTCAAAATTAATGCTTAAGACTTACCAATTCTCATATGTTGTGGCACCTTGTCTGCAGGAATCTTCTCTCCTGTGATAGGTGAAATCAGGTACTGGTCGGTACTTGGCTCTGCCACCACTGTACGATCTGTAAGGGAAAAAGATGGTTACCTTATTATCAACATAGTCTGATCTTTTTTAGTATGGAACCATAATAATATCATAGATTAATTAGCTTTGTAAGGTCAATTGAATAGCCGTTTTGCTTTATCATTTAACTGCATGTAGGAACTGTAAAAGCTTGCAGACAAACTTGTGAAGTAAGAACAGAGGGACCAGGAATCGATGCCAAAATTTCTTGTCAAATACACCAAATACATGTACAACAAGGCCATCCTTAAAAAATTGTTTGTTTGCAATTGCCTACCCGGGGTTTGAAGGTGTGGGTAGGTAGGTCGGATTTTTTTTTTTTTTTATTTTGGTCACGTGGAAATATGCAGTATATATTTTGTTTAATATACATACATGTAATAATGTAATTAACCAACTCAGTGCTCAAGTCCAACAGAAATTTTAATCAATTTTTTAAACAGAGCCTATAAAAGTTGACTGAAATTTATTATATTACTAAATCGCCCCTAGCCGCGCTGCAAAGCGAAGATTCATTAAAAAAAAAAAAACTCCTCCAGAAAACCCAATAAAATTTTTTGGGTAGGAGGAAAAATAGTGGGTAGGTAGGCAATTGCAAACAAACAAACTTTTATTTTAGGCCCAAATAGCAAAATTTTCTATTAAAGCATTTTTTAAAAGACAAAATCACCTATCAAATTGTACAAATCTAAAATCTGGCAGCTGTCTCTTTAGGATTATTATCTTTCCTGATAATAACCTCACAAGGCCTTGGTAATAGTGGTGGCTGTTGTATCTCACTCGGCCGTAATGTAGGAGTCTGTGACCGATCCTTAATACACATTCTTTCACTACTAACTGACAACAATCATGTTTGAAATGAGCCGCGACGTAAGAAAACCGGTCGTTGGGGTTTCCGACTACGTCCGACACAAACTGATCTGTACAGTCCAGAATAAGGCTTAAAGCTTGAAATTTCGGATTTAGGAAGAAGAGGGATTCTACTATCCGTGTAGCAAAAAGAAAGGCACTGATCAGCTTCGCAGTTTCTGCGAAGCTGATCTGCGCCTTTGTTTTCGCGTAGACAAAAATCCGGTTTTCTCGCGTCGCGGCGCAAATAATAAATTCTTTACCTTTAGGATTATAATCCTTCCTGATAATAACCTCGCCAGGCATTGGGGGTAGTGGTGGCTGTGGTATCTCACTGGGTGGGGGTGGAGGCGGGGGTGGCTGGGTGGGTGGGGCTGGTACCCTGGGTGGGGCAGGGACGCTGGGTGGCGGTGGACGATGCATCTCCTGGCGGTCCTTGTCCTCGTCCTCATGTTCCCCGTCTGACTCTGATTCAGATGATTCGTCCATGGCCTGAAATTATGGTATACATTGTAGGAATTACCTTTTAACTTAATAGTAGACCGTCTCATCTGTATCAACTGAGCAAGTCAACTTTTATTTTGGGGACATCAGGAGTATCCATCTTTCTTTTCAAATGTTTGATAGAATTAGCATATACAAACAGTACAAAGGAGATGCGTTGGTTACTGTTTTAAGAAATTTTAGATATACATGTACTTTGAGTTGAACAATACAGGTTATACAGGTTATCAACAGCAAGAAAACTTTAAGTGTCCTTTATATGCGATGACAATATCTTTTAATGTATCTTCTTCAAAACACAATGTTATAGAACACCTTTCCAATAAATATGAATTTAAAATGCACACTCTATAGCATTTTTTTCCTCTCATAATTATGCTAAACAGGTCTGCTAATAAAACAAGAAAATACAGTACCACAGGTTTCTGTGCACTGGGAAGAAGAGCCTGTGCTTCTTCATCTTCTTCTTCTTCATCTTCATCATCATCTGACTCTTCACTCTCTGACTCTCCTGACTCAACCTCCATCTCATCACCAGCTGCCTATAACAGAAATGGTAACATATATCACATCATATATGGGTGTAACATATGTATATCACATCATATATGGGTGTAACATAGTGTTGGGCAATCGGTTTGAAATTACAATCGATTATCGGTTTATAATCGGACGGACTAAACCAACTAGCTATCGATTGTGTAATCGGTTAAACTAGCTATACTTTGCATTTGCCTTTCATGCATGCCATAACCATGGTGACAGTTTCATTGCCCACTGAGTGGGTCAATAAAAGAGCTTTTAATTGCCTTATCTGTTTAGAACACATTCCACTTAGAACAGATCACTGATTTAGGAATTTCTACCTTTCTGTCCTGATATTCTAGGTAAATGAAAAAGACATATTGATGCTCAGGTTACATATATATTGAGCCGCCTCATGGGAAAACCAACAATCTGCATAGGCGAAAACAAAGACGCAGATCAGCTTCGCGGTAACCGCAAAGCTGATCAGCGCCTTTGTTTTCGCTACACAGATAGTACAATTACTCTACTTTCTAAATCCGAAATTTCAAGCTTCTAGCCAGCTTCTGTGCTTGTACAGGCCAGTTTGTGTCAGACCTGTTCGGAAACCACATTGTTGGTTTTCCCACGAGGTGGCTCATATATATGGACCAGAACAGCTTCAGTTACATTGCAACTTTGGGATATCCATGTTAGATCTACTTTGAAACCTAAATGGTACACCTTTTTCAGATATAAACCCCTTAAAATATTATTTCTGCATTATGAATATTGCAACCGATTACAATCGATTGCTGCATTTTACTATCGATTATCTTAATCGGAAGGCCAAACCAACTGACTTTCGATTATAATCGATCATCGGCCCATCACTATGTAAGTTATCATATTAAGGGGTATAAATGCTCCGACTCTCCAAACTCGATCTCCATCTCATCGCCAGAAGCCTGTTAACAATAGAAACAGTAACATATGTAACATTATATATGTCATAGTAGCATATGTAACATCATATCTTCAGTGTAACGTAGGTAATATCCCCATCATTTTCCGACTCTTCACTCTCCAGACTCAACTTCCATCTCATCACCAGCAGTCTATAACAGAAATGGTAACGTATATTACAGAGTAGATTATGTGTAACATAGGTAACATCATTGAAGGTGACATATGGTGTTAACATACATGTAACATCAAATATGAGTAACAATTAATATATTTGTTGTAACATGAATAAGTATCAATATATTTGTTGTAACATGAACAAGTAATGTCACATATGGGTGTAACATCACATATTCTTTTAACATCTTATATGGAAGTAACAAAATATGAAGTCATACATGTACACATATGTAATTACATTGACAACATGTAACAGTGCCTTAAGCAGATCTCTTTTGATCTGACCTTCTGAGGATATGAAAGCCATAACTGTATTATATGAGCCTCCGCATGGGAAAGCCAACAATCTGCATAGGCAAAAACAAAGGCGCAGATCAGCTTCGCAGTAACTGCGAAGCTGATCAGTGCCTTTGTTTTCGCTACACAGATAGTACAATTCGTCTTCTTTCTAAATCCAAAATTTCCAGCCTCTAGCCATCTTCTGTGACTGTACAGCCCGGTTTGTGTCTGACCTGGTCGGAAACCAAATTGTTGTTTTTCTCACACACAGGCTCATATCTAAACCTGTGTTATAGCAAGGTGTGTTATGACGAAATTTATCATCAACTTACTCCTTTCTTTTCCAATCTTTCCTGTGCCAACATTCTAGCTCCGACTTCATCTGGTGTAGTAGGGGGTGGCAAATTACCTGGAATAACAAAGTATAGATAAGCCACATCATGAGGAAACTGGATAAAGCCTGTGCAAAAACTGCACAGCAGATCAGCAGCCGTTTTTGCTAAACAGACGGTATCATCACTCTTTTACTACTACTTGTGTCCGAAATTTTTATCTTCTAGCCTTTTTCTAAGACTGTATAGGGCAATTCAGATCTGGTTGAAACCCCTCAAGACCTGGGCCCCGTTGTTCAAAATTAGCGAGTTGAGGTATTATCGATGATGTTAAGCTAACAAAGTTTTGAACAACTGGCCCCAGTTTCCTCACACCTCTGCTCGAAAACAAGCCAGCTTTTGATCTATTTTATTTTCATATTACACCCACCACAAAGCCATAATAGAGATTTTTTTATTTTCATTTTTTTTTAAATTGATTGCACTGGTATACATGTAGCAAAAATATCTGACACTTTATTTCCTTACCTTGTTCATTGGGTTGGAAATCCACAGTCTCTACAACTACAAAGTCATGCCAGTCAATCTGGGTGTAGGCCACTGAAATACATTAAAAAATATATGAGCCTGTGCGTGAGAAAACCAACAATTTGGGGTTCCGACCGGGTCTGACACAAACCGGCCTGTACAGTCACAGAAGATGGTTAGAGGCTTGAAATTTTGTATTTAAGTAGGAGAGGGATTGTACTATCAGTGTAGCAAAAACAAAGGCGCTGATCAGCTTCGCGGTTACCGCGAAGCTGATCTGCGGCTTTGTTTTTGCCCATGCAAATAATTGGTTTTCTCATGCACAGGCTCATATTGTAGTAGTACTAATCTTTTGCCCAACTCTTATTAGACCCAGTTTTTTTGTTTGATGCAAGTTTGTTATAAATATTTATGAGGGTACAAGGTTAGGTTGATCACGTAAGCATTGAAAGGCATCCATTTAAATGTAACATACTTCCTCTTTCCTTTCTGATACTAGCTAACTGCACTCCCTTGACCAATCCAATCTGAATTTGTCCATGACACTGGTCTGCATTATTTTACTCATTTCCCTCTGCAAAGACTGCAGTCCCCTTCTTCAAAATCTTATAAATGCATAATTTAATTTTCCTTAACAGAAATTCAATTGATAATGTTCCATATCTACCTTTGTTTTTGCTTTTTTCTTTCTTTTTATTCATTTTTACTATCTTTTTATATCACAAAATTTACCTCTTTCTCTCTCCAGAGCTTCTTCTTCTTTCCTTTTCTGCATTTCTTGGTATCTAGTCCAGTCCACTCTGTATTTGACTTGCTCCAGAACCTTGTGGTAGTCCTCTGATTCATTCTTAAGACTTTCCAAAACATTCTTGGGTGGAATAAGAATCTGAAAACATGAAATGAGCCTCCTCATGAGAAAACCAACAATCTGCATATGCGAAAACAAAGACGCAGATCAGCTTCGCGGTAACCGCGAAGCTGATCAGCGCCTTTGTTTTCACTACACGAATAGTACACTTTCTCTTCTTCCTAAATCCGAAATTTCAAGCTTCTAGCCTGCTTCTCTTACCGTACAGGCCCGTTTGTGTCCTGTTCGGAAACCACATTGCTGAGCAAGAGCAGACTATTGAAATCAAAATCTGTACTGTTCGTCATCTACCCACCACAAGTGGAGGAATTGTCTGATCATCATTTTTGCTATTACATTTGAGCCGGTGCGTGACAAAACCAACAATTTGGGTTTCCCACCAGGTCCAACACAAACCGGCCTGTACAGTCACAGAATCAGGCTAGAAACTTGAAATTTCAGATCAAAGAAGAAGGACTGTACTATTCATGCAGCGAAAACAAAGGTGCTGATCAGCTGTGCATTGATCAGCTGTGCATTTACTGCACAGATGATCTGCGGCTTTATTTTCGCCTATGCAAATTGTTGGTTGTCTCATGTGTTGGCTCATTTAACTTCGCTTTTTAGATAGCTGAAGAAGACTGGTTAGTATTTTATACGAACTCTCAAAACTCTAGCTATTTTCTGTGGCAGGACCTACCTTTGTATACTGTTCTACAAGCTTGGTGAAGTAGTTGAAAAGACTGTGCTGTGGTCTCAGGAAATCAAACTGGTAGTTTCTCTGTTCTCGATTCATTAAGTTTGTCAGAAACTGACGACCATTTCTCGCCACAAACTGAGCTGTCAGCTTCACAACATCCCTGTAAGGTATAAGATAAACTTGAACTACAAGTAAATCTGAGCCCATTATGAGAAAACCAACATAGTTTTCGAACAGGTCCAACATCTGTGTAGCAAAACAAGACGCAGTAACTGTGAAGCTGTTTTCGCATACGCAGATTGTTGTTTTTCTCATGATGTGGCTCAATTCTGTTTTGCCTCGAGATATACATGTGAGGGTCATTCAAAAAGTAATGCAGTATTTTTTGTAATTTTTAATTAAACCTCATAAAAGTTTAAATTTTCTTGAAGCATAAATTCAATCCTCATTTTGTGCAATAGATCAATCAAAACATAGTTTAATGCTAGCCTTCCTGTTGCTTAGTAACAAAATATCTACAAAGGTCTTATATTGTCAGTGAATGTCAAAAAGAAACATGCATCATGTACTGATAATAAATCTCGTGGGGATAAGCCCAAGAAATTTGATCATGATAAGCTGGGAAACTGACCACCTCAATAAGACCTCAGCTGTTTACTCAAAACTTTAACTAACTAGAAAAAGTGCCTTGAGAGGCACGTATACTCCCGGCTGGTAGCTCTTTATAAGCTAGCCGCACCCCCCCCCCCCCCCAGTTCTGAATCAAAGATGATACCCTTCACAAGTACTTCATAGAAATGTATATTTGCAAAGTACTTTGCCTACATTTTAGAATGACATCTATAAAATTTACAGTAGTATACAGAGCTGACTTGTATACTCGATCTAGGACTTTATATACACGGACATTAAGGGTCAGGTCCTCCATCCTAGATCGAAAATTTAAATAGAATGTCATTCTAAAATAATGTAAGTAAGATGTCCAAAATGTTGACTTCTAAGACCCTTGAGTATGATGTTGTACTCACAAAAACAAGCATATTAAAAAGGTGTCCTAGATTTTGACCTCTATCCCCACCCCAGGGGAAACCCAAAGGGTTCAGTGCCATAGTCAACCCCACAAGGTATCTATGATCCAACAGGGGTATAATGTTTGTTATTAAGACATAGATTTAGAAAAAAAAAACACATTAAAATAGCACACTTCATGGATGACCTAGATTTTGACCTCTAGCCTCACCCCCGAGCATGGACCCAGGGGTCTGCAATGACGGAAACAAAGCAAACCCTAAATGGTACCTATGATCCAAATATGAATGATTTCTGATGATTGTTTTATGAGAAATACACCACTAGAGAAACTTTAACCAAAACTTGGACAAAATTTAAAGGTGACCTAGATTTTGATCTCTAGCCCCATCCCCGGGCATGGACCCTGGGGCCGGAAGTCATGGAAGCAAAGCAAACCCTATTGGTGTCTATGATCCAAATATGAATGGTTTCTGACCATTGGTGTATTCGATATACACCACTAGAGAAACTTTAACCAAAACTTTGACGCAATTTAAAGGTGACCTAGATTTTGATCTCTACCCCTACCCCAGGGCATGGACCCAGGGGCCCGAAGTGATGGATATAAAGCAAACCCTATAGGGTACCTATGGTCCAAATATGAATAGTTTGTGACCATTGGAAATTGAGATATACATCATTAGAGAAACTTTAACCAAAACTTTGACGCAAATTCTACTGAACTAACGAACTAATGAACAAACAAACGAACTAACGAACATACGAACGGACAAACGGAAAGACAAAAACTATATACCCCGTCGGCATAAATGCCGGGGGTATAAATAGAAAACTTACAAATCAAATGAAGAGATAGATGGTGGGTCTGCAATGAACTCATACTCAGGTGGGGGTTCCTTTGGGATGACCAGTTCAGGGATGATCTTAGCCTGTTCCAAAGGCTTGCCTGATGATATACCCAGTGCCAAACCCTGAAATGTACAAGAAAACTATGTAGATTCAGTTTTATCCAATTAACCAAATTAGCAGAATAAATTTTTGACTAATTTAAAAAAAACGTCATGAAATAAGCTCATATGAAAATTCAGTCCCATTTGGGCTCATTGAGCCCTTACTTTTTATACGGTACTGGATCGACGATACTCCCGATTATGGACTCGAACCAAAATAAAGTAACTCCGATAATGAGTTTGACGATAATCTATTAATTCAATCTTTTTTCTAGAAGTAGACGTTAACATTTTTTTTTCAATATAAATTGGTAGGTTGTTGGATTGGTGCGTCTTCTTTTTCTTGCATCTCAAACAGCGTATCTTCCTCAATTCTGAAAGTTTCCTCGACGTGGACGTCTTCTTCGATTCAGACTTCCTCAACGCATGTCTTATATGCATTCAATCTCCCATTTGATGTGAAACTCTTCACCGACGCGCACCCCCAGATCTGTTTCCTAGTCGTACACCTCTTTTTCGATGGAGACATCTTTATTGAGCGAGATTGTCTCCCAAAACGAGATCTCTTCATATATCGAGAACTCTTCTTTGAATAAGACCTCTTTCTCAACCAAAAACTCCATAAACGACACCTCTTCCTACATCGAGACCTCCTCTTCCTCAACCAATACCCCTTCCACTTTGACCTATTCCACGACTGAAACTTTTTCATCGACTGCGACCTCTTCAACGACTGCGACCTCTTCAACGACTGCGACCTCCTCAATGACTTCGACCTCCTCAACGACTGAGATCTCCTCAACGATTGCGACCTTTTCAACGACTGCGACCTCCCAAACGACGAATGCAACCTCAACTGCGGCATTTTCAACGAATGCAACCTCCTAAACGAATGCAGCCTCCTCAACAAATGCGACCTCCTCAACGACTGCGACCTCCTCAACGAATGCGACCTCCTCAATGAATGCGACCTCCTCAACGACTGCGATCTCAACGACTTCGACCTCCTCATCGACTGCAATCTCCTCAACGAATGCGACCTCCTCAACGACAGCGGCCTCCTCAATGAATGCGAACTCCTCAACGAATGCGACCTCCTCAACGAATGCGACCTACTCAACGAATGCGACCTCTTCAACGATTGCGACCTTCTAAACGATTGCGACCTCCTCAACAACGGCGATCACCTTAACGACAGCGACCTTAACGACTGCGATATCCTCAACGACTGCGACCTTTTCAACGACTGCGACATCCTCAACGATTTTGACCTTTTCAACGACTGCGACCTCTTCAACGACTGTGACCTCTTAAACGACTGCGACCTCCTCAATGACGGCGACCTCCTCAACGACTGAGATCTATTCCCCTCCATGCGAGGGCTTTCGCTCGTGCATGTAAGCATTACGTAAACCCTCATCGTTTGCACCAGCATATTCCCCTCTGTGCGGGAGAAAGTTTGACCCCTTAACTCATCAAGTTTGTTCTTCTCTGTTTCCTTTGAACGATCAAGCTGTTTACTAGACCTTAGCAAGTCCAAATACATCATAGCTACCTCGCTAGATTTCGAATATTTATCGTCAAGTATTTCCATCTCATCTACGATTTCGAGTTTTTTTCTCCAAAATACCGTCTTGAACGTAGAAATCGAACAAAGTAGACATTATGTCCATTGCAATCTCTGACCATTTGTCCAACATACCATACGCATCCATAATTTCTTTACGGCTGGGTAATTTGTGTCTCTTCTGGAACGAAAGCATTGTATTTTCAGCAAGACCGAACTGCAATTTAGCAACCTCCTTCTTCGTTTCAAGATCCTCCATCTGTATTGCCATATGTCCAAAAGTCCAAGTCTTTTTTTTGTGTTTTCTGTTTTCTTTTAACCTCGCTCTGCTACCAATTTGGATCGACGATACTCCCGATTATGGACTCGGACCAAAATAAAGTACATGTAACTCCGATAATGAGTTTGACGATAATCTATTAATTCAATCTTTTTTCTAGGCCCATCGATAGTATGGCGCCGTCTCGAAACTATTTTACATGACAACTGACGTTACATATGTTACAATAACGTTACGTTACATTTAACGTTACATTATCCCTAATTATCTTCTTTCCAGGTACAACAAAATTTCAGCATTGATATTCCCTTTTCACTATAAAATGTCATGATAAAAGGCTTCTATACTGTTTTGTGAAAGCAGTGCAACTTTGTGAAGGCTTACCTTTGGGGCTTGTGGTTCTTGGCCTAAAACAGAAAAGCAAAATCATACATTATTCTATGTTCCAGGTTCACTGATCAGGTCATAAATGAAATCATTATTCCTCGTTTTTGGTTTTTGATTTGATTTTGTATGTGTTTTTATTCTAAATAACATACATACTTGTGCTGAGGTCACCGAATTTAGCAGTGAGAAAAATTTGAGCCATTTTGTGGTGTAGACAAAGTCTTCAATGCTTTTATTATAAGTCAATATAAGCAAAAACTGTGAATTTTCAAGGCTATAATTTGTATTATATGAAATTCATGTATTCAAGTTAAGGTAACAGAAAAATTTTCAATTTCCAACATTCCCAATCTTTTGTAGTCGATCATAACTTGAAAATAAACAACCAGGGCCCAGTTGTTCAAAAGTTTGTTAGCTAATGTCATCGTTAAGACCTTAACTCGTTAAGTAAATGCCGATGACATTAGCAAATACACTGTTATTTTTTGTTGATAAAATGTGAGAATCCTTTGCAATGCAAAGGATTCTCACATTTTATCAACAAAAAATAACAGTGTATTTGTAATATTCATGTTCGAAATTTTAACAAATTGTTAACTGACGACATCGTTAATTTTGAACAACTGGCCCCAGTATTACCTTTGCCCTCCCTAAACTCCTTGACCTTGTGTTGATAATAGGCATGGTAGGGATCAGCTGGGTTCAGAAAGTTGAACTTTGGGTTGTTCTGTTCATTCTGACGAATCCTAGACTCAAACTCTGGACCGTTTCTGGCAACAAAACTGGCTGTCTTATCGACAATGTCTGGTTACTACGTAAAGGAGAAGAAAATGCTATCACATCTATAGATATATTAATTACAAAGTAACTCTTATGCTTTAGCTTACTCAATGCAACTCTTTTAATGTGACACTCATCTAGCATGTTATTAACCCATATTTGACGAATGGATTCTCCCATCGTTATCAATTAGGTGAGTCCACTTTCATTTTTAGGGATGTTAGGAGTGATTTTTATTTTTTATCTCATTTTTCAATGAAATTTCTCTGTGCAAACAGAATAGCCCCAGATGGGATGCCGCGTTCTGCGGCTTCACATCTGGGGCTTTACTGTTTGCCTATGTTCCACAAAAGGGACGTCAGGCTTATATGAGTTAAAGGGCCTGGATAGAATAGTGGCTAACACATTTGCTTGTCATCTCTGCAGTCAAGGTTCGAATCTGAACCAAGGCATGTAGTAGGGTAGTGGTTATCAGTCAAAGGTCGGTGATTTAAGCATGCTATGAGCATATGTCAGTCTGGTAAATAATTCATCTCTTTTCTTGAAAACTTATTCCCCCCTATTTAGTATTCATAGGTTAACCCGAATTAAGAGCTCCTTCATGCAAGTCGCCAAATCATCTAACCATACATCAAAAAAATTTGTTGTAAATTATGTTGAAGAAATGCCAGTGGCGGATTTAGAGGAGGTTTGGTTGATTTGCTTGAACCCCCTCTGGGACCAAATTATTTCAGTTTCATGGGGAAATTTATAAAACAATAAGGTTTTATGTTGAAAACGAACCCTGTCTTGATTTATTTGAAACCCCGCTTCCAGAACAGAAATCTTTACCGGTGAAACGTCAAATTGACAATACCACACCATGCAGACAACAGAAGCTTATTTCTGATACTGTCACTGTGTTAATTTCTGATCATCACCAGTCCTTACGTCCATTTAGACATAAAAAAAAACCTTGTCTATAGATACATTGAATGCATGTCTGTGGCAACTTAGCCTCCTTGTAACATTTCTCGAACGGGACCAATTCTCGAGCAATAATTTGATTTACACTAAATAAAACATAAAATCTTGTCCACATGAAACATTTTCATTTTTGGGCAGATTTTCTTTCGTCAGTCAATGGGCTATAAAGCTGGCACAGTGCCAAGTGTCAGCCTTGTCAGGGATTTTTTTCGGGTGTCTCAGGGGCCGAAATAAGGCCCCATCCCTAATGCATTTGGATGACTTTTTTTTCCCAATTTGAAGAAAAAAATTCCCAATTCAAAGCTGAATTTTTTTTCAACAGTTCCATACATTGTGAAATTCAAACTTTGCTGTTTGAAACAGTGTTTGGCTTTGACTATAAGTTATTATTTAATGATTCTAAATGAAATACCTCAATAAGGTAGGTCACATTTGAAAATATTATCAATTGTAAATATTTTGAAAATTTCCCAAATTCAGGGTTTACGTCGCTAAATTTCCCAATCAGAAAGGCCCTAGGGCCCCTTCCCAAAATTGCCAAAAAAATCCCTGCTTGTTTTGGATTTCCCTAGCAGCCAATGAAAATCGACCAACATCAAAGCAAAATACATTACTCAGTTTCTTTGATAAGAACTTCTCTGTTGAAAAACATTCCCGGATTCTATTTTTATGCTGTCTCATGCCAGAAGCTCTCTTCTATGTATTCAAATCAAATTTTGATGAAGGATACACGCCTTGTGTCTTTTAGCTTTACAAATCTTTGTTCACATCCCTGTGAAAATACAGTGCCTGTGAAAATCGCATGAGCGACAAGATCGTTTTTATTTTGTTACTGGTACTACCTCCCATTCCTAGTGGCTCTCTCTTGTGTGATCACTTGTTTAAACCCAAAAAATCAAATAGAAATTGGCTAAGTCTGCTAAGTTTGATGCCGGTAAAAATATATGGAAACAAAGTGTAGTAAGAGACTAGTGTTTAGGTTGGACATACTCATAATGACCTACATTGTGACATGCTTGCATTTTACCATAGTTTCTTGCATTTAAATACCTCCTAATTGATTATACACTAATTGTCCCAGGGCTTTTTCTGACCTTTTTGGGAAATTTTCGGTACTGATGAAATTGGGAAAAAATTGTGTGATTTGGGGTAAAATACAACGATTTTGGAAAAAAACAGCGCAATTTTTAGCAAAATTGGGAATGTTCCAGGTCAATTGGGAATTTTTTCAGCCTATTGGGAAAAAATTTGGTACCGGAAACCGGACCCAGTTTTGTATAGAGAAAAAGCCGTGTCCCTAATTCTCTCGCATTATTACAACTGAAAACGATCTCAAATAGTCCGTTCGAGAGTTGGTTCCGTTAACTGAAGGAAACATGATTTTTAGTGGTGATGTAATGAACCGTGCTGTGCACGTGCCATATGACGTCACACATAATTTACTAGGTCAGTGACATTGGCAATGTTGTTTCTACAAAATGTTTCTACAAAATCTGAGGATTAAATTAATTTAATTACATGTTCTAAGATTTTTGCAAGTAACAATGCTGTAAAAGTGGTTCAAGATATGGTACCAGGAGGCTAGTTACTTATTGACCACGGAATTTCCTTTCAGGAACCATCAGACACAGCTCAAAAAGGGGTGCACCATGTTTTAACCCTGATTATGGATTACCACCACATTTCATAGCATGACAACTTTTTTTTTTTTTTACCGTGTCAATCAATTTCTGATCATTACCAGGCTCTGCTCAAGCCAGGATTTAGGTAGTGTACCTCAATTGAGGTTTAAAATATGCATAGAAATGTGCAAAATTTCAAAAAATGAAGTTAAAAGTTGAAAATTGCATAATCTTGTTATGATAAATCTGTAAACCTTGGCCATTTACTTCTTTTGATACAATTGTTTTGAATATTCATCAGATAATTATTTTAAAAAGCATGTTTTTTCCTAATGTTACCACTGATTTATGAGAATTCCCATACATAATTTTAATGGGAATATTAAAATCTTCTTTCTAACTCCCAGAAGTTACTTTTCTGTCCTCCACTGATGTCTTTTTGATTAACTTAAACATTGGTTTCTGCCACTGACATCAGGGATAAGTGGTGTGCATTTTTTAAAAGCCTATTCTTGTTTTCATGTTTTTGAAGAAAAGAATCAGAATCAGAATCAGAATCAGAATAGTTTACTGGTGAAACGTCAAACTGACAATACTGCACCAGGGGGGATGGGGCTTGACCGGAGGGGATTAGTCCCGAGCTCTCACAAGAGAAGTAAATTTAGACACACAATCATCTGACAATTCAGCAGAGGAGATCAGAGAATCAGGGAGTTCATTCCAATCTCTAATGGTCTGGGGGAAGAAACTGTGTAAATAGGCATTTGTACTTGCTGAAGGTATCTGAAATGCCAAGGAGTGTTGATTCCTACAACGCCTATTTTTGGGGATAAGGTCATCCGTGGGTATTTTTGCTCTCCCTTTTAGACCTTTGTAAAGTAATATAATTCTATTATCCTTCCTTCTTTTCTGCAGGGATTCCCATTTTAGTTTTTTAAGGATGCCAGTCATACTACCTTTTTCATATGTATAGTTCCTAGTTACAAACCTAGCCGCACGCTTTTGCACCTTCTCCAAATCATCTATCAGACCTTCATAATGAGGGTCCCAAACTGAGCTACCATATTCAAGAATAGGTCTCACCAGACCTTTATAGGCAGCTTCTCTCACATTTTGGGGGCAAGAAAACAGATTTCGTCTCAAAAAACCAAGGGTCCTATTGGCTTTGGTACACACATTGCTGATGTGAGTATTCCATTTTAAATCCTTAGTTATTGTTACACCAAGATATTTGATACTCTCAACATTTTCCAACACAGTACCCTCAAGCTTGTAAGAAGCCTGAATTTTACTAACTAGTACGTTTATTTGTCAGCTGCATCATGTTGCACTTGACAGGTTGAAATCTCATACCCCATTTCCTGGCCCAACTACCTAATCGATCAATATCCTTCTGAAGTTTCACTGTATCCTCCACATTCTTAATTTCACGATAACAAACACAATCATCAGCAAAGAGTCTGATTTCCGATTCAATATCTGAGGTGATATCATTTATATGCAACGAAAACAACAAGGGGCCAAGAACGGTGCCCTGTGGGACACCAGATACAACAGGAGCCCAGTCTGATTTAACGCCATTAACCACAACTCTTTGTTGTCTATAGCAAAGGAAGGCATCAATCCATTTAATTGTCTTCCCACCAATTCCATAACTGAACAATTTGCTTTTAAGGAGTTCATGCGGAGGAGTGTCAAAAGCTTTTTCGAAATCCAAGATAAATGTGTCAACCTGACCTTGATTGTCTAAGATTTTTGCCCAGTCATCAATCACTGTAGCTAACTGGGTTTCACAACTGTGGGATTTCCTGAATGCGTGTTGCCTGTCTGACAAAAGTTTATGATGATCCAAATGGGACATGATATTAGAACACACTATATGTTCCAGAAGTTTGCAGGGTACGCAGGTCAAGGAAACTGGACGATAGTTGCAAGCAAGAGACCTGTCAGCCTTTTTGAACAGGGGACAAATGTTTGCTAAAGACCATTCTTTGGGGATTTCACCCGAGTCTATTGACTGTTGAAAAAGATGTGCAAAAACAGGACCTAGCTCAGATGCCAATTCCTTAAGGACTCTAGGATGAAGCTCATCAGGACCTAAAGCTTTCGACGGGTTCAAACCTTTCAGAAGTTTTGTGACACCTTCTTTGGATACCACTATGTCTTCCATAAACGGGGCTTTTCTATTCAGAAGAGGGACCTGGCTATGTTCAGTTTTGGTGAACACATCCGTAAACTGACCATTGAATTCACCAGCCTTTTCAAAATCTGATTCAGCAAGACCACTTCCATTTCGCTTTTTCAAAGGGGGGATACCTTGAACATCTTTTTATCTGACTATTTATGTACCGATAAAAATCTCTTGGATTAGCCTTAACATCACCAACCAAGTTATTTACATACAACTCATGCTGTTTTCTGATATCTGCTTTGATTTCTCTTCTCAAAGTTTCAAATTTCAAAGAAAAGGTCTGGGGCATAATATGTAGTGTGATGTAGAAATTTGAACTCTCTTGGATATTACTGAAATTAGTGGTTTATAGAACTAGTCCCGACTGGGGTTAATGGATGATCAGAGTTACAGAGCAGCGCCTATTTGTGAGGCGCAAAATGTAGGACAAATCAAACACAATGCAAGAGTCACAACCTAATCTTCTGCATGATGGTGTTTTTGACATATCTCTGATCATTCAGGGGCCAGAGTTTGGACTATTTTGTTGTTTTAGAAGATAATTTGTTATGTAAATCCAAGACACATGTTATTTGAATTTGTTGTTACCATGATTGTATATTTGTATGTTGTTGAATTATCTTGTCTTTTTTCTATACTCTCTGTCTTCCTTTGTCTGTCATGCGGGATGGCCAACTCTCTGTCAAGTCAATCTAGAAAATTCTTTATATTTTTCAATGGCTGAACTCAAAATATTGTCATTTAATGTTCAAGGTCTGGGTGGAATAAAAAAGCAGAAAGATGTTTTTAACTATTTGCAAAATAAAAATTTTGACATTTTATGCCTGCAAGATACCCATTTTACAAAAGATCAAGAAATACATATAAGGAATAGATGGGATGGAGACTGCTATTTCAGTGCGGCTCCTCAATCTAACGCTAGAGGAGTGGCAATATTTTTTGGAAAAAACTTAGATTATAAAATACATAGTCAAAAAGAAGACATCAATGGGAACTTATTAATTTTAGATATAACTATTTCCAATAAAAGATTATCCTTGATTAATATCTATGGACCCAATAAAGATGACCCAGTCTTCTATGAAACTTTATTTAAACATATAGACGATATAGGAAATGAACTATACATTATCTGTGGAGATTTTAATCTTACACTAAATCCAAATATTGACTGTTTTAATTACAAGCATATAAACAATCCCAAAGCAAGAAACTTTTTGATTAATAGGATACAGGAAAATAATCTTACTGACACATTTAGAGAACTTCACCCAACCCTAAAAAGATATACTTGGAGACGTAAGACCCCCCTTAAACAATCAAGACTTGATTTTTTCTTAGTTACAGAAAGCATTGTAAACTCAGTCAAAAAATCTAAAATTGAAACTGGCTATAGATCTGATCATTCAATGGTAACATTAATATTAGCAATGGACAACTTTGAACATGGCAAATCTCTATGGAAACATAATAATTCTCTTTTAACAGACTCAGAATATCTTAAAATAATAAATGCTAAAATACAGGATATCAAAAAACAATATTGTCTACCAGTCTACAATCATGACGCTATTGATGAAATTCCAGATGAAGAACTGCAGTTTGTAATTAGTGATCAGTTATTTTTAGAAACAGTAATGATGGAAATACGAGGGAAATCTATATCTTATGCTTCATACAAGAAGAAAACAAAAAATATGTATGAACAAAATTTAATTGAACATATTCAACATTTAGAAGATAACTTATCAGAAAACAGCATTTCAGATCTAGAAAAATTAAAATTTGACCTAAGTAAACTAAGGGAAGAAAAAATGAAGGGATATCTGATCCGCTCAAGAGCAAATAATATTGAAAATGGAGAAAAACCCTCAAAATTTTTCTGTAACCTAGAAACAAATAATTTCACAAGTAAGGTAATAAATGTAATAGAAAAGGAAGATGGTAAAATCATTACTGACCAAAAAGAGATTTTATCAGAAACATGTAACTACTACAAAACCTTATACGAAAGTAAAGAAAATACATTAGACGATATAGATCTGAATGCTTTCATGCAAGACATAGATGTACCAAAATTAAATGAAGAAGAAGCTCTTAACTTAGAAGGAATGGTGACATTAAATGAAGCAGGTAAAACATTGAAAAATATGAAAAATAATAAAAGTCCGGGTACAAGTGGTTTCTCAGCTGATTTTTACAAAGTGTTTTGGAGACAGTTGGGTACATTTGTAGTTAGAGCCATAAATTCTGGGTTTCAAGAAGGAGAACTTTCAGTTACTCAACAACATGGTTTAATAGTGTGTATTCCAAAGGAAAGTAAATGTAGAAATTATTTAAAAAACTGGAGACCCATAACTCTATTAAATACAGTGTATAAAATCGCATCTGGATGCATTGCTAACAGAATTAAAAAAGTATTAGATAAGTTAATAAATACAGATCAAACAGGCTTTATTGAAGGTAGGTTTATTGGTGAAAACACAAGACTTGTATATGACGTATTGCAGTTTACGGAAGAACAAAACATACCAGGGTTATTGCTTCTCATAGATTTTGAAAAAGCTTTTGACTCAGTGTCATGGTCTTTTATCAACAAAGTACTAAATTTTTTTAAGTTTGGACCTTCTATTATAAGTTGGATAAACATTTTCAATAAAAATGCTTGTTCTGCAGTCACTCAGTGTGGACATTTATCTCCCTTTTTTAAGTTAGGCCGTGGTTGTCGACAAGGGGACCCAATCTCACCTTATTTGTTTATTTTGTGTGCAGAAATCCTCTCCATTAGGTTAAGAAATAATAAAAATATAAAGGGTATTAAAATAGGTAACATTGAACTTAAGTTTTCACAATATGCAGATGATGCCTCAGCTTTTCTAGATGGATCAAAAACTTCCCTTGAGGAGACATTACAGGAACTTGAAAATTTTGCAAACATATCAGGCTTAAAAACTAATTTTGATAAAATGCAAGTGGTCTGGATAGGAGCAAAAAAATACAGCACAGAGGCCATCAAAACAAGATGGAAACTCTCATGGGGAACAACTCAATTTAAATTACTTGGAATAATGTTTGATGTAGACTTAGATAAAATGATAAAAATGAATTATGCTAATAAAATAGTACAAATAAAACATTCTATAAAAATATGGCGAAGAAGATTTCTTTCCCCCTTGGGGAAAATTACTGTTATCAAATCCCTTTTGTTGCCAAAAGTAATTCATTTATTGACAGCTCTACCCAATCCTGACACAGAGACATTAAATATTATTAGTGGCATGTTCTATGATTTTCTATGGTATGGAAGAGCTAAAATAAAGCAGTCGGTAGTTGTTAAGCAATATTTAGAAGGTGGGCTTAATATGATAAATTTGATTGCATTTAATCAAGCTCTAAAAATAACATGGTTAAGACGTATTCTTCAAAGAGAGAGCAAATGGCAATTACTGATAAAAAAACAGGTGAATATAGAAAATGTATTTTGTTGCGGCTCATCATATGTAGCATCAGCTTTAAATAGCATAAAAAATTGTTTTTGGAAAGATGTTTTCAAAGCTTTAGCAGAGTTTCAGCAACAGCTAGATGTTGATTGGGATGAATCCAATCCTTACCAAACACCTATCTTTTACAATAAAAATCTATTAATTGATGGCAAGAGTTTTTTCTACAAGTCATGGTTAGAGAAAGGAATTTTTTACATTCGTGATTTTATGGACAGTAATGGTAACTTTCTTAATTTTCATGCATTTTCTCAGTCAACAACAATAAATACAAATTTTCTAAAATATCAAGGAGTCATTGAATGTCTCAGAAAATTCATGAAGAAAAAACATAATGAGGGTAACACTAAAATGACTTTTATTGGACCCATACTTCCAAAAGCAATAAAATCAATACTTAATCAGAAGAAAGGCTCCCAAAACATTTATAATGTGCTAAATAAAAATAATGATGAACCATCAGGAAAAAGAAGATGGAACCACCTATATCATATTGATGAAAAGTCATGGGAATATATATTTTTGGCACCTTTCAAAATAACAAAGTGTACAAAGCTTAGATGGTTTCAAACATGCATAAATCACAAAATTTTAGTAACAAATAAATTACTTCATCAGATGAAAATGATTGATAGTCCTACATGCTCTTTATGTGGTAATAATGAAGAATCTATTGAACATTTATTCTGGAAGTGCCCAAATACACAACAATTTTTAAATGAAGTAAAGGACAAATTTCAGGAAATTGGTGTCTTATTAAATTTGGATGAATGCAAATTTATTCTAGGAATTTATCCTCAAAACACATCAGACATTATCCAGTTTTTAATGCTTGTTGCAAAATACTACATCAATATGTGCAAAGGCACTCATAGACAGTTGACATTTCTAGAATATAAAATACACGTCCAGTCAATACTGCAAAGCCACAAACAAATAGCACTAGAGAATAATAGACTGCAGATTTTTCTAGAAACCTGGACACCTTTTAGCAATTTATTTGACATAAATTGATAGCATAAATTAGATCACACAAGCAAGGGGCAAATAGTAATTATTTATGTATGGGATTCTGATGACGATACTTTGTTTGATTGTCTTTGGAGTCTGGGCTAACCCCACTATTAATGTAATGCATTATAAATAGACCAGCATGGATTCCACAGTGATCAGAACAGAAGTATCTACAACATCCCTTGCTTGGTGATCTACGCCTCATTAGTTAAATTTAATAGTTTTACCAAAAATTAAAACAATAGACACAAAATCTAAACAAGAAAAAAAAATCAAAAAGAGAACTTTTAATCAGTACTAAGTACCTATCCAAAACACCACCCAAGATAATTGAATAAACAACAAAAAAACAAACAATTTTTGAAAAGGCTATAAGAGAACAATAAATGGCCAACCCCGCATGACAGATTACTCTTTTTCTTTTGTGGAAGACCTCACTTTGATTTGAACCACACACATACTAATGGGCTGAGAGGTCTAACCATTAAACCTTCTCCTTCTTCCTCTCCCATCTCTCTCTACACTTATGAAAAAAAAAAGGTGTGACAATTTATTGTAGAAATCTACAAATTTAGGAAACCCCATACTTAACAACCATTTATTACTAAATGTATAAGTAAAAATGAAGGTAATGAAGGTATGAAAGAGAAAGTGTGAGTGTAATATTGTTCTTTATAGTGTATGCATTGTAAACGGGTGAGGGGGATCCCCGACCCCCTCCTCGTAATATGCGGGGTAATAAATTTACATAACACCTTAAAAAAAAAAAAAAAAAAAAAAAAAAAAAAAAAAAAAAAAGTTTCAAATTTCGTTCTAAATTTTGCATTCCCAGTTTTCTTCGCTTTAGCGTGAGTTGCATTTTTTCTACGAATCTTTCTTCTTATTTCAGGAGTTAACCATGGGACTGAGGAAACTGAGCGACTAGTCTTCGATGGGATATGTTTATCCACTGATTCCTGGATAAAAGATGTGATCAAATTAAAGTTTTCTTGAACCGACCGTGTGCCAGAGTAACCGTTGAAATATTTCTCCTTTGCAAATTTAAGGGCATCACCTTTCATAGATTCATAATCACCTTTCTGATATTTATACACTTTTCTCTTAGGTTTCTTGATGGGGGGAATAACTATTTTCAAAGTTCCAGAGACAATGTCATGATCACTAAGCCTGTCCGGGGAATGAATATCAACAAACTGTCCGGGAAGTGAAGTGATAATCAAATCCAATGTGTTTTGTCCTCTTGTGGGGAAGTGCACTACCTGTTCCAATTCGTGGTCACTTATAAGTTCTACCAACTTTAAGAAAGCTTATTACTTGTTTTCAATTTTTGTTTACCAGCAATTCAGCAATTTTAAACATCAAATAATGATATTCTTATGAAAAAAGGTATAAAATATACAGAAAGCAGTAGAAATGCTGTTGCACTATTCATTCAAAATATGTCATATATTGGAGAATATTGTTTTAAATCTCAAAAATTACCCCTTCCACTTATGAAATAGAGGAATTTGCAAAAAATTCTCCAACAGATTTTGCTGAGAAATGTTTCATCAGAAAGCTGCATATTTTGCAAGCAACTTTGGCCAGGAATGATGCTGCAATTTTTGCATAGCTATTTGTTTTCCTCAATATTAGCAATTTAATGCACATTTTGCAAACCTCGATTGAGGTACAATACCTAAATCCTGGCTTGAGCAGAGCCTGATTACCTCGGGAAATGTGGATTTGTGACTTGCTCAAGGTTACAACGAACGGCGACCCAGCTGATGGTCCAACCTGGGACCTCCAGGACTAGAAACCGACACTCTATCCCTGCGCCAGTCTGCTCCGCTGTCTACAGAACTGTCGAGTTTTATGAAAAAAAAAAACTATTCTGTCGGGCACTGGACCCAACGAAAAAAGTCACAAAGAGCTTTAAATTTCGAAAGGATACTCCTCACTTCAGGAGGTGGATAGATGATTCCGATCACCGGAGTGGTGTACTTTTCATCTTCATTTTGAGTTTCTTCTACAGGAATCGGTTGTGTCACTTCAATCGCCGGCATAATTTCGGTTTTTAGATCATTTTTTGTGAAAACATCGTTTTTTCGCAAAGGGCGACTTTTTGCAAGGGAAATAATTCAGTCCGTTCAAAGAAACGCAACGACCATTAATGGTCCGCAATTACACTCATTGCGCCCATGTATCAGAAAACGCCGGGAAATGGTACACCCCGATGAGCAGCAGACCACTAAACAGCAAACAAATAAAGTCTAGCTTGTGTTAATCCTTCATTGTTACAGTAAAGTGGAGTTCTGCCACAGACAGAAGAGGCGCAGATCAGCTTTGCAAACCTCAATGGAGGTACAAAACCTCGATTGAGGTACAATACCTAAATCCTGGCTTGAGCAAAGGGCTCAGATTACTAAACATTTGAATAGTAATAAGAACATTGTTTCTCAGACTTATATGTCTAAATTTAACTGGCTTTTGAGTAATGAAGACCCTGTCATATGTAAAGATATTGCCTGCTTCATAACGGTGTGCTTTTCCCTTAGATCATAATGTTGCCTTATAGTCATGTTATTATTATGATTGTAGTAGACATTTCTTGCCTAATCTGAGATGTATTCTGAAATGTAAATACACCATATATTGACAAAAAGTCAGGGATTATCTCAAGACATTTGATTGCATCGACGCACTTTTAGAACAATTAATGTATCCAACTATTCAGTTGTAAGTAAAACGTGTGTTCGTTCGTTCGTTCGTTCGTACTTACGTTCGTTTGTTTGTGTATACAAAAATATATACTGACGGAATTATTCAACGCTACAAAAATCGTTTGAAGTAAACGGTTAAAACAAAAATGTGACCACGGAATATTTTACATACAAGACTCATCACAATGTCTCTTTACCAAAAACCTTGTGCATCCGGTCGGATTTAATTGCTTTGACAGATGTACCAGTTGAAAAAAAATCATTTCATAATTTTAAAATTTAAGACATGAGTTGTTGGCTGCTGATGTGTACTTTACTCGGTCGACAGCAGATTTGTGTATATTATTTGGTAAAAGACTGACTTGGTTGACAGCACAGTCAATACCAATTTATCACCATCTCAGTATCTGTGTCTCATTTGTCTGTTTTAAACTCTTGAAAATCAATAAAAAAAAAAACAACATCCATTACGATATAACCCCGTTCTCACTGTCCCGGTGCTAGCCCCGGTTTGGACAGGTGAAGACAAGCCGATATACCGTGTAGGGAACTATTTCTACAAAAGTGACCGTGTTTTCACAGAAACAGTGTTACACCGGTGTAACCACCTTGTCGTCACGATGCAGACCGTCGTGTCCCGGTTTTACTACAGTAAAGCTCACTGGTATCCCTGTTGTCAACGGTGGATCTCGGTGACTGCCGGACGCACCACGGTTACGCCCCGGTGTTTTCTGGTTTTGAAAACTTAGAAACCGACACCGAGGTGAACGCCACCGTGCCGAATTGGGGTTGACCGTGGCAAGTTGGTCCCGTTTCATCACGGTGGAGTCTCGTTGAAGTCCCGGTTTGCGCCGAAATAGCCCGGTATTTTCCCGGTTATTTACGGTTTACACCGGATTATCCTGGTTTACATGTTCAATGTATCACGGTCGAGCCCCGGTAGCATCACGGTTTGTCCCGGTGTCGCCCCAGTTCGACCCTGTAATTGACATATCTCCTGGTTTGTCTCGGTGGGCCTCGGTTGCATTAAATATTTTAATAGCCGGTCCGTCCCGGATTGCCATGAATGTCCGCGGTAGCAGTGCTATGGTTTTATCCCGGCACGTTACGATTCAACCGGGACAGTAAGAACATGGCTTAAGAAAGAGAGAGATGATACTATATATATTTTGTGAGGGGGGCGCAGTAGCTCAGTGTTTGAGCGTTGGGGTTTCACCGGTTTCGTAGCAATATTCTCCGCTTTCCGCTCAATCATTTTTTTTCAGTCAGCGGTTTGTATTGTTGCTTAACACTTCTGTCAACAATTTTAGTCATGCCGGGACAGAACCATCGCTTCCTGGGTATTAATCGGTGCTATTGTGATGTGCATAGAGCACTGATAGTCAGGTTCCGGGCGGCTTGTCCGGGCAACGTGCGTGCGGTTATCTCGTGACCGAGTACGTTTTAAAATGTATTAGTGCAACCCGACAAAAGTAAGTTTTCTTGCACCACGGCAAGTGTCAGAATACGATGAACAAAGCTATGTAGACGAGAAATATCATGAGAAAATCGATGCACAGTTCAGCATTGATGCGACCGCTAACATGCATGTATAAGAAGGCCATCCTGGATACAAAATATTTAACAATCAATCAGCTTGTGACTGTGCAGTTCCTGGTTCGCGTCAGCCTGATCGGCAACCCAAAACAGATGGAAACTGATATTTAATTTTGAGAAACCCCCATTTAAAAGACGTTTGTTTGTCAGTGTATGGTGTACAAATCTATCTCGGGTTAGGCAAGAAATATCTAGTTGAATGGACTGTGGTTGTCTCCCATGGATTACAAAATGTACTTTATTATTTTAGTCTTCTGTATTGTTATTTTGCTGTTCATCATTGTTTTTGTTTGTTTGTTTTTTCATTCTCTCTTGTTCACTTTCAATTTATGATGTCCTTTAAGGATTTTCTAATAAAGATATTGTATCTTGTATCTTGTATTGCTTTGCAGTAACAGTGAAGCTGATCATCAATCAGCTTCGCAGAAACAGTGAAGCTGATCAGCACCTTTGTTTTGGCTACATGGATAGTACAGTTCCTCTACTTTCTAAATCCAAAATTTCCAGCCTCTATCCATCTTTTGTGCTTGTACAGCTCAGTTTGTGTTGGACCTGTTCGGAAGCCACATTGTTTTCTTGTGTCGTGGCATAGTTCATTCTTTAAATATATCGATCTCCTGTGCATCCTCATGAGGGTGAGGTTAGGTACCTGTAAAACCGGTTTAAGCCCGCCAGTAACTTTGTGTTACTGATCGTTTCAAGTCGATACTTCTGTGGTGGTTCTTTTTGTTTTATGTCTTGGTGTTTAAATTTTTTTGTGCTGTTGGCGCCTTATGTATGTTATCATATTTTTAGTTAAGGTAACTGAGTGGCCACATATTGAGATAATAGCTGCTCATTCGGCTTACGATATGTTTCATGGTATAAGTACCTGATTGTTAGTTTGGTTTTTTCCCACCTCGGTTTTTGGAGTGGGAATCTTTTTCTGATTGCGCCTTTTCCTGATCTTTGCCTACTTGTACCTTACTAATGATTGATGGTACCCATCCTGTGCGGATCAAAACATTTCCAAGAGAGGGGATCCAACCAAAACACCATCCAAAATTTTTTAAGAAGGATCTGCAACCCTGAATCTCTGCATGCACACCATGAGGGCTGATGACCAAATCACTGTGAGAGCTAATGTGCCTGAATGCAGATCAACAGAGTAAACCACAAACAGGCTGCCCATCAGCAATTAAATGAGCCGCCGGGAAAACCAACAATGTGGTTTCCGAACAGGTCTGACACAAACCACAGTATGTACAGCTACAGAAGCAGGCTCACAGTGTATATCCGAGCGTATGCAAAACAGACGGTTACGGAACGGACAGACGTTTACAGGAGCACGCGCTTTTTCGCGCCAAAAATGTTTTTCCGTTCTTTTAAAGTGACTAATGCAAATATTGAGACCAAACTAGAGCAGATGTGTTGCATACATACCCGTCTAGTTGTCTGTGCTCAAGAGCACAATGATTTTTCAGGGGGTTCGCCATAACTGCCCAAGACGTGTGAAAAATGGCATATTTTGTATTTTTTTTGGCTGTGTGTCGAGATTGCTTGCAAAATAAGCCATTGTCAACCTTTTGGATTTAGTCCGTATGTAGTTAAATATGTCCTGAACCACCAGACATTAAATATTTTATATGTTTTCCAGTAAAAATAGCCAAGATTTGTTTTTTTTTTTCTGAAGCGTATGGTAATTTCATGGTTACGGGGCGGTACAGTCGTTTGTTACGGAGCGGAACAGACGAAATGACGCATTTCCATACGAAACGGAACAGACGTAGGCGAGCTTTAGAATGCGGATAGAAACAGACGCTGTATAGTAGAAATGTAAAGTCCAATTCACATGCGCCAAAAATACACAAGTGTAAATATACTCCGGTGTGCAAATTTTACTCGGGGTAAGTAAATGGCGCATGCGAACGCAAATACACACCGGAGTATATTTACATATGGGTAAATTTACTCCTGGGTCTGACCAGATGCAAATCTTATTTTTACAAATACACACGTGTAAATTTACTATTATTTCCCATGCTAACGCAAAGTAAAATTTACCCATGAGTATTTTTATTTCAAGTCAATATTCTGCTTTTAGATAACAAATTTTCTCATTTTTTGTTCCTAACTGATTATATGACAGTTGCTGAAACTGTGGACATTGTTGCTAAATAAGAGTTTATTGCCATTCATAACATTTTAGATCATATGGAGTGCAAACAGCCACACTATTTCTTCATCATTCTTGGTTAGGATTCTTGGGGCATTTTAACAGTAATTCCCTGTGAAAGGATGAAAAAAGGGAACTGTATAACTGCTAAGGTTAAGCCTGACCATTGCATGATTCCCCTCTGCTGCCAACCTTGAAACAGCCTCTTCTTGCTTTGCAAATACAGAAAACTTAAATGATCAGGTTTTAATCCAGAAAAGATAAATTTACATACAAAAACACTCCTGGCGATAAAACCCATGCGAACGCAATTTAAATTTACTCTCAGGTTGATTTGCACACCGGAGTATACATACACACCGGAGTATATTTACACGCGTGTATTTTTTGCGCATGCGAATTGGACTTAAGATACAAACATGTTTTAGCTCACTCGAGCTTTCTGATTCACTATAGACAGTGGAATTTTTACAGACCCAGCGTCTGTCTGTCCATCTGTTCCTCACCATCCTGCTTAGCAAATATTTCACCACATTCATAGGGAGAAATACATATGAAATGCCATCCGGTGGCTGCTAAAGTCCGGACCACAGGCCAATCACGTTCAATGCCACCCGCAGCTAGCTAGTGGCTGACAGTCGGTATTGTGTCCTTGTTACAGCTAGACGACACTAGCACTTCGATGAGTAATCAGGCAGCGGAAGCCATTTCCCGACAGGTTTTTGTCATGACATCTAAAATTCTAAATCCTTACTTTAATAAATGTGTATGGCGTACGTCATAACAACATGGATTCATTCGATGCTTCATCATGTTCATATTCCGATGCTTCATCGTATTAATATGCACAAGCATGGCTAAATAGTAATAAACTGCGAGTAAATCAAATAAGTAAGATGCATGACAGAATCATATATGCTTACAAATCACGCCAAAGATTTTATCTCCTGCCGCAAGCTCCCTTTTGCGGCGTCTTGGCTGATTCTCACGCATCTGACATTCATATATGGAAAGACTTTGGAATATATGACCGATGCTTTGGAGAGTACTCCCGCCGGTGTGTATGGAGGTGGGTGTTCGCTCGATGACTTTGCTTAAGGACAGGGAACCTTTTCCTTTGACCGAAATTCTAGGGTCTCTATACTACTAACGTATTCAGCACGAATGCCAGCCTTCCATATAGACCTCCGGTTAAAACAGACATGAGTCTTATTATCGGACCTTTTCAGACTTTTTTCAGTCTTTTATTTTAGAATTTATTGTTAGATATGCACTATTAGTGATACTATATTTAAAGGAGAAGAAAAGCCGTGATTGCCTCGTGATGCTGAGCACCAAGGAAGCCATTGGTACCATTTTAACGCATTTGATATGGCGCGGCCTGGGCGAACACACGACATCTCGCCCCCAAAGCGGGCGCTTTTACCACTGAGCTATCGGGACCTCTCCCCCCCCCCTCTCTCTCTGATCTGCTGTTTGCCCCCAAACAACTTTCTGTTTTCACAACATAGTCGATGCTATTCTGATACATGTACGATGCTGATCCAGGTCACCAGGTGTATTCCATCTGGTCACGTTCGAGTGCTACAATACAGAAGGTTGCCGCAAAGTGTTATATTTGACATCACAGTGTTGTTCATGTAGTATTCATGGCCGTCTGTGACCGCTCCGTATGCTGATTCGTCTGTTTTTTTCGTAGGCTACGTCTGTTCCGCCCCGTAACATAAACGAATCTGTAGACTGTTCCGCTCCGTAATGTTTTTGTTGCTAAGCAACAAAATTCTGCTTAAACTACAAGGCTTCCATGCCGGAAATTATGGTGTTTTGGAAGATAGTAGATGGACATGCAAGGCCGATATAACAATACATTCGAAGCGTACAGTTTTGGATGAAAAACTGTACAAAACATTTTTGGCGCGAAAAAGCGCGTGCTCCTGTAAACGTCTGTCCGTTCCGTAACCGTCTGTTCTGCATACGCTCGGATATACACTGTGAGGTTAGAAGCTTGAAATTTTGGAGTTAAGTAGAGGAGGAATTGTACTATCCGAGTAGCGAAAACAAAGGCGCTGATCAGCTTCGCGGTTACCGCGAAGCTGATCTGCGCCTTTGTTTTCGCCTATGCAGATTGTTGGTTTTCCCACAAGGCGGCTCAAATTACAAGGGGTCTTTAGATAGAACAAATCTTGACCTTTGGTTGAAAAATTATGTTACAGGATGCTTAACCCTTCAAAGTACATGTATTGGTTAAGTTCCAAAGAAGACATGGCTCAACCCCAAACTCTAACATGACAGAGACCATAGGCATCAACAGTCACATGTACTATACAAAATAAAGTATAATAAATAAATATATGCTGAGCAAAGTGTATATTCAGACTAGACTGTTCATAAAATTAAAAAGAGCCATCTGACAAGCATCCTAACAGTTTGCAATTTGATCTGTTATGTTTTTTGGCATTAGTCTGCCATATTTCCTTATCACTCCCTTGTTTAGATTGATATCAGCATTTTTATTTTGTTAAGGCCCAAGATTTTAGTTCTATTCCATAAGTTTTTGTTCGGTTTGACAGCACTGCTTTATGCCCAAGGTGAATAGCTAAGGATATGTAAATATGGGCAGTTATCCTAGCCACATTGTTCCAGTGCAAGCCTCTCGTTTTCATGAGCTAGTCTCCAAGAGGCAGAATATTTCTTTCATCCATTTTGAACCATGGAAGAGAAAGAATGGCAAAAACAATAAAAAAATTTTCACGACCAGATATTCAGGATAGAAATTCACTGGGCTTGCACAACAATAGGCATTCTTTGGTCCATTTCATCACAAATTGTTCACACTACAATCTGGCTCAAGAGCTAAATATTGATCCTGGAAGTAATGTAAAACAAAATATGCTTGATATTGCACTTTATTGCACTTTGTTATGATAAATATATGTACATATAAGATATAAGTAACATGTTAAATAACTTAATCTTAATTTGAATACATGTACAAGAGGAGGAGTTGTACTTGTTCCAAAAGAATGTGTCTTTGCAATTTTTTACTCAGCTCCAACACAAGCCAGGCTCTAAACACAAGGGAGAATGCTAGGAGCTTGGATTTTTTTTTTCTCCTTGAGACTTAATAATAGACTTTATTTTCAGAGGGTTACACATTTAGCAACAAAATACAAACTAATCTTCAATGAGGCCCTCCATGCATTGCTAATTTGTCAAGATAACCTGTTTCATTTGTGGAATAACTTTGGATGCATATTTTTGCATATGCTTGATTTTGTTGTTTAATTTCCCAACTGACAATTGTTCAGTCATGTTGGCATGGAGTCAACTAAAGACTTAGAAAGCATTTTACATAAATGTGAGCCAAATCATAAAATCTGCATGTTGCCATCACAAACCATGCTCCGAGTATGCATGCAGCTTATCAATGCCATAAGTTTTGAAACATATACTTAACTCTACCAATTCAGTAATTCCTCAAATTTAAAATGGAATTTTCAGATCTCAAGTCATACACATCAATTATCCATAAACAACCGCGAAAGAAATCAATATAAGACTGTAGTATTCAAATACCTATATACTGTAGTATTGAAATACCTGTCTGAGAACAACTTTACACAGATCATTCTGATCTGTGGGAAAATGTTCCCAGGCAGGTATTTTTTTCTATAGTCGCACATTGATTTCATCTGCCTTGGCTGTGCCCAGCCACATTGGTAGTCTCTGGATAACCGGCGTGTAATAATGGATAGCTATACAGTCTGTTTTATTTCAGGTATTTTTCCATGCCATGTTTTATTTCAGGTATTTTTCCATGCCATGTTTTATTTCAGGTATTTTTCCATGCCATGTTTTATTTCAGGTATTTTTCCATGCCATGTTTTATTTCAGGTATTTTTCAATGCCATGTTTTATTTCAGGTATTTTTCCATGCCATGTTTTATTTCAGGTATTTTTCCATGCCATGTTTTATTTCAGGTATTTTTCCAAGCCATGTTTTATTTCAGGTATTTTTCCATGCCATGTTTTATTTCAGGTATTTTTCAATGCCATGTTTTATTTCAGGTATTTTTCCATGCCATGTTTTATTTCAGGTATTTTTCCATGCCATGTTTTATGTCAGGTATTTTTCCATGCCATGTTTTATGTCAGGTATTTGTCCATGCCATGTTTTATGTCAGGTATTTGTCCATGCCATGTTTTATGTCAGGTATTTGTCCATGCCATGTTTTATGTCAGGTATTTGTCCATGCCATGTTTTATGTCAGGTATTTGTCCATGCCATGTTTTATGTCAGGTATTTGTCCATGCCATGTTTTATGTCAGGTATTTGTCCATGCCATGTTTTATGTCAGGTATTTGTCCATGCCATGTTTTATGTCAGGTATTTGTCCATGCTATGTTTTATGTCAGGTATTTGTCCATGCCATGTTTTATGTCAGGTATTTGTCCATGCTATGTTTTATGTCAGGTATTTGTCCATGCCATGTTTTATGTCAGGTATTTGTCCATGCCATGTTTTATGTCAGGTATTTGTCCATGCCATGTTTTATGTCAGGTATTTTTTCATGCCACTGTTCATTTTGTATGTGACAAAGTCTTTGTTTGTTCTTTGATTTCTTAAAGCTTTATGTCCTCAGTAAGCAGCTGAGGTCATGTTTCTCCGGCAGATTGGCAGTGAAGAGAGTAGTCTTTTTGCCATTAACTGACAACTCACTTTTTGAATCAGTGGAAGATGAACAATGTAGAAACATTTTCAAGACCAAATTTTCAAGAAGACATGGGGAGTCTTTTGAGTCTGCTTGGAATAAGATCTTGCGTGACAACACAACTAAATTTTAAACAAACAGCTCAATCATGATCCTTATTCAGCAAAGAAATCAGTAAGTTCTTTTATCCTGGTCAGCATTTGTTTCACACTGTTTATGTCATATCATTCCTATTGATATTTTGATAATATCATTACAACACTCAGTTTTGAATAACTGGCGTCAGCATATTTCTAAGATGTGACACAATTTTATTATAACTATATCTCATCATTCGGTAAAGAAATCAATGAGTTCCTTGTCCTGCCCTGCATTAGCTTCACTCTGTTTATGTTGTATGAGTCCTATCTGTACTTTGACGGCTAAACATATCATCCTCTCATCATGGATTTTCTGGCACAACTCGGAATTCTTCTTCTGCAAAAAAAAGAAGCATTTTGGATCAAATTCTTAAACCAAATACTTTGACTTATTACAAAGAAAGCTAGGGGAACTTATTTTGGCACTTCATGGTCTTACGAAGTTGACGAAATCACAGAATCGGCCTGGAAAACCACCAACCTTAATTGTTTGTTTGTATTGAGGTTCAATTTCCCAGAACAATTTTGCAAACACTTCCTGGGTATTCAAAGACATGACACAGTGCCCTGTGTAGGGATCGGACCCATGACCTCTGGTAAAGCATCTCTGGATATGGAGACCGATGCTCCACCACCAGGCCACTGCCCTTCCCTCCACCTGCCTTGGATGGCACACTTCATGTTAATACAATTATGAAGCTCTGGGGAAGCAAGGATAGATTTGACAGTTTCAGTGATGTTTTTGATTCAGTTTGTTGCTTACTTTAAAGAAATCTTATCCAGCACTTTGATGGCAACTGTGAAAAGCCTAAGCGCATGAAAAAAGACAGAGAAAACAGAGAATATAAACTGCCTACTATGTTTTGAATGTTTAAAATATCAAAACAGTAACAATGGACAATATGGAAAAATTCTATTTAACAATCAAAATCACATGATACAAAGATCCTGTACCTCTAATTCCTCATTTTCCTGTATTAGGTTTTTCAACATTTCTTGTAAGTCATCTTCATCTTCACTTTCATAACTCGAGTCTGACGATGAACTCATGTATTCCTGGTCTGAGTCATGACGGAGGTACTGTAGCTCTTGTATTTCCTGCTTCAGCCGGTCCATCTCGCAGCGCTCTGTCTCTATCTTCTTTCTTAGTTCACTCTCTGAAATTTTTAAGAGGGTCATGAACAAGTGAACAACTGATCTGAGTCCAATCAGGGATATTAGAGTTTTGCTGATTAGAATATTTGAAATATAGGGGTTGCACCATGTACGAAATCCAAGACGTCATTTAGCTTTGTAGTTACTGCAATTGATTAGTTCCTTTAATTTCATATACAATTCAAGGTTGCTCCTGACATACAAATAGTTGAACCTTTACATAATTTTAAGAAGTTTTACAAGTGAAGATCCATCAGCTTCTCAAGAAATACTGCATACCAATAGCTAACAACTCCTCTTCTTTCAACTTCAAGCAATATTCTTCATCAAGCAGCCCCTGATACTCTTCCTCTTCCATTCTGGCTGTAGTTACTTCCCTTGACTCCTCTACTGGTCCCCTGTTCTGGAGGAAATCTTCTACCACTTCATCAGGGCTGGGCTCAACTGGTTCTGGGACCTGGATGACCTCTAGGGAAGAAAATCAAATGCCTTGTAAAACCAGTATCAGCATTTTCATAACGCTTGCAATCTCTCAGCACTATTTTCACTGTATGACCACGCATGAACCCACGACAATAACCACAGACCGAAAAGACTCTGGCAGCTTGGTTCAACGTGGGCTTTCATACCCCAGCCGGCATGCGATATTTAGTGTTACCCAATTGGAGCTGCCTTGTCCAATCAAGTATGACCATAAGTCGGTGGTTGATTATCAAGAAGATTCCAACCCTGTTCAATTATATATGCTCTCTTGCCCTGGCGAGATCGCAAACAGAGAAGTTAAGATGTGTGTGAAAGATACCTATTCAAACTGTATGACCAGTGCTATCTGTGTTAGGATTGAAAACAAGTAGCCCAGGGGCAACGATCGCTCACCTGAGAGCCAACAAGTAAAGTCACTGGACAAGGTAGTTGGGTTTTTTACCATATATGGGTATGATAGCCATCTTGGTCATGTGACCTTGAAACCCTACTTACATCAGCAGGAGAGCTCTTGTCTGGATTGTGTATCCTCTTTTCTGCCATTTTGGTTCACTTGAAAAAATCATCTAACAAGGTCAGGGTCCTATAATGACCCCGAAGGTTGGGCCATATTTGACCCCAGGGGCAAGATTGGCAGGATTTAATGTAGAGCAACACATGACAATGTTGTATATCAAATATACAAGCTTTGTGTCATGCTGTTGCAGAGAAGATTTTTTCACATATTTCCATTATAAGTCTATGGTAGATAATGACATGCCTGGGGCGTGGCCTGTATGGACCCCAGGGGCACCGTTGGCAGGATTTATAAAGAGGAACACTATACATTGCTACAAACAAAATATGAAAACTCTGGGCCTTGTGGTTTCGGAGAAGAAGATTTTTTATGTTTTTCCCATGACGCCCCCGGGGCGGGGCCCGTGTGGACCACAGGGGCACGGTTGGCAGGATTTATAAAGAGGACCACTATACATTGCTACTGACAAAATATGAAAGCTCTGGGCTTTGTGGTTTTGGAGAAGAAGATTTTTTGTTTTTCCCATTGTAAGTCTATGGGAGCTAATGACCCCCGGGGCGGGGCCATTTTTGACCCCAGGGGCATGATTGGCAGGATTTATATAGAGGATCACTAAACATTGCTTCATACAAAATATGAAAGCTTTGGGCTTTGTGGTTTTGGAGAAGAAGATTTTTTTATGTTTTTCCCATGACACCCCCGGGGCGGGGCCCGTATGGACCCCAGCGGCACGGTAGGCAGGATTTATAAAGAGGACCATTATACATTGCTACACACAAAATATGAAAGCTCTGGGCCTTGTGGTTTAGGAGAAGAAGATTTTTTTTATGTTTTTCCCATTGTAAGTCTATGGGAGCTAATGACCCCCGGGGCGGGGCCATTTTTGACCCCAGGGGCATGATTGGCAGGATTTATATAGAGGACCACTAAACATTGCTACACACAAAATATGAAAGCTCTGGGCCTTGTGGTTTCAGAGAAGAAGATTTTTTTATATTTTCATCATGACGCCCCCGGGGCGGGGCCCGTGTGGAACACAGGGGCACGGTTGGCAGGATTTATAAAGAGGAACACAATATATTGCTACAAACAAAATATGAAAGCTCTGGGCCTTGTAGTTTCGGAGAAGAAGATTTTTTTATGTTTTACCCATGAACCCCCCGGGGCGGGGCCCGTATGGACCCCAGGGGCATGGTTGGCAGGATTTATAAAGAGGACCACTATACATTGCTACTGACAAAATATGAAAGCTCTGGGCCTTGTGGTTTAGGAGAAGAAGATTTTTTTATGTTTTTCCCATTGTAAGTCTATGGGAGCTAATGACCCCCGGGGCGGGGCCATTTTTGACCCCAGGGGCATGATTGGCAGGATTTATATAGAGGACCACTAAACATTGCTACACACAAAATATGAAAGCTCTGGGCCTTGTGGTTTCAAAGAAGAAGATTTTTTTATATTTTCATCATGACGCCCCCGGGGCGGGGCCCATATGGACCCCAGGGGCACATATGGCAGGATTTATGAAGAGGACCAATAGACGTTGCTACACACAAAATATGAACGCTCTTGGCCTTGTGGTTTCAGAGAAGAAGATTTTTATATGTTTTTCCCATTGTAATTCTATGGGAGCTATCCGTTGCCATGGAAACCAGAGTTCGGATCCGACCTGGCCCAAAACCTAACACAACCTTTCCCCCTCCTCAAAGATGCTTTAGATAAAATTTGATTACGATCGGCCATGTTGTCTTAGAGATATTTGAGTTTGAAAATGTGAACGGACGGACGGACGCACGCACGGACGCACGGACGGACGCCGGCTCGACTACTGTACTATAAGCTCACCTTGTGAGCCTTCGGCTCAGGTGAGCTAATAAGCTCTTAGACTAGCATTTAAGTTCAAAATTAACCAGAGGACCAATGGTCCTGTAAACGCTCACCTGAGATCTGCAGCATATACCAATAAACATGTTTGAATATTATGGTATTTAATCCCAGTGCAGGGGCAGATGAAGCCCTTGGGCCATTTTCTTTTTCAGAATAATCAATATTTTGTCCATTTGCCAATTTCCTGCTGGCTTTTTCCTTCAAATCACATTTTAACACTTATTCCCATTCAAATGCATTGGCAACCCATGTTGACCTTGCCATAAACTGGGTCAAGGTCATCACAGGGTCATGATCTATATATACATTGTAGTACTTGAGCCATCGATGCTTCAAGCCAAGTTTCCTTGAAATCTGTCCACTGGTTCCGGAGAAGAAGATTTTTGAGAGATTTTTACCATATATGGGCCTGGCGGCCATCTTGGTCATGTGACCTGGATTATTTATAAATACATTGATTACCCCATCCTTTAGATGCTTCACATAAAATTTGGCTTTGATTGGTTGAGTGGTTTCAGAGGAGCACATGTTTGAATATTATGGAGATATACAAGTATACTGCCCCGGGGTGGGGGCATATGAGCCCCTGTTGTCCATTTTTTGTCAGAATCATTAATAGTCAGTCCTTTAGCCCATTTCCTGCAAGACTTTCACTTTAAATGACATTTTAAAAGTTTTCCCCATTCAAATGTATTGGTGACCTATGTTGACCTTGCCATAAAATAGGTCAAGGTCATCACATGGTCATGATTTATATATACATTGTAGTGCTTTAGCCGCCATCAATGTTTCATGCCAAGTTTCATTGAAATTGGTCCAACGGTTCCAGAGAAAAATATTTTTGAAGGGTTTTTACCATATTTGGGCATGGCGGCCATCTTGGTCATGTGACCTGGATTATTTATATACACATTGGTTATCCCTTCCTATTGATGCATTACATAAAATTTGGCTTTGATTGGTCAAGTGGTTTCAGAGGAGCAGACGTTTGAATATAGTGAAGATATACATGTATACTGACTTACAAAAGAAACGCTACACCCTAAAATTGTGATTATTTTTTAAAACGTAGGAAAGTACAGTAAGTTCTATTGTTCCCTGAAATCCTCACTTTATAGAGAAGGTCAACACGGGTATGTCGATAATGTACTCCCCAACCAAGGAATGCTAAAAGTGTTTTTACGAAAACATGTTTTTCGTGATTCAATTGGCACGATAACGACAAACTTCAAATTTTGCAACACCTATGCAAGCTACACATTATCAGTGTTCAGAAAAACACCCTACATTTTAGTATTTGAATATTGCTGAAACGCCACGTCTCAACGTCAGCAGTTAGCGAGCCAATGGTGTGCATATTGCTGGCCTTCCCCTAGGTTACGAATTCATACGCTTCGGTATACACCAAACCACAACAAAACGACTTGCAAGCATACTGGCAATGGTTTTAACCACCGATCGCCAACAAAAATCTCTGAGGTCACGAGTTACGTCACAAGTGCATGATCACTACATTTGATTACGTCATTTACGCATTAGCTTTGCAAATGGTGTGATGATTGCTGTACATCGTTCCTGTTGTTTTTGGGTTAGTTCGAGAAAAGTTTTACGTTCACTTGCAGCAGTTGGTTCACGTCCACGTAGGCCAAATCGTGATCTTGTCTGACGCACCGTCACTTACGTCAATGCATACAATACGGACTTTCGCAGGTGGAACAACATTGACGTTACTCGTGGTGAAACCATAATAATTCCTGTCGCCAAATCTTCACAGATAGAGCTCTTATGAGATCTTTGGATAAAAGGCCCTCAAACGTCAACAGCAGCCACAGACGCTGAATGACCTGCAAACTGCCATAACGTAATATTCGTAGCGCATTTGCGTATTCCACATTCGTCAAAAACTGTCTAATACCCCAAAATGCATCTTTGAAGTGTGGTGGTGATGAATTAAATACTGGTTTACCCATATTTGGATTATTGTGAAAAGCGTTTTACGGGTAGCTTGACGTCGGACGCTATTGTACAAAAACTGAAAGCGATATCAACTTCAAATTCATGTTGTTAAATGCAAGATTATCTCTTGTCACTTTATCCAAATTTGTTTTGAAATAAATTAGATAGATTTAATGAATTTCTTAAAGTAACATCTGTAGCGTTTCTTTTGTCCGTCAGTATATATTGCCCCGGGGTGGGGGCACATGAGCCCCTGGGGTCCAATTTTTTTCAGAATCATTTATATTTAGTCCTACTGCCCATTTCCTGCAAGACTTTCACTTTAAATGTCATTTTAAAAGTTTTCCCCATTCAAATGCATTGGCGACCTATGTTGACCTTGCCGTAAAATAGGTCAAGGTCATCACAGGGTCATGATTTATATATACATTGTAGTGCTTTAGCCATCGATGCTTCATGCCAAGTTTCATTGAAATTGGTCCACCGGTTCCAGAGAAAAAGATTTTTGAAGGGTTTTTACCATATATGGGCATGGTGGCCATCTTGGTCATGTGACCTGGATTATTTATATACACATTGGTTATCCCTTCCTATTGATGCTTTACATAAAATTTGGCTTTGATTGGTCAAGCGGTTTCAGAGGAGAAGACATTTGAATAAAGTGAAGATATACATGTATATTGCCCCGGGGTGGGGGCACATGAGCCCCTGGGGTCCAATTTTTTTCAGAATCATTAATATTCAGTCCTACTGCCCATTTCCTGCAAGACTTTCACTTTAAATGACATTTTAAAAGTTTTCCCCATTCAAATGCATTGGTGACTTATGTTGACCTTGCTGTAAAATAGGTCAAGGTCATCACAGGGTCATAATTTATATAAACATTGTAGTGCTTGAGCCATTGATGCTTCATGCCAAGTTTCGTTGAAATCGGTCCATTGGTTCGGGAGAAGAAGATTTTTGAAGGGTTTTTACCATATATGGGCATGGCGGCCATCTTGGTCATGTGACCTGGATTTCTTATATACACATTGGTACTCCCTTCCTATAGATGCTTCATATAAAATTTGGCTTTGATTGGCCAAGCGGTTTCAGAGGAGAAGATCTTTGAAATTGTGAACGGACGACGGACGGACGGACGCCGGACGCCGGATCATGGCCATCCTATAAGCTCACCTTGTGAGCCTAACGGCTCAGGTGAGCTAAAAATGGAAACCTAGAGTAGAGAGAGACAAAAAGATCAAGGTCTAGGAGCAAGGCTAGTGTGTACATACCGGTAGTTGGTACACTGTTCTGCAATGAAAAGACTTTCGGTAAAACCAGAATGGTTTGTTGGTTGATTGATTTAGTGTTATACATCCTACTCAAATGAGCCGCCTCATGGGAAAACCAACAATCTGCATATGCGAAAACAAAGACGCAGATCAGCTTCGCAGTAACCGCGAAGCTGATCAGCGCCTTTGTTTTCGCATCTCAGATAGTACATTTCCTCTTCTACTTAAATCCGAAATTTCAAGCTTCTAGGTGTCTTCTGTGACTGTACAGCCCGGTTTGTGTCGGACCTGTTCGGAAACCACATTGTTGGTTTTCCCACGAGACGGCTCAAATGCAAACATTATCTAGAGACAGGATCCTAGTTTGAAGTTTCATCCATAGGACGTGTATTCAGGACCAGTCCCATAACCCCTGTTTTATTTTGCAAGTGAATTAACCACTACACCACAGCGTCTTCTCAGAATGGTTTGAGCGAGACTTACTAGGCGTTTTCTTATGACAGAACTTACCCTGTGGCTCCTCTTCTACTGAAGCATCTGGTATAGGAGTCACAGACTGCGGGGACTCGGGGCTGGGAATATCTAGTGTTTCTGTGGGTACAGGCGTCTTTGTCTCTGTGGGAACTTTTTCTTTCTCTTCCACATTAATGTCAGCTTCTTTCAACTCTGTGGCCTGAATTGAAATTAAAGCCCCAGTGACACACAAGTTGGAGCTACAAAATAAACTCGTGGCAACTTGCATGACAAGCTGCAAGTTAAGATTTGTGCTAACTTGTAGCTTCAACTTGTGAATGTGTGACAACTTCTAAACCTTTCCAGCATAACTTGTGGCAACATGTGTGACAAGCAGCAACTTTATAACTCTCACCAACTTGTAGCATGTCGTGGCTTCAACTCATATATGTGTGACAGGCCCTTAAAAGAATTTCATTCAAATTTCTATGAGGCAAAACCTTTCTTTTGGCTATCACCCAAACACACCCGTTTAGCAGCACAGGTTTTGAAATTGAAATTTAGGACTTAAAAAGTTAAAAACATAACAGAAGTAAACTACCAATAAGACTGTAGATGCATAGGTGATGTCACTCATTCAATTCATTCTGCTGATTTAAGAAAGAGCAACTCTTAGTTAAAGGCTGTGCACAAGGTACTGGTAACGCACCTTGGAATCTTGCCAATAAACAGAATACCTCAGATAGCTGACAAACCACAAAAATACCTCAGCTTTTGAATGTGGACGTTGAATAGCAACTTAACTCCTGGCTTCCTTTTTATGGGACATAGGCAAACAGTTTAGCACAAGATGTGATGCCGCAGAATGCTGCATCACATCTAGGGCTAGTCTGTTTGCTTAGAGAAAATTCATCCAAAAATTGAATAACATTTTAAAATTGCTCCAGATTCACCTAAAATGAGCATGGACTTGCCTAAATGATAATGATGGACCATACCATTTGCCACAAAAGAGATAAACAAAGGACCATTGCATTATTATGCCCACCTCATGGGAAAAACTAGCTTTTTGCATATGCGAAAACAAAGATGTAGATCAGCTGTGCAGTAACTGCACAGCTGATCAGTGCTGATCACTGTTTTCATTACTCAGATAGTACAATTCTTCCAAAATTCAAGCATCTAACATTCTCCTGTTACTGTACAGGCTGGTTTTTTGACACCTGTTCGGAATCCCAAAGACCGGTTTTCTCACGTCACGGCTCAATTATACCCACCTCATGGTCTGTCAAGTCTTTATCACTTTCATGTGCATCTATATTTTCTCGCTCCAGAATTTCATCTACACTGTTTTCAAATTCATCTTCAGAGCTCTGTAGCTTGTTCTGAATGTCTTCTGTAGATCTGCCAAGCTGCACAGAATTAAAGGTTTTGCATTACTTTTTGCATGGTAATTTGTAAGACATGTCTAAGCAGTGTGTTGATCTGTGTTATGTTCATGAGTCTCTTCATTGAACTTCTACCCACATACTTTATACCAGTTTTGATGTCACATGTTTCAAATTATTGGACATAAATGAAACATTTTCAGTGCTGATTAAAAGATTTGTTTAACATCTTTCTTTTTCATTGTTATGAAGTAGAGTTAGAATGGTTTGAAGCTGACCTTTTGCTGCATAATTTTTTTTTTTTTAATTCAGTTTTACGCCCCTTTCAAGATTATTCAGCTCATATGAGACGGGCCAATCAGTAGGTGGGGCGAAAACGGGAGAACCCCAAGAAAAACCACCTGACACACCCGCAAGCAGAACTTGGCTTGTCTCACATGTGGCCAGAGCTGGGCTCGAACCTACACCAGTCACAGCGGTGAGCTGCATAAATGATGTCTAATTTAACTGTTTCCTCCTTTTCTTGCTTTTTAGGTCACTCCACTGTCAATGGTTATCATTTTAATGTTTCATTTCTACATTGTTTCAAATCACACTGTATCTAGTGCCAGCACAATGCATCAACATGACCACAATTTGTTTTCACTATATGGATAGTACAATTCCTCTAAGTACTTTCTAAATCCAAAATTTCCAGCCTCTAAACATCTTCTGTGACTGTACAGCCCGGTTTGTGTCGGATCTGGTAGGAACCCAAATTATTGGTTTTCTCGCGCACAGACTCTATTATTACCTCTGAATCTGTTGTGTCTTCTTGTAGCATCATTGCCTCTTTCTTCTTCAAGTTTGCTCTTACTTCATCTTCAGTAATCTCCCTTTGTTCAGATTCACCAACAACTTCTGTAACAACCTCTGCCATTGGCTGATTCTCTTCACTTGTCTCAGCAACAGCTTCATTGATTGGCTGAGCCTGAGCATCATCAGCTTTTGCCATCTCTGATTGTTCCTTTTGGTCAGCTGAATCAGTAACTGCTTCCTTCTCCACACTTGATTTTGTATCCATTTCAGCAGCTGTTTCTATCTGACTAGCTTCATCAACATTTTGTCCAGTTTCTTTCACTGATTCATTTTCAGTCTTTTCAATTTTATTCTCAGATAAATTTTCTTTTGATGCTTTTGCTGCTTCACTTTGACTAGCAAGTTCTTTTAAAGTGACTTTATCTTTTGATTTAGATTCTGTTTCATTCTGAGATTCAACCTCGTTTCCAGTCCCAGCACTTCCAATGCTTTGTTCTTCAACATCTATTCCCTCTCCTGATGGTGGCTGCATGGCATCCTTAGGAGGCTCTCTCAGGGCAAGATCAAGAACCTAAGAAAAAGTTCAGGTATTTAGGAAATATGTTTGTTTTATGGCTCACTGTATTTAGCAATAAAATACTATAAAGGTAGTTAATGTGCTTTAGATGTCCCAAGATTTTGCTATTTAAGACTTCCAATTTAAAGTTCTTTTGATTTTCCAATATTAATATTTTTTATTCAGTTCTACATCACTTTCAAGATCAATTTATCTCAAATGTGATGGCCAATCAGTATGTGGGGCCAAAATAGGAGACATCTTCACACCCCAAAGCCCACTTTGTTTTGTCTCACATATGAGTGATGATATGACCTGTATGGGACTAACCCACACTTGGGTGAGACGATTAAGAGCAGTAATGGAATCATAGACATTAACCACTTGGCCACAGAGTTTGCAAAATAAGTTATTTTCATTTTACAGTACCTCATCATCCGGTAGAGGTCGTAATTCAAGGTTCAATTCTTCCTCCTCTTCCAGCACCGTATTCTGTTTGGCCAGTTCATCTCTTTCTCTCTTACGTTTCTCTAATGTATCCTGATTCTTACGAGCTAGTTTGATCTGAAAATATACAGAAATCGACCAATGTTAAATTGGAAATTTCTTATTTCTCATGCTAGAACTGTGTACGCATTATGTCTACTTCAAACAAAACAATATGACTTTTCTTTTTGAAAAGCATACAGGGAGCGCAGTGGCATAGTGGTAGAGCATTCAACACAGAACGAGACAGCATGGGTTCAATGCCCACATGGGGCACCGTGTTGTGTCCTTGAGCAAGACACAATGACCACACAGGTAAGGGTACTGTAGGAAGCAAAGAAGACATAAATCATCATTCAGATATCTTGAAAAAGAGGAATCTGCACTATTTGCATGTCTATTTTTGTTGCTTTACTCAGTAATAGAATGTTTATTCAATTCGTCCTTGAGACAAATTTTAATCAATTTTAGGAAGTCTAATTTCTCATAGAAATATGAATTCTTACCTTTCTTTTCAACTGTGTACATACTCTCTGGACCTCCCAGATTTGTTCCTCTTTTTCTGGGTCAGCTTTTCCCGCTAATTCCTGATGGAGTTGGTTCAAAAGGGACTCCTGTTTGGACAACTCTTCCTGCAAGGCTGCTGGGTTGTCGGGCAGTTCTAGGGACCATTTGGACGTGGCAGGCTTCAGGGGTGGAATATACCTGTAGGATAATCAATTTGCTATAAAACATTGCCTTATTATTTTACTCTGTCTAGGGGCCAGGTGTTTGTAAATTACCATATTCATTCTAATTAGTGCACATGCTCCAATAAGCACACACCCAGGCTGTTTCCAAAAAAACGTGCATAAGCACACACTGCTCGACTAGTATATTGGTATTTTGCACAAATTTTACATATTTATACCATATCAACCGCTTTAAAACTTAATCCTAAAACTCTATGACAAATGGACATGCCCATCATTATCATTTGGATGAGTCCACTTTCATTTTTAGGGGCATCTGGAGTGGTTTTGAATTTTTATTCCATTTATTGATGAAATTCCTCTAAGTAAACAAAATAGCCCCAGATGGAATACAGCATTCAGATGCGTCACATTTACACTGATTTTCAATAAGTAGGTCCAACTGCATAAAACAAATATCCGATTTTCAACTTTTGAGAATATCTTTCTTTTATACATTTTAACTTAGGTCAACCATTCAGAAACTATGTCCTAAAATTCTGAATGCAACACTTTTCTAGATTTTTTTGCTGTATCCATTCAATTTAAGTGATAAAATGGCAATTTAGTCCAAGGGAAAACCTTCGATACTCCGTACCCTAACTATTTTGTATTGTATGATTAGATACCATCCTTGAAAATCGGTATTGTCATGGTGGTAAGAATTTGTAAGAACACTGATGCAATCAAACATGATTTGAATTTTTGAATCTTCAAAACCTTAACGTTTACACAAGGGCCTAAAATCTTCCCCACTTTTATACACAAATCCTTTGATTTGGCTAACAAATTTGCCTAAACTAAAAGTTTAAATTACAACTGAACAAGGGAGTGTAAAAATAATCATGGCTGAAAAACAAAACAGTTAACCGTTTCATATCATGTGCCGGTATCACTTTGAGTTGTGTTTAATTATCATTTCCACGAATCTTAGTTTATCCCAACACTGCTAAATATAACGAAGATTTTGGTAGATTTTGAGGGATCCTCGTACTAACCAAACACAAAATAATGTTAATTACAGCATTTAACTTTGAATAAGAGTGCTTCAAAATATAAACGAACACAAAACAAATTGAACATATATTTCATGTGGATCCTAGTTTGACTATTTCGTTTTCGTAACGAATGTTTATAACGAAGGTTTAATGATCATGCTATGCCTGTTACAGTTCAGTTAAAAGAAGGCGTTTGCAAGCCAATTTAAAACATAATACACACACGTCCGTCTTCTTGATTTGTGGCAAAATGTTAGATCATCTGGAACAATGTAAGAGACACTTAACATGCCTGAAATATGGTAACGAAGATTTCATCTTTTCAATTTTATCTATTGTCTTTGTTATGGATATCATGTGCTATGTCTGGGTTCATAATTCACTGAAAGTATACAGAAATGTTCCATACACACTCTCATGCTAGATTAAGTACTAATTTAGTACAACGTTGCATTTTACAGAACAATTTTGTTACAAAAATAGCAGATCCCGTGTATATTTCGATACATGTGCGCCCATACCCCATTGAACTTAAAAATAATGCAAATAAAAGCCTTCAGTAAATTTGTTGTATGGTATGATTTATATATTTTAATTTATGGCGACAATAGAAACACATCCAGAAGCCAAAATCCCAAAATACTGATGTTAAAACTTTCGTTACCGACCAGTAACGAAGGTTTGCTGAAGTTAATGTGCTTTAGTGTACCATTGGAGGGAAATGATGCACGCCCTATGTTTTGCATCTTACTGAAAAATGTCCTTCGCTACATATAGATAGAAAAAACATCCAGGATCGATGCTCTACTTCTTGACTGCTCTATTTCTAACAATAACACTATTTTACCTACTTTTCCTCAAAGGGGAAACAAAAATCTGTTGCTATGTCTACTTTCACTGGTCTCGTTGTCACGTTTTCTAGTCGGCAGGGGTAGGTTCTTTCACATGATGGCTTATATTGAGATATACGTAGACCTATTTCAAATGTAATCCCGATTTATCGTATGCCATGGCAAATTTCGGTAACGAAAGTTTAAATCTCGAAGGTTTAAAACCACCTTTGAAATACATATAGCTGATCGTTTTACCAACTATACTGTCAGTGTTTGGCTTAGAAATACTGGAATAGCATGTACAAAGACAGCGTACATGTTGTAAACAACCTGTGGACCTTACCTAGCTCTATGCTTGTAGTCACGAAAGTTTTATCTATTTACTTTTGAAACATAGTTGGTTATTTCCAGCAGAAGCTAACACGTAGACAATGCCTTTATATGAAAAATATGTCAATATGGCAACGTGGTCTAGTTTAGTGGTCACTTTGAAGTTACAAAGATTGTTTGACACGTATAACAAATGTCTGTCACAGTATGTTGCATATAGCAATCACGCAGGTTTTATACAAAAATCATTTTCCGGCGACATGTAAAAAGGTGCATGGCTACCATTGCATTGTTTGCACACGGACATAACAAATAAATAATTCATTAACTAGAATACTCAGCAGATATTTTAAACATATAAAAGTGTATATAAACTTCCATTTACTAGAAGCTTTTAAACAGATATGTTTTGAGTTTTGTTTTGGCGACAGTAACGAAGGTTTAAATATCGACACATTTTGATATGTGAAAACAACAAATTAGCAGGCAGTTACCCCATTTTTCTGTGTTTGTGTTCTATTACCTTTGCCAAATTATAGGACACTAAGATCGTCTATCTTAGCTATGATGTGTCAGAAAATACCAAGAACGTTAGTTGGACCTACTTATTGAAAATCAGTGTTAGGACTATACTGTTTGCCTATGTCCCAGTAAAGGATGCCAGCTGGTTTATACAAGTTAAATTTCTCACCTTTTAATCACAGTGTTGGCAAAGATCTGTTTGGTATGAAGGAAGAGGACATTCAACACACGGTGGCTAATCTGCATGGTAGGACTGAGAACTATGGACACATTCTGTAAGGTCATCTTGTTTTCTTTTTGCTGAAATTGAATAATCATGTTAAAACTGAAAAGACAAATGACCCACCGCATCAGAAAACCAACAATTTGCATATGTGAAACTAAAGGCACAGATCAGCTGTGCAGTGACTGCACAGCTGATCAGCGCCTTTGTTTTCGCTACACATATAGTACAATCCCTCTTCTTCTTTAATCCAAACTTTCTAGCTTCTGTTTTCTAAGACTGTACAAGCGGGTATGTGTTGTACCTGGTTGGATACCCAAATTGCTGACTGTCTCATGTGAAGGCTCAAACAGTAGAATTCCTTAACATCTTAAAGGCAAAATAATAAGAAAGGACCACGAAACAATACATGGCCAGAAAATCATACAATCAAAAAGAAAGAAACATAATCTTCAGTTCAACTATCACCTGGCCCCGAGGTTATAAAACTTTTTTCATGCTCAACTCAGCTGAGACTAAAATTTATCCTGCTCATAAATGTTAAAATGCCAACAATTGTTGGCATTTAAACATTTATGAGCAGGATAAATTACTACTGTCTGAACACCATCTTTCAGAAACTGCATTTTTCGAAATCTCACTTTTCTGAAACACGACAAGAAAAATATGACCATGCCATCTTTTTATAACTCATGAGTCCTAAAAAGTGCCACAAAAAGTTTGAAAATCGGTTCACTAATAAAATAATAATGCCCGAAAATCATGTTGAATAGGCATTTTGCATGTGCAAGGGAGGTAATCCATTTAAAAACTGAAAATCAAGCAAATCTGTGGAATAATTCTAAGAGTTTGGGGCTCAGCTATGCATACAAAACAATTTTGTTTTGGTTTGGTGCATTTTAGATGAAAAATAATCAATTTAGATTTTTTCTGGGAAAATAGTTACTTCCCTTGCTGACAATTTTACAATGGAAAAAGTCCTATTCAAAAATATTTTCTTGCATTAAATTTTTATTTGTTAACCGATTTTCAAAATTTTTGTGGCACATTTTAAGACTTTTGGAATGCAAAATGGTGACATGCACATATTTTTCCTGAAGTCTTTTAGAACAGTGAGATTCCGAAAAATGCGGTTTCTGAAAGATGGTGTTCAGACAGTAGAATTTGAGTGTTGAACCTGAATTTTCCACCAATTTTGACTATTTCAACATTTATGAGCAGTTGAAATTTCACGCTCAGCTGAGTTGAGCTTGAAAAAGGTTTTATAACCTAGGGGCCTTATCAGTTCTGAAGCATTACAGCTGGTATGTGTTGTTGGAGCTGGTTGTTAAAATCTTACACATTTTTCTCAACAAAGTGGTTGTGCATGCAGAGACAGCTGAAGGCTTCAAAAACCTGCTATGTTGAAAAGCCCTGCACTGTACAGAAGCAGAAGCAGCAGTTTACTTTCAATATTTCCAATTTGAATTTTAACACAATTTAACTATTAAAGGACATCATTAATTTTGAACCGACCGGCCTTATGCACTGGTGATTTTAGTGTGTACCCTCTCTATGACATGTGTCATGTGTACTATCATCCAGGGCAACAGTAGTCTTTGGTTGATTGGGGTTTAACGTCCCACCAACAGCTAAGGTCATATGGAGACGGGACCTCCGTTTATAGTCCCATCCGATGGACTGGACAAGCCGGGATCGAACCTGCGACCCCTGGTTTACAAGGCGAGTGACATAACCACTGCACCACGGAGGCTTCTGCAACAGTAGTCTGTTCTATCAACAATACACATGAGCCTTCTCGCGAGAAAACCAATAGTTTGTGTTTCCAACCAGGTCTGACACAAACCAAGCTGTACAGGCACAGAAGATGGCTAGACGCTTGAAATTTCGGTTTAAGAAAATAGAGGAATTGTAGTATCTGTGTAGCGAAAACAAAGGCGCTGATCAGCTTCACAATTACTGCAAAGCTGATCTGCATCTTGGTTTTCGCATATGCAGACTGTTGGATTTTCCATGCGGTGGCGCATATAATGTGATGAAATATTTACCCTTTCTATGACATGTGTCATGTGTACTATCATCCACGACAACAGTAGTCTGTTACACTCTGGAAGTTCTTCTATCAACTTCTTGAAACTTTCTACACGCTTCTTCTCATTACGGAATGCTGGAAAGATATAATTATTGTTTCTTCAGAATATATAAAAGGCATGTCATACAAATGTACTGACACAAATTCTATTGCTATTAAAGTAAACTTGCTATCTTTTAGTAAGTTTAATGTCTTGTTAGAAACTTTATATGAGAAAAAAAAAAAAAAAAAAAAAAAAGCACTGCAGGCATGCATGATACCCCGCCACGCAAATTTAATTTAGCAAAAATGTTTGTCAATAAATTCTCAAGATAAAGAGCAGAACAAAATTTTGTCATAAATGAAGGACCATAACTCTGTATACATTGATAATATTTACCCATCGTAAATCCCAAACAACTACTTCCTGATTTGAACTTTCATACAAAGTTTGAAGAAAATCGGTCAATAAATGCACAAAACAGAGGCAGGAAACGAAATTTTAATGTAAATCATGGGCCATAACTCTACTTATTTAACAAAATTTATTAATTTTCATTCCCAAACCACTCCTTCCTGATATGAACTCCTATACAAAGTTTGAAGAAAATCGGTCAATAAATGCTCAAAATAGATTTTAATGTAAATCAAGGGCCATAACTCTGTACTTATTTGACGAAATTTACCCATCTTCAATCCCAGACCACTCCTTCATGGTACGAACTCCTATACAAAGTTTGAAGAAAATCGGTCCATAAATACTCAAGATAGAGCCCGGAAACGAAATTTTAACGTAAATCAAGGGCCATAACTCTGTACTTATTTGACAAAATTTACCCATCTTCAATCCCAAACCACTCCTTCCTGATATTAAGTCCTATACAAAGTTTGATGAAAATCGGTCAAGAAATGCTCAAGATAGAGCCCGGAAACGCAACGCTGACGGACGGACAGAGAGACGGACAGACAGACAGACAGACGGACGGACACTCGAACGCAATTTTTTTTTTGAGGGTATAACATAATACCCAACACTTTTTTAAGTGGCGGGGTATAAAAAAATCAAAAGTTAAAATTTTGTGTACTCAGAAGCTAGAATAGTATCAACTATACACAAATTCTTTTTATACCCTGCCACTTAAAAAAGTGCGGGGTATTATGTTATACCCTCCAAAAAAATTTGTGTTCGAGTGTCCGTCCGTCTGTCTGTCTGTCCGTCCGTCTGTCTGTCCGTCCGTCCGTCAGCGTTTCGTTTCCGGGCTCTATCTTGAGCATTTATTGACCGATTTTCTTCAAACTTTGTATAGGACTTCATATCAGGAAGAAGTGGTTTGGGATTGAAGATGGGTAAATTTTGTCAAATAAGTACAGAGTCATGGCCCTTGATTTACTTTAAAATTTTGTTTCCGGGCTCTATCTTGAGCATTTATTGACTGATTTTCTTCAAACTTTGTATAGGAGTTCATATCAAGAAGGAGTGGTCTGGGATTGAAGATGGGTAAATTTTGTCAAATATGTACAGAGTTATGGCCCTTGATTTACGTTAAAATTTTGTTTCCGGGCTCTATCTTGAGCATTTATTGACCGATTTTCTTCAAACTTTGTATAGGAGTTCATATCAAGAAGGAGTGGTCTGGGATTGAAGATGGGTAAATTTTGTCAAATATGTACAGAGTTATGGCCCTTGATTTACGTTAAAATTTTGTTTCCGGGCTCTATCTTGAGCATTTATTGACCGATTTTCTTCAAACTTTGTATAGGAGTTCATATCAGGAAGGAGTGGTTTGGGATTGAAGATGGGTAAGTTTCGTCAAATAAGTACAGAGTTATGGCCCTTGATTTATGTTAAAATTTTGTTTCCGGGCTCTATCTTGAGCATTTATTGACCGATTTTCTTCAAACTTTGTATAGGAGTTCATACCAGGAAGGAGTGATTTGGGATTGAAGATGGGTAAATTTCGTCAAATAAGTACAGAGTTATGGCCCTTGATTTACGTTAAAATTTTGTTTCCGGACTCTATCTTGAGCATTTATTGACCGATTTTCTTCAAACTTTGTAAAGGAGTTCATATCATCATGGAGTGGTTTGGGATTGAAAACGAATAAATTTCCTTAAATAAGTACAGAGTTATAGCCCATGATTTACATTAAAATTTCGTTTCCTGCCTCTGTTTTGTGCAAATATCAACCAATTTTCTTCAAACTTTGTTTAAAAGTTCAGATCAGGAAGTATTAGTTTGGGATTGAAGATGGGTAAATTTTATTAATGTATACAGAGTTATGGTCCTTCATTTATGACAAAATTTTGTTCTGCTCTTTATCTTGAGAATTTATTGACAATACTTTTTGCTAAATTAAATTTGCGTGGCGGGGTATCATGCATGCCTGCAGAGCTTTTATTTCTTTATGTTTTTTTTCCTGAGCAAGACCGGTACTACAGGAGGTTGTTTTGTGGGTTTGTTGGTCCAGGTGCACCCAAAGGCTGAACCGGTAAATTGATTTTTGTTGTTGTTTTTGGAGAAACCCCGGATCGAACTTGCAACCCCTGGCTTACAAGGGGAGTGACTTAACCACTGCGCCACTGAGGGGGCTTCAAGCTGTCCCAGCATGAATGAAAAGTTGACAACAGGTCTGTTAAACCAAAATACAAAAAAGTACAAATAAGCACTCCATCTCACTTGAAGCTTCTTCAAACTTGGGTACTAGCGCCGTGGTAAGGATGGGTTCCGGCAGCTCCCGGAGGAACTGTTTCAGGACACCAGCCACTATGTTGGGTTCATGCTCTTCGAGGTACACTGGTTCCCCGCTGTTGTAGCTGTCCTTCAGGTGTTGGACTTTACTCTTCACACCTGAGATGCGGTATATACCTTCACAATGTAGCCCTGCAAAAAATATATATTTATCGGTAATAAGTACATGTACATAAACCACACCCGTGACATCTAAGAGCAGTTTTCATGGCTGCTCTATCACCAGGCAGACTTAACCCATTTTTGACAAATGGACTTTTCCATTGTTATCATTTGGGTGAGTTTCATTGTTAGAGGAATCAAGAGTGGTTTTAAATTTTCATTCACTTATTCGATGAATTTTCTCTAAGCTAACAGAATAGCCCTAGATGTGACGCCTCGTTCTGTGGAGTCACATCTGGGGCTATACTGTTTGCCTACGATCCACAAAAAGGATGCCAGGCTTAATACAGGGTAAAGATTGCAGTTGTAACTATCCTTCAGATGCTGCACTTTACTCTTCACACCTGTGATGCGGTATAATTCTTATGTGAGATAAAATTTATGAGCCACAAAATTGGGCAAATGCATCCATCAATGATTGCATTTCTGTGTGGGTCATGCTATGCAAATACAATGATTTTGTTATTTTCACTGACCTGATAAGCTATTGTTTTAACTAGAACCTATCATGTCTTAAGAAGCTTCTATTGAATCCGATCAATTATTTGTTGTTAAATTGTAGCAGTCTTAGGATCAGCTCTGTAAAATCAATTTCAGTCTTCAAGAAAGGCCTAGGGTATTTAAGGCCTGATTTCGGCCTCATGAGTTGGTAAAAAATTGAATTTTGGAATTTCGAGGAGAGAAGTATTGGAAATAGCAGGTATAGGTCCCTGCTTATAAATTCTAACACAGCTATTACATTCAAATTACATGTGTTGCCATGGCAACGCTCCGAAAAGCATAGAAATACCACTTTTTGCAATTTTGGGTCTATTTTTCACCTTTTAACATCATTTTCAACTACCAGCCCACGCGACGAACAATTTCTTATTATGAAATAATTATGAAGTATCATCCAAAGATATTGTATGCAAACTATCATTTTGTTCGTCGCGTGGGCTGGTACTTAAAAATTAAAAAATGTGTTCAGAAATGGTCAAAAATAGACCAAAAATTGCAAATATGCTCTATCTATGGTTCTTCTGCACGTTGCCATGGCAACACTTGTAGCATAAATGAAGTACTTGTTCTTGATTTCATTAGAGGAGACATGTGGCTGTTTTAAGGAATAGTTTTCTCACCTTAGTTCCAAAATTTATTTTTTAGCAAAATCTGAGGCCAAAATCAGGCGTTAAATGCCCTAGCCCTTTCTTTACTGACCATTCTAAGACAGATTTGCTGTGATTATCTTCATTATTTCTGTTTATTTGGTCTACCTCTTTGTTGCACGCTTCACTTTTGTATTTGGTTGATGCTAGTACGATCATAGGACAGTTACCTGATTGGGAAAGAACTAGTCATCTTGCTCTTCATATGTACTTAAAGATTTTTGTGATGTTTTGAATGGTATTTTCTTTCCCCTCAGGCATCTTGGTTAGGATTTAAAATTTTGATGTTTACCATGTTCCTCTATATAATCCAGACATTCCCTGAACAGAGCAGGTAGTTGTATCCCATCATGACATTTATTCCTATCAACTGCCACAGACAACGGCACTCCAAATACTGGCTTCTCAAACGAGGTAGGTGCTAGAACAAAGAGATGAGCCTTCGCATGAGAAAACCAACAATTTGCATATGCGAAAACAAAGGCGTAGACCAGCTTCGTGGTAACCGCGAAGCTGATCAGCGCCTTTGTTTTCGCTACACGGATAGTACAATCCCTCTTCTTCTTAAATCCGAAATTTCAAGTTTCTAGCCTTACTCTTTGATGGTACAGCCCTGTTTGTGTCGGACCTGGTCGGAAACCACATTGTTGGTTTTTCCACGAGGTGGTTCAAATATTGTAAAATTTAAAGTTTGTTTCCAATGCTTTTGTGTGTAAAATCTTACAACAGCTATCATCAAAAGGAAATGGGGGCTGGGGCCTCTGTTTCAAAGTCGAAGAAATGGGGGCTGGGGCCTCTGTTTCAAAGTCGAGTCTGGTTCAAATGAATGGAAAAGTGGGGATTGAAATCATGATCTCTGGTTTACAAGGAGAGTGGATTACCACTACCACATGGAGACAGTGAGACTGGTAAATCTTTTACCTTTATAAAACTGGGGATGAAGTGATTAATTAAAAAAAAATGAATTTCATTTTTCTGACATTCATACAGCTATGTACCGCAGTGGATCACGTGAAAATTGCTTTGCTATTGAAATTGTTGTTCATGGAACTATGAATCACATTTCAATTCTATAGATTCATTAAGACTTTGCATCAGAAATGTAAATATATTACATTGATATGTGAATTATGAGAGCATGTATAATATGACTTGTAGACTGTTACCTGCAGGTTGGTGTATTTTGTGATGTTTAGATTTTTTCTTCCCCTTCAACATGTGTATCTTTCTTTCCTTTTCATCTTTGCTCTTTTCTTTGTGTTCTTTACGACCTTCCTTCTCCTTCTTCTCCTCCTTGAAATTTAAAATCACTTGATGAATGGTGTTACAATCAATTTTTCCCTCATGTAAGGATGAAGCCACTATATTAACCAGTGTTATTTGGACTTAATGAGCCTTTCTCAGGGACACAATACAGTGCTGCCAGTGGGGATCAACCCCAGGACTTCTCTTTCAGAGTCTTATGTTCTACCACTATGCCAACAAGCTCCTCTCCTAGAAGGTAAAAATAAAGAAAAAATAAAATATAAAAAAATAAAATGAGAAAAAAATATGATGAATGTTTTCAAGAATTCCCAGGGATACAACATTACACATTGCAGCTCTAGATGTCAGAAAATCTCATATCAACCCAGCTTCAGCAATAAATGATGCTTAAAAATCCCAATGCAGTAGATTCTGCAAACATCATTTGGTCAAACACGGTCAATTCATTCTCAATATGTTGACCGGAAATGAAATTCTCAAAGTCAATTTTAAATGGGTCATTCTGGAAATAGGATATATCCAAAACTAGATCTTGTCAATGCTGATACACATGTATATTTGGTCAAATTCTGTCAATTCTGTCTCCATGACAATGCATTTTTGACCTCCACAAGGACAGAGTGAATCCAGTAAGCCCATCAATAACAATAAGTAATCTAATAGTTAGACATTTTTGTAATTTATATATGTGTACCTTATCTTTCTTAGGTCCAAATCTGAAAGCTTTCCCTTTCTTCATCTTAGATGGGCTTCTGAAAGAAAACCATGTCTGTAAACAATTTCATTTGAGCTGCCTCGTGGGAAAACCAACAATCTGCATAGGCGAAAACAAAAACGCAGATCAGCTTCGCGGTAAACGCGAAGCTGATCAGCGCCTTTGTTTTCGCTACTCGGATAGTACAATTCCTCTTCTACGTAAAGCCGAAATTTCAAGCTTCTAGCTCTTTTCTGTGACTGTACAGGTCGATTTGTGTCAGACCTGTTCGGAAACCACATTGTTGGTTTTCCCACGAGGCGGCTCATTTTTTACCATTAAGTAAGACCCTCACAAGTCACGTAGACACATCATGAGAAACTGTTCTTTGCTTATGCAAAAACAAAGAAGCAGATCATCTTTGCAGTAACTGTACAGCTAATCAGCATCTTTGTTTTCACTTTAGGTACAGTACAATCCCTCTTCTTAAATCCGAAGTTTCAACATATAGCCCTTTTCTGTGACTGCACATGCCAATTTGTGTCCGACCTAGTCAGAAATCCCAATAACAAGTTTTCTCATGAGGCGGCTCATAATTATGCTTTTGTTTGATGCTTACTGTCCAAGGTCAACAGACATGATCATATTGGGAGGGTCTGTTATCCTAGCCAGCCACAATGTTCATAGACAAGCCTGGCAGAGGCAGGTTACCAGTATTTTGTGCATATTTCTTTCATCATTAGCTGTCAATAAATGCTCTTTTTGAATCAGCCATAGAGGAAGAATGGTCGCAGAAATATTTTCATAAAAAATATATATACTGTAAATTCGGAAATTTTCGCTTGACTTTTATTTCGTGAATATTCTACTTCCGAATTATTAGCGAGTTCTTGAATTCGTGAGTGAGTGTCCATGTATTCTGTAAAGTTTATAAAGACTCTTTATTAGCGAGAACTTTGAACTCGCGAGGCAATCAGTTCGCGAATATTCACGAAAATTAATTTCTCACGAATATTTCCGGATCTACAGTATTCATATACAAACTGAGTTATCTGAATCGGACAGCTAGTCTTACAAGAGACTTTTTGTATAAAACATAAACAGCGTTATCCATGCAAAAAGGCAAAATACAAAAAAAAAATGTATTTACCTTTAACTTCAAAGAATGATAATTTGACATGCATATTCAAGAAAACAACTATCCGGAAAATTTCATACTAAGATAAAAAGCTGTTGCTTGATTAAGTCCAGCCAATATCAATGACAATTTCCTATATACCGGTAAGCCGTCTCGTGAGAAAACCAACAATGTGGTTTCCGAACAGGTCTGACACAAACCGACCTGTACAAGCACAGAAAAGAGCTAGAAGCTTGAACTTTTGACTTTAAGTAGAAGAGGAATTGTACTATCCAATTAGCAAAAACAAAGGCGCTGATCAGCTTCGCTGTTACCGCGAAGCTGATCTGCGTCTTTGTTTTCGCCAATGCAAATTGTTGGTTTTCCCATGAGGTGGCTCAATTTCCTATATCTTGAGAGCCTACTCATTAACCCATTGTTATCATCTGGACAAGTCCATTTTCGTTTTTAGGAGCTTCAGGTGCGATTTCAAAATTTTATTCCATTTTTAGATGAAATTCCTCTACGCAAACAGAACAGGCCTAGATGGGACACCACGTTCTGCGTCGTCACATCTTGTGCTATGCCCATAAAAATGACACCAGGCTTATATGAGTTAAGAAAAATCAATTTCTATTGAACAAAATTAATTGGACAAACTCTGATCAATTAAGCAAACAGCCAGTATAAAACAATCAGACACCCTACATTATAAAAATCAGTATACTTTAGCAGCTTGATGATGAATTGAATAGTCTAGTCTAGTCTAGACCATATTTTTGACTGTTTTTCACTTTTTTTTTTTATTCAGTTTTACATCCCTTTCAAGATTATTTCAGCTCATATGACTGGCCAATCAGTAGGTGGGGAAACCCCGAGAAAAACCACCTGGCACACCTGCAAGCAGAACTTGGCTTGTCTCAAATGTGCCTCATGCGGGGCTCGAACCCACACCAGACAGAGCAGTGAGATGTTCGACTGATTAAGCACAGTAAAACAGTTTTTAACTAGAAAAAGTGCCTTGAGAGGCACGTATACCCCCGGCTGGTAGCTACCCACCCCCACCCCTAAGTCCACCGCCCCCCGACCCAGACATGCTTACTGACACTGACACATTGAACCTCAATTCCTGAATTAAAGAGAGCACCCTCAACAAGTACATCTTAAAATTTGTATTTGCAAAAAGCACTAAAACCATTGGGAGGGGGGTGTAGTAGAATGACAGACCAATTATAGAGCAGTATACAGAGCTGACTTGTATACTCAATCTAGGACTTGATCGCGGACATTGAGGGTCAGGTCCTCGGTCCTAGATGGAAAATAGAATGTTTATCTTCAATAATATTAACCATGTTAACAAAAAAAAAAAAAAAAAAAAAAAAAAAAATTTAGATGTCCTAGATTTTGACCTCTAGCTCCACCCCCAGCATGTACCCTAGTGTCGATATGTTTCATGGTATAAGTGCCTGATTGTTAGTTTGGTTTTTTCCCACCTCGGTTTTTGGAGTGGGAATCTCTTTCTGATTGCGCCTTTTCCTGATCTTTGCCTACTTGTACCTTTTTATGTCAAACCTTATAAAGTACCTATGGGGCAAGTATGAATGATTTCTTAACATGATAGTAAAAAAAGTACAGAAAATACCATTATTAAAGAAGTTCTAGATTTTGACCTCTAGCCCCACCCCCCGCACATAGACCCTAGAGTCTGAATCTTACATGGTACCTATGGTCTACGTATGAATGCGTTCTGGCAAGACTTAGTGAATGTCAAGAAAACAGACTTACAGAAAGTTTATCATGGTATATATCATACAAAAATGTGTCCAAGATTTTGACCTCTAGCCCCACCCCTGGGGACGGTAACCAGGATTTGGTGACATTGAATATGAAAGCAAACCCTAAAGGGTATCTATGAACTACATGTATATAAGAATACATTCCTATGATTGTTTGTTAAGATATGAACTTAAGAGAAGAAACATTAACATTGTAAACAGCACATTTTAAAGGTGACCTAGATTTTGACCTCCAGCCCCACCCCCGGGCATGGACCCTGGGGTCCGAACTCATGGAAACAAAGCAAACCCTATAGGGTACCTATGGTCCAAATATGAATAGTTTCTGACCATTGGTTCATGGATATACACCTCTAGAGAAACTTTAACCAAAACTTTGACATAAATTCTACAAACGTTCTGGAATTACAAACGAAGAAACGAACTAACGAACGAACATACGAACGGAAAAGCGAAAACTATATACCCATAATGCCGGGGGTATAATGAGGGTAACCCACACTGCAATACTATATCATTAAACATACAATTACATTTAATAGTTTGACCATGGCATCAGATTTTACGTAAAATAGCTTTTTTGTTACCATTTTAGAATAATAAATATTCTATCAATTTTCTGAGATGAACCCCATCGAGGCCAGAGTTGGAGGGCATTTGAGACATTTGTATGACACTATCTCAAGTTTTTCAAGAAAAATACATAATGGTAGATTTGAAAAAATGAGCCTCCTCATGGGAAAACCAACAATGTGGTTTTTGAACAGGTCCGACACAAACTGAGCTGCACAAGCACAGAAAAGTGCTAGATGATTGAAACTTTGGATATAAGTAGAAGAGGGATTGTACTAACCGTTAAGCGAAAACAAAGGCGCTGATCAGCTTCGGGGTCACCGCGAAGCTGATCTGCGCCTTTGTTTTCGCATATGCAGATTGTTGGTTTTCCTATGAGGCAGCTCAAATAATGAACAAACTTGCACAGAAAAATTTATGGCGCTTCTTCTGTGTCCAAACTCTAAAGAAAGAGAAACTATATTATCACGAGGTAGGCACAAGCTTACCCCTTACATTTCAAAGTTAAAGGACTCGTAACACAAAAGCGAAAATCTCTTGATGTAGATTTGTGTTCAATTGCGAAAAATAGTTTTTGTTTGTTTGATTTATTGCTTTACATCCCAGTCAACAGCTATGGTCATGTCAAACGTTAGATGTTGAAAGGGATGTGAAGCAAAAAATCGAACAAAAATCTCTTTTCAAAATTAAACACAAGTCTAAGTCGAGAGATTTTCGCTTATGTGTGACGAGACCTTAAAGCACAAAAATACCTGTTTGACTCTCAGTTTATATTACATCCTGTGAGCAATATTAATTTGTTCTCTAAATTTAATTATCTAGAATATTTTCTTCTCCATATTTTGCAGAAATAGCAGAATAAAATAGCCATTCTTCATTCCTACAAGCTTTCAAACAGATGAGCCACGTCATGAGAAAACAAACATTTTGCTTATGCGAAAACAAAGGCGAACATCAGCTTTGCAGTAACTGCCAAGCTGATCAGCACCTCTGTTTTCGCTACACGGACAGTACAATTCTTCTACTTTCTTAATCCAAAATTTCCAGCCTCTGTGCTTGTACAGCTCGGTTTGTGTCAGACCTGTTTGGAAACCACATTGTTGGTTTCCTGATGATGTAGCTCAGATACCAAAGAAGTTTGTTTTCCTAAACAAAGTGACACAAATATCAATAAAGAGATGCCAAGGCCAGACCATGAGAAATTGATCTATGCAGACGTTATCATTTTTTCTTCTTTCCTTCATTTTTTTTTTTTTTTTATTGTTTTTTTGTGGATGCACCAGACAATGGGAGTGAATAAATTCTTATTTGCGCTATTGACAGAATCCAGGCTGTTGAAAACAGTATTTGACAGCTGTATAGTAAATGGTGCTACTGATTTAAATCCCAGTCAGTAGTTTTTCAGTCATGCTGTGATGAGCCCCAACTCTTCCTGGGTGTGTGTGTGGGGGGCGGGGGGGAGGGGACAACCTGGCAGAGGCAGGGTTTGGACCCAGAACCTCTAATCTCTAAGTCTTACACTCTACCCCCTGACCATCAAGCATCTCTAATTATTTTTATGATTGAGTTTTATGTCCCTTTCAAGATTATTTCAGCTCATACGAGACAGGCCAATCAGTAGGTGGGATGAAAACGGGAGAACCTGAGAAAAAAAAAACCTGGCACATCTGCAAGCAGGGCTTGTCTTACATGTGCCACGTGTGAGGCTCAAACCCACACCAGACACAGCGATGAGATAACCCAATGAGTAAGCATTTTAATGAAATCAGGACTCATAACCACTAGGCCATGGGGGCTGTACCCCTAAAATTAATTTAACTAAAATTCAATTTAATAAACAGTGATAAATAAAGTACCACAAGTCTCATTGTTGCCCCTCTCCCTGTTAAGGTGCCATAAACCTAATGCTTACAGGCCTGCATAAATCACCTGCAGCTGCAAATAAGCCTTTGCATGAGAAAACCAACAATCTGGGTTTCTGACCAGGTCCAACTCAAATCAGCCTGTACAGTCACAGATGCAGGCTAGAGTCTTGAAATTTTGAATTTAAGTAGAAGAGAAATTGTACTATCTGAGTGGCGAAAACAAAGGTGCTGATCAGCTTCGCGGTTACTGTGAAGCTGATCTGCTCCTTTGTTTACGCATATGCGCTGTGTTGGTTTTCTCATGACGCTGCATATAACATAATGCTGGATTTCCAAATAACAGCTGGAATAGCAAAGATTTCAATGCTTAGCCATTTCAAGTACAGATACTATCTTTTAAGGACACATCTTCCTGAGGAAATGTTTTGGCTACTAGATAGTCAGGGCCAAACTTTATGTGCAAAACGCCTTGTGCGTCTCATTGATCAGTGATCAGGGTTTTAAATGAACAGACAATTTGTGTAAACATGGGACAACCCTGATCACACTGGTAAATGTAAAAGTACTGGAGCTGGTTGCAACGAACTGGTGCAGTCTAAATTACGCATTGGAGTAAGATTAAAATGGCGGAAAAGGTAAATTAATCTTATACCTCTTTTCATTACCATTCCCTTATAAACTTTTGTGTGTTATATTTGTAATGTCACCTAGCGCAGAGAAGAGCCGCGGAAACATTGCAGTTTATGATTTTATCATGCAATATGCGATTTATTTCATGGGTTAGAAGCCAAATCCGATACAGTTCTACCAGTATGACCGGTGGCATGTATTTTCGTGCCAAAATTGAGAGGAAAATGCATGTTTGGGCACAGTTTTTGTTATACTGTCATATATTTATGAATAAAAATTCAAGAAACACGATTTCCGATCGCCAATTTTTTCTTGGTATCGAAGCAAATGTTGATGATTTTCTATTACAACGCACTGGGAGCACTTTTTGAATCATTGGTGCAACGCACTGGTGGTTGCACAAACTTGTTCAGGATTGCTGATTTCCAATAGGAGATTCTAACTCGCCCAAACACTAAGCAATCTTATATGAACATCGACGTGACAAAGTGTACCTTCGGACATTCTGACGTTTCTAATAGAAAACTGCCAAAAGCAGGACAATCATGTAATATATGTTTTAGAAATGAAACTGTATTTGTAATCATTGAACACTGGGCTATCGAATAAATGGGTTTTAAAACATATTTATATTCAATATTCGAAGTTATCTGATCATAATATACTTAATTTTCCTATATGTATCGCCAAACGCTAACCGTAGCAACCAGGATGTCACAATATAATAGACAAAATAATTCCGACAGATTGCTTGTAATGATGAAATTTTTGTGCTGTTTGAGCCTTATGTACCGTTTTTCATATTTTAAGTTCAGTTCGGGTAACTGAGTGGCTACCTATTGGGGAATAGCTGCTCACTAGGCTTACAATATGTTTTCTTGGTATAATTTTTCCAACTCTCGGTTTATGGAGTGGGAATTTCTTTCTGATTGCACCATTTCCTGATCATTGCCTACTTGTACCTTTCCATCTATAGTGCAGTTATATTTTCCTTTTGGTCCTTTGAGATCAGCAAGGGCATTCTGAGGAATCAGAAATTCAAATGCAATTGTGACATTTTTTAAAAAAAAAAAAAAAAGGTCCATCTAAGTTTTTAATGAGTTTGTTTAGCTGGATATGGCGAAGACTGTGCCTTGTTTTATTTCTTTCAAGTTATAACTTGCTCTTTTATTTTGGGGATTTTGTTTGGTCTGCTGATGCTCTGATCGTTTTACTTTTTTTATACAGATTCTTAATGATATGAATAGTGCTATTATCCAATTTACCCTCGCTGATCTCAAAGGACCAAAAGGAAAATTTAATCTGCACTATGGATGGAAACCTTTCATCATTACAAGCAATCTGTCAGAATTATTTTGTCTATTATTGTGACCTCCTGGTTGCTATGGTTACCGTTTGGCGATACATATAGGAAAAGTAAGTATATATTATGGGCTAAAACTAGGACAGATAACTCCAAGTATTAAATATAAATATGTTTTAAAAAACTCATTTATTCGTCGATAGCCCTGTGTTCAATGATTACAACTACAGTTATTTCTAAAACATATATTACATGATTGTCCTGCTTTTGGCAGTTTTCTACTAGAAACGTCAGAATGTCCGAAGGTACACTTTGTCACATTGATGTTCATATATGATTGCTTAATGATTGGGCGAGTTAGATGCTTTGCCTATTGGAAATCAGCAACACTGAAGCAAGTTTGTGCAACCACCAGTGCGTTGTACCAATGATTAAAACTAGAGGACCATTGGTCCTGTAGCTCACCTGAGAGATTATCACAATGTAAGCTCATGAGATTTAAATTAATTGAGAATCGACCAATGAAAGTCTATGCATGGACACTATTGACCCCCGGGGCATTGCCAAATTTGACCCTGGGGCATGACTGGCACAATTTATAATGGGGACTACCAAACATTGCTACATACAAAATATAGAAGCTCTGGGCCTTTGGTTTCAGAGAAGAAGATTTTTTTAGTTTTTCCCATTGTAAGTCTATGGAGACTATCTACCCCCGGGGCGTGGCCAAATTTGACCCCAGGGGCATGGCTGGCACAATTTATGTAGAGGACCATTAGCCATTGCCACATACAAAATATCAAAGCTGTGTGCCCTGTGGTTTCAGAGAAGAAGATTTTTGAATTTTTTTCCCATAGTAAGTCTATGGAGACTATCAACCCCCGGGGCGTGGCCAAATTTGACCCAGGGGCATGAATGGCATAATTTATGTAGAGGACCATTAGCCATTGCTACATACCAAATGGGTGATTTTCAAAAAAATGAAGTAAAAGTGTGACATTGACCCATTTTAGGTCAAAATTGAGATGTGCATTTGTCTTTTTAATTTTTGTTGCTGGTTTTTCTATGGATATCAAAATAAGAGAAAACAACAATCAAATCTTTTTGACAACACCCATTTTTGTGATTTTCATGTTAATGTGCTTTTTGTTGTTTATTTTCAAAACTGGTGATATACCTTATAAGTAGTGCTACATTTGTAACATACACTTTGTGTTTCAAATTTGTTCTTAGTTTGATAGACCCTATATTGGGACTAGACTCTATGCCATTAATTTGAGAAAATTCTCCAAAAAAAATTTTTTTCACACATTTATTTGATAAATTTGACCCTAAAATTGCTGTCTTCACTTATAAATGTTTCCATAACCACTCAAATGATCAATGTATTTAATGATGAACAGTATCTTACAAGTGTACAATGCTTCCTGTGATTGCCATATAAATTTATAAGAGTGAAAGTAATATATATCGTTAGGAATTAGCGTTCAATTTTTTAGACTAGAAAATATGCGTTGCACTTGTGACATCACTTTTGTTAATTATTAGAAACCAATATGCATACTGTAGGCAAAGGGTTGTTTTTGCTGGTTTCTTTCTGACCTGCTAGACTAAAATATAAAGCAAAATAACATGTCTTACATGATATGCTTATATGGTCAATCAAGAAATACAAAACGTTGCACTTGTGACAAAATTATGGTTAACTGATTAGATCAGCTACTTTTCAAAATATAAGAAAGGGTAACCCGGTTTTTGATGAAGAACCTCTGATAATAAACCCAGATACATCAGACTTGATCAGTAAGAGCATACAATAGATGCAGGGCTTACAATGATTGAACACTTGCTTTCACAAGTTTAAGCTAAGCTATTTTAGTGTAGTTTATTTTTAGGGGTATGGTTATTATTTATAAATGCTGAAGAGGCAACAAAGGCGAAATACATGCATGTTTCATTGGTAACTCTCAAGTACCTAATTGTTTGTAACTTTTTAGAGATTTTGTTTTGTTAGGTAATCAGATAATTGTTTTCTGACCATTTGAAAATGACTTACTACTCAAAATGTCACGCTAAAACGTTGCACTTGTGACATTTTTAGGTATATATTGCTGAATAAATCTTGTATAGATCCATCTTTTTTTATGAAATTTTGCATGGAGTTTGACACCTTGATAACACACATTTAAGGTATAAATGAGACCTTATATGTATAAAGCTTATCAGTCCAGCTTTAATATTGAAAAATACTTCATTTTTTTGAAAACCACCCAAATATCAAAGCTGTTGGCCTAGTGGTTTCAGAGAAGAAGATTTTTTTAGTTTTTTTCCTATTGTAGGTCTATGGAGACTATCGACCCCCGGGGCATGGCCAAATTTGACCCCAGGGGCATGATTGGCACAATTTATGTAGAGGACCATTAGCCATTGCCACGTACAAAATATCAAAGCTGTGGGCCCTGTGGTTTCAGAGAAGAAGATTTTTGAATTTTTTTCCCATAGTAAGTCTATGGAGACTATCAACCCCCGGGGCGTGGCCAAATTTGACCCCAAGGGCATGAATGGCACAATTTATGTAGAGGACCATTAGCCATTGCTACATACCAAATATCAAAGCTGTGGGCCTAGTGGTTTCAGAGAAGAAGATTTTTTTAGTTTTTCCAATTGTAAGTCTATGGAGACTATCCACCCCAGGGGCGTGGCCAAATTTGACCCCAGGGGCATGGCTGGCACAATTTATGAAGTGGACCATTAGCCATTGCCACATACCAAATATCAAAGCTGTGGGCCCTGTGGTTTCAGAGAAGAAGATTTTTTAATTTTTTTTCCCATAGTAAGTCTATGGAGACTATCGACCCCCGGGGCGTGACCAAATTTGACCCCAGGGGCAGGAATGGCACAATTTATGTAGAGGACCATTAGCCATTGCTACATACCAAATATCAAAGCTGTGGGCCTAGTGGTTTCAGAGAAGAAGATTTTTTTAGTTTTTCCCATTGTAGGTCTATGGGACCTATCTGTTGCCATGGAAACCACAATTTTGATACAATCTGCTCCAAAACCTAATGCCATCAATCCCCCAACCCAATTATGGTTCACATTAAATTTGATCAAGATCGGCCTACTAGCTTCAGAAATATTCTTCTTTGAAATTGTGGACGGACGACGACAGACGACGACGGATGCCTGCCTATCCTATAAGCTCACCTGTGAGCCTTCGGCTCAGGTGAGCTAAAAATGCTCTCAGTGCGTTGTAATAGAAAATCCTCAATAAAACATTTGCTTCGATACCAAGGAAAAATTGGCGATCAAATCGTGTTCCTTGAATGTTTATTCATAAATATATGACAATATAACAAAAACTATGCCCAAACATGCATTTTACCCTCAATTTTGGCATGAAAACACGTGCCACCGGTCATATTGGTAGAACTGTATCGGATTTGGCTTCTAACCCATGAAATAAATCGCATATTGCGTGATAAAATCATAAACTGCAATGTTTCCGCCCTTCTCTGCGCTAGGTGACATGACAAATAAAATACAAACAAGTTTTTATGGGAATGATAATGAACAGAGGTATAAGATTTATTTACCTTTTCCGCCATTTTAATCTGACTCCAGTGCGTAATTTAGCCTGCACCAGTGCATTGCAACCAGCTCCAGTACTTTTACATTTACCAGTGTGTGATATTCTGGCTGTACCATTACAAAACATAGAATGTCTTATATACATTTACTATTTTTTTGGTGGTTTCAGCCTGGTTTATATTTGGCTAATTATGAGCAGAAATAATTTCAGTTTCAGCTGAAATGAGCATGAAAAAGGTTATAAAACCTTGGGGTCAATTGGGTTTCAAAGACAAATTTTCTCACAACCATGTAGTTAGTTCTCCACCTGCCAAGCTTACCTCATCCCATACCTCATTACATATTAGCCACAATGCGAGAAAACCTGTCTTCAGGATTTCTGACCAGGTCCAACACAAACCGAGCTGTACAAGCACAGAAGATGGCTAGAGGCTGAAAATTCTGGATTTAGAAAGTAGACAAATTGTACTATCTGTGTAGCGAAAACAAAGGTGCTGATCAGCTTTGAAGTTACTGCGAAGCTGAACTGCCTCTTTGTTTTCGCATAGGTAAAAATCTGGTTTTCTCATGACGTGGCCGATATGTTAGCCATTTATTATAGCTGTACAGACTAATTTGTATCCTAAACCTAAAAGCCACTACATTTTCTCATAAAACGAAACAAAATCACTTTCTCGCTTTGAGCCGCCTCGTGGGAAAACCAACAATGTGGTTTCCGAACAGGTCCGACACAAACCGGCCTGTACAAGCACAGAAAAGAGCTAGAAGCTTGAAATTTCGGATTTAAGTAGAAGAGGAATTGTACTATCCGAGTAGCGAAAACAAAGGCGCTGATCAGCTTCGCGGTTACCGCGAAGCTGATCTGCGTCTTTGTTTTCGCCTATACAGATTGCTGGTTTTCCCATGAGGCGGCTCATTTCTTGCTTTATCTGATGCCCTTCAAAGGCTCAAACATAGAAGCTAGTGGCTCCATCGCCATGTGACTGAAAAATGTTGACAAGGACATAAAATCACAAAACAAACAAAACTCACTTCAATTCTTCCCCTGCCAAGCTTGCTTCGTCTGACGCCTCGTCAAACATGATGTATCCTTTCTCCTAAGGTGGCCTCATGACTGAAAAATGTTGACAAGGACATAAAATCACAAAACAAACAAAACTCACTTCAATTCTTCCCCTGCCAAGCTTGCCTCGTCTGACGCCTCGTCAAACATGATGTATCCTTTCTCTTTCTTGTCTTTCTTTCCATCTTTTTTCTTCCCTCCTTCCTTCTTCTCAGAACCTGAAAATACATGTATACATACAGTGTACTTACTATACTGGTTTAATGTTGTAGTGATATAGGGACCTGGCCCCAACTTGGCCAAGGTTATAAAAAGTTTTCATGCTCAATACAGTGAAGCATGAAATTTAAATGGCTCATAAGTACTGAAATAGTAATGCAATGTATTTCAATACATTGAAAACTTATGTTGAAATCACCAAAGCCTGTAATTTTATCCTGCTCATAAATGTTAAAATGCCATGGCATGGCATTTTAGCATTTATGAGCAGGATAAATTTTAGTCTCAGCTGAGTGGAGCATGAAAAAGTTTTAGAATCTCGGGGCCTGGATTCGAGGTAAAAATAAACTGATTCCTGACCACTGGCTATGTTTTTAGTAGATCTGCTGGAGGTGAAAGAAGTTAGATAAATTACACGAAGTCACTTTGCGGCTGCATTGTAGGAAGTACGGCAAATGAATTTATTATCATTGTATAAACACATTTTTTTTTTTTATGAAAGAGCTGGATTGATGGCAGTGTATATACAAGGCCAAGATTAAAAAATATTTGGTTTGCCACTTCCTACTGGGAGGTTTAAGAGTTGCATGTGCAAAATGCTAATGACTTGTTGTCTAAAATATCCAGAATACATGTACAAGCTTTTTTCTGATTGTTTCTTTGTCAAATAGTGTCAGAAAAAGATACAGAAAGCATCATTTATGCATGAGCAAGAGATAAAACATGAAATAAAGGCATTTTACTGTCAGCATAAATAAAAAGCAAAAAAAAAAAAATCCTAATTTTGAGGCCATAAAATTTTTGGGGTAGGGGGGTAAATTGCTGGGTAGGTAGAAAATGGCAAACAAACAATTATTCTTTAATTTTGGCCCAACAGCCTTACCTGGGAAATTCTTTTCTGTGTCACTCATGCTGGCATCGTCAGCAGGTACATTGTGTTACCTGAAATTATACAAGTAAACCGGATTTTTACATATGCAAAACAAAGGCGCAGATCAGCTGTGCAGTAACTGCACAGCTGATCAGCACCTTTGTTTTCGCTACTCAAGGTAGAACAATTCCTCATATAGCCAAAATCTCTAGCCTGCTTCTGTAACTGTATAGGCTGATTTGCGTCGCACCTGGTCGGAAACCCTGAAGGCCAGTTTTCTTGTGACATGGCTCATGTGAGTCATGACCTTCTTAAAACCTCTATTTCAAGTTCATGGCAAGGCTTTATCTGGGTATTTTTGGAATGGGGCCTTTTTCCTCAAATTGGGAAAATATTCTGCTATTTATGAATGAAAATTCCAGGAGTAAGTATTTTGGATGATTTTAGAGTTGTTCCAGTTGTCTTGCCAGTTTTGGACATAATCTTGAATAAATAGTCTGATAATAGTTTCTGTATTTTTGCTACATGAACTGCATTAAGGCTGTGTCTACATAAAACAAGTTCCAGCTTTTACAATGACATGAAGCCAGTTGTGCTGGTTTGGAATTCATATTGAACCAATTTCAGTTTATGTATTACTGGATTTCACTGTTGATATACTTTCTTATCACACATTTAAGACATAATAGATTCTGAAGTTGACTATTGATTATATGCGCAATTGATGGTAATCTGAATAAGAAATAATTGATGCAATGCAGCAACAGTAACAATTGCAAATCCCATGCAAAAACAAAAAGGGAAAATCCGTAGTGTAGGGCTGTAGGCCCTAGACATAAATGTGGACACGGATGCAGGATGTGGTGTTCAATTAGTCAAGTTTTGCAGACATAGTTTGCAGTGGCGGATTTAGAGGGGGTTCAAGGGGTTCGCTCGAACCCCCCTCTTTACCCAACTTATTTCATTTTCATGGGGAATTTCAAGAGATTTTGTGTGAAATTAGGCAAACGAACCCCCTTTTCTAAATTTGAACCCCCTCTTCAGAAATCCTGGATCCGCCCCTGGTTTGATCTAGAAATATAGTACATTCTTTCTAAAGATATAACATACATTTTTAAAGTCATTATTCAATTTATTTTCTCTATAGATCTGTTGTTAATAGGGGCAATTAAAAACTGTTTGTTGTTTGTCTGTATTAAGGCTTAACGTCCAAGTCAACAATTTGTCAGTTGTGTTCAGATGGAGCCAACGCTTCCAGGGTTTGAATTAACCAGTACTGTGGGGAGTTAATGTGTCTTGCTGAAGGACACACCATGGTGCTGCCAGTGGGGATTATCTATCTTCTGATACTGAGTCGATCAATTTCTGATCATCACCTCAGGTGTGGGGTGGGTGGCTAAATTTAGAATTGAACCCAGGACCTCTCTATCTATCTATCTTCTGATACTGAGTCGATCAATTTCTGATCATCACCTCAGGTGTGGGGTGGGTGGCTAAATTTAGAATTTAGTCAAGGGAAAATTAAACATTTGGGGTGGACCATTAAAACTATTTACAAGATATAGATGAGAGGCATACTAAAACGCATGCCTCTGGGCCAATGATTTAAATAGAAGCCTTAAATTCCTCAATGGTCTTAGATAGGACCACTGAAGAAGGGAGACTATTCCAAACCGGAATAGTTCTGGGGAAAAAGGAATTTTTCAGGGCATCACTATAGGCAAATGGTCTTGTGTATTGTGATTCATGTGATGCCCGAGTATGCCTTAGATTGGGTGCCGGGGTCAGGTATTTGTCTTTATCAAGAGACACTGTACCGGAGTGTATCTTGTAGAAGAAGGTTAAGGAGGACCGCTCCCTGCGAGACTCCAGGGATGGCCACTCAAGTTTGTCTAGCATTTCACCGACGCTACTGGTGTTCCTCCATCGCCTGCAGGTCCACCGGGCAGCAGTCCTCTGCACCTTCTCCACCATCTCAATCTGAGTTTCATGATAGGGATGCCAAATAGGAGCTGCATACTCAAGTTGAGGCCGAACCAATGTTTTGTATGCAACTTCCTTAGTATGCCTAGGTGCCAGTGCCAAATTGCGCCGAAGAAAACCCAAAGTCTTAGTTGCCTTGCATGTAATTTCAGAAATGTGTTGACCCCAATCAAGATCATCTGTGATAGTTAAACCGAGGTATTTAGCGGACTGAACCTGTTCTAATGTTTGCTGATGCAGTGTGTAATTGAAATCTATATGCCTGCTTGGATGTAGCCGCGTCACCCTCATTGAATGACATTTGCTAACATTGAATTTCATTTGCCAATCCATTTCCCATTTGGCCAAGCTATTCAGGTCATCTTGTAAAATTTGACAATCCAATGGTGACTTGACATTTCTGTATAAAACACAATCATCAGCAAATAGCCGAACAGATGACCTGATGTTGTCAGGAAGATCATTAATGAAAATAAGAAATAGGACCGGTCCTAAGACCGATCCTTGTGGGACACCAGAAAGAACCGGGACTGGGTCTGAGGCACGGCCATCTAATACCACTTTTTGAGAGCGCTCAGAGAGCCACGAGTCGATCCACTTATGTGTAGATCCTCTAATCCCGTAGAAGTCAAGTTTGTATAATAACCTTTTATGTGGGACCTTGTCAAAGGCCTTAGCGAAATCCATGACAATCACATCCGTCTGCCTGTGGCCACGACCCACTGCTCGGTCCAGATTACTAACCAAATCATGATAAAACTGAACTAACTGGGTTTCGCAAGACCTTTGACTTCGGAACCCATGCTGACAGTCAGCAAGAATGTTTTCAAGAGCCAAGTGTTTGTTTATGTTGCTGACTATTATATGCTCTAGAGTTTTGCAACAGATACAAGTAAGCGACACCGGTCGATAATTAGCTGCATCGTATTTCTCACCTTTCTTAAATACCGGGGCTACATTTGCCTGTCGCCAATCGTCTGGTACAGCACCCTGAGCAAGCGACTCATTGAAGATATAGGTCAGTACAGGAGCAATTTCAGAACTACATTCCTTCAACACCCTAGCACTCAGGCCATCTGGCCCAGGCGCCTTATGTATATTCAAGTTATTCAACAGTTTAATGACCCCATTGGGGTCAACTGTAATTTCACCCATAGCGGTGAAAGGACTTGTGCCTTTGGAGGGGATTTCATCATCTGATTCGCGAGTGAAGGCTGACTGAAACTGCCTATTACAAATATTAGCCTTATCCAAAGTGTCAGTCTTCAAGATACCATTTTCTCTAAGAGTATTGATCCCAGACGCGTCTTTCTTTAGGGACTTGACAAATGACCAAAACTTTTTTGCCTTTTCATTTTTTCGGGGACAATCGGGATCAGGGTTATCATTTTCAAAGGAGAAGATATTGGTAATATGCTTCCAATATGCATCTCTAATGCTCTTTTGAACATGTGCTCTGAACCGTTTGTAATGGTTCTTAATGTCAGGGCTGCTTGACTTGCGAGCACGAAAGTAAAGTTTATCACGTTTCCTTATCAAGCGTTTGATCGAGCTATCGATCCATGGTAAGCTATATTTTGTCTTGGTCATTTTTGATGGAATAAACCTTTCAATAGCCGAGAGAACCTCCGACTTAAAACTGACCCACATGTCATTGACTGACACCTGACTATGGTCAGTTGAAAGGAACGAATCCCTATAGCGCGCTAGATGGTCATGGAGACCGTCCATATCCGCTCGTTTATATAGGAAAATCTTACGCGGGGCCTGCTGAATCCGTTTAGCCTTTATGTCATATTCAATATAGACAATGTCATGATCTGCTTTGCCGATCGGGGGCATCCCTTTAACACGGTTAATTGGGGATGGTGAGTTAGTGAAGAGTAAATCAAGGGTCTTGTCTTCTCGGGTGTGTATATTTACCATTTGGGAGAGGCAGTGATCCTGTATTATCTCCACAAGTTTAGTCTGAACTGGCCTCTTTGGGACCCCCTCGGGTACCTGCATTGTGCTCCACTCAATATCACCACAATTGAAGTCTCCGCCTACAAGAACATGGGCATTTTTATTTGACATAATCCGAGAAAGTGAAGTATTAAAATCCTCAAGATATTTCAGTTCAAGCTCCTGAGTTGGGAACCTAGGGGGACGATAGAATGATCCAAGGTACAAAGTCCTACATCCAATAATGTTCAACTTACACCAAATTATTTCGCACTTGGTGTCCAATTCCGGAGCTTCAGTACAGAGAAGATCACGCCTAAAAGCAATGAAGACACCACCATGCGCATCACTAGCTCTGTCTTTCCGGATAGCATCAAAGGAATCTGGAAAAATCTCTGAGTTTTTAATGTCTGGGGTTAACCATGACTCATTCCCCAATATGATGTCAGGTTTAGCCGATTCTATGACAGTGTGAATTTCAGCCTTTTTATTTTTAATTGACTGACAATTCATGATCAAAATTCTCAAGGGGTGGTTCAGGACCGCCCTTTTGGTCCTGGGTTTTGCTTCTTTTGTTTGCACAATAGGCGAAGAAGCTGCATTGGGGGGGCCAATATTGTCTGGTATCGGACTGTCAGGCTCGATTAGGAGTCTGATACTCTACCAAGCCAAAAACTGTAATCACCTGGTCTATCTATCTATCTTCTGATACTGAGTCGATCAATTTCTGATCATCACCTCAGGTGTGGGGTGGGTGGCTAAATTTAGAATTTAGTCAAGGGAAAATAAAACATTTGGGGTGGACCATTAAAACTATTTACAAGATATAGATGAGAGGCATACTAAAACGCATGCCTCTGGTCAGCACTTAAAGCAAGCTATCCCTAGGCAGTAAAAAATTTATCAATGATTGGTTTTTAAACATGTTTACTTGATTAACCGATCATTACCTGAACAGGGCACATTCATTGGTTGAATAAATCGGACAATGTATCAGTCGGATACTGGTGCTTCTTGGGTGTGGACTGAGACCAATTATTTACAGCTACAAAGTGACAATTTCACTAAACTCTGATACGATCATAAGGCAGGATAACTCTTTAACGATCTGTAAAGTTTTAATGCTGATATCATGAGTAATTCTTTATTTAAATCGAAAATGAAGACTTACGAAAAAGTAAATAAATTACTGAAATCTTGATCATCAGGAGCTTTTCATACAGTTCCGGGTCATCTCGATCTATATGTATGTTCGTAAAGTGTTTCGCCGTTGGTTTTTCGGCGCACCTCATTTTAACCCAGAACTACCCAGTCAGCCACCAGCTATCACCTTAAAATACGGCTAAAACACAATCAGGGTGGACATTTCACAAAATACATGTTATCTTTAGCCAATTTTATGTCAGAAATTCAAAAGGAATACCCAAACTCTTATCTGAGGTGATAAATACATTTGTACTTGCCTTTGTATAAATTTCCAAGAGCTTTTCTTAAAAGTAGCCCTTTGTTATACATTTTGGCTTTTTTAATACCCCCAAATCAGGAGCTTCCAAACTTAATAAACTGCAAAATATAAAATCACAAATGCCATATTAAGCCTAAGATACTTTTTTGAATTTTGATGGGAAAGCCCTTATTGAATATAAAGTGATTGTGGAATCTGCCAGATGCAATTTTGTAACACCGTGTAAATGTCGTGTCCGTAGCCCCCTATTTTCAAGCCCCTATTAAAGTATGTTAACAATGGTCAATATAAACATGACCTTCACTTTCATTTGCGGGTCCAGCCATTAAACGTTTTATAATAAACATTTTGTGGCTAGCTGAATGGTTTCATCAGATATCGCAGTAACTATGCTGCCCGTAGCCCTGTCGTGTCCGTAGCCGCCATTTTTGTTGTTTGCTTAAAATGATCATTTTAAGCTTATCTCATTTTGTTTTGAGTTGTAAACAAACAAAAACATCATTAAAAGTCATAAATGTACCAGTACATATGAATATTGCATGTTAATATTTGTGACAAAACTGTCTGAAAATAGATAGGGCTACGGACACGACACATTTTCATATTTGCCATAAGTTAAAAATTTTGACAGATTTTCCAGATAAAATCTGTTATCTGACACAAAAAAAGTGTCCCAAAAGTAAGAATTCTCGATACAAGATAAATTGCATTAGCCATTATGCATGTTATATTTTCATATATGTAGGCCCCTAAGCCCTAGGGGCATAGATATGGTAAATTTTTTGAAAGCCTGAAAAGAAAATGAAAATTTCTGCAGTTTTGCACCTACAAGGTGTCTTGGATAACAAAAATGCCATCTAAAAATGCCCCACTTAAAATTCATTTTTTGACAAAAGTGAAACCCAAATGTCCACACTGATTGTGTTTTAGCCGATAATACATGTATTCCCATCATTGAAGTTAGTCCTCCCCTTCTTTTGCTTTTGCCGTTATACTGGTATGCCCTCAATTGTGAGGATTATCACCAGTGGAGTGCGAGAAGGGTTCAGTAGAAGTAATGAATAAGATGAGTCAGAAAAGTAGGGATGAGAAAAGACTGAAGGAAGAAAAGAAAAAGGAAGGCAAAGAGATAGAAGAAACGCTGGATTATTAATTAAGTCTGGAGTACTCGATTTTCGCGACCTGGATCTTCAAGGTATCGAGCGACTCAGCCAGGCAGATTTGTCGTTGGAGTTGGTTCCATTGTATTACTCCCCTTAACACATTTAGTCAGGTATGAAAGCTTTGACCTGGCCTTGCATTTAAAGTGCCAAAATGATAATATGGTTAAAATATAACTAACACGGTGCATACTAATGGGAAATTCTCGAGTATTGATAAACATGAAATAAAGTAAAAACGTTTTTTATTTCTCGAAAATATACATGTATATCACAGTTACTAGCTTAGATATGGCCTTTTACACAATACGTGAAGTAAAAGGTTCACGTAAAGGGAAAAAAATAATTGAGTTTGAAATGTTTAATTTGCATTGACTATTGCATATTTGATATGAAATACTATGAGATAAGTATTTTTGACAATAGGCTGTGATAAATGGAAATGGCAAGGGATGCCGAGATAATATTATATTATGACTATCCCCAACCTCAGACAACCTTTGCTATTGCTGCATCTGAGAAAGGGTCTTTTAGTAGAATTTCATAGCAATGGCGAGTAGCAAGTTAACATTATTGGGGGGGGGGGGGGGGCATGAGGTTTCATTACTTTTTGAAAGCCGGTGCAAGTGCATTAGTGAGTTTGCTAATGGTTTTCGAATGAATAACATTCCCTCTTTCATATATCCTTATAACAAGTGAAGTGGTGGTACTTAGTTATACAATAATTACTGCTTAATTTCCAAAAGAAATAAGCGTTTAGAATTGCTTAATTGTCACTTAAAGGACAGAACATGAACTTGTAACAATAAACAATACGCAATATTTGTGTATTTTCGATACTTTGAAATAAGTTACTAATTTGTAAGATCCTACATTCTGAATATGGAATTGGCGCGGTTAACGAAATTGCTCTTTTTCTTAGCAACTGCCGGAAAATCACAAGAGGCGTTCGTTTGTAACAGTTTGTCAGACAGCATAATCAACTTTCAAGGCGACGGGAAATTTGAGAATCGACTAAAATCTATAGAAGAAAAAATAGACCAGCTACAGCGACTGGCAGCTGTGGATTTTGAAAATGCTACGGCCCTACACAAGGACACAATACCTGCAGGTACACGATTATAGATATTGTTTCGTTTTTATTCTGACATCATTATGAAAACATGCCCATGCAATACACAGAGATTTTTAAAGTTGTAAAAAATGAAAATTTTCAGTAGAGTTTTTTTCAATATTTTTCTTAGTTTTGCCCAAAACATAGATTGTGGGTACACGTTAGAACCGCCTCGGCCGTTAGAACCGCCTCGCCGAGGCGGTTCTAACGAGTACCCACAATCTATGTTTTGGAGCAAAAATAAGAAAAATAGGTATACCCCTCCATACCCCAGTTTTCCTATATAAAAGTGTTCAAGGGGGTATACATTTCATGGACGTGTTTTCCTGATGTTGATTCCAGCTAAATAAAATCATGTTATCATTTTATTTCTCTGCAAGTTCGTCGATGTCTGAATGAATTTAAAACGTGACCTTTTGATTTTTACTGTTCAATTATAGCATCATCATTTTCCTCGGACCAGTTTCAGATAGACAACGTTAATCCGTTGCATTTTCTTTAACCCATGAATGAATTCGTCCATCATTATCAATTGGATGAGCCCACTTTCATTGTTAGGGGCTTCAGGTGTGATTTTAAAATTTTATTAAATTTTTATGAAATGCCTCTAAGCAATCAGAATAGCCCTATCTTTGGGCTATACTGTTTGCCTATGTTCCATAAAAAGGACGCCATGCTTATATGAGTTAAAATGCGCTGCAAGGTTTTCGCCTCTCTTGATTCCTATTTCGTACTTTTGAGAAGTGGAAGGGGCTAAGCCTCTGCACAACCAGAAGTACCTCATATGAACCGGCATCAGAAAACCTGCCGTGCTGTAAGTCACCCGTCTTTGAATGCGCATTCCTCCTCCGATAAAGCTTCAGCATTTTCTCGCAACAGATTGTTCCGAGATCTATGACCGTGGAATTAGATCAGACGGCGTGTACCTCATCTCGCCTGACGGTAGATGTCCATTCCGGGTCTACTGTGACACATGTCAAACGGTGGCTGGACATTGATACAGCGACGTAAAGACGGTAGCGTCAACTTCTACAGGCCGTGGGATGATTACGTCATTGGCTTTGGTGATGTGGTACGTAAATTTTACAACTCCATGACAAGATATGTTACCTCGTTATACCCTGGTTATACCACATGCAGGGAACCCTCGCGTTACTGTATGTCAATCATTTCTTGCAGAAAAAGCATGTTGCCATAATATACTGACCGACAGAAGAAACCCGACACTTACTTTGGGGGGTAAAAATCCGTAAAACAAGTGCACAATGGAAATCTGGTTTATACCACATTTAAGACAAATCATTTTTCTACCATTTCATGCAAACATTTAATTTTTTCAATCAAGTGACTATCAGTAATTAAGTAAGATTTAAGGTAGGGGTCGTTTACAAAATTCACAAACCTATTCTTTGAGAATAACTGTCCCAGGAATGAAATCGCACGATAAGCTTAGAGATACATGTACACGATAGAGTCCTCAATAGCGGGTGTGGCCACCTAATACACCAGTTACAGCTACACAACGTCGTCGCATTGAAAAAACGTAACGACGAACAGTGTTCTGAGGAATGCCTGCCCATTCCTGCCTGAGAGCAATTTCCAATTGGCGGATAGTCTGTGGTTGAACTGGGTGAGCATGGAGTGGCAACACCCGCTATTGAGGACTATCCATTTCTCTGTGGTGTATCTCTAAGCTAACCGTGCGATTTCATTCCTGGGACAGTTATTCTCAAAGAATAGGTTTGTGAATTTTGTAAACGACCCCTACCTTAAATCTTACTTAATTACTGATAGTCGTTTGATTGAAATTATATGCTTGCATGAAATGGTAGAAAAATGATTTGTCTTAATGTGGTATAAATCAGATTTCCATTGTGCACTTGTTTTACGGATTTTTACCCCCAAAGTAAGTGTCGGGTTTCTTTTGTCGGTCAGTATATAACGGAAAAAGTGCAATCAAACTGATATAATTGCCATGCTGTTCTTGGACAAAGCCTTCAAAGTAAATGAGCCAGTGCATGGGAAAATCAACAATCTGCATATGCGAAACCAAAGGCGCAGATCAGCTTCGCGGTGACCGCGAAGCTGATCATTGTCTTTGTTTTTGCTACCCGGATAACTTACAATTCTTTTTCTTTCTAAATCTAAATTTTCCAGCATCTGGCCATCTTCTGTGACTGTACAGCCCGGCCTGTGTCGGACATGGTCGGAAACCCAGAAGACCGGTTTCCTAGCGTCGCGGCTCAAATGCGAGTCTTGTACAGATAGGTTCCAATAGAGTTGCTTGCAAATTTGAAAAGGTCTCGCCCCCGACCGAGCTACCGCGCATTGTTCGTGGATCATACGTTTGCATGTTCTAGAACTAAATTGTTATTATCATCATATGATTATATCATTCACTCTTCAAAGGTGGCATTCTCGTAGTACCTGAGTAATCATTATGTTATACTTCTAGGACGGTGAGCATTGGCTTGGACTAGAAAAGATTCATAGATTAACCAAAGCTGGGACAGAAATATATTTCCATATGGAAAAATATGACGGCGCCTTCGAGCATGCGCATTACAAAGTTTTCACTGTCCATGTCGCCACTACCGCTTACAGAATGAATTTGGATACCTTCGGTTATGATGGAACCGTTGCTGAGAAACTCAGTCACCATGACAACATGAAGTTTTCCACCTTTGACCGTGACAACGACGCACACAGCACGAACTGTTGTGAGCGATACGGAGGGGGAGGCTTCTGGTATAACAGTTGTTACAATTATAATCCGAATGGTTTATATGGAGTAAAATCCGAAAGTGGGGTGACTGCCAATGGTGGACACATGCATGTCAAGAATCTGGTTATCAAAGTCAAAAGACGACATGGCCTTTGCTGAAACCTAAATGTGTTCAAGCGGTCAAGAACGTGTAGACTCATTATTTCTCGTGTGCAATAAAACGTTCACAACCAGGGGCTAGTCGAAGGCATCGTATGTTCTCCTACTTGCGGCCATACTTATGATGGTCTTAAGATGATCCCTTAAAATTTACTCCCTTGCTATTAGCTATCGCGTGCGTTCGTAGTTCTTAGGTAAAATGGTACCACTGGTAGACAAATTCCGTTCAAGGTTTTTGTTGCATGTGTTCGCCAGTTGAACACTATTTTTGTTTTTATTTAATTTTCTTTCTTTATGAATTCGAGAACGTCCCCAGGAGAAGTGGTTTTCGGCGTTGTGCCCGGTAAAAACGTTAAGTTGTGTCCCAGATAGAGTGGTTTGTCTAATCATCATACTTGTCCCATGTTGGAACTATAATCTGTGTCCCAGGAAAAGTGGCTTACCTTCATTACACTACTGTTTATTGTGCCTACCTCTCTGTCGTACCCGTTCCTATTCGTTCCTGTTGAAACTTAGCTGGATGGCTACCTTGTTGGGAAAGAGCTGGTCATTCTGCTCTTCGAGTGCGTTGTCGGAAAATGTTTTGTTGTGTTTTATGTATTTTCTTTCCCACCCGCTGTCTATGTTGGGACTTTAAATTTAATCTCATCGATTCCTGGTCCCGCTATTCATACTTTACCAATGGTACCATTGGTAATGCCATTGGTACCAATGTTGCCAACGTATGCCAGCAAATAATGCGTGTGTTCGGGGTTCTCCAATGTTACCATTGGGTGGTAACATTTGTACCATTGGTACCAATTTAATTGCCAATCAGCCAATGGTACCATTGGTAAAGAAGTTGGTGCAAATGGTAAAAATGGTAATACCATTGGTACCAATGGTACAAATGTTACCAACCAATGGTACTATTGGGGGGACCCCGAACACACGCACTGCAGACAAACTACAGCGTGGGGAAATCTACCAACACGAAAAAGTCACGTGATTCGATATGGCAAGCCTGAAAATATTTAATGAATTTCGTAAATAAGCACAATTTTTGCCATAGATGCAAATGTCAATTTTATAAATAACACAATATACATGTAGAAAATAAAACAGACAAACACGAGTGAGGTGTATTGATCAATATGAAAAAAATACCACCATGTGATCTACCCCCCCCCCCCCCACCCCCACCCCCCAATGGAACCATTGGCAGTTCAGGGTTTTCTGGTTACAATTGGTAAAAATGGCACCAATGGTACCATTTTGGTAGATTTGCAGATTTTACCATTGGGAAAACCCCGAACGTAGCCACCGTTTTTTTTTAAATGAAAGGCACCACTTCGTAAGACGATGCTAGATCATGCTAAGGTGGGCTTGAGTTGACCGTAAAGTTACGATGCTTTTGTCACCGTAACTTAAGGTCTTCTTCAGTTATTCACCATAATCCCTAAAGATGCTCTATTAGGCCAGCATTAAAAAATTGTTTGTTTGAACTTTACCTACCCATCATTATAACTTTGGGTAGGTAGGTAGATAGGTAGGTAAGGAAATTATTATATTTTGCTTTCTGTAGAAAATAGAAAATTAACTTTCAACATTTTAGTCTAGTAACAATCAGCTTTTCTTTTGCATGAAACCTTACATGTATAATAATATAGGCAAATATGAATTAACTGAATAGATATTTCACAGAAAGTGCACAATTTTTCCAGGAAAGGTAAGTTTAACAAGTTTGTATACAAGCATTTGAATGATTTAATAAAACCCAAATTATACATTTCACCATAGAAAAATAAAACTATTTTTCTTCAGGAAACTGCAATGTAAATTTCTGAGTAGGGGGCTAAATTGTGGGTAGGTATTAAAGGACAAACAAACAAAATTTTATTTTCAGCCTTATAAGTTGATAGTAAGTTCTGTTGATCTTAGGCTTACGATGGCTTTGAGTTACCAACCTCAAGATTTATAAAACAAGGAACTATTAAGTAGTATACTTAATCTGAAAACCCAGATAGCAGAGTCACGACACTTGTTGCAAAAAAATATAGATGAGTATGTGATCGCGATTGTTGATCGTGTGTAACATTAAATTGCAGATTTTAGTTGTGAAAATATAGTTTTACAATAATTATATAAATTGAATACAGCAATCTGTCTTGTTTTTTACAAAAAAATCTGATAGTTTATAAATGCCCAACACAGGGTATGAAATGTATCGCATTTAGGAACTTTTCAAATAATCTTCGGATACATGTGTGTACTACAGTACATGAACCTTTCTTTCAATGGAACACCTGAATATAGAGAATGTCAAAACAAAGAATGATAATTCATCATCTTAAGAAACTGCAGAATGATGAATTCAGACTGATTCAGTAGAACACATTTCATACCTATGAGCAAACCATCAATTTGCATGGGCGAAAACAATGCAACAGATCAGCTGTGCAGTAACTGCACAGCTGATCATCAGCGCCTTTGTTTTCGCTGCACCGATCGTACAATCCTTCTTCTTCTTCAACCGAAATTTCAAGCTTCTAGCCTGCTTCTGTGACTGTACAGGCTGGTTTGTGTAAGACCTGGTCAGAACCCAAATTGTTGGGTTTTTTCACGCACAGGCTCAAATCTCACATTTTACGACTTCTTTTTTTTACAATTTCAGAATAACAATGCTGCCAGTTTCAAAACTCACCCTATGATAAAATAACGTCAAAAAGAATAAAAGATGAAATATGACAGTATATTCACGGGGGTAATACAATAGGTACTACCTGTGTTGTCGACCGAGACGATACTGCATATATGGTTGTCGACCGAGAATTCCGGCTTCCGACCGAGTAGTACGGTTGTCGATACACGACATAAGTGTAGTGTGTAGTGGACGGTGATAAAATCTAAAGGTAATTGTTATTATTATTCTGCCCAAACCTGTTGTTAGATATTTTCCTGGCCTACAAAGTGTTCAAGCGAGTTGTTGCGTCGCTAGATTTCTCATGAAAAGATATTTCATCGTAAAATAGCAGAATGCAGAAAAAAATGCAGATTCTTTGTTTTTTAGCCTATCCGATGATATCTTATGAAGTAATGAAAGATGTGGTATGCATCATTGCAAAGACAAAGACATCAGAATGCGTCAGAAAATGCATTGCTTGTTTATGTTGTAAGGGTGTTTTATTTTTATTGTTACTGCTGTCGATGACATGTAAATGTATACATGCGATACTGTTGTCGATGTAGCCTGATACGGATGTCGACGATTTACGAAGATTAGGACATGTATTGATAGCACGATCAATTTAGTTTTCAAAGCTTTATTCCAGACATTTCGGGTCAGGGTTGTCGAAATTGAATTATCCACGCCGTCTACAACACAATTATGATGCAATGCGGTCAGCGACAACAGAAACAGACCTATTTAATCACCAGTTTTGACATTTAAGGGACTATATAAGGAAGTAAATGCGATAAATTAAACGTAAAGCATGCAACAAATACTCTGACCAGAATGGACATGTACCCAGTCTCGTATTTTGCCTCATGGATCTTAGCTGCGGGCCGATTTGTAACGCTGTGCATAGCCATTTGAACTAAAACTAAACCAGATGTTTTATTTTATTTTTAAGTATAACGTACTGTTATTTTTCCAGACCGAAATGGAAAAGTTTATCCAAATCTCAACTGAAGATAGTTTCCACGAATTGTCAGACATTGGGTCTGAAAGCATCCTTGACCTTGTAAACATAGAACGAGAGAGGGCCTCACCTGTCTCTGCAGGTCAAGTAAATGAGCTGTGTTCCGTTGTGCAGAATATCCAGGAAAACAAGATGTCTACAAACGTTCAAGGTGAAATAATGCATACTAGTACATCTGCTTTCTATGAACCCCCTGTTTTAATGCCCTCAAGTGCGACCATTCAAGGGCCCAGTGTCAACCAGAGACTTCATAAAAACCCTACTGCAGTCAACTCTGAAATAGACGCAGTGAGCGCGGCTGCGCCGTCAACGTCATCCACTAGGTTATATAATAATCATTAAATTTGTTGTACATCGGCTTAATAATTGAACCTTTCTAACCTGGTCCTCAAGCAGTTTGTGTTTTATGCACAATTTCGCTTGTGTAAGAGAGAGTGGGACTATCTTGGGCACAGGAGATGCATAAAGTAGTCTATGTTTATATATCGGATTTTAATGATTTTCGCGCCCTCGTGATTATTTAAAGCCGTTCATAATGTCAAATGTCAATTATTGGAAGTGTGTACAGACAAATGCAGACATTCAGACTCGTGCCAAATTCTCAAAACGAGTGATCTTGCAGTTTATTCAGCAATATATCCTTAGCAATTACCATCGACAGCCGTACCGTACACAGGATTTAACTATCGACAACCGTATCGGTGGTTATCGACAGCCGTATCATGACTTTTTAAAAACGTTCATAAAATGCACATGGCGTAAAGAAATGGGTGCATTATACTAGTTTTCAAGAACTCGGCTATAGAGGAAATATCCGAAGCAGTCTCATTGGTCTAGGAGGTTTTCGATAGCTGCAAGTTTCACAAATACCTTGAAAAATGATGTTTTTAGTATCTTTCATATATTTGTCGTTATCGCTGTATATCAAAGCACAGAAGAGTATTAGAAGTAAAGTTAAATACCTCTTTGACGATCGGCGATGATTAAAAATCTATTTTCTCTGTTTTTTGATGTCCTGTTTACTACACACTGAGTTTGTGTCGTGTATCGACAACCGTACTTCTCGGTCGGATGCCGGAATTCTCGGTCGACAACCATATAATGCAGTATCGTCTCGGTCGACAACACAGGTAGTACCTATTGTATTACCCCCGTGATATTAGTTAACCTGATCTGATCCGGGTACAAATCCTGGTTGAATTCGTGTGGCCACGTATGTATAAATCACCGTAAAAAGACGTGTGCTTTGAACGACTGATATGCATACAGCTCTTTACTGTACCCGATGAACAGCAATTAAACTATGCCATGAAGACACTGAACATACTAATTTCACAAAAGATAAAACAAAATTGACGATCTATGAGCAAATTCTCAGTCATCTCATTGGTTTTGTCGACTGCCGGCTTAAATTATGATGACATTTTATCAGAACAGAACAGAACAGAACAGAAAGTTTATTTATGACTTAAGCACAATAGCTCATCGTCAACAACAATGTATATAAACAAATATAAGTACACATGCACATATAAATAATACAGAACAATATGTATGGTACATACAAAAAGAGAGTGAGATAGTGTGTAATCAACATTTTATGATATTAGTCAATTGATAGTTAAGAATTTATTGTACATTGTTTATGGCTAAAGTCCTAGTTTTAAAAGCTTGAGTAATGAAAAGTGGCAAACGTTTTAAGGTGTTTCCGTTAGAATTTAAAAGTTGAATAATTTTAAGCATATATCGTTCGCAAATCCGCTTTTATATCAGATCGTCAGCCAGTTTGCTTTCAGACACTGGCTACTATTAATGTGCTGCTATTAACATATCTACGTTAAAAGTGTTAAAAAAAAGTTTGTAAAGGGACTGTTATCATATGCTCGTACGAAAATGAAGTTGAACGTACTTTCAGTAATTGTAATTCTGCAATACTACCACGCGTATGCCCAGTTCAGAAAAGGAACATTTATTTGTAATGAAATTTCGGACAGTTTAATTAAGTCTGGGTCGCAGGAAAATCAGCAAGAACGTATAAAAGCAATGGAGGAACAAATATTACAGCTTCAACGATTGGTTGCCATAGATTTTGAGAATGTGACGTCACTGCACAAAGATACGCTTCCAACAGGTACGGGTTTGTTCAGAAATGTATCCTAACGAAACTGCTTCTAGCCATGCTGATCGTTCGATGATTCTTATGCTGTTGTTGTCTTTGATTTAATCGATATCATTTACTGTAAATTTTGATTATTATTTTATCTGTTACAGTAATTTAGTACGGAAGAGCATTAGTGCCAAGTAGATTCGATTTAAGTTTCGTTTTTGCAAGTTGTTCATCTTGTAATTACAGATTAACAATCTGTTTTTACAGATTGGGAACTTGTGATTTCAAATTGACATCTTGTTAAAACAGATTGACAACTTGAAATAACAGATTAACAATCTGTTTTTACAGATTGAGAACTTGAAATTTCAAATTGACAACTTGTTAAAACAAATTGACATCTTGTTAAAACAGATTGACAACTTGAAATAACAGATAAACAATCTGTTTTTACAGATTGGAAACTTGAAATTTCAATTTGACATTATGTTAAAACAGATTGACAACTTGAAATAACAGATTAACAATCTGTTAAAACAAATTGACAACTTGAAATTACAACTTTACAATCTGTTAAAACAAATTGATAACTTGAAAATCCGTAATAACAGATTGAGAACTTGAAATTACAAATTCACAATCTGTTAAAACAAATAGACAACTTGAAATTACAAATTAACAATCTGTTAAAACAAACTGACAACTTGAAATTACAAATTAAGAATTTGTTAAAAAACAAAGTGACAACTTGAAATTACAAATTAACAATCTGTTAAAACAAATTAACAACTTGAAATTACAAATTAATAATCTGTAAAAACAAATTGACAACTTGAAATTTTAAATTAATAATCTGTTAAAACTAGAATTTGTTTTCTATGTGAAAACTGATGTCTCCCCCCTTTCTACATGCATGTCCAACATATGCAAGCAAGAGTTATAGTTCTTGTGCATCACATATCCTGTCATTCGGTTTTATAAGTGTACCAAGTTTCATTGAAATATCTCTTACGGTTTTCAAGTTATAGAGGGGGCACGAAAGTGTTTGGAAAATAATCAAAGGGAAATAACTCCAAAGATATGAAAGCAAGAGTAATGATTCTTGAGCATCATGCTTTATAAGTGTACCATGTTTCATTGAAAAATCTCTAATGGTTTTTGAGTTATAGAGCAGACACGAAATTGACTGAAAAAATAATCAAAGGGAAATAACTCCAAAGATATGCAAGCAAGAGTTATGGTTCTTTAGCATGACACATCATCTCATCGTGCTTTATAAGTGTACCAAGTTTCATTGAAATATTTCTTATGGTTTTCAAGTTATAGAGTGGACATGAAATTGTATGGAAAAATAATCAAAGGGAAATAACTCCAAAGATATGAAAGCAAGAGTTATAATTCTTGTGCATGACACATCGTCTCATCATGCTTTATAAGTGTACCAAGTTTCATTGAAATTTCTCTTACGGTTTTCAAGTTATAGGGTGGACACGAAATTGTATGGAAAATAATCAAAGAGAAATTACTCCAAAGATATGCAAGCAAGAGTTATGTTTCTTTAGCACGACACGTAATCTCATCGTGCTTAATAAGTGTACCAAGTTTCATTGAAATAACTCTTACGATTTTCGAGTTATAAAGCGGACACGAAATTGTATGGAAAATAATCAAAGGGAAATAACTCATAAAATACTCAAGCCAGAGTTATGGTTCTTGTGCATGACACATTGTCTGATCATGCTCAATAAGTGAACCAAGTTTTATTGAAAAATCTTCATACATGTGATACCTCCCTCATCATCAGGGAGACTCCAGGAAATGAGCGATAAAATGATCTAAAATTTGTCGAAAATACCCCCCTTTTTGAAGAAAATTTCAAACCTCCCTGAAATGAACCAAGAATTTTCCTATATAATTTATACATTTTTCAAAAACCTCCCTGAAATGAAAGAAAAATCTCCCTGATGCCACTTTCAAACTCATCACATGTATGAATCTTAAACGGTTTTCAAGTTATACAGCGGACACGAAATTGTATCGAAAATAATCAAAGGGAAATAACTCCAAAAATACTCAAGCCAGAGTTATGGTTCTTGTGCATGACACGTCGTCTCGTCGTGGTCTACAAGTGTACCAAGTTTCATTGAAAAATCTTTAACGGTTTTCAAGTTATACAGCGGACACGAAATTGTATCGAAAATCATCAAAGGGAAATAACTCCAAAAATACTCAAGCCAGAGTTATGGTTCTTGTGCATGACACATCGTCTCGTCGTGGTCGACAAGTGTACTAAGTTTCATTGAAAAATCTTAAACGGTTTTGAAGTTATACAGCGGACACGAAATTGTATCGAAAATAATCAAAGGGAAATAACTCCAAAAATACTCAAGCTAGAGTTATGGTTTTTGTGCATGACACATCGTCTCGTCGTGGTTTACAAATGTACCAAGTTTCATTGAAAAATCTTTAACGGTTTTCAAGTTATAGAGCGGACACGATTTGTGACAGACAGACAGACGGACAGACGCACGGGGAAAAACAATATGTCTCCCGACCCTGTCGGGGGGAGACATAATAAATTGACAACTTGAAATTACAAGTTAACAATCTGTTAAAACAAAGTGACAACTTAAAATTACAAATTAACAATCTGTTAAAACAAATTAACAACTTGAAATTACAAATTAACAATCTGTAAAAACAAATAATAACGTTAATTAATGCGTTCAGATATGTTATACTTATACAACAATACAATACAATACAAATAGACAACTAGAAATTACAAATTAACAATCTGTTAAAACAAACTGACAACTTGAAATTACAAATTAACAATCTGTTAAAACAAAGTGACAACTTAAAATTACAAATTAACAATCTGTTAAAACAAATTAACAACTTGAAATTACAAATTAACAATCTGTAAAAACAAATAATAACGTTAATTAATGCGTTCAGATATGTTATACTTATAACCAAAGTACCATAGTTTCCCATTTTCTACCAGTGGGTTTATCATGTAGGTCCCAAATTGTAGTAATGTAATAAATAAATAACTTTCTCTTCCTAACTGCATGTGTTTCCTAACCTTTTCCTTTGTATAGTTTTATGAGAGAAAAGTAGCTATTTTACGGGCTACTGGGTCCATCAGGATAACAAGTATATACCGAATACCCCGGTAAATTCCGTCATAAAGGAAAGATGGGTTCAATACAGGGGTTAAGATAACAGTGTGACGTTTTTATTTTTGTGTAGTATACATTTCATTTAATGACATTAAATTTTAAGATGATCAAACGTTTTTTGTTTCAATTCACGCGAGTTGGACTTTATGCGCGCGCTTGCGTGTATGCGTGTGTGTGTGCGTGCATGCATGTGTGTGTACAATCGTGCGTAAACGAGTGTGTGCGTATTTTTGGAAACAATTATTTAATTTGTAATAACAGATACATAATTTGAAATAACAGGTTAACAACTTGCAATAACAGATTCCCAATTTGAAATTTCAAGTTCCCAATCTGTAAAAACAGATTGTTAATTTGTTATTTCAAGTTGTCAATCTGTTTTAACAAGATGTGAATTTGTTTTTACAAGTTTTCAATTTGAAATTTCAAATTCCCAATCTGTAAAGACAGATTGTTAATTTGTTATTTAGGCATTCGTGGTAGAATCGTTAATTAGGCATTCGTGGTAGAATCTTAAATATTATTAAATCAATGTACACTGTTGTAAAAGCAAAAGTTAAATATGATAATAAACTTGGCAATGAATTCTTCTGTAGCCTTGGAGTAAGGCAGGGTGAGTGCCTTTCGCCTCTGTTGTTTTCATTATTTCTAAATGATCTAGAAGAAACGTTTATTTGTAAAGGTACGGAAGCGTATATGTGCACCGTGTTGTTGCTTTAGTTGGCATCATCTCGACTGTGCGTTTGTCGATTTGTTTAGTTGATCTACCACATCTCGACAAATAATGTCTAGATGTCGAGTTAAAATGACACAAACCGATATACTTTCATTCTGATAGGATTTAAAGTTGCAATAATCTTCTCGGATAATCGAATTGATTATGTTAATCGTCTAGAATTATCTTGTGAAACATAATCATAATGTGATCTTTATTTAAATAATGCATCTTCTAGAGATGATTATGTCGAAATAACACATTGTAACGAAACAGTTTGAAATAAATTTCGCACCGATCAGAGTTATATTGCAATATACTTCTCGACTTATCCAACTTATTTTATTAGTCGATATAAGTTAAGTTGTATAATAACATAATACCAGTAGGGCACCAGTAGATACCTGTAGCATACAACAACTTACAGTAAGGTATCGGTTGGTACCTCTCGCAAACAACAACTGACTGGCAGGTACCTGTAGACTACCAGAACTGACAATAGGGTAGGATATATACCTGTAGCCTACTACAGTTGACAGTAGGGTACCTGTAGTTTCCTGTAGCCTACCACAACTGAAAGTAGGATACCGGTCAGTACCTTAATTTAGCCTACCACAACTGATAGTAGGGTACCAACAGGTACCTCTATCCTATCACAATTGATAGAAATATATTGGTAGGTAACTGTAGCCTACCACAGCTGGCAGTACGATACCGGTAGGTACATGCTGATACCATGACATTGACATGCTCTACTTGCAACCGACAGTTTAGTGCCAGAACTGGTCTAGTCAGTCATCAAAGAACTCACCAACACACACGAACCTATTCAACAAATAATGATGGTCTTTCTCATTAGTGAGAGACGAACGAGCAGGAGTAGGTACATGTAGCCTACCACAACTGAAGCATATCAGCCGGTAACTCTAGACTTTCTATCAGTTTCGATAGGCTAGAGGTACCTGTTGGTACCCTACTATCAGTTGTGGTAGGCTAAAGGTACAGACCGGTATCCTACTTTCAGTTGCGGTAGGCTACAGGAAAGTGCAGGTACCCTACTGTCAACTGTGGTACGCTACAGGTACCTGCCGGTCAGTTGTTGTATGCGAGATGTTTCAACCGGTACCATACTGTCAGTTTTTGTATGCTACACGGGTCAGCCAAGATCAGATGATTTTTTTTATTTTATCAAGTGTAATGCAGTTGTGTAACAAATACTTTAACACTAACATACTTAAATTGAATTGCAGGATGTCAGAATCAAGTATCTCTCCCTGGCCTAAAAAAATCATGTTGATTGGACAAGCCATTTTTCACAGTTTAAGTTTAAATAACCAAAAATATCCCCAAAACAGGTGTTAAACTGGGCCAAATGTTTCATTAGAATATAGGGTGGAAGATATCAAAACTCTGGTTACCATGGCAACGGAAAGGTCACGTTGGGTTATAATGGCGAAAGCGATGTTTCCTTATTTTCTAGCTATAGATAATGGCCTGATTCTGTTCAAACTTATTTGTAGCCAGGATAAACACATCAGCTTTAATTATATAAAGTTTCGGCCAAATCTGATTCCTAAGTAGGGAGTTAGCTCCCCGTTTCATTATTTTTCAGGTTGAAATCGTGTTTTGGATACAACGGAATTCTGGGACATAGTTTGATTAACAGGTACATGTATATATTTTCCGAAACTGTTTAACCTATAGAATTTGGAAAAAGAAAAATAAAAGCTAGGGCGCAACTTTGACAAATCACTTCTAAAACCTGCTGAAACAAAAATTTGTATCTGTATACAGGTATCTATTGGTGCTCTTCTGGTTTCATTATTTTATTATACGACTTAACTAATATCGACTAATAAAATCAGTTGGATAAGTCGAGAAGTATATTGCAATATAACTCTGATCTGTGCGAAATTTATTTCAAACTGTTTCGTTACAATGTGTTATTTCGACATAATCATCTCTAGAAGTTGCATTATTTAAATGAAGATAACACTATGATAATGTTTCTCAAGATAATTCTAAATGATAAACATAATCAGTTCGAGTATCCGAGAAGATTATTGCAACTTTAAATCCTATCAGAATGAAAGTATATCGATTTGTGTCATTTTAACTCGACATCAAGACATTAATTTGTCGAGATGTGGTAGATCAACTAAACAAATCGACAAACGCAAAGTCGAGATGATGCCAACTAAAGCAACAACACGGTGCATATATACGCTTCCGTAGTAAAGGCTACGAAGGTTTAAATATTGATTTGTTTAAGATATTTAATATGTTGCTTTATGCTGACGACATTGTATTATTTGCTGACCGTGCTGATGAGCTTCAACACGGTTTGAATTTATTACTAGAATATTGTAACAAATGGAAGTTAAAGGTAAATGTCAACAAAACGAAAGTCATGGTGTTTAGAAAAGGGGGTATTCTTCCCAGAAATTTAGCTTTCTTTTATAATGAACAACAAGTAGAGATAGTCAATAAATTTAGATATCTTGGTATTACTTTTACAGTTGGTGGTTCCCTTTCTGAAGCACAAATTACATTAGCGGGACAAGACCAAAAAGCAATTTTTCAGTTAAATAAGTACTTATATAAATTCACATTCCTTCCTCCAAGACACAAACTAGATTTATTTGACAAACTTATTCTTCCTATATTAAATTATGGCAGCGAAGTATGGGGTTTTTCAAAGGTTACTGCTGTCGAAAGGGTACACTTGCAATTTTGCAAACGAATATATAGGACATCCATTTGTTACATGAAAGAGTGCGAGATTGTGAGCATCTGTAGATTAACTAGATGCGAGACAAAATTAACCATTACAGCAATAATTATAATATAGCTACATTACTCGTAGTATAGTCTGATTTTTTTCAATGTGCAGGGAGGAGCCTGTCAATTTTTGATTGACAATGACAAAGTTGACCATTACATTTAAAAATAGGTAGTTCTCACTTGGACTGTTACGTTGACCCACTTGTTATTGTTGAACCAATCAGTGTCAAAATTTAACCTCATGCACTGAAAATGAAGGGTAAACACATACTGTCACAGAAAAATATTCTGTACTACATGACTGTATTTATGTATGACCATATTGAAAATTCCCTTAGTAAGTGCCTGGTAAACATTTTTGTTGTATGACTCTCTGTTTTTCCTTTCAAGTTTAAAATTCTGATACAATTAAATATCAAATGATGCAGGCTAACTTTAAATTACTAATTTTCTGATGAAAGCAGCAGAACAAAAAGTACAATAACTTCTTACTGGAAGTCACAGTACGGATCTGTAAAGTGTTACTGACAGCTCAGTCAAGTTAGCAGCGAATCTGTTGCAGCAGCAGCAGCAGAAAAAACAAAACAAAAAAAAAAAAAAAAAAACGGTCAAGTTAGCTGCATCGCTTCTTTTAGCCGCCTATTGTCTTTTGTTCATACAGACATACAGACAAGGCTCCAGAGTATCATCGTCTATCTTGAAGCTTGCACTGATAAGCAAATCACTAAGGTGAACTACGGCACAGTTCGGTCTCTCCTTTTCGTTTAAGGCTGTCTATGAGCGCTATGACGGCAACTTCTGACGCAACGTCTATAAGAAACGATGATGAATGTCATCACAAACAGATGTTTTATATCCCATCTACGTATTACCCTGCATTATGTAGACACTTTTACTGTTGGCAGGGAACGTTTGTCCTTAAGCTATGTTATGGGTGGGATAGAAAAGTCTTGTTTGCGGCATAAGTATCCGTTTCCTATAGCACTCACAGCCAGACGAAACTGTCAAAAATCAGAAACATTTTCTATAACTTTGGTAATATGTGGTCTAGAAAGGTTCTGTTGCAGCATTCATCATCATTTTTAGCTCGACTGCACGAAGTGCATAGAGCTATTGCAGTCACCCCGGTCGTCCACGTTCCCGTTCCCGTGTGCGTTCCCGTTCCCGTTCCCGTTCCCGTGCGCGTCACACTTGCGTTAAAGTTTTCTAGAAGTCCATATCTTGACAACCACTCATCAGAAAGCATTCATACTTGGACCATAGATACCCTGTAGGGTTAGCTTTCATTCCATGGCATCGGGCCCCTGGGTCCAGGCCTGGGGGTGGGGCTGGAGGTTAAAATCTAGAACACCTTAAAAATAACTATTATTGTGTTAAAGTTTTCTAGAAGTCCATATCTTGACAACCACTCATCAGAAAGCATTGATACTTGGGCCATTGACACCCTGTAGGGTCGGCTTTCATTCCATAGCATCAGGTCCCTGGGTCCATGCCAGGGGGAGGGGCTAGAGGTTAAAATCTAGAACACCATTAATAATAATGGCTTTTCTGTGATATTGTATTCTAGAAGTCTATATCTTGAAAAAATTTTATCAGAGGGCTTTCATACTGGGACCATAGGTACCCTGTAGGGTTGAGTTTCATTTCATGGCATCGGATCTCTGGGTCCATGCCTGGGGGGGGGGGGGGTGGGGCTGGAGGTTAAAAACTAGAACACTGTAAAAAATAGATGTACTGCTGTGTAACTTTTACAAGGAGTCCATATCTTGACAACAACTTATCATAAAGCATTCATACTTCGTACACTTTAGGTTCCATGGCATCCGACCGGGTCGGAGTCAGGGGGGCGGGGCTAGAGGTCAAAATCTAGAACACCGATTTTTTTTTCTTTTTATTTCTTAATAGAAACAACTTAGGAAGATGGTTGGTCATTCATCTTTTGACTTTTTGACACTGTCTTGTGTGTCACGACGGTAAGGGTCGGTTGACCTACTTTCCATGGTTCAGTGATTTTGCCTTATATGTTGACCTTCAATTAGTATATTTTCTTACTTTTTTCAGATTATGAGTGAGTACGACCAGGCCTTTGACCCCAATATACTTATAGGTCACTGTGACCTGATTTCACGGTTCAGTGATTTTGCCTTATATCTTGACACTCAATTAGTATATTTTCATACTTTTTTCAGATTATGAGTGAGTATGACCAGACCTTCGACCCCAATATACTTATAGGTCACTGTGACCTAATTTCACGGTTCAGTGATTTTGCCTTATATCTCGGTACTCAAATGGTTTATGAACAAACTTCTTTCAAAGTATGTTTGCTTATGACAAGACCATTCACCCTGAAGTAGTCCTAGGTCACTGTGACCTAATTTCACGGTTCAGTGATTTTGCCTTATATCTTGACACTCAATTAGTATATTTTCATACTTTTTTCAGATTATGAGTGAGTATGACCAGACCTTTGACCCCAATATACTTATAGGTCACTGTGACCTAATTTCACGGTTCAGTGATTTTGCCTTATATCTCGGTACTCAAATGGTTTATGAACAAACTTCTTTCAAAGTGTGTTTGCGTATGACAAGACCTTTGACCCTGAAGTAGTCCAAGGTCACTATGACCTAATTTCACGGTTCAGTGATTTTGCCTTATATCTTGACACTCAATTAGTATATTTTCATACTTTTTTCAGATTATGAGTGAGTATGACCAGATCTTTGACCCCAATATACTTATAGGTCACTGTGACCTAATTTCATGGTTCAGTGACTTTGCCTTATATCTCAGCACTCAAGTGGTTTATGAACAAACTTCGTTCACACTATGTTTGCGTATGACAAGACCTTTGACCCTAAAGTAGTCCTAGGTCAATATGACCTGATTTCACGGTTCAGTGATTTTCCTTTATATCTCGGCACTCAATTGGTATATGGACATACTGCTTTCACGATATGTATGAGTATGACAAGACCTTTGACCGTAAAGTATTCCTGGGTCACTGTGACTTAATTTCATGGTTCAGTGATTTTGCCTTATATCTCGACACTCAGTTGGTATTTTTTCATACTTCTTTCTGATTATGAATGAGTATGACCAGACCATTAACCCAAACATACTCATAGGTCACTATAACCTAATTTCATGGTTCAGTGATTTTGCTTTATATCTCAACACTAAATGGGTATATGATCATATTTCTTTCACATTATGAGTAAGTATCACTAGAACTTTGACCCTGAAATACTTATAGGTCAGTGTGACCTTATTTCACGGTTCAGTGATTTTGCCTTGTGTCTTGGCACTCAGTTGATATATGAACACACTTCTTTCACAATATGAGTGAGACCTCTAAATCTTAGGTACTTATAGTTAACTTCCATGGTTCAGTGATTTTGCCTTATTGCATCAAGGCAAAAAGATGTATGGGTTACTGGTCGGGTTTGGCCTTATGTTTGACAAAGGTCAGAAGCAGTCGAGCAAGCTGTCCTGCGACAGCTCTTATTTACATAGCGATCACAGCCAAACAAAAAAGAAAAAAAAAATAAGAATAAGATCATAAAAAATGGCGACAAACATTTCCACTTACATGGAACTTCTTTCGTAGGTGACGTCAAAAAGATGTGATTGTGGCATTAAATGTCATTTTCTTATGCGCTATCACATTGATTGAAGCCAAATCAATCTGCGACAAATGTTCGCTCGATATTGCTGCTTACTTGACTGTTTTTCGCTGTAGCAAAATTGCCACTAACTTGACTGTATTTTGCTGCAGCAAATTTAATTCTAACGCTGCAAGCAAAATTGCCATTAACTTGGCTGCTTTTGCTGTAGCAAAATTGCTGCTACTTGTAACATGACCGATTTTGCTGCAGAAAAAAATGCTACTAACTTGACCGTTTTTTGATACAGCAAATTTGCTGCTAATTTGACCGAGCTGACCTTGTAGGAAAAAATAAGTAAAATCAGCTGGTTCTCCGAATCGCTTTATTTTTTCGAATGGTACTTTATTGACCTTCTACTGCGGTCATGTGCCATCAGTAAAGCAAAGAGTTATTGACAAAAATACAGGCATTGGCTAACTTGATAGAAATATTTGAGTGTAGCTGTATGGTTATATCTTAGAAACAAAATGTTTATGTTTTTGTGTGTCTACCATACACTTCATCTATTTTGAAATCATTCAGGTGAAACACAGGTATAGCACAAAGACAACAAGCATAGTCACCTTTACTTCAATTATACATTGTCAGCTCTGGGACCCTTTCTCAACAATGAAATCATCCAAGGCTGGGCTTAGCTAAGCTCTGCCCTGCACATTGAAAAAAATCCAAGTATAACAAGTGATTAAAACTATATCGGCTACCTGTCTCAATTTTTTGCAAAATATGTTAAGGTAAAAAATTCTTTTTGTACAGAATTGCCTAAATTTTGACTTGATGGCTGCCATAAAATGTTGTGTCCTTTAGACATCAACTCTGATGACCTTTTTCTTAAAGATGACACCATATAATGTTGAAACATCGAAGGTACTTTTTTAAAATTTTTATCAGTATAGATAGTAGCAAGTGATATACAACTTGATATCATACTCAATACAGTAACAATGCAATAACCCTATATTGTTTCATAAAAAGTAGTGTTACACTATATTAATAGACATTTCCTAAGGATGTAGTGGCTACTCAGAAAGTGCCTAAGAAAAAGAAGAACCTAAATTTGGAGTAGTACTGTAAAAGGTGTATCAAATATTAAGGAAGATAGAAACTTGCCAAACATAGACAAGATCCAGTGGTTGAAAGCAAGCCAATTATTGAGCCTGCTAAAGATACAAATTTAGTCTCACCAACTAAGGCTCGGGTTTAAAAAAAAAAAACACACACAAAAAAAAAAAAAAACATGTAATAATCAGGCAAATCACATTTGCGCCCATTAGTTTATATGTTGTTTTTGTTTATGCTGATTACCGAGCATGACAAAAAGCATGTGCTAAATTATGAATAACTGGACTCAGCCTGAAACCAGCAAAATTAGAAACAATTATACGCATTATTAAAAATGTGATGAGGCTATAAAATATAGTGCACCATTATTTCTTTTGTTTTTGCAGTGATTTTGGAGAATTTTTGTAATAATACTGATCTACAAACATGATTTTGTCATTTTTTAACATTCCCAAGGTCCATTGGGTAGTGTTGAAAACCTCGGGGTTCATCCTACGTTATCAAGACTCCCCTCTACTGCCATATATTCTCAGTTTACACAAAATCTTTTGTATTAATAATAATATCAGGATTTTGCATCCATGGTATATGAATAGTTTGGTCAACAGATAGGTAAGACCAATAGTAACCAATAAGATTCGCCGTCCTGATGTTACAATAAAATCAACAAAATACGTTCCTAGCTTTTGCATCAAACTATCAAGGTCAAAATATGGCATTAAAAGACAGATACATGGCTTTGACAGTGAAAATATAGATGCAATAAAGCACTTATTGAGTTTTTGCACCAAAATTATTAGTTGTCATTACTAAAAAATTTAATGCAAAAATGGGTTAAGAGCACTTATTTTTTGCGCCAAAAACTTTTAGATGTCATTTTCCAATAAGTGCATATTTTCCATAATTTCTCTTTTATTACTAAATCGAAAAATTGAAGCTTTTCCTCATTTGAAATCTAACATTAAACTTAATTGAAAAAGGTTTACCTAAATTATATGCAAGAAGAGGAAACCAGAGGACCAATGGTCCTGTGAACGCTCACCTGAGACCTGAGATATATACCAATAAACTTGTTTGACTAGAATGGGAATATACATGTATATAAACCCAGGGCAGGGTCAGAGCAACCTCTGGAGTCAATTTCTTTTTTAAATCATAAAGATTCAGTCCATTTGCCAATTTACTGCAAGTTTTGCCCTTCAAATGACATTATAACAATTTCCCCCATTCAAATGCATGGGCAACCTAAGTTGACCTTGCCATAAAAAAGGTCAAGGTCATCCCAGGGTCATGATTTATATAAAGTTTGTAGAGCTCCATTGCCTGATGCTTCATGCCAAGTTTCAAAATCATAGGCCTTCTGGTTCTGGAGAAGAAGATTTTTTAAAGGTTTTTGCTATTTATAGCCATGGCGGCCATCTTGGTCATGTGACCTTGACCATTTATATATACTTTCATTCCCACTTCCTAACAATGCTCCTCATAAAGTTTGGCTTTGATTGGCCAAGCGGTTTTAGAGAAGAAGATCTTTGAATATCACTGTAATATACATGCATATTGCCCCAGGGTGGGGGCAGACAGACCCCTGGGGTGCAAATTTTTTCAGAATCATCAATCTTAAGTCCATTTGCCCATTTCCTGCAAGTTTTTCCCTACAAATGACATTTTAACACTTTTCCCCATTCAAATGCATGAGCGACCTATGTTGACCTTGCCGTAAAATAGCTCAAGGTCATCCCAGGGTCATGATTTATATAAACTTTGTAGAGCTCCAGTCACTGATGCTTCACACCAAGTTTCAAAATCATTGGCCTTCTGGTTCTGGAGTAGAAGATTTTTAAAGGTTTTTTCTATTTATAGCCATGGCGGCCATCTTGGTCATGTGACCTTGACCATTTATATAAACTTTCTTTCCCCCTTCTCAAGGATGCTCCATATGAAGTTTGGCTTTGATTGGCCTAGCGGTTTCAGGGGAGAAGATGTTTCATTATTATGGAAATATACATGTATATAGCCCCGGGGCAGGGGCAGACAACCCCCCAGGGGCTAAAATTTTCCATTAACATTAATCTTCTGTCCATTTGCCTATTCCCAGTAAGTTTTACCCATTAAATAGCATTTTACCATTTTTTCCCATTCAAATGCATTGGCGACCTAAGTTGACCTTGTCATAAAATAGGGCAAGGTCATCTCAGGGTCATGATTTATATAAACTTTGTAGAGCTCTTGTCCCTGATGCTTCACACCAAGTTTCAAGATCATAGGCCTTCTGGTTCTGGAGAAGAAGATTTTTAAAGGTTTTTGCTATTTATAGCCATGGCGGCCATCTTGGTCATGTGACCTGGACCATTTATATAAACTTTCGTTCCCCCTTCCTAAGGATGCTCCACATGAAGTTTGGCTTTGATTGGCCAAGCGGTTTCAGAGAAGAAGTTCTTTGAAAATGGTGGACGACGGACGACGGACGGACGCCGGAGCATGGGTATACTATAAGCTCACCTGTGAGCCTTCGGCTCAGGTGAGCTAAAAAAGATAAACAGTTTTTTGCTTCTCCTGAAAAGTTTGCAAAATGGAGTTATTGACTTATTGCGCTAAGGTGACGAAATAAACGATGTTTACGTAGACTCTGTACTTTTATATTTCAAGCGTTTAAGGTCCGCACAGAATTGCTTTATAATAATAGAAACTAGCATATTATCGTTTAAGTATATATCTAAGTATGTCATTCTTTAAGAAAGTTAGAATATAGTTTTTAGGAGCTTAGTCAATTATTACATGTTGTATTTTATAGATGTTAAATCAACTGGCTATAGATGTAATATTGTTATGTGTAAGTAAATTAATATTTTGTTTTATCCCGAGACATGCCTTGTATTTCGTTTCGACAAGGCACGTTGTTGGAGTTTTAAGTATAGTATATTTTTATCAGATGTCCTCATGTGTTCTTGCTGGATAGCAAGGGCAATTTGGAGAATCAGACTGAGGTAGTGCTCAGTACTACTTATAATTTTGTCTGATATGTTTTTTGTTCATGTGGTTCTGTATATCGACGTGTTCCTATATTTTGCTCAATATTTATTTAAATACATTTTCATAAAGATACGTGTCAGTAATGACGCGAAAAAGCACACCTTCTCCGCCACATTTCTTCGTGTTTCGGTTAAAATATTTATCATGTAATCATGCACGTGTATTATAATGATCAATTACCTTTAACATGTGTATGTGTGTATAATTACATGTATGTTTATTACTTAATTTGCTATTTATGTATTGCATGCAACACTGTCACCTATGCCATCTATTATGTAATATGTTGTATCCTCATGGGCTTTATAGCCTTTTGGATTTCTGAATAAACTTCTGTTCTGTTCTGTTCTATTTCAAGTTGTCAATCTGTTTTAACAAGTTGTGAATTTGTTTTTACAAGTTGTCAATTTGTTTTAACAAGTTGTCAATTTGAAATTTCAAGTTCCCAATCTGTAAAAACAGATTGTTAGTTTGTTATTTCAAGTTGTCAATCTGTTTTAACAAGTTGTGAATTTGTTTTAACAAGATGTAAATTTGTTTTAACAAGATGTAAATTTGTTTTTACAAGTTGTCAATTTGAAATTTCAAAAAAATGAGCAAAAATATGGAAAATATCAATTTGAAACTTTTTCTGATGTATTTTTTAATTTTTACTACGTAATAAAAATCTGTATAATGCATGGGCGTGTTTTCGTAATGTTAGGGTTGCAAAGATCATTTAGTATATTGCAAAGAACCCCAAACACTTTAATGATAGACAGACTATTAATATAAATGGATTATATTCCCCCAGATTGTGCCGAGATCTATGACCGAGGAATGAGGCAAGATGGCGTATACCTCATCTCACCAGATGGGCGGTGCCCGTTCAGGGTCTACTGTGACATGGAAAACGGCGGATGGACGTTGATTCAGCGTCACGCTGACGGAAAAGTCAACTTCTACAGGCCGTGGAACGATTATGTGACAGGCTTTGGTAAAATGGTAAGTTAAATAATGAACAAATGTAGCATTTCGGTACTATCTTCTTGCCACTAATGATATGCACTGAAGGTACGAACGTAGGATATGTATGGATGGTTGGACTGACCAGTTTTTCAGAGAGGCTTTTGCGTTTAAGTATACATCATTTTGATGTATTTTGATGGTAAAAAAGTTTAAAATGGTCAAATAAACATTTTAGATAGTTTTGGGTCCGCTTTGCATAGTTTGACATGATTTTGAACATATTTGGTATTTTGGAATCTTCAAACACGGACCTAGCAGCTAGATGTCAAATTAATTCAAAATTGGGAAAGAACAGCTCTGATCTCCCACAAAGTTGCTCAAAAAGCTAGGTTGTTTGACTGGCTGAAAACACACAAGATTATTGTTAGAAAATGAAATATTAGGTCCGATCTGGTAATTACGTCCGATCCCGTCCGATCCGGTCCGATCTGGTGATTGCACGCACCCGGCTCAGACCTTTTAAACGGTTTGTCAGTTCCAAAGTTGTCCATCAGTTACCGGCTTTGTAGGTGGTGGATGTGGGATGGGGCAAAACATCAGGCATCCCATCTTGTCTCAAAGCCACATTATTAATGACCCTGCATTACATAGGTCCAAGATACATGTATTTTAGGGATGCGATAATTATGTGGACTGTGGAAAATACTTATTATCATTGACATGCCACCACCAAGCTCAATCTGTCGATTTGATGCACTTTGGTTTGTATTTGTAGGAGGGTGACCACTGGTTGGGCCTGGACAAGATACACAGACTGACCCAAGCCGGGTCACAGGTCTATTTCCATATGGAAAACTACGATGGCAGCTTTGAGTATGCTCACTACCAGGCCTTCACTGTCCATGACGTCACTACCGCCTATAGAATGAATGTGGATGCCTTTGGGTATCGCGGTTCTATTAAGGAGCTCCTGAGTTACCATGACAACATGAAGTTTTCGACTTTTGATAGGGATAACGATAAGAAAAGTAGTAACTGTTGCGACACACATGATGGAGGTGGTTGGTGGTGGAATACATGTTATACTTTCAACCCAAATGGTGTCCATGGGAAGCAGACCCATGGTGGGATGGCATATTATGACAGTGGACACCAGTATGTGAAAACATTTCTCATGAAGGTGAAGAGGCGACATGGACTGTGCTAGGCTGTTGGAATGAACTGAAAAAAAAGTCTTCCAGTATTGAACGAAAAGGTTCTAATTTATGTCCAGGTAGACAATGATTTTTTAAGATAAAACTGTACACCGGAAATTTCATTGACAACCAACATGATATCTTTAACATTGGTCTTTGGTTTATTTCAATTTATTTTACTATTTATCATATACCAGGGGCGTATCCAGGCGGACGCCTGGAAGCCCGGGCTTCAACGTGATTTTTTCAAGTATGGTATTTCCCCGGGTCTTTCTGAGAAAAAATTATGAAAAACAAGTAATTTTAACTGAAAAAAGGTGTTGGGCTTCAACATTACACATTTCCTGGCTACGCCCCTGTATACTAAACGACTTTGAAAACGCCTCACTATACATCGGTTATCATTTTGCTTAAAACTGGATAAAATTAATCTGTATAAAAGTATAAAACACACATTCGTTCTGTAACAGTGTGTATCTTAACATGATACATGTAAACAATATTTATTCATAAAGATTTGTTTTTGTTTTCTTGATGCATAACGTCAAAGAAAACCTAAGGACGGCTACAAAAAAAAAAAATGTGGAAACATAGAATCTCCGGTGATGGCGTACAACCTTAAGCACAAGAAAAAAAATGGAGACCTTCGTTCAATGTCGTTTAAGGAGTTAGCGTTTTATTTCCAGCCACTTTTGAAAACTTCCTGTCCACATTTTTGCCATTTCCTTTGTTATCATGAAAAACAACATCAAAGTAAAATGTTTCAATCCGATAGCATGCATCGTTTCTATGATTTCATGACATTTGTGAAACATGGAAGCAATTTCGTAATTTTGCAATTTGTTAAGTTCTACAGCCTTTTTAAATTTTAAGTTTGTGACTCAGAATGGTAGTGCCTTACTTTTTATGGACGGTATACAATTGGTTGTTTCAGACTTGATTCTTGCCCTGGGTAAACTTACTACTACCGTAAGCGGCTTTGATCGATTTTTTGGCATATTAGCACAAAAGTTGACATGATCATGTCGGTTTGGCCAATTTGGTATACAATTTTACATTGGCAGTAGGGGCTTGAACATACATGTATGTCCCTTTGGGGCCAAAAAGCATTGCGAATTCGATTAAATAACATTTATCATAATATGCAGTCCTGAGTAGTCTGTAAATGAACGATTTATGGGAAATGCTCATTACATACTCCTTGTAAGTTTTTTGAGTTTACGGGTACCCTTACATGACGAACAAAAACGTGACGTCATATGGTCGGAAATGTTATAAAAATCGACCAATAGCTACAGGACAGAACAATCTATATATGCAGGTTTGAATTGTTTAGCTACAAAAGGACCCCAATTATTTAACATCGCGTGCAGTTTGTGTTTCATTTTCTACATACTGTTGTATACGTAAATTGAAAACTGATAGCAGAGTCACGTCACATAGGCGTGTGGTTTGTTGCAAAATATAGATGAGTATGTGATCGCGATTGTTGGTCGTGTGTATAAATATCAAATTGCAGAGATATCATTCAGTTGTGAAAATATAGTTTTACAATAATTATCATTATTTTTTTAAATTCAGTTTTACGCCCCGTTCAAGATTATTTCGGCTAATGTTGCTTGTTATGTAGAAACCGACGTTAAGTAAAAATGCTTGTATCTTGGACGGGCCAATCAGTAGGTGGGCGAAAACGGGAGAACCCCGAGAAAAATCACCTGGCACACCCGCAAGCAGAACCTGACTTGTCTCACATGTGGTCAGAGCGGGGTTCGAACCCACACGAGACACAGTGGTGAGAACAATAATTATATAAATTAAATATAGCAATCTGTCTTGTTTTTACATAAAAATGTACAGGTAGGCAATGATCAGGAAATGGCGCAATCAGAATGAAATTCCGACTCCACAAACCGAGGGGTGGGAAAAATTAAAATGACACTTATACCAAGAACTTAACTGAAATATGAAAAGTTACAGAAGGCTCAATCGACTCCAAAACACAAAACAACCAGAACCACACCATAAGTATCGTCTTGGAACGATACGATAGTTTAAACATTCACTGCCGCCGACGACTGTAGTCGTTTTTACCGTTCGTTTTACGGGTATACCGGTATGTCCCGGGTTATAGATGAAAGTTTTAAAGGGAGGTAATTGTATTGTATATCAAATTTTTCAGCGTAAAAAGCCCTTTCCAGTGATATATGATCTGCGCATATATCTAAAATATAATAATTAATAAATTAATTAATAAATCAATACAAATAATAAAATAAATATATGCTTGGCAGTGAGATATTGATTTTTTGAGAGGCGTGGCAGTAAAAGTGAACACACCTGGTATGAAATGTATGGCATTTAGAAACTTTTCAAATAAACTTGGGATACATGTACTGTAACATGTACTACAGTACATAAACTTTTTTTTTCAATGGTACATCATGTACGGGTTTTGAATATAGAGAATGTCAAAATAAAGAATGATAATTCATCACCATAAGAAACTGGAGAATGATGAATATTCAGTTGAACACATTTCAAACCTAAATGAGCCACCGCATGAGAAAACCAACAATTTGCATAGGCAAAAACAAAGCCGCAGATCAGCTGTGCAGTAACTGCACAGCTGATCAGCGCCTTTGTTTTCGCTGCACCGATAGTACAATGCCTCTACTTCTTAAATCTGAAATCTTAAGCTTTTAGCCAGCTTCTGTGACTGTACAGGCTGGTTTGTGCACAGCTGATCAGCGCCTTTGTTTTCGCTGCACCGATAGAACAATCCCTCTACTTCAAATTGTTGTTGTTTTTTTTTTTCACGCACAGGCTCAAATCTCACATTTTACCACTTCTTTTTTTTTCACAATTTCAGAATAACAATTTTTGCTGTCAGTTTCAAAACTCTATGATAAAATAAAGTCAAAAAGAATAAAAGATGAAATATGACAGTATATTAGTTAACCTGATCTGATCCGGGTACAAATCCTGGTTGAATTCGTGTGGCCAGGTATGTATAAATCACCGTAAAAAGACGTGTTAGGCACATCTACTCCCTACAGTACTGGTTAAACCCAGGAAGCGTTGGCTCCGTCCCGACATGACTGAAAAATTGTTGACTGGGACGTTAAGCCTCAAAACAAACAAACAAACAAACAAACAAAAAGACGTGTGCTTTGAACGACTGATATGCATACAGCTCTTTACTGTACCCGATGAACAGCAATTAAACTATGCCATGAAGACACTGAACATACTAATTTCACAAAAGATAAAACAAAATTGACGATCTATGAGCAAATTCTCAGTCATCTCATTGGTTTTGTCGACTGCCGGCTTAAATTATGATGAAAACTGAATGCTTCCATTATATCATTCGCAAATCCGCTTTTATATCAGATCGTCAGCGAGTTTGCTTTCAGATACTGGCTAATATTAATGAGCTTCTATTAACATATCTACGTTAAAAGTGTTATAAAAAGTTTGTAAAGGGGCTGTTATCATATGCTCGTACGAAAATGAAGTTGAACGTGCTTTCAGTAATTGTAATTCTGCAATACTACCACGCGTATGCACAGTTCAGAAAAGGAACATTTATTTGTAATGAAATTTCGGACAGTTTGATTAAGTCGGGGTCGCATGAAAACCAGCAAGAACGTATGAAAGCAATGGAGGAACAAATATTACAGCTTCAACGATTGGTTGCCATAGGATTTGAGAATGTGACGTCACTGCACAAAGATACGCTTCCAACAGGTATGGGTTTTGTTCAGGAATGTATTCGTCAGCTACAGAATTTAGCTACAGAGCTTGGTTCTGTTTATATCTTTTGATTGACTAATGATATGCTCTGTAAATAGTTTAGATAGATATTTGAGCCGCATCGTGAGAAAACCGGATTTTTGCCTAGGCGAAAACAAAGGCGCAGATCAGCTTCGCGGTAACCGCGAAGCTGATCAGCGCCTTTGTTTTCGCTACACGGATAGTACAATTTCTCTTCTTCTTAAATCCGAAATTTCAAGCTTCTAGCCTGCTTCTGAGCTTGTACAGCCCGGTTTGTGTCGGACCTGGTCGGAAACCCCGAAGACCGGTTTTCTGGCGTCGCGGCTCATTTTATTCATACATGTAGAACTGTCTCCTGAAATTGTTTCAGTAAAGAATGGATTGAGTCTTTATATTGTTTTATGTATATATTTGTATATGTGATATTGTATGTCAACATGAGACTTTAATAAACTATAAACCCTGTATCCTAACGAAATTGCTTCGAGCCATGCTGATCGGTCGATGATGATTATGCTGTTGTGGTCTTTGATTTGTTCGATTCATTAACTGTTTTGATTATTATTCTATCTGTTACAGTAATTTCGATCTGCTTAAAGAGCTGCTTACTCGTTTGTTTGTTTTTGCCAGTCGGTTGTAATTTTAACCAGATTATGTTCTTTGACGAGTCTTTCTTTACTTACGTTCGTGTTTCGCTACATTCATCGGAAGAACCTTGTTCATTAAATACTTGTATAAAGATATAGTTTAGGTTAAACGTATGCTCTCTATTACATGTATAGCCTGCAGTTCAGGCAATGTTCTGTGTCTCAAACATAGATTGTGCTTACTCGTTAGAACCGCCTCGGCGAGGCGGTTCTTATGTATATTCAAAATCTATGTTTTGAGCAAAAATATGAAAACTATCAAACTTTTTCTGATAAATTTTTTGTGTCTTTTTATTTTTTACAACTTAAGAAAAATCTGGCGTGTTTTCGTAATGTTACAGTTGCAAGGATCATATAGTATATTGCAAAGAACGCAAAACACCTTAACGTCAGACAGACTATTAATATAAATGGATTATCTCCCCAGATTGTGCCGAGATCTATGACCGTGGAGTGAGACAAGACGGTGTATACCTCATCTCACCAGATGGGCGGTGTCCGTTCAGGGTCTACTGTGACATGGAAAACGGCGGATGGACGTTGATTCAGCGTCACGCTGACGGAAAAGTCAACTTCTACAGGCCGTGGAACGATTATGTGACGGGCTTTGGCAAACTGGTAAGTTAAATAATGAAATAATGTGGACTTGTACTACCATCTTGTCGCTAATAACACGTATGCCATGAAGGTACGAACGTCGGATTCCTCGAATATATGTATTGATGGTTGGACTGACCAGTTTTTCAAGGGAGGCTCAGACCTTCTAAGCGGCTTATTAGTTCCAAAGTTTCCATCAGTTATTGGCTTTGTAAGGGGGTACGGGGGTGGGTGGGGGTGCAGAGTATCAGGTATTCCATCTATTCTCAAAGCCATATTATTAGTGGCATTGATGTGCAATTACATCTATAGATGTATTTTTTAAAAGGACGCGATCATTATGTGGACTGTGAAAAATGGTCATTATCCTTGACATGCACCACCAAGCCCAATCTGCTGATTTGATAGACTTTGGTTTGTATTTGTAGGAGGGTGACCACTGGTTGGGCCTGGACAAGATACACAGGTTAACTCAAGCCGGGTCCCAGCTCTATTTCCATATGGAAAACTATGATGGCAGCTTTGAGTATGCTCATTACCAGGCCTTCACTGTCCATGACGTCACTACCGCCTATAGAATGAATGTGGATACCTTTGGATATCAAGGAACCCTTAGGGAGCTATTGAGTATCCATGACAACATGAAGTTTACCACTTTTGATAGGGATAATGACAAGAATGACAAGAATTGTGTGGATCATCTTGATGGTGGTGGGTTTTGGTACAACAATTGTTGGCATTTCAATCCCAATGGTGTGTTTGGGAAAAGTGGATTTGGTGGTGTGGCTTACTATGACAGTGGAGTCAAATCTGTGAAAACATTTCTCATGAAGGTGAAGAGGCGACAGGGACTGTGCTAAAGTCTAAAACTTGCCTCTGATAATGGTTTTTCGCAGAAATTTTTGTATGGGGAATGACAGAAAAAAATAATTCCATGTCAAAATCTTGATCTTAGTTTGTCCTAATAGGACCTGCAAAAATTTTGAAACTCGGTGAACAAATAAAGTTTTTATGACCAAAATAAATTTTAAATAGGGATTTTGCATTGGCAAGGGAGATAATAGACGATCGTGAAAATGCGTATTTATTGAGAATTTTTACTTGATCATGAAGATTTTATCTCAGGTATGTCATTTTATGATTTTGAGCAATCATGATTAAATAGTAACAATTTAAAATTTTTGCTGGAAAGTATTTACCTCCCTTCCATTAGATTTTTGTACAGGAAATCCCTATTCAAATTATTTTTTGGACCAGAACTTTTTTTATTTTTTAACTGATTTTCAAAATTTTTGCTGCACTTTTTGCCTTTGCGACAAAGTAGATGCTCAATTGTGTCAAGAAAATTTTATTCTACATTTGAACAGTTGTAATATACATGCGAAAAATCATTATCACACGCTACGAAACACACTTTAGGTTGTTGCAATGAATTGAAAAAATGTCTTCCAGAATTGAATGGAAGGTTCTAATTTATGTCCAGGTAGACAGTATAGAAACATAGCTAGACAATATTTTTTGAATGATAAAACTGTGCACCGGAATTTTCATTGACAACCAACATGATATCTTTAACATTGGTCTTTGGTTTATTTCAAAGTACGGTGTATTTTACTATTTACCATAGAATATAATCAATGAGGTAATATGGTTAATAGCAGCTAAGTGAAAACATTATCACAGTTCCAGAGTAAAAATCCTGATTACATTCAAGCAAAGAATGAATGTGTGTGTCATGAGAAAACAAACTATGTGGTTTCCGAACAGGTCTGACACAAACCAAGCTGTACAAGCACAGGAGATAGCTAGAGGCTGAAAATTTTGGATTTAGAACTTGAGTAGAGGAATTGTACTATCTGTGTAGTGAAAACAAAGGCGATGATCAGCTTAGCAGTTACTGCAAAGCTGATCTGTGCCTTTGTTTCGCATTTGCAAATGCTGCTTTTCTCATGATGTGGCTCAAATGCAAAATTGAGATTCTTCACGCCGGTTATCCAGAAATAACCACCGCAACTGAGAACTACTGACACACGTAAAATCAATATAAGACTGTAGTATTCAAATAAGCCCCTGTCAGACACTCACGAGTTGGACCTACGAGTTAAGCTCCGCCCACTTTTTTGGTGAACTCTAGCAACTGGTAGAGAACTCGCCCTATGTCGGCGGTTGTGTGCAGAAGTCTTCCCAACTCGTAGCATGTTGTGGAAAAGCTACGAGAATTTTAAACGGTTTAAAATTCTCGTAGCAAGTCATAGCAACTCGCCGTCTTAAAGTGGGCGGGGCATGGGCGAAGCATAACTCGTACTGATCTCATAGCTTATCTTACAGAACTGCTGTGGGATGCCGTGCATTCTCGGCGTCTTGTCAAACATGGCGAGTTGCCTACGATACCTACGAGTTGCTACGAGATACCTATGAGTTGCTACAATATTGAAGGAGACTTCTTACGATTTCCTACAACATCTCACGAGTTTACCACGACATTCCTACGAGTATCTGCGAGGTCCATCAACTTATATCATGGGGATGTCGTGTAGATTTTGTAGGGCATTACAACTAGTAGCAACTCGCGCGACAAGCGGCGAGTAATGATTTGCACTAACTCGTAGCTTCAACTCGTGAATGTGTGACAGCTTTTAAACTTTTTCAACATAACTAGTGGCAACTCAAGCGACAAGCGGCGACATAACTCTTACCAACTCGTAGCATGTCAGGGCTTCAACTCGTGAGTCTTTGACAGGCCCTATACTATCTGGCAACAACTTGACACTGATCCATGATTGTATCACCTACTGATGCATATTGATTTTTTCTGTGTTTTGTTGTTCTCAGTCGCGGAGGTTGTCTCTAGATAACCAGAGGACCAATGGTCCTGTTAACGCTCACCTGAGATCTGCTGCATATACCAATAAACATGTTTGAATATTATGGTATTTCACTCCAGTGCAGGGGCAGATGAAGCCCTTGGGCCATTTTCTTTTTTCAGAATCTTCAATATTCTGTCCATTTGCCAGTTTCCTGCTGGCTTTTCCCTTCAAATGACATTTTAACAGTTTTCTCAATTCAAATGCATAGGCAACCCATGATGACCTTGCCATAAACTTGGTCAAGGTCATCACAGGGTCATGATTTATATATACATTGGAGTACTTTAGCCATCGATGCTTCAAGCCAAGTTTCTTTGAAATCAGTCTATTGGTTTCAGAGAAGAAGATTTTTTATGGGTTTTTACCATATATGGGCATGGCAGCCATCTTTGTCACGTGACCTAGATCATTTATATACACACTGATTCTCCCATTCTATAGATGCTTCACATAAAATTTGGCTTTGATTGGCCAAGCGGTTTTAGAGGAGAAGACGTTTGAATATTATAGAAATATACATGTATATTGCCATGGGGTGGGGGCACATGAGCCCCTGGGGTCCAATTTTTTTTTTCAGAATCATTAATATTCAGTCCTACTTCCCATTTCCTGCAAGACTTTCACTTTAAATTACATTTTAAAAGTTTCCCCATTCAGATGCATTGGCGACCTATGTTGACCTTGCCGTAAAATAGGTCAAGGTCATCACAGGGTCATCATTTATATACACATTGTAGTGCTTGAGCCATCAATGCTTCATGCCAAGTTTTGTTGAAATCGGTACCCAGTTCTGGAGAAGATTTTTGAAGGGTTTTTACCATATATGGGCATGGCGGCCATCTTGGTCATGTGACCTGGATTTTTTATATACATATTTGTTATCCCTTCCTATTAATGCTTCACATAAAATTTGGCTTTGATTGGCCAAGTGGTTTCAGAGGAGAAGACGTTTGAATATTATGGAGATATACATGTATATTGCCCCGGGGTGGGGGCACATGAGCCCCTGGGGTTCAATTTTTTTCAGAATCATTAATATTCAATCCTAATGCTCATTTTCTGCAAGACTTTCACTTCAAATGACATTTTAAAAGTTTTCCCCATTCAAATGCATTGGCGACCTATGTTGACCTTGCCGTAAAATAGGTCAAGGTCATCACAGGGTCATCATTTATATACATGTTGTAGTGCTTGTGCCATTAATGCTTCATGACAAGTTTCGTTGAAATCGGTCCACCGGTTCTGGAGAAGAAGATTTTTGAAGGGTTTTTACCATATATGGGCATGGCGGCCATCTTGGTCATGTGACCTGGATTTCTTATATACACATTGGTTTCCCCTTCCTATTGATGCTTCATGTAAAATTTGGCTTTGATTGGCCAAGCGGTTTGAGAGGAGAAGATCTTTGAAATTGTGGACGGACGGACGACGGACGGACGCCGGATAATGGCCATCCTATAAGCTCACCTTGTGAGCCTAAGGGCTCAGGTGAGCTAACCAGTGTGCCTTCATAAAGCATCAAAGCATATGCTGTGGGTTTACCAGATTCCTCTCTAAATATTGGTGATTCAATACATGTTAAGTACAAACAATATGGTTTAAATATAAATAAGAGCTGTCGCAGGACAGCGTAGCTCGCCTGACTTGTGCTTTGCCACTACATCTGTTAAAATCTATGACCCATGACCTTGACCTCAAGGTCACTCAGGTGGGTCATGATGGTACAACATATACTTCAGACCAATGCAAAGTATCAACTTGATCAATCTACATGTTCAAGAGATATAGACTTGTAAAAACATTAACCAAAACTTAAACACAAATCTTCCAAGTCTGTGACCCTGACCTCAAGGTCATCCAGGTGAGTTGTGATGTAAAGCATAAAACCTGAGACCAATATCTATCAACATGCAAGTATCAACTTTATCCATCAACATGTTCAAGAGATTTAGACTTTAACCAAAAAATTTAACACAAAATTTCTAAGTCTGTGACCTTGACCTCAATGTCACCCAGGGTAGGTCATGATGGTACTGCATAAAACTTCAGACCAATATCTACCAACATGCAAAGTATCAGCTCGATCAATCAACATGGTCAAGAGATATAGACTTACAAAAACTTAAATCAAAAACTTAAACACAAAATTTCTAAGTCTGTGACCTTGACCTCAAGGTCACCGAGACCTTGACCTCAAGGTCACCGAGAGTGGGTCATGATGGTACTGCATAAACCTTCAGACCAATATCTAGCAACATGCAATGTATCAACTCAATCCATCTATATGGTCAAGAGATATAGACTTACAAAAACTTAAACCAAAAACTTAAACACAAAGTTTCTAAGTCCGTGACCTTGACCTCAAGGTCACCCAGGGTGAGACATGATGGTACTGCGTAAAACTTCAGACCAATATCTAGCAACATGCAAAGTATCAACTTGATCCATCAATATGGTCAAGAGATATAGACTTATAAAAAACTTTAACCGAAAGTGTGACGCGGACGTACACGTAAACATAAACGGGGATGACCGAGGTGACTACAATAGCTCTATGCACTTCGTGCAGGCGAGCTAAAAATATTGTCATTTACACAAGATCTAATGATCATCTTTGACTAGATTTCTCACATTTAATGCCTTCAGCTAATTTTGGCTGATCATGAATACCAAGAAGGTCTTAGCTCTGTGCTCCCTGAAAAAAGCTCCCTAAAATGTTTTTCTTCAGTTCACTGCTCCCTGCTTTCTGAAACCCCAAAAGTTTTACTAGCTTCCTTAATATTTTTTCTAGCACTCCCTAGCTCCCATAAAATAAATGGCGTTTTCCCCAGAATCCCTGGTAGGACCCAATTGTGATGCATGGAGAAATACAAGAGCATCCCGCATGATTTTCCCAAAACCCATTGACCAAATTTGTAAAGCACTACCTTCAGGCGACAATGTATTATGTAGGGTCAGTATGCTCATTAATAGATTCCCCTGCCTCCACCATCAGGAAAACATGCCCATGAAATGTATAACCCTTTAAACCTCACTTTTATAAAGTGAAGCTTGGGTATACAGGGGTATGCTATTTTTTTATTTTTGTTCCATAACATTGATTGTGGGTAATGTTAGAACCGCCTCACTAAGGTGGTTCTAACATGTGTCCACAATCTATGTTTTGAATAAATATAATAAAAAAATATAATTTTTTTCCAATCAAATTTTCAATTTTTAGAGTTGAAAAAAATGTCTATTTCATTGGCAAGTTTTCATTACAGGTCCAAGGCTATACATGTAAAATAATTTTCATTCTTGCACAGCAGATAGAGAAATCCTACGTTTTACCCCATGTGAGAAATTCTTATCTCACCTTCGTTATCTCACCCCGGTCGCACCCTGCGTTCAAGTGTTCTTTTTTTAACATTGGTTGTATAGGACGTCACGTAATTTCGTCGCTAAGCGCACACGTCACAATGACGTCAAAACTTTTTAATTCAAAATGGCGAACACCGCGACTGTAGCATTTTTCTAGGTAAATAACATAAAAATCAAGCTTCGCCGCATTAAATCGTGCAAGAAAAAGAATCCATCATTCGTGTAAGGTATGGATAGACAAATCTGTCCCTGGGGTCACAGTTTGGCATCACGAGGCGAGCCTCGTGATGCCAAAATGTGACCCTCGGGACAGATTTGTCTATCCATACCTGACACTCATGTAAGAATCTTATATTCTCAGAGCAGATGAGATGAAATTTTGTGAGTCACTACATTCTAAAATAGCCATATATGTGATACACCTGAGAAGCCATATAGGGAGATTTCCCTTTCCAAATAGGGAGAATGATTAAACAAAGAAGGAATTTCTGGATTTGAAATAGGGAGATCCAAAATTCTAAAAATAGGGAGATGTATAAGATATACGTGGGTTGGGATTTAAGTTCGTAGACTTTCTTTATAAAAGTTCAGATGTTTGTCACACAGAAATAAAAATGATATCATCTGAAAACATATTCTTTTACCTATCATATAAGATATTAAGCATAGCTCTACTCATAATAGTTTCAACACAACAATGAATTAAACACAATGATATACCATCACCCGGGGCACGTCATGGAAATTTTGACGTCAAAACTACGTCAAATTTCAATAAATGTCAGCAATAAAATTCCTTGTTTGGAACCATACAACACACCATACCTTTACTAATTTGCAATATTTCCTTCAGGGGTTAGTTAGTTATTAGTGTTGAAATACTACATTCACCACATATAACAATCTTATGTGTATCATGCATAATTTTGCTTTAATTAAGAATGTTGACCGCAGCATTTGTAGATTAATTGAAGGTATGTGCTTTTCTCATCAATTCAAATTCAAATGCGTCTACTTGAAATTTTTCAAACCATTTAAATATCTCTGTAAGATCTGTTCTACAACTGTACTACAAATTCCTATCATTTTGAATGTTTCTGTGGGCATTTATGCTTCTCAAACATAAGATTTGACCATTGCTCTTGTTTCGACATTGCCTGTTAACGCCATTTTTCTTTCACAAGAAGCGCTACTGGCATTACGTTTTCTCCAAAAACAAAATCAGTCGTCGACATAATCACAGGGGTTTAGGTCCGTCACAGTGCGAAATGATTCTTTATGATATCTGCTACTGATTCTTTATGATAGCGTTACAGATTCTTTATGATTATCTTAGCTCATCTATTGGTAGGTGATGAGAAACCGGTGTTTCTAAGGTTTTTGATGCCTGAAATGACCTTTTTGGCACACATACATAGTATATATGAGCTGGAAATTGTTCTCCATCAATTTTAGCAATGTTGGTATACAGGTAGAAAGTTAATGGGTGATTAAATCCTTAAAATGGTTAATTAAGCAAGGAAAATCGAAAATGAATATTAAAATACATAACACATCAATACATTTTATCAACAGTTTAGAAATTTAACTAATTATCTATGAACTAACACTTTTCAATGCATGTAAATCTTCAAAGGAATTGTTTAGCAGACTTTTGTGTTTTAAAGCATCAAAAGTATCATAAAGAATCTGTGACAAAATTTTGTCACGGATTCCGTATGATACAAAATGATGGGTAACGGATTCTTTATGATATGTTACAGATTCTTTATGACATCATAGCCTACAACCTACCACTCTTTTATCGCAATAAACTACCAATTATTAGGCCCTCCCAGGGTTTTTGGGGATTCAGGGAGAAGGGCAATCCATTTTCAGAGAATTTGGGAGAGGGGTCATTTATTTTAAGGGATTTTGGGAGAAAGCATAACTTTTTGGAGTTTTAGGGAGCAGGGGTCTGAGGGAAACATTTTATGAGCTGGGGAGAAAGGTCATTTCTTCATTCAGGGAGCAGGGTGCAAAGACCCCCCCCCCCAAGGGGGGGGGGGGGGCAATTACTAATGTCTCTGATCTACAAAGTAGGTTTGTACTATGCGGTTCGGTAAACAAATAAATATTTTATCAGGCAAACTGAGATTTGAGCATTTATTTTCAAATATTATGATATGGTTTGGTTAAGATATGACTAGATGTCACAGTAAACAAGTTTTGAATCATGTTGGGGCAAAGGACCACCACTTCTTGTGTTTTAAACAATACTATAGATTCATGAACACAACTTGCATGGTAGAGTTATGTCTAGAACCAAGGGCCTCCCGCATCGGAGTCCTGTAGTCTACCCCTACGGCACTGCACTTCCTTTTTTAAATGGACAGAAGATTTATGTTTAAGAAGATATTTTGGGCCCAGGGGTTGTCTGCCCCTGCCCCAGGGCTATATACATGTATATGACCATAATATTGAAACATCTTCTTCTCTGAAACCGCTAAGCCAATCAAAGCCAAAGTTTTTGTGGAGCATCCTTAGGAAGAGAGAATGAAAGTTTGTATAAATGGTCAAGGTCACATGACCAAGATGGCCGCCATGGCTATGAATACCAAAAACGTTTAAAAATCTTCTTCTTCAGAACCAGAAGGCCTATGATTTTGAAACTTGGTAAGAAGCATCTGGGAATAGAGCTCTACAAAGTTTATATAAATCATGACCCTGGGATGACCTTGACCTATTTTACGGCAAGGTCAACTTAGGTCGCCCATGCATTTGAATAGGAAAAAATAGAAAAATGTCATGTAATGGCAGAAAACTTGCTAGGAATGAGCAAATGTACAGAAGATTTATGCTTATGAAAATATTTTAGGCCCAGGGGTTGTCTGCCCCTGCCCCGGAGCTATAAACATGAGATGTTCATAATATTCAAACAGCGTTTTCTCAGAAACGGCTTAGCCAATCAAAGCCAAACTTTATGTGGAGCATCCTTAGGAAGAGGAAATGAAAGTTTATATAAATGGTCAAGGTCACATGACCAAGATGGCCGCCATGGCTATAAAGAGCAAAACATTTTTTTTTTTTTAAAAAATCGTCTTCTCCAGAACCAGAAAGCCTATGATTTTGAAACTTGGCATGAGGCATTAAGGAACAGAGGTCTACAAAATTTGTATAAATCATGACACTGGGATGACCTTGACCTATTTCACGGCAATGTCAACTTAGATCGCCCGTGCATCTGAATGGAGAAAATTGTTAAGATGTCATTTGAAGGACTAAACTTGCAGTTAATTGGCAAATGGACTGAATTTTTATGATTTGAAAAAGACATTGACTCCAGGAGTTATTCTGACCCTGTCCTAGGGTTATATACATGCATTGTACCATTCTGGTCTAACAAGTTTATTGGTACATGTATAAATCTCAGGTCTCAGGTGAACGTTTACAGGACCATTGGTCCTCTGGTTTTAAATTAATTTTACATCCATTTCAGGATTATTTCAGCTCATATGAGACGGGCCAATCAGTAGGTGGGCGAAAATGGGATAACCCCCGAGAAAACACACCTGTCATACCTGCAAGCAGAACTTGCCTTGTCTCACAATTACCCAGTGCGGGACTTGAACCCACATCAAACACAGCGCTGAGATGATTGAGTGATTATGAAACTAATATAATTTAGATATCTTATATACTAAATGAGAGATCTGCTATACCTAAATAAGATTTCTTCTTCACAAGATTAATCAAGATATCTTCCTAACAAGATTAATCAAGATATCTACTTTGGTTTATAAGACACCTTTATTGCTAAACTAGGTATCTTAATTAGCAAATAAGATGGTAAAACAAATATCTTATATACAGTGGTCAATAAGATATCTTTTATGGTAAATTAGATATTTTAATTACAAAAACGATATTTTAATTTATAACTCAGATATATGAATTAATACAATATATCTTAATTAAAGCTATAAATTGGATATCTGTATTGACATAGTAGATATCTTATTTAAGTAAAAGAAAAAGATTGAGATTGGGCAAAATAAATAAGATATATTATAAACTAAAGGTGTCTTATTTGTTTAGCTCAATAAGATAGCTAATAAAGGATATAAGATAACTTTTTTTGTAAATAAGATATCTTATTTGTCTAAAACCATATCTACTTAAGCATATTAGATATCTTATGTAATAAAGATATCTTATATACTCAAGAAGATATCTTATTTGACAAATATAAAAAGCTTATATGTTAACATAGATATCTATACAACTATTTTAGATATCTCAAATGCTGATTAAGATGTCATATTCTCAAATGCTGATTAAGATGTCATATTAAGAAAAAAATCTAATATCTTATATCATAATTGCTATAATATCAGATATCTTTATGACAAATTATGAATTAAGATATGTCATATACTTTTTACAAATAAGATATCTAATATAATTTTTAAGATATCTTATTTGTCAATTTAGATATCTATTTTTACAAATAAGATATCTTATTAAGCCTGAATGATATCTAAATATACTAAATATGTCATATAAGACATCTAAATTAACATTGTGAATATCTAATATTTACATTTTGTATATTTAATATAATTAAATGGATATCATATTTGCTATATAAGATATCTTCTTTATAATAGATATCTAATAAATTAAAGTAAATATCATATTTATTAAACAAGATATCTAATATTGCATAACAAATGTCTGCTTTCTTGGATAAACAGTAAATTGGCTTGCCATAGAAATGAGATCCTGAAACAGCATTGAAATGAATGTGGATCTGTTTCAAATAATCAATACTCTGTAGTGGCCTTGAATATTTGTATTTTCTGAATTCCAGTCTGTCTCCCTGAAGTGGCACCGAAAAGGAAAAAAAGTATGCAATGATGAAGATTAGAGGAAATGGTGCAATCAGAAATTCCCACTCCAAAAACCAATGTGAAAAAAAACTATACTTGGTATACTTAGGGAACATTTTGTAATCTGAGTGAGTAGCTTTTTTCCCACTAGGCAGTCACTCAGTTACCCAAACATGAAAACCTACATAAGGTGACATAGCGAAGCGGTAAGGTGGTAAGAAAAGAAATGGGATCAATGCCCATCCTTGTGAGACCCAAAACAGAAAATATGTAAAATTGTACACACATGAATACTACATGTACTTATAAGATTGTCGGTCTCACTGACTGAAAAAATTAAATTGATTTTAACAAAAAGTTAATAAAAATAAATAATAGTGTTTTGTGATATACACAAATATACAACAAGGTTCTACATTAATCACAATTATTAATTGGTTTGTGATAAATCTGATCGAATTTTACACTGCACATCATATTTCTTGCAGTGTGGAGTTGATAAAAATACAGTTCATTGGTGGACCATGGGTCCAAATCTGAATTTCAAGTTGTAGAACATCATAATCTTGCTTTAAATCATAAAGAATCTGTAACATTTATCATAAAGAATCAGTGACATATATCATAAAGAATCCGTTACCTAAACTTTGTTATCATAAAGAATCTGTAACGTATCATCAAGAATCCGTAGCATGCAAAAAAATGAAAAAGGGTTATTATGCAGGGTAATGTAGAATTTGATGGTCCACATATCACTTTTATTAACTGTTTCAATGTTTCCAAACATGTTTGCTTAGGAATTCACACAATTATACCGAATTGCCATGTTTTTCATATTTGCTCAATTTATCTAATTGGTTTTATTTTGAAACCCTAACATGTAGAATATATACATAGATTATCATGAACCATGCTTCTAATATGTCTCCTGACAAAATTTAGATCTACAACTATCTAAAATTACCATTTTTTGCTGTTTGCAATTGGGAGTATCAATCCTTGTCAAGAATCCGTAGCATTTGTCAAGAATCCATTACCTGATATCATCAAGAATCAGTAGCTGATATCATAAAGAATCATTCACACTGTGACGGACCTAAAACAGTGTGATAATGCTTAAAAAAGTATATGGAATTAACAAACATGGTACTAGAATGCCTCAAACTGATTTAGCTCAAGTTTTGGTATACAATATGTTAACTAATAGTTTGTTCTTCAACGCCATAAAACTTCAGAAGTAATTAAAATACGACGTGCCCCGGGTTGCGAAACCTACGTTGCTATGGAGACCAGTTTTATGTGCACTGCGCAATATTTCTTGAAAAATAGTGTAAAAACGAGACAAGGAGACATTGTTTCTTTATAATAATGCATCAAATATTGGATAAATGATGTAATAGAAAATCAGCGGCAAAAGTCTACGAACTTAAATCCCAACCCTCGTATAGGGAAATTCTGAGATTCCAAATAGGGAGATTTTGTCAAAAATAGGGAGATCCCTCCTAAATAGGGAGATATCACATGTATGAATAGCATATGAATAAATCATATAAATTTCACGCTTAAATGACAAAGTCCATCCACTTGTTCTGCAAATGTTTTATGCTCAGCTGACTTGAGATCAGTTGAGCATGAAAACTGTTCCATTATCTTAAAACAAGGACAAGACAATGCAGCTGAGCATCAACACTGCAGAGATCAGAAAGAAATATATTCAAGTTGAGCATGAAAAATATTTGAGTTTACAACTTTGAGGAATGGACTAGGCATGGATGAGACAATGCAGAAAAGAGACAAACCACCAGTTTTCATCAAGCATGTCAAATATGCATACTATCTGAGCCACTTCATGAGAAAACTAACATTTTGCGTATGTGAAAACAAATGCACAGTTCAGCTTCACAGTAACTGTAAACATTATTGTTTTGCTACACGGATAGTACAAATTCCAGCTTCTGGCCATTTTACATGCTTGTACAGCTCGGTTTGTGACAGGCTTGGTTGGATATCACACTGTTCATTTTCTCACGATGCAGTTTATCTGTTTCTCTCTTGACTTTCTAATGTTCAAAGTGTCTTTTCCCATCTAAATACAACATAGATTCTGCAAAAATAAAGAAATAAGTATTCGCATTTATATATATGCAGAAAGAAGTCTCATGTAATGATAATTAAAAATCCTTATAAATTTAAGCGCATTAAGTAACAACAGCTGATCAGACAAGTTATAAACATATTCCTGTTAAGGATTGAAATTCAGATGTTTAGCTTTCATTGGATGATGAAAAACATAAGGCTGTTTTAATGTCTGTGAAGCCCAAAGGGCTTCTCGGTAACATTGAAACTGCTAATGTTTTTCATCATCCAGTGAAAGCTAAAAATCTGAATTTCAATACTTATATTTACATTTCATATCATCAATAAAGTATCAGTCTTTCATATCCCAATGTACCTTTGCTAATTTTCGGGTTATTTGACATTAAATACGACCTAACGGAGTTTCGGAACAGCCAAAACGCCAAAATTTCACGCTTAACGTCATGGCGATACGCGACCGACATCACGCCAACATGAGTAAACAAACAATGTCACTGGATGGCAAATACGTCGCTCCTCCTATGGGCATGACTTACGATCACGAGCCTTCTCAACGTTTTCATTGGGAAATGAAGAACACCAAGAATGACACTTTCAACTAAGGCGAGTACAGTGAAAATGTAAATATTACATAATGTATGTGTTTTTTTGTTCTTTTTTTAGTTTTACATCCCCTTCAAGATTATTTCTGCTCATATGAGATGGGCCAATCGGTAGGTGGGGCAAAAACGGGAGAACCCTGAGAAAAACCACCTGGCACACCCACAAGCAGAACTTGGTTTATCTCACGTGGCCATTGCAGGGCTCGAACCCACACCAGACACACCAGTGAGATGATAGAGTGATAAACATACAGTGCTTTTAACTGCTCTGCCATGGGGCCCATCCATAATGTGATCTGCAGTGAAAACAAATCCAACCCTCAATACATTACACAGACATGTTATCCTGAAGGAAAAATAATGAGTGGCTGAGGTATGACTAGGTGGTCCTTCATGTAAATGGGGTTGTTAATTATTATTCAATTGACATTTAGATTGAACACATTGCATTGTTGTTAAGAACTTGGATATTAATCATTTTGGATCAGATTTTAAACCAATTTCCAACACAACAGTACACCTCTGCAATGGCAACATTTGAGACAAGTTAGGCAATTAAAATATTGAATATAAAAATAAATGTCATTTTTTCTCTCCCAAAAGCTATAACCTGGGCTTGCAGTGGCTTAGTGGCAAAAATCAGACTCTGGTGGTCATGGTTTAAACCCCGCCCATTCTAAGTTGTGTTCTTGACCAAGATATATCTACCCCCACCCCTCAACTTGCCCCAAAATGTTGATTGAAATGTTGAACAACAAAATAGACAAAGAAATGGTCCTTTACCTGCATAAGTTTTAGGTATCACAGAGGGCACATCTTTATTTCTGGTATTAAACGTAAAATAGAAGTCATTTGTTGTTTCCCTTGTTTCATCCTTGGGATTCACAACTTCAGCGTGGACTTTCACTTGCACCTTGGTTCCTAGAGTGAACACAACCTACAGGAGAAAGAGTATCATAGATACTTGAGATCAATACAAAAACTAGCCCATTTTTTTCAGCTGTAAAAACAGCAAAATTTCTGAAGGAAAAGTTTGCCATTTTTAACATTTTTGCTAAAATCATTGATTATGGGTACTCGTTAGGATCGCCACGCTACCTAACCACAATCTATGTTTTGGAGCAAAAATAAAAAAAAAAATGTAAACCATTGTACACCAAAGTTTTACTTTTTGGAAGTGGGGTTTAAGGGTGTATAAATTTCATGGACATGTTTTCTTGGTGAGTCAGGAGATATCAGGGCTTGTGTGTGTGTGTCTCTCTCTCTCTCTCTCTCTCTCTCTCTCTCTCTCTCTCTCTCTCTATGTGTGTGTGTATGCGTGTGTGTGCAAAAGGTCACCAGAACCAAAACTATTTTTCTTTCCTCTCTGTTCAAATGAGCATGAAATTTATCATATGAGCATGAAATATATCAAATGAGCAAGAAATTTATCCTACTCATGAATTTTATGATATACCAGCATTTTAAAAACCTTGACATTTGTGGTATTTGTTAACATCGCTGTTTTACGTAACGATACTGAAGATTATAGTTTTTCTACCTGATCTAATTATAACTGTTAGTTACTTCTATGAAAGGCTGTAAGAAACACAATACTTCATATATATCTACCACCTGAAATAATTATTGTTATTTTCATAGCCTTTAAAATCCCATCATATTGCACAGAAATGTTAATAGGATGTAAAACTGAAGTATCCCAACTGACCTGTGATGATAGAAAGAGAAGAGATCCCACCTCCACTGGTTTCCTAAAGGCAATATCATCTACTACTTCTATATGTGGTCGTGTTTTACTGAAATAATGTACCATAAAAATAAGAGACAAGTAGCCCAAAGGGCAACGATGCTCACCTGAGAGTCAGCATGTACAGTCACTGGAGAAAAGAAAAGTAGTGATTTTTACCATAAATGGACATCACCAGGGCATGGCAGCCATCTTGGTCAATGTGACCAGGATTTTTATATACACATTGGTTTCCCCTCATGTAAAATTTGGCTTTGATTGACCAAGAGGTTTCAGAGAAGAAGATCTTTGAAAATGGTGGACAACGATGCCTATCCTATAAGCTCACCTTGTGAGCCTAAGTCTCAGGTGAGCTAAAAAGGTGGCAAAAGTACTACAAAGTGTCCATTTTCATATTCATAAACATTTCAAAATAGTGCATCTCTAGTATTGCTTTCATTTTGCCATATCCAATATATCTACTTACCAAAATAAAGTTGTATTTGCCCATGCTAGCTCAAAAGCTTTCCTCATTAAAAACCCTCCAAATATTTTGTTGTAAAGATTTCTTTGCTGAAAAAAAGGCAAAATAGGTCTTAACATGGCAAAAGATATTTGGGTTGGAAAATAGGTCTTAACGTGGCAAAGGTATTTGGGTTGGAAAATAGGCCTTAACATGGCTAAAGAAAACCAATTGAAAGTATTTTGAATTCAAAAGCTCACACTGCACGGCTGAAACAATGGTACATGTATTTACATCCCCTTTTTGTCTCCTAGAAATTCTTTGTAGTTATTATACACCTTTAAATGAAATTAGAAATGCAAAATTTGGCATCATACAGAACTTTATGTTGATTTCTTTACAGTAGGCACTAGTTAGGAAGAAATATTATTTAATATTTAATAGCAGTTTGGAGGCATGAACATCTATCTATCTGCCAATACTTCTTAACCTCCTTAGAGGACTTCAAAAGGAATTCTGGTTTACCAAGTGCTAAAGGGGGGTTAGCTGAAATAAAAGAAAAGTGAAGTAGGTGAAATGAGTTTGTACAGTGAAAGAAGAGTGTTAGTATAGTTTAAAAGATAAAAACAGTACATGTATCTGGTGATTAGGGAGACACATGCACCACCCGGCAGACAGCATGACTGAACTGTGCCACAGTGGGGAGCATGATAATGCTGGTGGGTAGAGCATTCCAATGTACTACAGTTCTTGGGGAAAAGCTGTATTTGTAGTTATATTTGTCTGTAAGCCAAGGGGTGGATGAATCTGTACATTTTGTAATTCTTTGCCAAATGGAAAGAAAATGGTAAGTTTACCCTACCTCTGGCATACATATAACAAGATTTTTCAGTATAGTTTGTTCCATCCATACACTGTTTTCTGGCTTTACTCGAACTTTAAAAGTGGCTGCACTGAAAATATTAAAACACTGCAACAAATGCTATAGTTTTCGAATTTCTAAATAAAGTTTTTGAAAAGAAAATTTTAAAGATGAGGCCAGGGCCCAGTTGTTCAAAAATTAACTATGTCGCTAGTTAAAGGTTCGTTAAAATTTCAAATGGCAATATTACAAATACACAGTTATTTTTTGTTGAAAAAATGTGAGAATCCTTTGCACTATTTTTTGTTGAAAAAAATGTGAGAATCCTTTGCAGTGCAAATGATTTTCACATTTTTTCAACAAAAAATAAAAGTGTATTTGCTTTTGAAGTGGATATATAGTTAACAAACTGAGAGCTTAACAACAGCTTTAAGCTAACGAAGTTTTGAACAACTGGGCCCTGATAAACAATTTATAACCAATAACCAGATAACATGGACGGGTTGGTACATATTTTATTGATATAACTACATTCACAAACAAGAGATGTGTTTACCTAGGATGAACTGGCTATGAACATACTCGTACTTTCAACTTCAATTAAGTAAATGTAAAATCTATGTAGCATGGCTTCAAAGTTGACACGTGTCTGTGGTTTTTGCACATGCTATGTACATATTTACTATTTATGCAGCTCAAATGCTAAGCATACCTTGGATCTATAGTTTGAAGGAACTGACTGTGTATATATCGGCTCTCCTCTTCATTGGGGGGAGTCTTGAGTAAAGTTCTGTTGCCCTCTTCTATTCTTCTCAACTTATTTTCTGTAGAATACACAAATATAGATCAAGGCAGGCTAAAGATATAGGTCTGTCATGATAAAAACAGTCTTCAGGGTTTCTGACCAGGTCTGACACAAACCCGGCTGTGCAGTCTGAGAAGGTAACTAGAAGTTTGAAATTTCAGATTTAAGAAGAATCCCTAAAGCAAAACCAAAGAGGCTGATCAGCTGTTATTTTTTTTTTTATGTCTTATTTTGTTGTTGTTTGTAGTTAGAACTGTATGTGTGAGGGAAGAGAAGCAAGCACTTTCTGTGTGATGTTGGGTGCAAAGTAAAGCAACTGATACAATTTTTGAAACCTTAAGTATTGTGCGGCCCAGGTTCAACCTGCAAACTCTCTATCCCCTTGAGCTAATGGGACCAGTTTACAGCTAATTTTATACCTTCTCCAGACTGGAACAATGATATTTCGTCTTCTCCTTCAGGAACCAGCTTGTTGATGACAGCTGATCTGAAAATATACCGATCAGGGGACAGCTGTTCTTCAAAACTAATAAAATGTTTCAAAAGTAGTGCATAAAACAGTTTGTTATTCATATCCTCACAGACTTTATAGACTTCTGGATTAGTAAATAAAATCCTTCATCTTCTTTTGAGTCAACTGAGTGTGGATCCACTTGTAACTTTTTCATGGCAGTTCCATCTGAACAATCAAACCAATTCTTGGCCAACATTTAGGATGGTGATCCTTTGGGTTGCTTGATTTAGTCTCATTCCTTTAAGTAAACGGTCAGATAGTCAACAGCTGGTGTCATGTCTGGACATCCTATACAAAATGTTTTTGCATAAGCCTACCCCAGGAACATAGTTCAGTCCATAGTGTTAATTGTTCACCATTAGAGGAAGAAAATGTTCATTCTCAATTAGAGGAATAATGGTTGTAGAAAAGTATTCATCATTCAGTTTTTCTTTTGAAACAGGTGCAAAAGTCTACAATGCATGTCTGGCATCAGAATATTTATATTGCCTGAATAATTTTGTAAGCACTCTACAGGTTCCCTTATAATGGGTTTAGACCATCAAACACAGACAATGGATACCTAAGATGTGGTATCAAAATCTATAATGTATATAAATATATATAATTTAAAGACATAAGCATTTTGTGCATTTTAAAAATGCACTAATTGGGTAGAAACATTTCTCTTCCTTACCTTTTAGTGACTGGGTCTCTGGCTACCATTAAAAATTTTGCAATCAGAAGTCTTTTCCACTGGGCCTCTATTTCCTGCAGTAATGATATGCTTCTAGAATTACAATGTAACCTTTCCAAGGTGGTGCATCTATTGCAATTAGCTTTGGTTCTATGGGGATTGGTAGTGGGTTCAAGCCCTGGCTACGCCACACCAAAGGAGTTAAAATAGTACTAGTGGCTGCTTGCATGGGGCTCACTCCACTAAGCATTATAAGGCAGGCACTTGCTTCTCTTCTCCCAAAAACACAGCATCACTAACATTGCATGTCCAATTCAAAATATGAAAAAAAGTCTGAATTTAAAGAACAACCAGAGGACCAATGGTCCTGAAAATGCTCACCTGAGACCTGAGATATATACCAATAAACTTGTTTGACTAGAATGGTAATATACATGTATATAACCCCAGGGCAGGGTCAGAGCAACCTCTGGAGTCAATTTCTTTTTTAAATCATAAAGATTCAGCCCATTTGCCAATTTACAATTTGCAAGTTTTGCCCTTCAAATGACATTGTAACAATTTTCCCATTCTAATGCGTGGGCAACCTAAGTTGACCTTGCCATAAAAAAGGTCAAGGTCATCCCATACTTTGTAGAGCTTCATTGCCTGATGCTTCATGCTAAGTTTCAAAATCATAGGCCTTCTGGTTCTGGACAATAAGATTTATAAAGGTTTTTGCTATTTATAGCCATGGCGGCCATCTTGGTCATATGACCTTGACCATTAATACAAACATTCATTAACTCTTCTTAAGAATGCTCCACATAAAGTTTGGCTTTGATTGGCCCAGCGGTTTCAGAGAAGAAGATGCTTGAATATTATGGTCATACACATGTATATAGCCCCGGGGCAGGGGCAGACAACCATGTAGGCCCAAAACATGAATACTCTGTCCATTTGCTCATTCCTAGGAAGTTTTTTGCCATTAAATGACATTTTCCTATTTTTTCCATTCAAATGCATGGGTGGCCTAAGTTGACCTCGCCGTAAAAAAGGTCAAGGTCATCCCAGGATCATGATTCATTGCCTGACGCTTCATGCCAAGTTTCAAAATCATAGGCCTTCTGGTTCTGGAGAAGAAGGTTTTTATAGGTTTTTGCTATTTATAGCCATGTTGGCCATCTTGGTCACGTGACCTGGACCATTTACATAAACTTTCCTTCCCCATTCCTAAGGATGCTCCACATGAAGTTTGGCTTTGATTGGCACAGCGGTTTCAGAGGAGAAGATCTTTGAAATTGTGAACGACGGACTGACAGACGACGCCGGACGCCGGAGCATGGGTATACCATTAAGCTCACCTGTGAGCCTTTGGCTCAGGTGAGCTAAAATGGTCTGATAATAGTATAAATGTCTGTATTCTCTGGAGGACCATACTGAAGAATGGCAATTGTGCTAAATATGCTATCCAGAGGCGGATTTAAAGGGGATGCCCATGAAACCCCCTCTGTGACCAACTTATTTGTTTTCATAGGTATATTTGTGAAAATATTGGTAAAAGTAAGATTTGAAACCCCTCCCCAGAAATTCAGGATCCTCGCCCCTATACATGTATAGAGTTTAATATTAACTTCTCACAATCTTGATGGATAAACTAGAGGTTATATACCTGATGTAATTCCATAGTTATTTCCATGGAAGTTCTCCCTGCCCAAGTGACTTTACCCTTCATTTTGATGTCTCTGTCTGGCAGTATCTGCTCATGAATTAGATCTGGAAATATTAAAGAAATATGAGCCACTGCATCAGAAACGAACTACCTTCGTATGCGAAAACAAAGGTGCAGATCAGCTGTGCAGTAGCTGCACAGCTGATCAGCGCATTTGTTTTCACTACACCAATAGTACAATGAGAATCCCTCTTCTTCCTACATCTGAAGTTGCATGCTTCTAGCCTTTTTCTGTGGCTGTGCAAGCCTGTTGGTTGGAAACCCAGATTGTAAGTTTTCTCGCGCGACAGCTCATTTTTGATCAAGAAACATGAAATATAAGCATATCCAAGAAATACTTTTATCAGGGTCTAAGGGCAAGAGTGACACGCAATAGATCATATTACAACTGTAAGTTCAGAAATATTTGCAAGAACAGAATTTTCGTTAACATGATTTGCAAATTTGTTGCCTCGCGAATTCAAAGTTTTCGTTAATAAAGAATCACTATGAGCCATAAAGACTACAAGCATGCTAGTTTGCGAATTTAAGACCTCACAAATATTACGAAATGGAACATTTGCCAAATAAAAGTCACACAAGCATTTCTGAATTTACAGTATTTCCATGGGTAATCTCTAAGCTGATTTCACAGTCAGGCAAAATCTGTTCATGAATTGAATTTGGAAATAAGAAATATTTGAAGCCATATTGCTAGAAATTCCCATTTCCAGTGCCTCAGTTTTTTTTTTACCTGTTATCAAATCTGAAAGCTGAATCAGAATAAAGGGTTTTCTTCATCTGAATTCCATTTATATTGTGCCACATCCCACAGAGCCATTCTGTTTGTTGCCATTCCTATATTGTCTAGCATCATTGTAAACAGCCAAGGTTATATTGATTCAATCAGTTATATATGAGACTGTGCGTGAGAAAACCAACAATTTGGGTTCCGACCAGGTCTGACACAAACCAGTCTGTACAGTCACAGAATCAGGATAGAAGCTTGACATTTCAAATTTAATGAGAAGAGGACTTGTACTATCCGTGTAGCCTGAAACAAAGGCGCTGATGCTCTGCTGCTTTGTTTTCGCCTATGCAAAGTGTTGGGTTTTCTCATGCAGTGGCTCAAATCATAAATGTTTGTTGACAGACCTAACAATTACTCACAGTGCATGTACAGTAAAATCTCATTATAATATGCCTCATTATAATGCAGTTTTCAATACAAGTAGCCCAAGGGCAATGATCACTCACCTAAGCGTCAACAAGTACAGTCACTGGACAAAGTAATTCGAGTTTTTACCATATATGGGTATGGTGGCCATCTTGGTCATGTGACCTTGAAACCCTACTTACATCAGCAGAATAGCTCTTGTCTGGATTGTGTATCCTCTTTTCTGCCATTTTGGTTCACTTGAAAAAATCATCTAACAAGGTCAGGGTCCTGTAATGACCCCCGGGATAAGGCCATATTTGGCCCCAGGGGCATGATTAGCAGGATTTATGTAGAGCTCCACATGACATAGTTGTAAATCAAATATACAAGCTGTGTGTCATGCTGTTGCAGAGAAGATTTTTTCATGTTTTTCCATTATAAGTCTATGGTAGATTATGACATGCCTGGGGCGTGGCCTGTATGGACGCCAGGGGTACCATTGGCAGCATTTATAAAGGAGAGTATTATATATTGGTCCACACAACAAATGAAAGCTCTGGATCATATGGTTTCAGAGAAGATTTTTTTTATGTTTTTTGCATGACGCCCCCGGGGCGAGGCCCGTATGGACCCCAGGGGCATGGTTGGCAGGATTTATAAAGAGGACCACTATACATTGCTACACACAAAATATGAAAGCTTTGGGCCTTGTGGTTTCGAAGAAGATTTTTTTATGTTTTTCAAGACGCCCCCGGGGCGGGGCCCGTATGGACCACAGGGGCAGGGTTGGCAGGATTTATAAAGAGGACCACTATACATTGCTACAAACAAAATATGAAAGCTCTGGGTCTTGTGATTTCGGAGAAGAAGATTTTTTAATGTTTTTACCATGACGCCCCCGGGGGGAGCCCGTATGGACCCCAGGGGCACAGCTGGCAGGATTTATAAAGAGGACCACTATACATTGCTACACACAAAATATGAAAGCTCTGGGCCTTGTGGTTTCGGAGAAGAAGATTTTTTTTTATGTTTTCCCATTGTAAGTCTATGGGAGTAATGACCCCCAGGGCGGGACCATTTTTGACCACAGGGGCATGATTGGCAGGATTTATAAAGAGGACCACTATACATTGCTACATACAAAGTATGAAAGCTTTGGGCCTCTTGGTTTTGGAGAAGAAGGTTTTTTTATGTTTTTCTCATGACATCCCCGGGGCGGGGCCCGTATGGACCCCAAGGGCACAGTTGGCAGGATTTATAAAGAGGACCATTATATATTGCTACACACAAATATGAAAGCTCTGGGCCCTGTGGTTTCGGAGAAGATTTTTTAATGTTTTTCCCATGATGCCCCAGGGGCAGGGCCCATATGGACCCCAGGGGCACGGTTGGCAGGATTTATATAGAGGACCACTATACACTGCTACACACAAAATATGAAAGCTCTGCGCCTTGTGGTTTCGGAGAAGAAGATTTTTTTATTTTTCACATGACGCCCCAGGGCGGGGCCCGTATGGACCCCAGGGGCACGGTTGGCAGGATTTTTAAGAGGACCACTATACATTGCTAGACAGAAAATATGAAAGCTCTGGGCCTTGTGGTTTCAGAGAAGAAGATTTTTTTATGTTTTTCCCATTGTAAGTCTATGGGAGCTTTCTGGTGCCATGGAAACCAGAGTTCTGATCCGACCTGGCCCAAAACCTAGTACAACCTTTCCCCTTCCTCAAGGATGCTTTAGATCAAATTTGATCATGATTGGCCTTGTTGTCTTAGAGATATTCAAGTTTGAAAATGTGAATGGACGGACGCACACACGGACGCCGGCGCGACCACTATACTATAAGCTCCCCATGAGCCTTCGGCTCAGGTGAGCTAATAACACTCCCATGTCATGGCTCCAAAATTAATCATTTTACAATAGTCTATAGTAACCTCATATAACACAGTTCACTTATGACACGGTCTGTTTCTATAGACCCCCAAAGACAGTGATATAATGAGGTTGGCCTGTAATAAAATTTTTACCTATTCTATCGACTAGAGCAGTAACAATACTGATGGGTAATTTCTGGCCTTCATTTCTTGGGTCACAAGTATGGGTGTAACTAACAGCAACTGAAAAAATATGGAATGTAACATATCTTTATTTAAAATAAATTTCCTATTGTTATAAATAAATCATGGAAAAATCAATTTTCATGAGTTTCCGACCATGTCTAATATATCAAGTTTTGCGTTTAACCACAGAAGGCTGAGTGGCTTAAAAATTTAACATATAGGAAGAAGGTACTATAATTAGCAAAACACAGGTACAAAGAGATTATATGAGCCGCATCGTGAGAAAACCGGATTTTTGCCTAGGCGAAAACAAAGGCGCAGATCAGCTTCGCGGTAACCGCGAAGCTGATCAGCGCCTTTGTTTTCGCTACTCGGATAGTACAATTTCTCTTCTTCTTAAATCCGAAATTTCAAGCTTCTAGCTCTTTTCTGAGCTTGTACAGGTCGGTTTGTGTCAGACCTGGTCGGAAACCCCGAAGACCGGTTTTCTCGCGTCGCGGCTCATATTATAGTTTTGTACAACTTATCTGTGCCTTGGTTTTACCAAAGACATACTCAAGCTTTGTGTTCCCGCTAACCTACACAAAGTGTCTACATACAAAATACAGTGTGTGCACAACTACTAATTTATAAGCTTATTAATGTCTCTAAAACAAAGTCTCATTATTGCACAGCCACATCATAATAGAACAAATGAACCACACCATGATATTTTGCCTATGCAAAAAAAAGATGCAGATCAGCAGCTCAGCTGTGCAGTAACTGCACAGCTGATCAGCGCCATTGTTTTCACAACACTGATAGTGCAATCTCTTTTCTTATTAAAACTGATTTCAGGTTTCTACCACGCGGACCGAAGAACTAACTAAATGTTATGAACCACTGCAGAAGCTAAGGGTGAGGTTATGGCCATGTAAAATCGATTTAAGCCTGCCAGTAACTTTGTGTTACTGATCGTTCCAAGTCGATACTTCTGTGGTGGTTCTTTTTGTTTTATGCTTGGTGTTCAAAATATTTTTGTGCTGTTGGCGCCTTGTGTATGTTTGCATATTTTTAGTTAAGTTAAGGTAACTGAGTGGCCACCTATTGGGAAAATAGCTGCTCATTCGGCTTACGAAATGTTTTCATGGTATAAGTACCTGATTGTTAGTTTGGTTTTTTCCCACCTCAGTTTTTGGAGTGGGAATCTTTTTCTGATTGCGCCTTTTCCTGATCTTTGCCTACTTGTACCTTTTTCTAGCCCTTTTCTGTGACTGCACAGGCCGGTTTGTGTCAGACCTGGCCAGAAACTCCAAAAACCGACGGTCTTGCATCGCCCCTCAAACACAACAGGTTACCTGCAAAAGTATCCAGATCCTCCAGAATCCTCCCAAATCTTATGGCTTTGTAGAAGTTGATATATTTCTCAGCAAACTTGGCATCAGTGCCGAGGGGTATGACGGCCTCTCTGTAACTGTCACTCATATGTCGTAGAGGTAGTTCGTCCTGGGTTTCCGCTTTTATCAGTTGTGTGGCGGCTGCTGGCTCTGAGGTCCTGTAAACAAAATAATAAAAAAAATCTGCAACCATGTACATCCTCTTAAATGAGCCACCTTGTGGGAAAACCAACAATTTGGGTTTCTCACCAGGTCCGACACAAACCGGCCTGTAAAGCTACAGAAGCAGGCCAGAAGCTTGAAATTTTGGAGTTAAGTAGAGGAGGAATTGTACTATCCAAGTAGCGAAAACAAAGGCGCTGATCAGCTTCGCGGTTACCGCGAAGCTGATCTGCGCCTATGTTTTCGCCAAGGCAGAATATTGGTTTTCCCATGTGGAGGCTAAATATGGCGCCAAGATCTGTCCAAATGGGCATTAAGGAAACATAACTACATGTATATTCTGATTTCATCCAAGGAAAGGGAAAACAAAGCTCTAGATAGTAAATCATCCATGAAAGTATAGAGAAATAATCTTCACACAAACAAAACATATACAATTGCTAAGACAACATGTGTTGACAATGCATGATCTGAACCGTATGTTTGTTTTGAGACTTTGCTTCCTACTCAACAATATTTAAGCCATATAGGCAATGCACCTAAAATTTGTTGTCAATTAAAGTTGATGACAATGTTCTGAAGTTGATGACATTGTATGAGATGATGACATTGTATGAGATGATGACATTGTATGAGATGATGACATTGTATCTCATACGATGTATCATTCTTCTACAAAGATGGCACAAGTTAACCCTAGGGCCAGCATCAGTAAAACTTGCTCGTGAAATGTATACCCCCTTATACCCAACTTTTATTTAGAAAAACTACAGGGGTATATACCTAATTTTCTTATTTTTGATCCGAAACATACATTGTGGGTACTCGTTAGAACCGCCTCGCCGAGGCGGTTCTAACGTTTACCCACAATCTATGTTTTGAGCAATAATAAGAAAAATATAATAAATTTTCCAATGATTTCCAATGAAAATTTTCATTTTTTACAACTTAAAAAATCACTGTACATGTATATTAAACATGTTAAATGCATGGGCAAGTTTTCGTAATGATGATTTAACCTTCACTTTTCTCAGCTCTTCTGTACATACCGCCATTGTTTTTGAGCTCCTACTAGTTCTTCAAGCTTTTTTCTTGCTGAAAAAATAAACACCAATTTAGAACATGTCAAGAATGAGACGTCATAAGAAACTGCTATTGGCATGAACATTACGAAAACATGCCCATGTAATGTACAGACTTTTCTTAAGTTGTAAAAGATGAACATAGATACAAAACCACAGATTGAAGCATGGTACTTACATCAGGATAACATGTCCGTATAATGTATACCCCCTTAAACCCCACTTTTATGTAGTAAACCTGGGGTATACAGGGGTAAACATATTGTTTCTTATTATTGATCCAAAACATAGATTGTGGGTATTCGTTAGAAACGCCTCCCTGAAGCAGTTCTGACGTGTACGCACAATCAATGTTTTGAGCAAAAATCATAAAAATATCATTTTTTTAATGAAATATTCGAGTTTTACAGCTGAAAAACATTCTCTGTATATTGCATGGGCATGTTTTCTTTATGAATGTGCACTGGATCAGCATTGAAGTCATTGGAATTCAATGCCTATACAAGTATATGTTGTTCAAATACAAGTTGTAATTATTATTCCTTTACATATTCTTCTAAAACATGAACAGTTAGCATTTTTCATGGTTGCCCTAGAGGCTTTTCGTACAATATGAATGGCAAACGAAGACAGGGTAAAGTAGGAAATAATTGATATAGTTTTTAATATTTTTGCTCAAAACATAGATTGTTGGTACACGTTGGAACCGCCTCACCTATGCAGTTCTAACGAGTACCCACAATCTATGTTTTGGATCAAAAATAACAAAATAAGGTATACCCCTGTATACCCCAGTTTTACTATATAAAAATGGGGTTTAATGGGGATAACACGGACATATTTTTGTGATGATATAAAAACTTGTGAACTTAATTTTTTTCATTTTTACAGCTCTAAAATTTTCTGTTTATTGTATGGGCAATATCGCCACATGGGAAAACCAACAATCTGCCTAGGCAAAACAAAGGCTTCGCAGCGCATTTGTTTTGGCTACTCGGATAGTACAGTTCCTCTTCTACTTAAATCCGAAATTTCAAGATTCTAGCTCTTTTCTGTGACTGCACAGACTGGTTTGTGTCAGACTTGGTCGGAAACCACATTGATAGTTTTTCCCACGAGGCAGCTCAATTGTGACTTACTCTGTTTTATTGTGAGTATCTGATGTCCTTTGGCAGAGTCTAGAAGATGTCTGAGGCTTGTGTATACAAGATTACGATGGCTGTGATGTCTGAACACCTTCGAGAACATGTTTAGGATTCCTGCTGTAAAAGAATGTACACATATGCAAAATCGGCCAGTGGTGAAATATGGCTAAACGGGCCCATAGAACTAAGAATTTGCACAACAACACTATTACACACAAACTACCAGGGGCTAAAATGACCTCCCTGACTGGAATTTCCACTGCTGGATTGTCATACGATTGTGTGTCAAAGATTGCTTTGCTTTTGTGGGCTACCAGCCTACCAGGGCTAGCAAAGATTTATCTTATAGATTATGAAGAATCCTATGCACACATCCAGCTATTGTTTTGTTTGTCTGAATTGCTGCTTTACGTCCCAGTCAACAAAAATGGTCACCGTCATGTCGGGACGATACCTCCATTTTATGGGACTTTTACCCAACATTAGGATGTCATGACACTCAAAATGTGCTTCATAAATAAAAAATAACCACCCAACTAAGCCAATAAGGCTTATATGTATGGATGGTTAGACTAAACCACATTTCCTGGGCAGGCTCAGACATGAGCGGTTAACCAGTACAGTAGATTAGAAGCTAAAATGCCTGGAGGCACAAGCAGCCCATCTAATTCTCCTAGGCTCCGATCTGCAATGCGCATGCACTGACCCAGAAATAACACAGAATATCTGGGTTTACCTGGATTGTCTCCCCTTCTGGTGGGCAAAATGCGGTATGACTATATAGCAAAAGGAACGTTCCTTTCGCAAAAGGAAGATTTTCACACGAAAGGAAGATTTTATTTCAAAATTTTGAACTCATTGAGTATAATTGTGCATATTTTAAGTTTTAAACAGCGAAAGGAAATAGGTAAAAGCTTTTGTATGACGTTCACTTCACTTAAAATTGATTTTATAAAACCGTAAGACAGCGATGAACGTTCCTTTCCAGGGATTTTCCTAGGCTGATTTTGGGACCCATTACGGGCCCCTTTCCCAATTGAAAAAATGTGTAAAATTTCCCAATTTTTAGGTAAAAAATCCCAAAATAATTAATAAATCCTTGTTCATTTGATGTGGATAGGTAGATCATACCCTCAAAATATTTTTTTTGAGAAATATCCTCAAATTAACACCAAATATGCATATTATCCCCTGTTCTGTTTTGTATCCATTTTCCCAATTTGACTGATATACATATTATTTTTCCCAAAATCATTGGTCCCGGGTCCCTGTTTTGAAAAGGTAGGAAAATCCCTGCTTTCGTAGTGGAAAATCTTCCTTTCGCCAGCGCGGCTAGTGTCAAATTTCATTTGCTTTCCACCATTTCAACCAAATTTTCTTCATATTGAAATTGTATTTTACTTTATTTTTTTATTATTTTAATGCAGAATGTATAAAAAGACAAAAAGAGCTGATAGGCAGCGATGATGATAATGGTATAAGCGTTCCTTTCATAGGCAAATCTTCCTTCCATAGCCTAAAACTAGTGAGTTATTGCACCAAATAACTTCTTTGACATTTTACACATTTTACTTCGATATAATTTTATAATGACATGTATAGCAAAACAATTAAAAGCTGTTAAATAGCAGTGGTGATAATGATCAAATGTTCCTTTCGTACAAAAATCTTCCTTTTGCGAAAGGAACCTTCATTTCGCTATTAAGCTATACCCGGCAAAATGTGCTGATTTTAGTATAAATACATGATACAGGTTCAATTTGTCGCTTTATTTTGTAGAATTATCAAATAAAACTATTATTTAAATTCCATGGATAAATAAATATTATTTAAATTCCATGGATAAATAAATAAGCATGTTTGAAATTAATTTCAGTCCAATTTCACTTTTTAAATTTAATATTTACTTTATTTTTGCGCTCAGATATTATGGAAATATTCTCAATAAACAAGATATTTGTAATCAATTTTAAAATTATACCAAAAATTAAATGGAAATCTTATAAAAAGTCTACTACTTCATCAAATATAGATTAGATAAGTAAATGAACAATCGAAATCTATTTCAAAACATATTAATCCAAGTCTTATATGGAATTAATCAGTTTTGGCCTAGAACTACTGGTGGGAATGTATCCTAGTCAAAATAAAGATATTTTTGCAAAACCCAAAACAAATTGCAACACAAATGTTTCTTGCATTTTTGTAGAGAAACAACCTTCCTAGATAACATACTAAAAGTAGGATGAAAACGGAAGATATGAAATTTGATTTTTTTTGGCCATTTTTCGAAGCATCATTCGCCTCCTTATGCTGTTTGTAAAACTCATCAATATTATTGTCTGTATAACTACTCAGCATTTTCTTGGCATCAAATACATTTAATAAGATTATTAGAACATAAGTTATTCACACATAGTTGCAGCTGTGACTTCATAAAGCTTAATTGTCTCAAAAAAACAGCATCAAATCGGTATTAAGTTACCCCACCCACTGTATTTTGCATTGCATTCTAAAACTTCACACTACAAATAAGCATTTGACTTTTTGTCTCAAGTTAATAAATTGTAACCCTATATGACCTTCTAAGTAACTTTGTTTTGAGTTTTAGCATAACAGTCATGTGAAGACGACATATTCAAGCACTCAGAATGATGACATACATATAACCAAACATCTTAATATATGATATTATTAGAATAAGAACTTTTAAAAAAATGGTTTTATGCTTGAAACTGATGTGTTATGAAATACATTGGGCTTGCATTTTCTTTGAAGCACGAACAAGGACAGTAGCTGGTAAGCTTTGTGGTGACATTGTTTGTGACTGTGTATCACATAGCCATGTCCATGACTGATATTAACATACATGTGATACCTCCCTCATCATCAGGGAGACTCCAGGAAATGAGCCGTAAAATTGGTAAAAATTCTTCTAAAATGTACCACTTTTTAAGCGAAAACTCAAAACCTCCCTGAAATGAATCAGGAATTTTCCTATATATTCTATACATTTTTCAAAAATCTCCCTGAAATGGAGCAAAAATCTCCCTGATTCCTCTTTCAGACTCATCACATGTATGAATTAACACTTTAAAGTTTCCTCAGTTTACAAGAATTAAAATGATTTTCTGTCAGTTCAGTAACACTTCAATGATGTCAATGTTTTAATTTAGATGGCTGACTTATATTATTAATATTATCTGTACAGTTGTGAGCATGTTCACTGCACAGTTGCGAGCATGTAAAATCCATTTTTACAACATGTACATTTTGCAGTCCCTTTTTACATTTAAATCTGAGTTCAGTATCTTCCTAAAATATGGGAAAGTTAATTATTTCTTCCTTGCAAAATTTGAATTTGATGGTAGGCTCTGAGTGTCATCGTTTATTGGTGCACATGTTGGCAAGTTTCATCTGAAAACTGGGAATATGTCCAAATTTTGCTAGATTAGAAGGCAGAGAAAGCAGAATGGAAAGATAATGAACATCCATTCAATGTTGAGGAAACACCTGTTAAAGGACAAAGTCAGTTAATCACCGAAAAGATGGCCATACAGATCATAAGCATGAATGCACTGGCAAAACAGCTGCACCAGATATTGTAGCAGAGATACTGAAGTCCCTTGTTTAAGCCGGCCCAAGTGTGACGTGTGATCTTGTCAAGGTCATATCAAAGTAGTTCCATAAAACACAGACTGTCTATGGGCGCTGCAGTAAGCAAGCATTTCGAATTTGTTAAGTTTGATGATGATTAAATGTCCAAGACAAAACACCGTTAAGTTATTTCAGAACAAGAGTTCCCACTCATTACTGTGGTGAGTGTAAAATACCCATCAATCTGGAGCTTTTAGAAAAGCTGAAATGTGATATCATGCCATCGTTTGTGGTAGCTGTTTGTGCTGAAGAATACAGTGCAATCAAAGACCCCTTTTGCCCTGACTCTGACTTCAGGTGTCAGTGATGGCTAATGAAGGAGGTCCAGTTTGATAACAATTTGTTGAGGCTGTATTTGAGTTCTGTTATATAGTAAACATGTTTCCTGTTGGTGTTGATTGTTAACTGCCTGCTGCTAGGGATGACACACTGCAAACCTGGTCTGGTTAATGTCCATGAACCGCTTCCCCTTCTCCCCAACTGGAATCTGTCGCCAAAGGGCAGGTGCATTCAGTTGGTGTGAGAAGTGTAAAGCTACGTACAGTCGAAACCTAGGTCATGACGGTAGTTACACTTAACCCCTTGAGACGTTATGACCAGGCAGAATTGTAATGTCATAGCGAAGGGTGAAGTAAGCTCGGACTCCATTTTTCCAAAGCTAAAAGAAAGTAATGTTTTGTAATATCCTTTCTTTCCCACCTGGTTTCTGGGTGGATGTTTTGATTTCATTATGTCAGTTCTCGTACTTTCCATACTTTGGACTCCAGGATTGATGTTTATTCAGTCTTGGCATCAAACTAGACAGGCCCATCCGTAGGCAGGTCGAAAATGGAAGTACACAGAGAAAAAACACCTGACACACTTACTTTGACTCTCATAGGTCCCATGCAGAACTCAATCCCACACTCAGGACATAGCGGTAAGATTATCAATGGTAAAGAGCGGCAATGAAATCAGCAACCTTTTCCACTCTTCCACAGGAGCCACCTCTAGGATTTAGATGTTATGATACACTCCAGTAAAATTGGTGCATAGAAGTATGCCGGCCCACTGGGGCCATGAAAAATGCATATGGGCCTCCAAGCAGAGCTTACCATCATCCGAAAGACCACCTTATTACTTGTGAACCTTTTAGAAGGTCAGAGTCTGCCCTAGAAAAGTGAATTAGTCAGAACACACATACATATAAGACTTTGTTGTTTACTTGTTTTTTTTTTATATTCAATGCACATTTTGGATCTCGTGACATCCCCAACTTTGGATAGAAGCCCCATATAATGAAGGCAATGTCCCAACATAGCTGTAAGGGCTATTCTGGGTCAGACATTTCATGAGAATTCATTCAACCAAAATTGTCGAGATTTTTCTATCATATAGCCATTATCAACAGATCAATGATAGTTGTGGTAAAATATGAGCAACTCTCTCACAATCTCCAAGGATAATTATCACTAGTTGATGACTTGGATCTAAAGCAACCGACCAACCAACAGAAAAGATTCGACAAACCAACCAAAAGATGTGATGGGAATTGTTGTATGACAGAAAGAAGCATCATTTAGAGTGAAAAGGTCGTCTAAGGTTAAGGCTTGTCAGATAATCCAACCATCATGTAGATGACAAAGAGACAATACAACAGATTTGATAGAGCCGATGCCATATCAGCAGTAGTTTCACAATGGTAAAACCTGTCAAAGCAAAATATTGAAAAAAGTCAAATTTCATATCCTCCGATTTTGTCCTACTTTTAGTATGTTAAATATATAGGTATAAGGTGACTAAAAATACAAAAATGATTTGTGTTGCAATTTGTTCTGGGTCCTCCAACAATTTGACTGGGCTAATGCTGTGGTATTTTACAATTTATTCAAACAGATATCTTATATTGTATACAAGATATCTTCTTTAATAAATAAGATATCTACTTTATTTTATTAGATATCTATTATAAAGAAGATATCTTATATAGCAAATAAGATATCTGTATTGTTATATTAGATATCTAAATTGTTAATCAAGATATCTTATTTGATAATTTAGATATCTAATATACTAAATAAAATATCATATATATTAAATAAGATATCTATTATACCTAAATAAGATATCTTATTTACCACTATAAATAAGAATATCTTAATAAGTAATTTAGATATCTTATTTGCTATATAAGATATCATATTTGCTAATTAAGATATCTAGTTTAGCAATATCTTATTATCTTATATAGATACCTTTTATAGTCCTTGTCTGAGGTGTATATTATTAAGGTCATAGATACCATTCCAGTCATAAGTTTTGTCAGTCGTTGTATTAAGTTGGTCATAGATACTTTATATAGTCTTAGTCTGAGTTGTATGTTATTAAGGTCATAGATACCATTCCAGTATTAAGGTCATAGATACCATCCCAGTCGTTAATCTGGTCATAGATAAAACATAAAATGTTGTATTAAGTTGGTCATAGATACCTTTTATCATCTTAGTCATAGTTGTATATTATTAAGATCATAGATACCATTTTAGAATTGTGGTCATAGATACCATTCCAGTCATTAATTGTGTCATAGATACCATAAAATGTTGTATTAAGTTAATCAGAGATACTTGTAATGCATATTTATATTTAAATCGTTTGCTGTTTGTATGTTTAGTATTATGTATGTTTGTCTGCAGTTGGTAACAATCCTGTTTCTGGATTTTAAAACCAATAAAGATATTTGATTTGATTTGATTTGATTATTTACCAAAGTAGATATCTTAATTAATCTTGTAAAGAAGATATCTTATTTAGGTATAGTAGATATCTTATTTAGTATATATAAGACATCTTATTTAATATATTAGATATCTAAATTATCAAATAAGATATCTTATATGCTATATAAGATATCTAAATTGTGGGATCAAATAAGATATCTTATTTAGCATATTAGATCTTCTTTACTATATAAGATATCTAATTTAGGATATAAGATATCTTTTTTGATAAAGAAGATATCTTTATTGTTCTATGATACAGACTTTAATACTTTGTTTATGCATGCATCACGAACCGCTCTTATACTTTACGATATACCATGCAGCATGCTTCCAGTCAGTCTTGAAATAAACCTCAGAATAGAAACACGCTTGTGTTGTACTCTCACTTGAGAACCTATTTTGAAACTCAAGTAACATGACAAAACAATAACACAACATTTATTACTAAATAAGATATCTTATATCCTAATTAAGATATCTTATTTACTATTCAAGATATCTAATAAGCATAATAAATAGTAAAACGGCTTGCCATTGACCATATCTACATTAATTGCTGGTTTCCAGCTTACAAATAATCAATATTGGAAAGCCAGGTAACCAGTAATATCCCCTCAATAGTCATTGGTCAATATTTGAAGGTGTGTCCAATATCGACCACCAATGGCTAATTGAGGGGGTTTTACTGGTTACATGGATTTCCAATATTGATTATTGGAAAACTGGGAACCAGCAAATTAATGTGGATATGGTGAATAGTATGTGGTAACTTATGGATTTACGAAACAGTGTTACTGCCGAGAATTTGTGAGCCAGAGTAAACAACTATTTTGCAATGAATTTTAAGGCAACTGGGTTTCAATGAAGAATGTGTTTGCATATAGGTCGGGTGTACAGCAATATCTCTGTCATTAGAATCACTTTAAATGTTAAAAGATGCGTTTACAGAGATCTTTACTTAAAAATTACCAAATTGCACAAAATTGGCTATTTCACAGAAAGTCTAACTACACGCCGAATATTTTCGAGAAGTGATAAAAGCCGGAATCAACATAAACTAAAACTTCGAGCCTAACAAGTTATGTAAAATAATGTTCCAGCGAGTACTTCATATGGGACACAATAACGCATATTATTATAACTACAGTATGAAAATGGAGAAGATTTACAGGCTGTTTCAGATGAAACTGATTTAGGTATCATTATACCAAGTGAAGATTCCGGGACATCTCGGTCCATAACAAACTCGGCCCACGACAAACTCGGCCCTTAACATATGTTAAGAAAGCTAATATGACATTGGGAATGGTTAAGCGCCATATAGTGTCAAGAGATAAAACATCATTGTCTGACAATCCGTCCCAAATTGGAGTATTGCGTTCATGCATGGAATCCGTAATTAATCAAAAACATAGCGTCGCTTCAGTGCTTTAGTGTTCCAACTGTTTCGAAACCAAGTTTTCAGCCTGAGAAATCGAGTTTTAAAATTTTTCACCTCCAAATTTCTATTTCATTGTCATCTGCGCTTTGTCTTGACTTTGGGTGAAAGAAGACTATAATTGCAAACTGAAAAGTTTAAAATATCAGGCTGAATCTGAATAGTTTACTGGTGACACGCCAAATGACATTATTTCACCAGGGGGTTTGGATGGGGGAAAATAGTCCCTTGAACGCACGAGTGAAGCGAACTTGGTCACACAGTCATCAGACATTTCAGCAGTGGAGATAAGTGAATCAGGGAGGTCATTCCAGTCCCTGACAGTCTGTGGAAAGAAACTCTTTTGTACGCTTCTTTGCTAGCTGAAGGTATCTGAAAAGCCAAAGAGTGTTGATTTCTACAGCGCCTATTCTTTGGGATAAGGTCATCTTTGGGTATTCTGTTTTTACCCTTTAGACCTTTGTATAGCAATATAAGTCTACTATCCTTCCACCTTTTCTTAAGAGATTCCCATTTCAGTTGACCTAAAATGCCAGTCATGCTCCCAGTTTCAAAAACATAATTTCCCGTCACAAACCTTGCCGCACGATTTTGGACCTTTTCCAGTTCTTCCTGGAGGCCAGGAGTGTGAGGGTCCCAAACTGAGCTTCCATATTCCAAGACCGGTCGCACCAGTCCTTTATAAGCTGCTTCTTTCACATCTGGGGGACAAGAATACAAATTTCTTCTCAAGAATCCAAGAGTTCTGTTAGCCTTTGTACAAACATTGGAAATATGAGTATTCCAATTTAAATCATTTGTGATAGTTACACCCAGGTATTTTATGCTTTCAACGTTTTCCAGTACAGTGCCCTCAAGGGTGTAGTTAGCCTGTATCTTACTAGACCGTTCATGTTGCATTTGACAGGTTGAAATCTCATTCCCCATTTCCTAGCCCAACTGCCTAAACGATCAATGTCTCTCTGAAGTTTCAATGTATCCTCTTCATTCTTGATTTCACGATAGCAAACACAATCATCAGCAAAGAATCTTATTTCAGACTCAATGTCTGCTGAGATGTCATTTATATACAAGGAAAACAGTAAGGGGCCGAGAACGGTGCCCTGAGGGACACCCGACACAACTGGAGCCCAATCCGAATTAATACCATTAACCACTACCCTTTGTTGTCTGAAAAAGGAAAGCATTTATCCAATTCAGTGTTGTTCCACCTATTCCATAGCTAAACAATTTGCTTTTAAGGAGTTCATGGGGAGGAGTATCGAAAGCCTTTTCAAAATCGAGTATATAAGTGTCGACATGGCCTTTTTTGTCTAAGATTTTTGCCCAGTGATGAATGGATGTATCTTTATCTCAGAGTCAACTGAGTTTCACAGCTATGCCATTTCCTAAATGCGTGTTGCCTGTCCGACAAGAGTTCATGTTCATCAAGATGGGCCATAATATTTGAGCATACTATATGTTCAAGAAGCTTACATGGAATGCATGTCAAAGAAACAGGGCGGCAATTGCAGGCAAGTGACCTGTCGCCCTTCTTAAACAGGGGGCAAATATTAGCAAGAGACCTTTGTGACCACAATATCATGCATGAATGGGGCAGATCTATTTAGAAGAGGGACCTGTTTGTATTCACTTTTAGTGAAAACATCCGAGAACTGACCATTAAATTCTTTCGCCTTCTCAAATTCGGATTGTGCATTTCCACTTCCATTTCTCTTTTTCAACGGGGGAATACCTTGTGTATCTTTTTTTCTGACTGTTTATGTACCTGTAAAAATCTCTAGGATTAGCCTTAACATCTCCTACCAAGTTGTTCACGTAAAGATCATGCTGCTTCCTGATATCAGCTTTGATCTCTTTCCGTAAAGATTCAAATTTAGATCTAAATTTTGCACTACCAGTCTTTTTAGCTTTTGCATGAGTTGCATTTTTTTCTGCGAATCTTCCTTCTTATTTCGGGTGTTATCCAAGTGACAGAGGAAACTGAGCGACTAGTTTTTGAGGGGATATGTTTATCTGCAGATTCCTGGATAAACGTTGTTATGAGATTGAAATTTTCCTGGACCGACCGAGTATCTGAGTAACCGTTGAAATATCTTTCCTTTGCAAATTTAAGTGTTTCTGCTCTCATAGATTCATAATCACCTTTCTGATAACGATACACTTTTCTCTTAGGTTTCTTTATAGGGGGGATAGCAATTTTCAATGTGCCAGAAACAATGTCATGATCACTGAGCTTATCCGGGGAATGAATGTCTACAAGCTGACCAGAAAGAGAGGTCAAAATTAAGTCCAAAGTATTACTTTCTCTGGTTGGGAAATTGACTAATTGTTCTAAAACATGGTCATTCATGATATCTATCAAAATCTGACCCTCTGTCTGACTCAATGATGACCCAGATTTGCTGAGTCTGTCCGGCCATACAATATCTCTAAAGTTTAAATCACCTAATACATGAATTAAGGGGGGTTTGTTGCCTTTATTAATATTTTTGATTTTGTCAAGCTGTTCTCTAAATAAATTGTCAAACTGTCAGGCCTCTAAACAGATAGTTTTCAAATAAAAGAGACTTTTCTATTTTTCAGATTCTAACATTTTGCCCACTGGAAGCCTCATTGCGTTCATTGCTATAATGATGAATCACGTAGAATACTTGCTGCTTGGAAATAACGTAACTAAATTCATATTGATTTTTTTGTTAGATAGAACACTTCCACTCTCTTAATTAAACGGGTACAAGTAGGCAAAGATCAGGAAAAGGCGCAATCAGAAAGAGATTCCCACTCCAGAAACCGAGGTGGGAAAAAACCAAACTAACAATCAGGCACTTATACCATGAAACATATCGTAAGCCGAATGAGCAGCTATTTTCCCAATAGGTGGCCACTCAGTTACCTTAACACCAAGACATAAAACAAAAAGAACGATCAGTAACACAAAGTTACTGGCGGGCTTAAACCGGTTTTATAGGATCCTAACCTCACCCTCAGCTTCTGCAGTGGTTCATAACATTTAGTAAGTTCTTCGGTCCTCGTGGTGAATCTCTAACTACTGTCTGCACAGCATCTTCCAGAAACTGCATTTTTCAAAATCTCACTTTTCTGAAAGACCTCAAGAAAAATATTACCAAGCCACCATTTTGCATCCCAAAAGTCTTAAAAAGTGTCACAAAAATTTTGAAAATCGGTTAACAAATAAAACTTTTATGCCAGAAAATAGTTTTGAATAGGGCTTTTTCCATTGTAAAAATGTCAGCAAGGGAAGTAACTATTTTCCCGGAAAAAATCTAAATTGGTTATTTTTCATTAAAAATGCGCCAAACCAAAACAAAATTCTATTGTATAGATAGCCGAGTGGCAAACTCTTAAAATTATTCCACAGATTTGTTTGATTTTCATCTTTAAGGCGTTTGGATTACCTCCCTTGCACATGCAAAAAGACCTATTCAAATTAATTTTGGGCATAATTATTTTATTCGTGAACCGATTTTCAAAATTTTTACGGCACATTTTAGGACTTTTGGATTGCAAGAAAATGACATGGTCATATTTTTCATGTGGTGTTTCAGGAAAATGAGATTTTGAAAAATGCAGTTTCTGAAAGATGGTGTGCAGACAGTAGTCAATGAATCATCAAGAACAAACAAATAAATCATGATAAACATCCTGATGAATCTAAAAGAAGGACTCACAGATTGAGTAAGCTAACCTTGTTTACTGAATCATAATGGTGTAAATGGCATAGTTTTAAGGAAGATTTAATAATAATGCCCCGCTGCCAGAAAGAGCTTCTACCTCTTAAGACCGACTGACCCAGGTTCAACTGCGGTTCACATGATACCCTTCTCGACTCCAACCTTTAAAGTTCTTGCTTGAATATTTGCTCCTACCATCATGGTCTGCAGCCGGGACGCTTTCACCCAGGCTTCAGTGCTTACCGCTTCAGAGCTAGTTGATCCGGCAGGTGAATCGTTAGACACTCCTAAGCGGGTCCCAACTCACATGGCTACTGTCCTGCTGTCTATATGACCAAACATGAATTCAATGTTGTCTGATACGCGTCAGTCGGGCGTTTGGTACATCCCACAGCGCAAGCTCTGCTTATCAAAAGTGGCCCACTGGATCCGGCTCCAATTGAGTGAGCAGGGCTTCTTGCCTATCTAAAACTTGAGAATACGTTGATGTCATTTAGTCCCAAAGACCGCTCATCATTCGCTTTATCAGAAACTTCGATAGGAGCCAGCTACTAGATGATTCGATTAGTCTTTAGCCCCTATACTAATGTCTGACGATCCATTTTCACAGAATTGCTGAGGACCTCCATCAGAGTTTCCTGAATTTGACCTCCTCACGCATAGATCACCATCCTTCGCATCTCAACATGCACGCACTTGTTCCACCTTGCGGACCATCGAACCATCGAACTGGCTAGCTGAGAGGGCCAGTCAGTAAGCCCATCCCGTGGAACAGGACCCTCCCTGGGCAAACCAGAGGCTGCCTTCAATTTCATTGTGCTTTTGGGTTTCGTACGACACCAAAACATGTTAGAGTCCTTGGTTTATGTTTGAAGACGGGTCTGGTGAAGAACCAGCCGTTTTGCCACTCACCCAAACCACCCTGAGATGACCCTGTCGGACGCCATCATGCTACCGTGGCGCACTGCAAGTAGTTCTTCGCAGCCGAGCAAGCGAGCTGGACAAGGGGGCAGTGGGCATGTCAAGCGTCCTCTGTCCCGCAGCAAGTCCACACCGGTGGGCTAACTTCGGCCTCCAAGGAGGCCGGCCACCCTCCTACCGAGCATCTGGTTGGCTCTTCGCATAACCGGACGTGGCATTCGACCCGGTAAATGTGCACCCTCTGGATGCCAAGTGGATGCAGGTTGGGTTTTGATCGCCTCGCAGTCACCGACAGCCCAAGCTTGATTCCCTGGGCCAACAATGCGAAACGGCGAAAACACGTGAACCCAAAAAACACCTGACGCACCCGTTAACTTAAACATAACTTGGCTTGTCTCACATGTGTCTCGTTTTGAACAGTGTAATGATTGTGTCGTAGTGATTCTCATCATAAACATTGTTCTTGGTTCGGTTAGATTATGACTGAAGATGTTTGAAAAATAACATTTTCCCCGTCATTTCGGGATTCAGCCACATATTGCTCCTTGTACCCAATACTCTAGGGAGTTAATGGGGAGTTAATGTCTCTCAGGCACAGCACGGCTCCCCATGATTGGATCAAACCCAGGGCCTCTATTAAGAGTCGGTGCATTAAACATGGGGTACTTTACTCGTACTAGCACTTCTACAGGTATTGGCCAGTAAATTGTATAAAACATATAGGGAAAAAAATATTAAACACTTCGTAACTTTCTTATTTCTTATGATATTTTTATATCACGAACGGCGTTAGAAAGTATAATTCTTTATCTTTACCATAGTTTTTAAATTTTTGACGTAGCGCTATTATAAAATGGTCTGTTTGGGGACGGCCGTCTTGTTGTACGCAATTTAATTAAATATATAGCAAAATTTCCGTAAAATGCGGTTAAATACGCCTAGGTACATGACTTCAGCAACAATTTTAAGCTATAATTTTACATAAATGTTAGGCGTCACAAACGGTCCAATGTAGTAGAAATATTATATTTTAATCTGGTGTATTTTTTTATTTTTGTAGCTCAACGATAAATTGGTCTGTTTGAGCAAGGACCAAAAAACAATAGATATTATTTTCTATCTGGAATTTCCGTGAGTATCCGTAAAATGCACCGGAGCCGAAAGATTCATGCTTTGATGCCTAACTTGATCTAATAAGCAAATAGTTTTATGAGAATGAATGGCAAACTGTTTAAACATCCCAAAAAATGGTCATTTGAAACTTTACGTCGCTGTATTGTACCAATGAGAAAGACATTTTATGTTCCCATAAAACTGGCTAATACCTAGACAGTGGTGGCATCGTACCGATGTGACTGAACAGTTGTTGATTAAAAAAAAAAGGAAAACACTCTACAAGAGTAAATGTCAAAAGCCTAGTCCGTTGCACTAAATATTGCATCATTCTTCTTCCCTTGAAAACAAAACGGAGAAATCAGCAGTGTTGCACATATTGGTTGACAAAGAAACGGCTAAAACAAAACAAAAAAAAAATATCAGGACTGTATTGTGGAACAATGCTTGGATGTACCCCTGAAATTTGGTATCCATCAGTACTTCAAGCAATTGTTTCCACAGTCTGGTATTAAACAGCTTTAAAGTTTGAAATATTTCCATCAGTATAGAGATGTTTTTCTATCGATATCATCTTGTGGCAGCACCCAGTGGCTGTAGATGTGGACATACATTGTTATCATGGTGTCTTCACATATCACAATTTTGTTTTTGGCTTTCAGTCTTCCGTGTGGGAAGTGTTCAGGACTGATCTGTTTGATTTTTTGGTTTTGCTCCCCAGTCAGCAGCTATGGTCATGTTGGGAAGGTTCCTCCTTTTATGTGACTTAAGCCCAACATGGTCGTTCCTCTCTCGAGTGCAATATGAGCAAGTCAATGTTGAAGAAATTGGTGATGGTCCATTTACTCTGGCTTGGCGCTCTATGCACTTTCTTTCAGTTTTACAGATTCTTTGCTCCTTTACGCCTACATAGAGACATCATGATATCCAAAATGTGCTCGACAATATAACCACCAAAGAAAACGACTAAGGCTGATATGCACTGATGTATCGATATTCGGCTTACGATATGTTTTCATGGTATAGGTACCTGATTGTTAATTTAGTTTCTTCCCACCTCGGTTTTTGCAGTGGGAATCTTTTTCTGATTTCGCCTTTTCCTGATCTTTGCCTACTTGTACCTTTTTATATGTACTGATGGTTTGACTTGACTTTAAAAACTTTTCCCAGAAAGGGTCAGACCTTCTGAGCAGTTAATGCAAGACATTCTCGCGATAATTTCGTTATTTTATTTTGTATTTGTGGATATTTTCTACGTTAAACTTGACAGAAGGGTTTATGATAATACCGGAGAATATTTTTTTACCGAAGATGCCTCAGTGCCAGGCGATTAACTGTAAAAACAAGCCACAGAAACAAGTTGGCTTCTTTAAAAAGAAACCAATGAAAAGGTCAGCAGCCGTATGTTATAAGAGATTCCTTTTGCTCTAGATTTCAGTGTTGTTGATTCTCTGGTTTGTCAATAATTTCGATTCTCATACATAAATGTCGTTTCTTGTTATGAACGCTTGACCAGTGTGTGTATCTGTCACTCAAGGCATTGACCAAAATTTCTGATGTTATGGAACAAAGCCAGTACTCAAGGGAACACGATTACAATATGTCGATGAGTAGAAGTGCAGTGCAGTCAATTTGTGACAGAGTTCTGAATTTTGACCTGCAGCCACACTACCAGAAACAGACCCATGGGACCGATGTGATGGACTAAAAGTCAGCCATATAGAGTTCCTATAGTTTCCTTCGTCAGGGTATCTACGATCTAAACCTAGATGCGCTATGATAAGCAGTCACCACGATCGAGACTGCTTGCTAGCTTTTACCGCTATTTGACGGGGAGTGTCAAAAATGGGATAAATTTAATTGATTGCGGTTAACTGTATAGTCAGTATAGACGGGTTCACTAGTTTTTATTAAGCGCCTTATGTGACAACACGCGTAATTGAGAGAGAGCAGTCGATCATGGGTAGAATTTTCTTCATATTCAAAGTAAACACTGTTGAAAAGGTCCTGAGGGACCTTTTCCAATAAGGTAAAAGTTTTTTCCAGATACCCGTCGTCGGCTTTTCGCTTCCCCCAAAGCGATAAAAAATCGTAGGTGTAGACATTTTAACTATTTCTTTTTAATAATCCAGTTTGAACGGAATAGAATTACTGTTACATGTATCTACGCACGGTAGTTTTTATTCCGAATTTTGGCATTTCACATACAATTCGTCAAAGAATCGCGCACAATAGAAAAAGAATAGGAATTCGCAAGATTTTCATCCATTTTATTCCAAAACGGAATCGGTACACACTCAAGGGGTAATCTCACTTTTTTTTTTTTTACATAATTTGATTAATTTGCTTCAGTTATCTATTTTATTAAATTTATAATCGGAGGTGAACCGACCATCACTAATTGTTTTTCAATGCGCATGCGTTTCTAAGTTGTTAACCACCAATCCAGAAAAGATTTTCATCTCATGCGGATAATTATTTTTGCATGTGGCACGACTCAAACGGTCAGCTGACCTGTCAACAATGACTGCAATCAAAGTTATTTACAAAAAGACACGCGCCATCAAAAGATGCGACCGCCATTCTTTAAATCGTTTGATCGCAATTATAAGTTGTTTACGGTTTATGGTCAACTCGTACTTTTACCAACTCGTCCCTAGTCAACTCGTACTTTTTAATTGGTCAACTCGTACTGTCGTAAACTCGTACCTTAAGTCAACTCGTACTTTTTTGGTCAACTCGTACTAATGTAATAATCATATATTACTATATATATTTTATGATTATTTATTTGACAAATATGATTTCGTATGATTTTACTTTTTTCTTGAAAACAAAAAATGAGGTAATAGCAAGCACAACTTGTACACGCATGACATATTTATTAAATAGTTAATTAAATCACTGACCGAGTGAGCAGAATTTATCTGAGTCTCATAATCATGTTTAGTCATGCATTAGGCCTACGTAAATCATCAGCTGAGTGAGCAGATTTTATTACATAATAGTAACGGATAACTGAATAAATCTTCATTCTTTTACTTTTACCTGCATAGGATTGACAGCGTCTTTTAAATTATTTTAAAATATGATTTTATAAATTTTATGATTTTATAAATTTTAACTTACGTAAAATGGGTAATAAGAGAAAAGCTGAAAACTGCATTTCATGCAACAAGACGGTGACGGGTCGACAGCACGCCATCCAGTGTGATTCCTGTGGCATGTGGCAACACAGAAAATGCGACACAGGTAAGTAAATTTACTTAGCATCTACCAACAAAAAATATCTAAACCTATGTTTGAAACCCTGGAAAAAAACAGATATAAACTGATAAAGAGTCTGATAAGGGAGACGTAATTATTTATTGGATTCTATCTAGTTAAAACAGTAGCCCCCTTTTTCTTGATGTTTATGATCAGTTTAAAATGGGTTTAAACAGACACAAAATATTGATAGAGGTTTGATGTATCGATAAACATTTTTCCTATGCCGCAGCTCGTATACTTAAACTCTTCTTTTTCTAGGAATCACACACCTCGCATACAGGATGATGTGCAAGGGTCGCCTGTCAGTCAATTTTCTGTGCCATGGCTGCAAAGAATTGAGCCCAGCCATGCCAGCTGATCTAAATTCAACTGGACGTCACAGCTTAGAAATACCGCCACCCATGATAGATATATCTAATATAACGGCAAACCTCACAAGTGACACCAATTTGTATCGAGGTGGTGATGAGAGAGATGCTGTAGAGCTTGAAGACATGTAAGATTGATTTTTGCTGCTTATTTTGTGTGAAAAAAGTTTGATTAATTGAAGGCGTGTACATACTATATATACGTATACTATCGTTATAAAAAACGCATCATATTAATTATTTGGCATGTCGTCATAAGAACTAAGATTTACAACTATAATTATTTCATGTATTGACCAATCTTTTGATTCGCTTTTACGCATTCGAAACGGCGGAAATAAAACATGTTTAGGGTAGCCTGAATATGGAAGGCCGGCGCGACATGCTAATTGCTAAATGCTATTTGCTAAATGCTAATTGCTAAATGCCAGTTGTTTATAGGAGTCGTTAATGGATATTAACTGGATATTGAATTGAATAATGGATATTGAACTGAACAACAGTACTTAGCAAATATTACTTATAAAGCTATTTTTGTACATATTAGAAAATTGCTTTCGATGCTTGTTACCAACTTTGCAAGAATAAAATAGATTAATAAATTCTTAATTGATTTTATGACTGATAATCATATTGAAACCCCGACAAAGACTCACTAAATTGCTCCATAATTGGACACAATTATCTATTATAATCAACCTCGTGATAACAAAGGCGAACGTACGACTTGACCAATTATAAAGTACGAGTTGACTAAGTTAAAAAGTACGAGTTGACTAAGGTAAAACGCGGTACGAGTTTTTTTAGTACGAGTTGACCACAGTACGAGAAAAAAAGTACGAGTTGACCAACACCCGTTGTTTACATAAAGACACGCGCCATCAAAAGATGCGACCGCCATTCTTTAAATCGTTTGATACGTATGAATAACTATCGTTACATAATTTTGATTGGATTTACATCATAAAGGTGCAAAATACACTCGGATGGATGTCTCTAAGATGCTTTTTTGGCTCATAGACAACAAAATACAGGTAAATATTGGGACGTATCGCGGCAAAAACAACTTGCGCCCCGGGAATCACCACTGAGGAAAACATGTGTCTGAGCCCAGATTTACTCGTCCTGGGACGCCGGGTCCTGCGTCCGCGAGATCCCTGTGACAGAGGACATTTTTTCTGTTTTTATTTCTTTTTTTTTTCTTACCTTAATGTGGGAATTTTATCGATAAAATGACGATCGCTTGTAAATGGCTCTCAACCGAAAGTGAGTGAGTGACGTCACAGGTAAACAAATATGGCGGCAACCTTCGTGATTCGAGACGCATTTTAGCGTAATTTTCAAACGATGGTTGTGTACTTATTATGGGGTAAATCGGTGGAATTTGATTTGTAACACGTACTGTAACATCTAAATGAATATGTACAGGGCCAAATATGCGTTTCCGAATCGATTCCTTTAACCAGTACTCAGATGATCAGTCAGTAATGATAAGTTTTGCCTGTATGTACAAGCAATTCTCTTATTTTTCATGGCCCAAATGGCCTAGAGCCCAAATTCCCACGGCGGTAACCCTTTGCAGAACTGTCCATCAATGCAGTACCACTGTTAAATTGTACAACCTTTCCGTTGTTGATGTTGTTAGGTTGTAAGTCCTGTACTGAAGTAGAGTATTCTACTTGGAGCCTCACAAAAATGTCTGATAGATTGATATTGATTTTAACAGGGGGTGGGGGGGGTGCACACTAACCTTTGCAGAAATTTCTCTTATTTGTCTCATATGTTGACATGGAGGTTATACAACGAACCAGACCAAACAAATCCAAATAGGAGGCGATGGATACACTGATCGCTGAACGAAACCTAATTTACAAATTTTGCCCTTCCTGTGCACTTAATGACCTTTAAATCTTAGCCTTGTATGACATAAAATATCACATTGCAATACTTCTAAACCATTTATATGAGCATATTATAATGTTTTCACATCATTTGACAGCTTGTATATTATATGAAACTCAGCACTGATTTTACTTACATTTTCTTTAGAATTTTGCACTTACATGACCTTTAACCTTGCAAGGGCATGCTCTTTTCAATTATAATGTAAATGTCACATGTATAATAAGTGTATACTGGGTAGTTTCAGCAAAGTTTAAAGGAAAATATAGGCAGGTTATTACACTGAATGGAGTTTTTGTACATTTTTTGCTATTTTGCACCTAGTTGACTTTTGACCTAATTCCAAGACCCAGGATCATTTACAGACTTGGCATCCACCCCTATCTGTTATAGAATCTGTCTAGGAACATATTTAGCATGGATGCCAGCTTCTACCCCATTTTGTCATTTGAAGATTTTTTTCATGGAATGGATAGCTGACTAAATGTCCTGTAACTGTTTAAGTACCCAGTTGTTCGAACTTCCCAAAGACTTTGAACAACTGTTAAATGAGCAGCATCATGAGAATACCAACATTTTGCATGTGCGAAAGCAAAGGCGCAGATCAGCTTCGCAGTTACTACGAAGCTGATCAGCGCCTTTGTTTTCGCTACACGAATAGTACAATGCCACTTCTTTATAAATCTAATGATTTCCAGCCTCTAGCTTGTACAAATGGGTTTGTGTCGGACCATGGGGTACTTTATTCGTACTAGCACTTCTACAGGTATTGGCCAATAAATTGTATAAAACATATAGGGAAAAAATATTTAACACTTCATAACTTTCTTATTTCATATGATATTTTTATATCACGAACGGCGTTAGAAAGTATAATTCTTTATCTTTACCATAGTTTTTAAATTTTTGACGTAGCGCTATTATAAAATGGTCTGTTTGAGGACGGCCGTCTTGTTGTACGCAATTTAATTAAATATATAGCAAAATTTCCGTAAAACGCGGTTAATTACGCCTAGGTACATTACTTCAGCAACAATTTTAAGCTATAATTTTACATAAATGTTAGGCGTCACAAACGGTCCAATTTAGTACAAATATTATATTTTAATCTGGTGTATTTTTTATTTTTGAAGCTCAAAGATAAATTGGTCTGTTTGAGCAAGGACCAAAAAAATAATAAATATTATTTTCTATCTGGAATTTCCGTGAGTATCCGTAAAATGCACCGATAAGACCCGACTTAATTTCCAGGTATTAATGCCGTGGGCGAAGATTATCGCTCTAATATGAAAATGAAATGTATTTGATGACTGAGAGTGTAATAAAGAATTTTATATGAATAAATTAATAGGCTTAAGTTTAGAGACTGATATTTTGCGGAAATAAAACATTAAACTTTACCATATTCTGTTCTCCTTTTTCGGCAGTAGATGCTGAATTGAAAACACAGATGTCAATTCGCTCATGATTGCATAATGTCAATTAGTAATGACACTGTGTTAAATTCGCAATCAAGTTCTACTCATTTTATTTATCATTTTATTTTTATGAGAATCTTTTTTATAATTATTTCGTGAGGTATTTGTATTTTTCTTTTGATGCTGTAATCCGCAACAGGACGAGTGCTCGATATCTGTCATTCAAAGTCAATCCAAACAAAATAGCAGCTTTTATTAGCTTTAATTAAAGAACAAAAAACATCAAACATAAACGTTTAAAGCGATCATCGCCTGAACAACTGAATCCCGACAACAATTAAAGAAATCAAATTATGTACATGTAATCCATTTAACTTAAGTATTTCACACATACTCGAGATATAATTGAGCAAACCGAACGAGTTTAATTACTCATTTACCGAAAGCGATGCATGGTGATGACACTGTGCCATAACACATTATGCATGCCTTATTTAACCAAGGTGAAGAATTCAAAGATATTTAAAATCTATTTTTTAATATCTTTCTCAAAGCATTTTGGCACGAAACAAAAACATTTAATCAGTATACATCTCTAGTAGTAGAGAAGACTCCTACATTTATCAAACTAAATATGTGTAATTACGCATTCATTCATTCATTCATTCATTCATTCATTCATTCATTCATTCATTCATTCATTCATTTCTTTCTTTCTTTCTTTCTTTCTTTCTTTCTTTCTTTCTTTCTTTCTTTCTTTCTTTCTTTCTGTCTGTCTTTCTGTTTTCTTTCTTTCTTTTATTCATTTCTTTCTATCTGTCTTCCTTTATTATATGCGATATATGAAATTCTTGACGACAAAGAAATAATTTGAGATAATTCTCAAAGAAAATGGCAAGTTTCTGCGTCTTTGTTTTCGCTTCATAGATAGCAAATTCCTCTTCTTCTTAAATACGAAATTTCAAACTTCTAGCCTGCTTCTGTGACTGTACAGGCCGGCTTGTACCTGACCTGGTCGGAAACCAAACTTGTTTTCTCATGCGAAGGCTCATTTGGTATTTTATTCTTGTACATGCGATTGTTTCTTGGCCTACCTTAGAAAATAAACCGTTTGCATTATTGAGGCGTGTCAGGTTTACACAGCATGGTGCTTTAACAAAAAATGTAGTTTAATTAAACATGGAATTTCGTTTTAAGAATCTAGATCTCTATATGCAGACTTGGCTAAGAGTAGCCTGCCTGATATGCAGAATCAGTTTTGTCTGTCAAAACAGCTTTCCTATGACGCTGCCAAATTATCATGTGAGAATGTTTTTATAAGAAGCGTGACTTTAATACCTTGCGGCGACAGCCTAAATACGCTGGATGTCGGGTGTAATCCTTTTAACTGCCTTATAATCACCAAAGCGTGGAAACCTACTTTCTGGTCGGCATTTCTGACCATGTCAGACAAAGACCGGATTGGTTATCATTAAAACTGTATCAAGGTTGAACTGCATACTTGGGTCTTATGGAAAATGGTGTTTCAGCGCTGTGCAGGTCATCACCGCTTACACCGCCCGTTTGAGAATAGAAGTGAAGAATTTAATTCGATATATATAAACTGTGAATATCTAAGTTTTTTTTACCCAGCGAAAATGTATAAATATTCTAAATTCATTTATTTGGCACGAATTACATTTAGTTTTTATATAAAGAAAAACGAATTTATTTAATATTTTATATGTGTCTGTCACATTCGGATCCTGATAGCCTTCTAAATTTATTTTTAACAATATGATTACTACTGCGCAAATATTTTCAAAAGGGGAACAACACGTTTATTCTCCATATAAGGTTACAAACAACTAATGAAGTCTATTAAAATAATAAATGCAGCTTCTTAAATCATCTTGAAAATGCATCTGCAAGACGAATGATTTTGTTTACGTTGGTTCTCTGTTATATTCTATATAAAATCATCCGAAGTGACATGGGGGTAGCAGATGAATACCCCCGGTCCCTGCATTACGAAAACTTGCCCATGCAATATACAGAGATTTATTTTAGCTATAAAAATTAAAAATTTTCATCTGAAAAAAAAAAAAATGTATTTTTTCTTATTTTTGCTCAAAACATAGATTGTGGGTGCACGTTAGAACCGCCTCACCGAGGCCCACAATCTATACCCATGCATACCCCAGTTTTGCTATATAAAAGTGGGGTTCAACTGCGCTTAATTAAAATCAAGTTTTCACGCAGAGAAAGCTGCAGAGAAAGCTGTTAAAATAAAGCGATGAAATCTCAACTGTCCCCAGGCAACACTGACATTACCTGGACAGATAATCATTCGGCTAGAATGATAATCGAATATCGCCGGCCAATATCGGATATTATCGGAAAGTCTCCGTAAATTTACCTGAGCGCTAGTAAAATCGATTGCTTGCTTATGTACTTATATTGAAATACGACTATTGTCCCGGTTGCTCAAATAATAATATTTTCAAAACAAAACTGGTAAATAAGAAAAAAAAAAAAAAAAAAAAAAAAAAAACAAAAAAAAAACAAAAACAAAAAAAACAATATGGACATAGGAACACACGGTAAGACAAATGGAAAGAGAAAGAAAACGTTTTTCATTACGAAAACACGCCCATGCAATATACAGATTTTTTTTTTTTTTTCAGATGTAAAAATAAAAAATTTCACCATAAATGTTTGATATTTTTAATATTTTAACTCGAAACATTCATTGTAGGTACACGTTAGACCCGCCTCGCCGAGGCGGTCCTAACGAGTACCCACAATGTGTGTTTTGGATCAACAATAAGAAAATTAGGTATACCCCTGCAAACCCCAGTAGTGGGGTTTACGGGGGTATACATTTCACGGACATGTTTTTCTGATGTTGAGCTTAAATAGCTTTCCCTCTGAAGTATATTGTTATAATCATTAGTTATTATTTTCCGTATCATGAGTTATTTGGTCATAAACTATTTGATTTACGGGGCAATCGGTCCATGGTGTTCTGGACTAATATTTGTTTAAGTACTTCCAGAATTGCCATAATTGTGTACAAAAATGTTTGAAATTGATACTAACAAGCTTGACATTTTACGAAAAACAGAAATATTCATTAACACAACTATAAAAGGTTGCCAGTCAAATTTTCAGTAATCATTTTGGCCAGATATTTGTTTCGACTGACAAAATGCTGAAATACGTCTTCGCACTTGTGTGTTTTGCGGGTCTTTGCAAGGTAAGTCCACTCTCTATTATCTTGTTTTCAAAGACGATTAAAGTTGCTTTAAACTCAGACAAGCTAAACTGTAGTATGCAGTCTTGCACACAACATACACATTTTATTTCGACTTCTGGACTTAATTTAAGGACAGTGCATTTGAAAAAATAAATAAAAAAATTGAGTGGCAATACACGTGTAAAAACGACATTCATATTATGTTTTCTTGAGTTGTAGCAAAAATTAGAAAATAAAAAGTATGACATATTTTATTTAAGCAACTCATGGAGAAGTTAGTGTAAAATTTTAGTACATGCATTTCTTTTTTGTTTGGCATATTTTATGTACCTGCATAGCTGATCTGCGCCTTTGTTTTCGCTGCACAGATAGTACAATCTCTCTTCTTCTTCAGTACAAAATTTCAAGCTTCTAGCCTGCTTCTGTGACTATACAGGCCGGTTTGTGTCAGACCTGTTTGGAAACCAAACTGTTGTTTTTTCTCATGCGGAGGTTCGTTTAGGAAGTTCTTAGGACAAAATTAGGTTTATGAACTCTGACACCGTGTCTGTATATAACTTCAGGGTTGCATGATATCCCCGGGATGATATCACTAGACTGCGGTGTCATTGTTTGCCAATAAATAAGAGAAAACCAGGCCCTGAGGTTATAAAACTTTATTTTTTATGCTCAGCTCTGCTGAGACTAATATTAATCCTGCTCATAAATGTTTAAATCATTTTAACATTAATTAGCAGGATAAATTACTAAAAAATAAACAATAAACTGAAAATTTCAATTTACATGCGCCATTTCAGAATTTATGAGGACTTAAAAATTTCATGCTCAGTTTTATAACTTCGGGGTCAGGTTTATCAGTTAGGTGGGTTAATTCCACTTCAGGGCTGTAAGATATCACTGGACTGTACAGACAAAGAAGGTAGAAGTATATGCTTTGAGAAAGCTTGTCACAGAGATGTGCCATGCAACAAAGATAATGACTGCTTCTTCTATGGTAAGATCTCATTTATTTATTTATTTATTTATTTATTTATTTATTTATCTATTTACATGTATTTACATGTATTTATTTATTTATTTATTTATTTATTTATTTATTTATTTATTTATTTATTTACAATAATGACTGCGTCTTCTATGGTAGAATCTCATTTATTTATTTATTTATTTATTTATTTATTTATTTATTTATTTATTTATTTATTTATCTATTTATTTATTTATTTATTTATTTATTCATTAACATGTATTTATTTATTCATTTATTTATCTATTTATTTGTTTATTTTATTTCTTTATCTATTTATTTATTCAATTATTTATTTATTTATTTTTTATCTATTTTATTTATTTATATTTATTTTACTTATTTTATATTTATTTATTTATTCATTTATTTATTAAGAAAACATGCAAAAGTGATGCTCATCAAATACTAGTATTTGGCGATTTGGGAAAACCTGTAGAAAGGGGTTATAGCACAGCCATTCCTGTTGATTTCCAACATTAAAGCTACAGTGCTGTTTAGACACCTTTAGAGGTGTGATCAGAAAGTTCTAAGCCTCAAGTGCTTGTGATTACCAGGGAGTGAAAATCTTGTGATTACTTTTCAATATAATCCCCCTTCAAGGCATATCACTTAGTCCATCTCTATTGAGCTTGCTAATCCCTTCCAAATAGAAGTCCTTTTCCTGGTCCTCCAAATACTCGTTCACTGCTGCTATGACGCCTTCTTTGCTTCCAAACGTTGGATTTCAATGTTGGGAACAGATAGAAGTCAGAAGGGGCCATATCAGGAGTTTGTGGGGGATAAGGAAGGACTTCAAATCCGCATTCAGTCTCAGCAGTCATGGCAACTTGCAACGTGTGAGCAGGCGCATTGTACTGCAAAAGCAGAACACTTCGAGTCAATTTTCCTCCCCTCTTTCTTGCAATTTCCTGGCGCAAGCGCCTAAATTCTGCTGCATATTATGCACCATTTATCGTGCGACCTCGTTGAAGATAATCAATCATGATTACTTTCTGACTACCCCAAAAGACTGAGACCATTATCTTCAATGCCGAAGAAGCTCTCTTAAACTTCTTGGGAGGGGTGAGCTAGGGTGCTTCCACCGCATACTTTGCATTTTCGACTCTAGGTCAAAATGATGAACCCATGTCTCGTCTTGGGTTACAACTCGGTCGATAAAATCACCGTAATGACAGGAGATACTTAGAAATATCGAGCCGACATCGTTTTTGGTCATCCGAGTCAACATTCTCGGTACCCACCTTGCCGAGACCTTGGACATATCCAAGATATCGCACTGTCCCAAAACTTATGTCAACTTCGCAAGTCTCGCCTCCCTCACACACAACCACTTTTTATTAACCAGGTTGTGCACGATCTCTACATTTTCATCAGCGGTGGCATCTTTGGGGCGGCCTGACCATGCTCTCTCTCTCCCCCGCTTAAATTCTGCAGCCCATTTTTTCACCGTGCTATAAGAAGGAGACTAATTCCCAAGTGTTTTCATGAAGTCTTGGTAAATTTCCTTGGGAGTCACTCCTTTCTTACAGAGATATTTTATCACCGCTCTCACTTCAACTTTCTCCACTTTGCAAGTTTAACGCCCTCTCTCAGTGCTGTCGTACTGAAGCAATCAAACGTGACCAAATGCGTTTTACGCTCCAGCTAACAGGCTAACTTTCAATTAAATAGAATGACAGACTGAACAAGGATTTTGTCTTATGGAATGTTTTGAAGTGTATCAGGCTTAGAACTTTCTGATCATACCTAGTACACCATAGTTTACAATATTCAAGGTGTCTACAAACAGGCTTAAGGTCAACTTTTGGTGAACATATTGCCTTTTAAACGTTACCATTATGACAACACGCCCATGTAATAGACAGATTTTTTCGGCATTGAAAACAACAACAAAAAAATCTGTCGAAAATTTCTGATATTTTCAAAAGTTTTGCTCAAAACAAAGATGAATTGTGGGTATACGTTAGAACTGTCTCTAACAAGTACCCACAATCTATGTTTTGGACCAACGATCTTGAAGAAAAAAATGTAAACCCATGTAGCCCCAGTTTTACTATACAAAGTTGGAGTTCAACATGTTCAAGGGGATATACTGTTTAAAGACATGTTTTTCCGATGCTTTTGTTTATTCTTTAGGTGCAGCTGACGTGAGCCATAATTATCCCCATCCTAAATGTTACGAGAATCCTAGGGCTATGTCTCCACCAGGTTACGGTATATGTATGCTGAGGGAATTTGCAGGTATATAGTTTTATGTTGTATTTATTTTTTATTATTATTTTATTTTTTTTTTCTTTTGCAATTATTAACCTATCTTGGCGAATAGACTTGTCAATCTTAATAATGTGGATGAGTCCACTTTAACGTTTATGGGGCTTCAGGAGCGATTTTATTTTAGTTTTTAATTTTTTATTTGATGAAATTCTTCTTAGCAAACAGAATAGCCCCGGATAGGACGCCGCGGTCTGTGGCGTCACATCTGGTGCTATACTGTTTGCCCATTTCCCACAAAAGGGACGCTAGGCTTTAATGAATTAATTTGAATGCACATATGCTGTTGCTTTATCATAAAATGCACAACATCTCAAATAAATAAGCTGCGTCATGTTTAGAAACTGTGTGAAAATATGGTTAACAAACTAAAAGGTTCGTATATCTGCTGCGAAGTTGATCGACCGTTTCGTCTGTTCTAATCGGCTTTATAATCTTATCTAGAACCGTTACACTAATATTGTCCCGAATACCTGCACTGAGCCCATGCAACAAATCCTGATCGTCAATACGATATCGGTCACATCGTCCGGGGCCCAGAAATACAAGGTCGTCTTGCAGTTAAGGGTCAGCCTTAATAAAAGCTCGATATTTCTGAATATGGTAACCTATGTCATAAGTACATGTTTTGTGTGTTGAAGTTTGCAACCTTAAACCAAGGTTAACTTTAAAAACTTTCAAAAAGCATTGTAATTCGTAGCCTAGACCAATATTGCTCTGCGATCTTTCTTTCTTCAAAACACTGGACAGGACAAAGATGACAGGACCGTCCAGTAGTGTCGGTAAAACACCAGACCAAAATATACCGACTCATTGATTCTCTCTACATATAATTCTGAAACTCTCTCTCTCTCTCTCTCTCTCTCTCTCTCTCCACACATAAATATTCTCTCTCATGTTCTCTTCTTTATCGATGAGACAGCATCATTTTACTGGAACCGAGTTGTATTATTCATCTAAGCGTCGTTTTATTTCAGATGGTCTTAAGAGAATTCCAGGCGATGACGTTGTGGATACGAAAGCAACCAGAGACCTTAGAGAGATACTTCAAACGCATCATAAGAATAGTCGTTAATGTGGACTATGTCGATTCATTACGAAAACTTGCCCATGCAATATACAGAGATTTTTTAAGTTGTAAAACATGATTTTTTTTGGTAGAAAAATTCTGTTGTTTTACTTATTTTTGCTCAAAACATAGATTGTGGGTACACGTTAGAACCGCCTCGCCGAGGCGGTTCTAACAAGTACCCACAATCTATGTTTTAGAGCAAAAATAAGAAAAGTAGATATACCCCAGCATACCCCAGTTTTACTATATAAAAGTGGGGTATACGTGGGTACATATTACACGGACATGTTTTCCTGACGATAAGAACAAAATAATATAATGATAAAACAAGCAAAATATTATACATGACTAAATAATAATGCATGAAAAAGAGAGATAATAAGTATATTCATGAACTGTCACTATATTATTTTAATATGCATGCATTTTTGTGCTTAAACAGTCAAGTCTGAACTTAAACTTTACACATTCGTTCAGGACAGAAGTTACCCCAGTTCATATAGGGGAATTTCGCACTTAGACTGAACAAAGTTCTGAGCAGTTCTTTTCTTTTACCTCAGTAGTATAAACAAAAATAGAAAATAATACAGACTTGATATTCATTTTCGATTCTTAAACACCACCACTACTTTTACCAAACAACATTTTCAAGAAGTAATATAATCGAACCACGTGATCTATATCCATGACAACAATGAACATTCCCGCAAAGGTCACCACAACAATGCCACAACATGATCCAACAGCCGTAGCCGAGGGCCTCCGATCTTCCGCTGAAATCTTCCTCCTTTTTGCCTTTGCGGTTAGGTGTCTTGGTATTGTGAGGTTCTTTTCCAGTTCTAGGAGTTTTTGTTCCATCTGCGCTGCAGATAGAGTATGTCCTGTACATGTTATCATGCAGCATGAGTCGTTTGCCGGGGTCACAGTTGTTACTGGTGCTGAAAGTGAAGGGTAAACGCATATTCATGACTTATTAAGTAAAAGTAAAACTGAGTATTTTGACCATGAATTTTAAACCAAACTCTTGTCGCTGGAATTTGAATTGGAAAGAAAGAGTTCAAAGATAGTGTCATTGACAATTTACTCAAAAGCAAACCCAAAGGATCAACGACGATAATTAAAACCGTGTTCTGCAGAAAATAAGTAAAGTAAGTATATACATATATATATTTACATTTTTCTAAAACCTCCTTAGATGAACCATTAGATGTTCATCTGTGTTCATACTTCCATGAACAACATTGTGTCACGCGACGTGACGTAATCCAAACTTGACGTCAAAAAAACATGAATCTCGCCAATCTGATTGGACGTTGTAAACGTCGACGCCGTTCCGCTGTTTGAACACACACTGTGTGTAGATTCTCTGTTTGCTGGTAAATGTGACCGCCTTGGTGATTTTTCAACAAGCGATAGAGAGAAATGAATGTAAATATAAGCAATGAATTTAATTTTTCTGTTGTTCATGGAGCTATGAACCGCAGTGGGTCGCTAGCAAAGCTTACATGAACCCCTTCGGGGTTCATTCACTTTGCACGCGACCCACTGCGGTTCATAGCTCCATGAACACCAGAAAAATGAAATTCATTTCTTAAATGTATACTTCTCCGGTGCAACTAAAGGCAAACACTCGAGGTAAAAGAATATGTCATGAACACAAATCGCTGACATCATTATACTTTCTTGCATGTTTTGGTAGTATTTTGGAATGCGATTAATACTCGTCCCTTCTTAAAACACGTGGGAATGTGAAAGAAAAGGTCGTGAGGTAAAATGCCCATTTTAATGCCCAATGACGTATGTATCAGTGGAGATAATATCATGAATAAAAATAAAACTGAGATCCTTTAAGAGCAGTGAACATATTGATGAGAAACGGAATGGGCCATACCGCGGTGTCGGCTACTCAAGCCTCTTCAGTGACCCTATATATTTGGCAACATGGACCCAAAGAAAATTACTGTAATTTTGAATCTTTCAACTGAGTAGTCGATACAAGACGAGTATAAACAAAATGCGACCAAAATAGTATATATTAAAAGTTGTTTAGAAAACGAATCTAAGCCTATAATAATTTTCTGATTTCTCAGAATACCTTAGCTGATCTCAAAGGACCAAAAGGAAAATATAATCTGCACTATTGATGATGAGACTTTTTAGGGCCGCCACACGGCACAACACCAGCTGCAGTAATAGCAAATAAAAATAAAACTGAGATCCTTTAAGAGCAGCGAACATATTAATGAGAAACGGAATGGGCCATGTTTTCCAGCCTAACGAGTATCTTTTGTTGCCACTATAGAGAGCTTTCTGTACTGGCAAAGCAGGTTTCGGGAAGACCTATCTGAAAATAGATGAATGAATGGCTGGATGGATGGATGGATGAACGGGTGCAGAGTTTCTTCATCGTTTGCATAGGTGAATTCAGTCATAGAAACTAGAAATAACATAGTCAAGTCGATAAAATTTCTTACCTTTCGAAACGGTTGGTCCTCCTTTTCTCGGCGGTACTTTCGTCGCTGATGATGTTTGAACTACCGTAGTGACTTGTGTAATGGAACCCGACGTGTTGGGCGTAGTAGATACACTCTGACCGGAGGTGCCATGTTTCGAACTAGTAGATATCGCTGGGTTGGAGGTGTTTTCATCAAGCGTTTGAGTGGTTGTTTGAGGTGAAGTGGTCGACGTGATTTCATTCGTCGTCTCTAGGGCGATGGTAGTTAGATCATCGGTCGTTTCCATGACGACAGATGTGAGTCCTTCAGTTGTCGTAGGCGCATCGGCAGGTGTTGTAGTCTCAGGTGTTGTGGTCGCAGGTGTTGTGGTCCCAGGTGTCACTGTTGTAGTAAGTGTTGTTGTTGAAGTTGTTGTTGGAGATTCAGCTAAAAAAGTAACATTTAATGAAATTGGAGTTATCATATGGTTCTGAAAAACCATGCGTGTCATTTGAGCCTGTGCGTGAGAAAACCAACAATTTGGGTTCCGACCAGATCCGACACAAACCGGGCTGTACAGTCACAGAAGATGGTTAGAGGCTGGAAATTTTGGATTTAGAAAGTAGAGGAATTGTACTATCCGTGTAGCGAAAAACAAAGGCGCTGATCAGCTTCGCGGTTACTGAGCATACTCTGGCATTGACACTGAGCAGAAATCAGATGGATATGTTAATTAGATCTACAAATGACGATCATTACTTAAAAAACGCTAGTCTAGCCTGAGTTTTGTAAGGGTAATATAACGACTGACAATTAAAATGTAAAACCATGTACACATACCAGTATTCATTTTAGAATCTCAATTATGTGAAATAACGTCATGAAGAAACGAATGAATCTTTTAGTACTTGCCTAAAATAGGACAACCAATAACTTCTATTTGCAGGGTAAATTCATCATCAAGAACAGTCGTCAAGTCGGGCGTCAGCGACGTTACTATTAAAGACGACGTTGAAATGGGCGTTGTATTTGGATCATTCGATGAAAAGTCAACAACCAAGAAAGGTTCCCCCAGGTCATTCAAGCCATCATAAGTATTGTTACCAACGGTAACGGCTGCCGAGAATATTCTCCCGATAAGGACTACGGACTCAACCATCATCGGGAAGTTGATTGTTACTGACGGGTACATAAGTCTGTGAAGGAGCAATCCGTCGCCACTCGGGCGGAGTGTTTGTTTAGCGGCTGGCAAAGGAATCCAATCAACAAATGTTTCACCGTAGCTATAGATATCCCAAGATAGGTCGTGGGCAGTGCAATCAAGGATCAGCTCACCTAAACAGAACAAACAATAAAATTGAAATGTCGAGTAGATACCCGTATGACCGGAGGAGACGTCCCGAAACGACGTTTGTTGATGCATTTTGCATCAACAAACGACCAATATTTATCAAAGTTCTGCCTGATTTGAAGTATAATTATGTATTCCAAGTATGGAACATGAAAACATTTAGTGGCGTAACCTTTCAAAATATGAATTAACGTGTTATATTTCCGACGTTATAATCACGAAGTTTTTTACTACAAGCTCTTTTGAATTAACACTACCTGATTTGTATGCATCTTTAATTTTCTAATGAGGGAATGTTTGATTTCGAGAAGTGCATCAATATATTTACATATGTAGCTATCTAATGGGTCGTTTAAAAAGTAAAATACGCGCCTCGTATAGATAGTTGTAGTGACCATGGACTGACATGTGTCTTATACAACCATAGGCCATACATGTATTTAAAAACGGTTTCGCGACCGGTCTAAATCAATAGAATCTCACCTGCAAAACGAGTGCATCCTTTGATTTGATTTTCAACTGAAAACGACGAATCATCAGCCACGACGTTCGACAACCTCGTTTTTATTGTCATCTTTGAGACGCACGCCATTGACCCATCTGTAGCCGCCGATAAATCAAACCCTTGATAATAAGTTGACGGATAAAGGTTACTGGTCATACTTAAGTTTTGTGAAACTTGTGACGTTGATGCGTCGGTTTGGTTTGTGCATAATTGAGACGTCATTAGGATGACGTCCACTTTGACACTCTTCATTACTAGGATGCTCAAATGCTCTATCCAAAATTCCGGGCTTTCAGGAAATTCTATAGTAAAGATTTCTACGGCAACAGAAGGGATTTGTCGTTCCATTGCGTTGTTGAAAATTGCACTAGTGTCTATTCTATCTTCCAGATAGTTGATAATTATGTGATTATCGGAGATAATAGTGGCGTCATTCATTAGATCGGTGACATTACTGCAGCCACCAGTGGTCGGCGCGTCTTTGGCCTCTATCAGCATGCCAGATGGTGGTGTCGGGGTGACGCAAGTGAAGGACCCGTATGTGTTCTCGCATTTAAAGCCGTTAGCACATGCTGAACTCAAATCCGTACATTCATCTATGTCTGAAAAGTATGCATGCGTACACAATCGGAATGTTTGGAAATATTTTAAAAGCTCTGGTTAATATATTAAAATGAGAAGAGACTGATATGGCCAATGCATTAAACTGCATCAGCATGGCCAATTCTGCTATAAAAATACTCAATGTCACATTTTTTTTTACAAAAGCAAGTGAACCGTTTTGTAAAATAATGATTCATAGTAAAGTCTTTGTGATAACTGAAATATGTTTGACTTTTGTTTTTCGGTCCGATAAAATTAGTGTGAATAACACATTTTGGTTTTCATATATTTTCGAAAATCTTCGTGAGCTTTGATTTAAGCATAAAGTGAAAATTGTCAAAAATTGTCAAATGAAAGTTTAAAATCTTAACAGTTTTGAAATCTCTACATGTTTCAGTATCACTATGGAATCAAATACCCATTTCACATCTATCTCCACTATAACCGGGATCACATGAGCAAATGCTCTGGTTGATACTGGTGCTGCAAAGTCCGCCATTCTCACAGTTTATATTGCAGTCAGTGGCCGCTGTGAATAAAGAAAGAACGCGAATGTGAAATTGTATATTGCAATTGTAACACCGCTGTAACCGAGATCACATAAACAAATGCCCTGATTGATGGTCGTGCTGCAAAATCCGCCGTTCTCACATCCGTCAATATAGCAGTCAGTGGTCGCTGTGAATAGAGAAATAATAACCCAGCAGGCACATGACGTCATTCTGACGTCATGTGTCCGCTGGGAAGTAAAGCTGAGATCGTTGAAGAGCAGTGAACACATTAATGAGAAAGGGAATGTGCCATACAGCGGTTTCGACTTTTAAAGTCTCATCAGTGACCCTTAAGAGTTGGCAACAGGAGAATTACTGACTTTTTGCATTTTTCAACAGGGTAGCGTAATATCTAAATGGGACCAAATATATAAGAAATTGGTTAGAAAATGAATGTTAGACCATGAATGTTATATCGTAAATTGAAATTGTTACACTGCTGTAACCGAGATCACATACACAAATGCCTTGATTAATGATGTTGCTGCAAACCCCGCCGTTCGCACATCCGTCAATATTGCGGTCAGTGGCCGCTGTGAATAAAATAAGACCATAAATATCATTTCGTATATTATAATTGTTATACTGCTGAAACCGAGATCACATAAACAAATGCCCTGGTTGATGATCATGCTGCAAACTCCGCCGTTCGCACATCCGTGAATATTGCAGTTTGTAGCCTCTGTGATTAAAGAAAGACCATGAATGTTATATCGTATATTGAAATTGTTATACCGCTTTAACCGATATCACATATTAAAGGAATGGATTCGGAACCGCATAAAACGCCGTATGTATACGTAAAATACCATCATAAATTCATTCCTGGTACAAGAGAATGCATATCGGGTTTGTTACGCAAAATATTCGTGTTCAAATTTGGGAAACCTTCGTTTTTTCCTGCATCTGAGTGAATCGCCATCTTTATCGGGTATGGTTACCGGTTTATCGATAATTACACGGTGAACGCGGTAACCAGTATAAAGCTGCGACGTCACTCACTCACTTTCTCTTTAAGCCGCTCATTTCAATTGCAAGACGTTCAAATATTCTCGCGATAATTTCGTTATTTTATTTTGTATTTGTGGATATTTTCTGCGTTAAACTTGATAGAAGTATTTATGTGATAATACCGGAGAATAATATTTACCGAAGATGCCTCAGTGCCAGGCGATTAACTGTAAAAACAAGCCACATAAAGGATGTAATATTTTTTTTTTCCAGATACCTGTCGTCGGCTTTTCGCTTCAAAATCGTAGGTGTCGACATTTTCACTATTTCTTATTAATAAACCAGTATGAATGGAATGGAATTACTGTTACATGTATCTACGCACGGTAGTTTTTATTCCGAATTTTGGCATTTCACATACAATTCGTCAAAGAATCGCGCACAATAGAAAAAATAGGAATTCGCAAGTTTTTCATCCATTTTATTCCAAAACGGAATCGGTACACACTCCAGGGGTCAGGTCATCTCACTTTTTTTTCTTATTTTTTACACAATTTGATTAATTTGCTTCAGTTATCTATTTTATTCAATCTATAATCGGAGATGAACCGCCCATCACTAATTGATTTTTAATGCGCATGCATTTCTAATTTGTATGCCACCAATCCAGAAAAGATTTTCATTCATGCGGATAATTATTTTTAGCATGTGACACGGTAAACATGCCGCAAACGGTCAGCTGACCTGTCAACAATGACTGCAACTAAAGTTGTTTACATAAAGGCACGCGCCATCAAAAGATGCGACCGCTTTTCTTTAAATCGTTTGTTCGCCCTTATAAGTTGTTTACATAAGGACACGCGCCATCAAAAGATGCGACCGCCATTCTTTAAATCGTTTGATCGCCATTATATGTATGAAAGATTATCGACTACCTAACTATCGTTACATAATTTTGATTGGTTTTACATCATAAAGGTGCGAAATACACTCGGACGGATGTCTCTAAGATGCTTTTTTGGTTCAAACACAGGTAAATATTGGGACGTATCGCGGCAAAAACAACTTGCGCCCCGGCAATCACCACTGAGGAAAACCATGTGTCTGAGCCCAGATTTACTCGTCCTGGGACGCCGGGTCCTGCGTCCGCGAGATCTCTGTGACAGATGACATTTTTTCTGTTTTTATTTCTTTTTTTATTCTTACCCTAATCTGCGAATTTTATCGATAAAATGAAGTGGAGTACGATCGCTTCTAAATGGCTCTAATCCGAAAGTGAGTGAGTGACGTCACAGGTAAACAAATATGGCGACAACCTTCGCGATTCGAGACGCATTTTAGCGTAATTTTCAATCGATGATTGTGTACTTATTATGGGGTAAATCGTTGGAATTTGATTTGTAACACGTCCTGTAACAACTAAATGAATATGTACAGGGCTAAATATGCGTTTCCGAATCGATTCCTTTAAACAAATGCCCCGATTGATGCTCGTGCTGCAAACTACTCCGCCGTTCGCACTTCCGTCCATATTGCAGTCAGTGGCAGCTGTGAAATAAGTTATATCGTATATTGTAATTTTAACACCGCTGTAACCGAGATGACATAAACAAATGCATTGATTGATGGTCGTGCTGCAAACGCCACTGTTTTTACGACCGGCAATATTGCAGTCAGTGGCCGCTGTATGGTATGAAGCGGCCCGGATTCGAACCCGCAGCATCCCCATCCCAAAGCGTACGCACTACCACTTGAGCTATGGGTCGGCGCAAAGAGAGAGCATCTGAAGGAGCAAAAATGATACCACTGTTTTTTTTTTTTTTTTGGTTATTTATTATTGTTTCCAATTTATGACCTAATGACTGACATAATAGATGATTATATGTGTTATTTGTGCCAATGTGACACACCTTAACGCAGCTCTGCCAAAATGACACACGTAAACGCAGCTCTGCCAATGTGACACCCGTAAACACAGCAGTCACTTGAGGATGTGACGAAAGACTTAGCTTGAAAAAATAATTATATTTATGCCGCCGGTTGCGCAAACTCTATACAAACGCTATACAAGTGCCGCACAAGCCAATACCGCAGTCGTAGGGCATTGGACGTTACATACTTTGGATTAGGGGCAACGTTCATGTACATATAACATCTGTTGAGATATTAAACTACTCGTAGTACTTTGATTTCATTAAATGTCCGTTCAATGATTTAATTAAATATATAATTGAAACTATTCATGCAAACTTTCTTATAATTATCAGAGTGCAGTGCACACACAAACACACAGAGAGAGAGAGAGAGAGAGAGAGAGAGAGAGAAGATGAAGTGCACGCAACAGGATCTTAATCTTATCTTTGTAAATAAATAACATACCTACAACCTCATTTATGATGACTCCACAAACTAAAAACATCATCCGCAGAACGCCATTGAAAACAGACCAATTCATTTTTCGATTCTGCGATTTTACATAGATACGGTCCGTTTTCTAGCTTGAAAAGAGAAAATTAATGTGTGCATGTGTGGTGTTCAGATGTACTTCATCACCACAACTGACCAATACCAGACTAATTGCTGAGACTGGGAAATTATTAACAAAATAGTATTTAAAAGTTAATGGCATGTTGTAAAAATATTGGTAGGCACTATTGTTCGTACATTAAAACTAAAATCTGATTGCAATGTAATCGATGGTGACATCTTTGAAACAGCCATGCTATGAAACCTTAACAGGGTATACGGAGAAATTTTCAATACAATGGTATCTTATGGAAGGGCAATGCCGCATCGAGCTCTGCACAACCTACAGCTAGAGCTATTTATCACTTGCGCAAGTCGTGAGTTAGCTATTCAGGAATATGTCAACACTACGTTAGTGCCTATGTTACGTAGCTCATGTAGGCAGGCGTCGCAGTGTTGACAGAAACATTACATGTACACTTTCCGACCTTCTATAATGTAAAGCGAAGACCACTGCCAAACTACATCAAAACCTTCCTCCACGTGACCGTAATGCTGGTTTTACTTTGCGGTGTATACAAAGGTAAATATTCAAATTACATTATTCGCCATATTGCAGTTCTCTCAGACTTTTTATTGGTTGTGTCCACTGGATTTAAATTATTATTGGAAATGTCTTTTGAATCTGAATATTTATCGTGAGATTTTATCAGACATATTGGACAGATGCTGAAGAATGGCTCTAGTTCATATTGGCATTGTCTGACCACCCGGTTATTTACGAATAGAACAGAATTGATTTTAAGACGATGCCCACCATAATGTTTCTATGATTATTTTGGACAGTGCCAGATAACTGTACACACAGACCAGGATGCACGAACCATTAACCTGCAACATAGTTTGTCATTTCCGCACGAGTCTAAATTCTTATGCGTTTATGTTATACCGAAAGTTGTACGTCCACATTTGTAGTCGCGTTAAAATGAGGGCATGGTCTTTAAGCTTCCTAAATTTTCGCAATTTGCGGTATCGTCCCCTTAGCTTGCTTATCACTAGCTGATACCGTCCTATCACTTTAATCATTTATTGAAATACATCGGATCTGGAAACAAAATTAACTATAGATGTGTGATCTTGGAAGTTTGCTTATTTCTAAGAATGAATTTTGACGTCGTTTTATCGCTGTTGGTGCTGTTTTGCTTCAGTGGTAAGTTGTTTTATCATTGTTATTATTATTATCATTGTTGTTGTTATTATTATTATTATTATTATTTGGAAAAATGTCAAAATGGAGTAATTATGCTTTTTTTCGTGTGTGTGTGTGTGTGTGTGTGTGTGTGTGTGTGTGTTTAAATAATTAAAATGGTTAAGATTCAATTGATGTATGAATTATGGTAGATTTATAATCATACAAAAGCAAAAAAATCATTCTATTGTCAAAAATCTACTATACAAAAAAGTAAAAGAACAGAGAAAAAAAAAAGAAAAAAGGCATTCTAAGAACTATTCAATGGGCATTATTATAATAGATTGCATTCAACAAAGTTAAACAAAAATGTCAGCATTTTCTTTAAGGTACATTCTCCAGCATTACGACTCCAACTTGCAATCGTTTAGATGCAAAATTTACAGCAATAGGCACAGTATGTTATTGGTGTATTGGAAAGGCCAATATGGGAGTAGGGGAGAAGAGTTGTGAACAGGACAGTGGGACAGTATTTTCGTCCGAAAGTCTTGATGATGTAATGATGATTAAAGAGCAGCTGAATATGAGTGAGTAAAATGTGTTTCATTTTGATGATAAAAATGACCGGATAGAAACAAAACTGTTTATCGTTCGTCCATAAGTATCTAAGTACAAACTCTAAGTGTCATTAAAGTTTGTTGGAAACATTCTGGTTGCAAACGGTTTAATATTATTGTAAGTTTTTTTTTTTTTCTTTTTCAGAATTATTTTACATGTACGTTGTGTACAAAGCATAGAATTTAAATTCAGAAATCTATTATAGATCATGGATCACTGTAATTTTAGGGACAAAATAGTATGCAACAAGGACTACGTGTACTGTAATTTTAAATGTTTTTGTTAAAGATTCCAGCACAGAGGTATTTCTTGGTGCAATGTTTAATGACGTTAATGGGACCCAGAATTATGATTGGCTGTCGGCGCCTGGCAACTACTCAGAACTTCTTTCAAACATCAGCTCATTGGGCATTGGAAATACGTCCTTAGCGTGTTTGTCGGTTGCTGAGGAAATAAGAGCGATAGACTGTAACCAAGAAATGCCAGTGACCATTTGCATGAGAGGTAACAAATTCAGACACGAAACTTTGGCATGACAAAATATTTTAAAATCATTCTATGATGATAAGTTTTAATATCATACGCACGTATATACATATATTCAATGATGAAATGTCTTTAAAATCACATTATGATCACATTTTGAATCACCGTTGTTCACGAGCATTCGGTGATTATCAGAATTTCGCTTTATCGTTTCAGAAATAACATCTCATTGTCCATGTACCGCCACGCAGTCCCAAAACGTTTCTTCGAAAGATTTATCATCCATGACAGCTTATATACTTAAAAGTACTTTAGCGCTGTCCAATACACAATTACACAACCATTCAAATGAGAATAGCACTCCACCTTTACTGCTTACAACCAATCGAAAAGATGGAGTGGTTACACAGTCACAGACAAACGCAGTCCAATCTAATGTAGTCACGACATCGCAGAAAAAAGTCGATACTAATGCTACTACAGATAAAGCAGTTTTGTTCACAAGTTCACGTTCAAGCCATGTGAATAACTTGACGACAGGACTACCCAACCTTGACACATTTGAACCTGAATCCTCCACAAAAGGAAATTATTCAACCGCCAGTGTAACTTCAGATGGCAGGAAAATGGGTGAAATCGAAAAGTTCAAGAAGACAGCTATCCCTGACGCTAATGATGACAGTAGCAAAACTCCCCAGCTGAACAATAGTCATATTGGAGACAACGACAGTAATTCTGCAAAAGTAAACTATTCTCAGACAGTTGATCATGTTCCTGGTACAAACGGATCAATAAAATTTGGGAGTTTGATTGACAAAATATTTGAAAAAGTAAAAATTAACGCAAACAGGAACAGAAGTACTTCAACTATCAAAGTAACTACAGATACTGTACAAGAGACCTCGGAAATGCCAATTATAAGACACTGCGACAGCGAAGTAGGCGGATATGAAAAACTCAAAGGACAGTGTATTACGACAACTCCGAGCAGTGGAGGAAAAGCAAACATTGATTTTGCAAATAAAGTGAAAGAGGTTCAGTTCCAGGTCAAGGTCCAGGTGTCACCGGATATAAACATGGTAAGTGACCACTACATGAGAACTCGTATCGGGCAATGTCGAAGGTCTTTACGTCCAAAAATTCACCCATACCTTATAATCTGGTAAAGTATTTATATAGCTTTGAAAAACGTTTGAAACGGAAATACTTTTTTCTGCGTTTTATGGGCACGTACAAATATGGATTTAGCCATGTTCTTGCTGCACTAATCCCTTCAATATAGTATTTGATGATGTTCCGCATGCTTATATGACGAATGTGTGATTTTCATGACATGATTTACTATATACGTAACAGTAATGCACAGAGATATTCAATTCAATGTTGCCAAGTGATATGTTGCTGCTTAACTGCTGAACATTATATATATGAAAGAATTAGCAGTGGAAAGGCTGTGATGAAAAATAAACGTTCCTCAAAAGTGTTTGGTGTAAATTACACTGCCAATTTTAATTCATATATATATATACGCTTTTGGTGATTTAGATACCACCATGGCGAGGTGACCCGGATCTTATTCCATTCGGCGAAAATCAAGGGTTATTCGACATCCTACTTAACACCTCAAGTCAGTTGGCAGAACTTCAAGAGACTACAGAAGTTACAAACACCACTTTCCAGGTAACATATACATTTCTTGTTAACTCAAATTTGATTGGTTACATGTTTATGTGGTGTTAAACCGCCCCTTTTTTATCCTTTTTTTTACCTTATAAACCATCAAAAGTGGCTACTTTCTAGCTTAGTATATCTGATAAACTGTTACTTACTTACTTACTTACTTACTTACTTACTTACTTACTTACTCTGATTGGGAGGACTTGTATAACGTGATATTCTTGAACCACGCCTTGTTATGTGTGTTCATTCAATTCGCTGTCTAACGGCCTTTGAACGTAGAAATATAGCAGAAATGTGAGGCATATTGTAATAAAATCTTTCCTCTGTTAATGTTTTGTTGGTAGTAACTGCAAAGCTGATCAGCGCCTTTGTTTTCGCTACATAGATAATGCATATATCTAAAATTTGAACCTTCTAACCTGCTCCTTTGACCTTATAAACTGTTTTATGTCGGACCTGGTCGGAATCCCAAATTGTTGGTTTTCTCATGCTCAAATACGTTTCGTCTATTGTCTTGCTGTTTCAGACTCTTGCTGAAACAATTGAGAATGTAGTCACTCACGGCCGAATCCAGTATGCTTCTGACAAGATTAAGGTAATGCTTGGTAAATTGGTGCAGGTTGTTGTTTCTTTACTTTAATGTAATATTTTCGTTCGTCTTATAAAATTGTCTAGTTAAATAAAATATAAAAAATTAAAAAAAAATAATAAAATAAAACAAATAATAAAAAAAACCGTAAACGAACAACACAAACAATGATCAGGAGCAAACACAAACAGGAACCAAGACAGTCACCTAGAAACGCAATTCCCTATAGAAAATGAACTTTAGTTACTATAGGCTTTTGCAGAATCAAATAATCTTTTTCATTTTAAAAATTAGCATGATATTACAGCTTGAACGGCATTTTACATGTACAATTGATTTTAGGTCACACTGTTAAATGACATTATGGCGACTGCAGAAAGACTTGTCACCCAAGTTCTGTTTCCTTGCGAGAATCTATATATGAAGTCGGAGACGATGGGTAAATTACTTTATTAGACCATGCATTCATAAATTCATATAATCACATTATATTTGATAGAATATATAGAATATGTGCCAATTGATAAGCACAGTTAAAATGATAATTATCTTGTCAAATGCAGTGCAAAATACAATCAATTTATAACATAACATAACATAACATAAATTTTATTCATGACTTAAGCATAACAAGCTCATCGTCTTCACATACAATACAAATAAACTGTAACATGAGTTTTAAGCACAATTGAAACTAAGATATATAGTAAATTTACCAGTGCTGAAGAGAGTGGAAACCATATCCACACCATCTTCCGGTCTCAGTTTGCCATTTTTCACGGCATATGAAAATTTTATATGTAATCACCGTATAATACAAACAATAAGATGACCAATCTTTATGAAAGTGTTTATGACAGATACATGTATCCTATTCATATTGGTATTTACAATTCATTCATTCATATACATCATTAACTAACAGATTTCTTTCCTCAAACGCCTTAGATATATAAACAGCCAGGTTTTTAAGGGTTTTTCCCGTAGAATTTAAAAGCTGTATAAATTTCAACATACTAGGATTTGTACGATAATACCTTTTAATGTGTTGTAGTCGTGAAGTTTGGTAGCGAGGACAAATTAAAACAAAGTGATATTCGTCCTCAATATCATTTGTAGTACAAAATATACATTTTCTATTTTGCCTTGCAATATCATTATGTCGACCTTTTTCTATTGCAAGTCTATGCGATGACATACGAAGTTTCGAAATTGCATTTCTGTGCTTTTTATTATCAAGTGTTTTAAGATATTCAGCCAAATGGAAATCATCTTTTAGTTCTCTATACAAAGTCATTGATGAATAAGTATTTAGACCTACTCTTAATTCGACAAGAAAATTATCTATAAGTCTTCTTCTGAACAAAGGTATGAATATTTTTTGATCAACAGAACCAGAGGACCAATGGTCCTGTAAACGCTCACCTGAGATCAGCTGCATATACCAATAAACATGTTTGAATATTATGGTATTTAACTCCAGTGCAGGGGCAGATGAAGCACTTGGGCCATTTTCTTTTTTCAGAATCTTCAATATTCTGTCCATTTGCCAATTTCCTGTTGGCCTTTTCCTTCAAATGACATTTTAACAGTTTTCCCAATTCAGATGCATAGGCAACCCATGTTGACCTTGCCATAAACTTGGTCAAGGTCATCACAGGGTCATGATTTATATACACATTGGAGTACTTTAGCCATCGATGCCTCACGCCAAGTTTCCTTGAAATCAGTCTATTGGTTTCAGAGAAGATGATTTTTGATGGGTTTTTACCATATATGGGCATGGCGGCCATCTTGGTCATGTGACCTAGATTATTTATATATACATTGATTCCCCTATTCTATAGATGCTTCACATAAAATTTGGCTTTGTTTGGCCAAGCGGTTTCAGAGGAGAAGACGTTTGAATATTATGGAAATATACATGTATATTGCCCCGGGGTGGGGGCACATGAGCCCCTGGGGTCCAATTTTTTTCAGAATCATTAATATCCAGTCCTACTGCCCATTTCCTGCAAGACTTTCACTTTAAATGACATTTTAAAAGTTTTCCCCATTCAAATGCATTGGTGACCTATGTTGACCTTCCCGTAAAATAGGTCAAGGTCATCAGAGGGTCATGATTTATATACACATTGTAGTACTTGAGCCTCAATGCTTCGTGCCAAGTTTCGTTGAAATCGGTCAACCGGTTCTGGAGAAGAAGATTTTTGAAGGGTTTTTACCATATATAGGCATGGCGGCCATCTTGGTCATGTGACCTGGATTATTTATATACACATTGGTTCCCCCTTCCCATAGATGCTTCATGTAAAATTTGGCTTTGATTGGCCAAGCGGTTTCAGAGAAGAAGATGTTTGAATATTATGATAATATACATGTATATTGCCCCGGGGTGGGGGCGGATGAGCCCCTGGTGCCCAATTTTTTCAGAATCATTAATATTCAGTCCTACTGCTCATTTTCTGCAAGATTTTTCCTTTAAATGACAATTTAACAATTTTTCCCATTCAAATGCAAAGGCGACCTATGTTGACCTTGCAGTAAAATAGGTCAAGGTCACCGCAAGGTCATGATTTATATACACATTGTAGTACTTGAGTCATCAATGCTACATGCCAAGTTTGGTTGAAATCGGTCCAGTGGTTCCGGATAGAAGATTTTTGAAGGGTTTTTACCATATATGGGCATGGCGGCCATCTTGATCATGTGACCTGGATTATTTATATACACATTGGTTCCCCCTTCCCATAGATGCTTCATGTAAAATTTGGCTTTGATTGGCCAAGCTGTTTCAGAGTAGAAGATCTTTGAAAATTGTGGACGACGGACGGACGGACGACGGACGGACGGACGGACGACGGAGCATGGGTATACTATAAGCTCACCTTGTGAGCCTGACGGCTCAGGTGAGCTAAAAAGGGTAACGCCATACGTCTGCGAAACCGTTTCGCTCTAACAGGTTTTTGAGCTTTGTAAGCCATAAAATATTTCTGTCATCTCCTTGCATATCTGTTTCCATAGACATATATACTGCATTTAGAATGCAATTTCTTTTACATTTATGTAATAAGGAGAACCAGTATTTTACGATTCTTATATATCTTTCAATAACAAGAGGATATCGGCCTAGTTCGTTGTATACTGCATAATTATTCGTGGAAGTTTTGACATTTAACAAGTATTTGCAGAATTTTCTATGTACCCTTTCAATGTAATCGGCCTGCATGAACCCCCATATTTCTGACCCGTAATTCAACACAGATGCCACAGGGAATCAAACAAATTAAGACTTATGTTCACAGGTGCCTGTACTTTCTTTTAGAAGCTGCCATAACTGATGCAATGCTCTAAGCGCTTTTCCAGCGAGAGTTTTAGAATTTTGCATGAATGAACCACCGCTAGAGAACACAATTCCAAGATAAGTAAATTGGCTTACAATTTCTATTTCATGCCCTGCATAAAACCAGTGGTCATTATTACCAAGTACTCCCCCCTTTCTAAATACCACAATTTTGGTTTTCTCAACGTTCACTGTGAGATTCCATTTTTTACAATAAGATTCTAAGTTGTTTAGCTCATTTTGGAGTCCTTCGCGGGTTTCAGAGAACAAAACCGCGTCATCGGCAAAAAGAAGAATATATAGCTGCAATTGTTGTAAATTAATACCATCGTTCATGCCTTCTTGTAAATGGCTTTCAATATCATCTAAAAACAGCGAGAAAAGAAAGGGTGACATTATCTCCCCTTGTAATAACCCGACATCGCAGGTGTATAGATCCGATAGCGAGTTAAAACATTTAACTCTTAATTTAATATTTGCATATAAAGATTGTATTAGACTGAAAAGTTTGCCATCAATTCCACATTTGATCATTTTGTACTACATACTCAATCTCGAAATGGAGTCAAACGCCTTCCTGAGATCAATGAAGGCACAGTACAAGTTTTTATTTTCCAATAACTGGCGATCAATGAGAAATTTCAAAATAAACGCCGCATCGATAGTGCTCTGATTAGATTTAAATCCGAACTGTGCGTCTGAACTATTTCCTGTTAATTCTGCCCATAATTTTAGCCTTTCATTAAGAACGGAAGTGAAAAGTTTTGCGAAACAGCTCAATAAAGTTATGCCCCTGTAGTTATTCGGATCATCAATATCCCCTTTTTTATGAATGGGTACTATCAATCCTATAGCCCAGTTTTGCGGAAAAGTTTTGCTGTCCAAAATTTTGTTAAATAGTATAAAAAGAGGTTCTATCAAAATTTCTGCTGCATATTTGATATATTCATTGATCAAATTATCAATACCGCCTGATTTATTTGTATGAAGTCGTTTGATTGCGTCAAGTATTTCTTTTCGGCTAATTTGCTCATCTAATTCACAAAAAGTAGACTCCCGTTCATTTTGCTCAAAACCTTGCATATAATTTAACACTTCTTCGGGATTATTTTCGGCTATTTCTGAAGATAATTGTTTAAAATAGTCATAAAATTCATTTTCTGATAAATTAGTTTTTAGATTTGTATTTTTTCGTTTGAACAATTTCCAGAATTCTCTAGGCTTTTTCTTTCTTAAATCATTCACATTTTTGCATCCGTCACGTTTAAATTTTAACTTACATTTCCTGCAGTAATATTTATAATCTTTTCTAGCATCGAAAACTTTTTTACGGTTTTGCTCACTTTTCATCAAATTAAAATCTCTTATTGCTTCTTGTAGAAATTGCTTTTTTGATACACAATTTTCATCATACCATAACTGCCTCTCTTTCAAATCTGCACATTCAAATATTATGTCGTTTTTTACCTTAATGACCTTTTTAAAGAATGGATTAGCTCTGTCTGTGACAAAGGACGAAAACTTATCTATTATACAGTCTACCGACTCACTTTCTGCAACAATATTTTGCAATAAATTCACATCATTTTTCAAGATATTTACAAATTCATTTTTACAATTTTCATTCCATCTATATACATCCTTAAATTTTTCGGTTACCTCCCCTGACCTTTGCATTAAAATTTTAATCGAAAATGAAACCGGTGCATGGTTCGAGAACTCATTGTAATCATGAACAGTTACATTCGTAAATGCTCCGAAATTTTTGCTATGCGTTAAAATATAGTCAATCAAGCTTTCGCCGTTATGTGTGTAGCACGTCATTTTATCGGTGTGTCATTTTATAGGCATATTTCACATTCTTTACAAGGAATTGTTCATATCCTTATTGTGATGGATGAGGTTTCGTTCGTCTAGCTGACAATATGTTTTCGCTTAGTTGTAAATGACTCCAACAAACCAATTTTAAAGTAAGCTGGAATGTCAAAATAACTTCATCAATTTATTTTCAGAGGTCGAATCGAAACTAATTAATGTGGATAGTGACAATAATGAGTCCTATATTCCAATCAGAGAAACTAGAAGGCAGTCGGTCAAACTGTCAAAGACAATATTTAAGGTTGACAAAGGTAGGACCATGCTACGGTATTTCCTTTGCATATAGCTTCACAAAATACTTAGAATAAATCAAGATGAAAAGGCAGAGCATATATGTGATACATCTGAGAAGCCAAATAGGGAGATTTACCTTTCGAAATAGGGAGAATGGTTAAACAAAGAAGGAAATTCTTGATTTGATTTCAAATGGGGAGATCTCAAATTTGAAATAGGGAGATGTATAAGTTATACAGGGAACACTTTTGAAGAAATTCCAAATAGGGAGATTTGCTAAAAATAGAGAGATCCCTCTGAAATAGAGAGATATCACGTGTGTCAGGCAGAGGTCAGTTATAGATATCATTAAACCTCACAATTCAATTCAGTTAGTGAGAAGTAATTTGTTCTCAATATTTTAATTGAACATAGAGTACAAGAAACAAGCAATCGCAGACATTCATCACATAAACATTATTTGTAAACCCTATACTTCTGCATATAAGATTATAAGAATCTTATACGGGGTTCTGTTCTAGATGGAAGTTTCCAACCCAAGGGATGACCGTGCTGAGCGGAACCGAGGCTCCGCCGAGGTTCCGCTCAGCACGGTCACCCCGAGGGTTGGAAACCTCCATCTAGAACAGAACACCATATTAGATTTTTTCTTGCACAACAACCCCCAAAATCTGGTTTATTTCAAGGTTTTGCGTAATTAGCCTGGGTGAAAACACCTGGGTGAGATGCAATTTTATCACCCAGGCAATAAGTGTGGCAATTTCTGTCTGGTGTGCAAGAATTTCTCATCTTTCAGTTGTGAACGTCTGGATGTTTACATATGTACGTGCGTTTATAGTTATGCAAAGTATCATGAAAAAATATTAAGTAACGGCTCTCAATTTTTGAACATTCTTCTTTCTAGATACTCGTGTTTCGACGATTGAGTATAAAAACCTTGATGCAATAATGACGTCAAAAGACTCCGATATTGGCAGTAACATTCTGTCAGTTTCTATCCAGCAAATTGTTGGAAACATAACAAAGACTGTAGGTATAAGAGATACACAGGGTGCCATTATCCTGGTGCTGAAGACATCAATACATCCGGTGAGTATATACTTCTTTTTATTAAATCAACTTTGGTGAGTAATCTGAGCTTGTTTAATTAATCAATTTTGATTCAATTTTAAACTCCGTACTTTGATTATTCCTTGCTTCTTTTATAATCCATCACTATATGAAAACAGTTTTACAAAGCATTTCTAACACAGCCAAACAAAACATAGATTGTAAAGGAATGAATGATTTTCATGCTAGGTGCTTTACATCAGAACCCATTTACATAAGGTTCACAAAAAGAGAATAAAAAAAGGCTATTTTAAAGTTAAGAATTTATTTTTGTGGGCCCTTCCTGATGAATTTCTATGGGCAATATTCATATGAGTAATGTTATTGTATCACATTTCATAGAAACTCCTAGTATAAAAAATCAAACTTTGTGACACCTTTACTTTATGCTGCCTAAGGATAAGAAAGAGCATTCACGCATATGTACGTTTTGGGACTTCGAATTAAGGTAACTAATCAGACTTTCTTCGAATTTCGTTCATCCTTTATTAGCGTCTCTTGAAGGACACTGAGCTATGCTATTGAGCTCCAACATGATCTTGGGATATGCTTTGTCACAGTCGTAATATAAAAGGTTTTAAAAGGCAAGCGTGTATCATGTATTAAACTAGGTGTTTCATGATAATTGTGTTCATTGCGTTAGAGCTTTGTTTTTCTAGCCTTTAAAACGAATCTTTTTAATTGTAATAAATTGTTTGTGTAGAAAAATATTGTGTAGATATATATATTTCAGAATGACACTTATATATAATTTTCTTACTTTTTCAAAATTAGCGCTGAAAAAAGAAACAATCTTATATAAATGAATTGATCATTGGTATTCCATGCAGGAATTGGTCATCATCAGGTTGTGAATTGTTGGACCAGAATGCTACCCACACAACATGTTCCTGTGACCATCTTACAAACTTTGCCGTCCTTGTTATGTACATGGATGATGACAAGGTATGCATCTAGTCATTGACCTATTTCATAGTAATTGTTTTATCGTGAGTTTTTAATTATGTCTATTTCGCACACTCGAATAGTAATAAGGTTAATAAAATATGATAAATAATTATATGGAAGGCAGGGTGGGTGTCAAAGTCAAACACAAAACTTGCGCCAGTCATCATTAGAAAAAAATCACTGTGGCTATCAGTTTTAATCATTGGTATACAGTTTCAACCATCTTAATTTCAAATAGAACCCATGCTATATGTTCATCATTTTCCCAGTTTCGTTCAATTAGAGAAATTAAACAAACATTGCTATCTCCATTTTTATTTTCCAGATTTCCGTGCAAAGCCAACAAGTTTTGCTGACATTAACAACAGTTGGGTGTAGCATCTCCATTGCCTGTTTGGCCATGACATTGATAGCATTTGCTTATCTAAGGTATGCCTCTTTTTGCTTTATATTTATTACGTCTACATGAAGGCACAATTTAGTCATACAACCTATTCGTTGTTTTGAACAGCAAATCTTTCATTTGGTAGGTTGTACGCAGAAAGTAATGTCTTTTCCTTTTTAATCCTAATGACAAAATTTGATTTACACTAGGCCAGTGTAGGCCAATTTTACACTAAAATGGATTCGCGATTCTTGGTTTATTTCATATCAAAAGTTAAATGAAAGCTCTACGTGATAAGAACCTCAGCGTTAATGTTTTTATTTCACTATCAAAATAGGTTTCGCCTAAATACTTAGTATGTCTGTTAGAGTTGTGTGGTCCGTTTCAGGATGTTAAGCAATGAGAAGATCCTGATTCACTTTAATCTATCACTAGCCCTGGTCTTGGCGCAGATTGTCTTTGTGTCATCCAGTGATGCACATTCCAACCCGGTAGGCTATTTTACCAGCACTTTTCTTTTTTCCGGCTATGTTTGAATCAATTTATGCGTCAAAGTCATGAGGATTCTATTTCAAGTCATAGTATATTTACTATTCAACAATGACTTTCATTCTTGCATTCTTATGTTTATATGCCTCTGTGCTCTGCTCCATTGCAATTAATAACAACTGTTAAGACATTTGTAATGTTCTAGTTAGTATCTATTAGTTGTATTCAATCCTCTTTCTCCTTAAGCTCAGTAAATTTATGGAAATTATGTACAAACTATGAACGTATAATTTAGACAACCTATATTGTATTTTTGATACCGATGCCACTTATGAGCCTTATACTAATTTTCAAACGTTCCAGATTGCATGTAAAGTGGTGGCCATACTACTACATTTCTTCTTCATGGCGTCGTTCACGTGGATGCTGGTGGAGGGTGTGGCGCTTTATCTTCTCTGCACGAAAGGCTTTATGAACCATAGGGACATGCGCATCAAGTATTTCCTGTTGGGCTGGGGAATCCCAATTGTGATTGTTCTGGTATCGCTTGCTGCAAAGTTCCCGGACTACGGCCACGGGCCACAATATAGGTATCTACATTCCTCTGTATCACCGTAAGCATGTTCTGATGGCAGATAAACTTCTTTTCTGTCTTTATTAGTTTGTTTCGAACATCAGTTTGGGCTACGTAGTTTTCGTTAGTTCGAACACGTAGACATCGTAATTTTAACTACTACACAGTATTCGCGACTGGCCGAATTGCTGTTAATAATTTTAGAGTTTCAATATTTAGTTGATAAGTTTTCATGCAAGCCCTCTAAGCCTTTTGACCCGCTATGCATTCAGACTAGTTTGTACGCCCTTTTTTCTTCATTAGGGTTGGAATGTCAAAGTTGCCATTGTGTCATTTCATGAAACATACAACGGATGTTGTTATTTTTCTTTTTAAGCTGCTGGCTGTCAGTTCAAGACGGGCTGATTTGGGCATTTCTTGGACCTATGTTGGCAATTGTTGTGGTTTGTATGACTTAATCATATGATCTACCATTCGGAGTACATAAATTTTCGATGGAATTCTCTTGAAAGATATTAAATTGCTGTATTATTCTAATATCTAAATAATGATGTTGAATTTTAATGCATGAAAATGTAAATCATAAACAGGCAACAATGTTGGAGAAAGTCTGAAGGAGCACTCAAAAATTAAACAAGTGTTACATTCATAGAACTATGATCACCACTAAACATGTATTTGTTTTACTTATACACATAAGCGTATCATGATTAGATAAAGCTATTAAATTCGATATTGAAACAGGCACCACAACAGTATGTTAGTGTATTTTCAGTTATGTAAACCTTTCAGCTGAATATGTTCGTAATGGGATTGGTAGTGAGAAAGTTCTTGACACTAAAGGCAGTTGCACAGAAAACAGAAGTGGCAAAATTGAGGTATGAGTCGAATGCACATTTGTTCTGTTTTATGCTGGAAGAAAACTATAATACTAGTTAGCAACGCTAATGTTGACCATGTAGACTAAACAAATGTAAACGTTTCACATTTGATGAACATTTTAAGTAATGTGTCGAATATGATTTTACAGTTATATATAAATTTTGTAAACGATGGAAATTTATTCAGGACAAACCAAGGAGCAATGATCACGTTACTGCATCTTTTTGGACTGACCTGGCTACTGAGTTTATTGGTGCCCTTCAGGATAGTGTTTCATATCTCACCAACTTCATATTTTCAGTAGTCTCCATTAATAACAAAACCTTATTGTATATCTCTTATCCATGGAAAGCCTGAGAGCTAGCCTATGATGACGTTAAGTACTGCATCTCCTGGGACTGACATGACTGCTGAGTTAACGGATGCCCTAGCTTCAGCGTTTCATATCTCATCAACTTCATACTTATTCTGTAGTTTCCATGATTAAATATACCTTATTGTACATCTGTAATCCAGGGGAAGCCTGATGACCCTAATGACTCTTCTGCCTCTCATTGGACTGACCTAGCTACAATGTTTATAGGTGCCCTTTTGTGCTTTGTTTCATAACTTTCTCATTAACTATAATACATGTACATTATGGTATATTTCTTATCCAGGGGAAGCCTCAGGGCCATGATGACGCTATTGCCACTTCTTGGACTAACGTGGTTGCTTAGTTTATTGGTGCCATTCAGTGTGGTGTTCCACTACTTCTTTGTTATCATCAATACACTGCAGGTACATGGGTCTTCAATAGCATAGTACTTATATTTTTGTTGTTTGCTACACTGTATCAAGCCTTTGTGATAAAAATCATCTCTTATAAATACCGTATTTTGCTTAACATTTCAGACATGTGTTAAACCTTTGTTAAACATTGTGCATGATATGGACAATGCGTAGCCTATTCTGATTGCTATTTCTATCTCTGAAACGACGCCTAGAAGGTAGAAAAGAGTACATGATTTAACCAAAACACAAATTTTAAGTATGTTAATTATATTTTCGATTTGATCCTTTTAGATCAGCGAGGAAGTTCTGAGAAATCAGAAATGTATTATCGGTTTAGATTCATTTTCTATGCATTTGGCTCCATTTGGTTAAAACTATTCTTTGTATAGACTAAACTGTTGAAAGTTTCAAAAATTAGTAATTCTTTCAAAATCTAAGGGTCACTGACGTGGCTTATGTAGCCGAAACCGCGGTGTAGTAAATCACCATTCTCGTCAATATGTTCACTGCTCTTAAGAGATCTAAGTTCTGATGTTTATACATAATATACTTTATTTACAGGGGATTTGTATCTTTTTCCTCCACTGCATTTGTAATGACGAGGTGAGCAACTTGCAAGTTTCTCTTTGTTTCATTAGTAAAATGTTGGTTAAATAAAAAAAAAATAAATAAAATATATATTTTATCAATAACTTCGTACATGTGTGTAGGTATAATAAATTGTATTTATTTTATCTGGCTTATTTAAAATGGCTCCTTCACCTAACTGAACGGTACTGTCCATGCAAGATTTGAACCATTAACAATATGTTAAGAAATGAAGCAGATGATCATGTTCTACTACTACTTATAATAATAATAATAAATTGATATAAAATGGTCATTTATTTTCAATATTTCAGTTACGTAGAAAGTTCCAGGCCAAGAGGCGTCGCTGGTCCTCTCCGACTGGCTCTGATTCTGATACACGATACACTGCCAGGAAGAAAACTGGAGTATAACATTTGTATAATTATTGTTTATCATACTCAGTATTTTTTATCACAAAATAAAAGAATACTCATCTGATACACGTTACACTGTTAGGTAGACTGGAATATAACATTTGTATAATTATCATATGATTTTTGTTTCTCATATTTTGTTCTTTGAATGCTTAGCAAATACTATACATTAATATAAAGAAGGAAAAATAATCAACGAAAAACGAGTCAAACCAGAAACAGGGTGCATCTTATTTGCAAGCACTTCATGTTTAATACTTGTAAATTTGGCATTTTCCCATCATAAGAAGTAGCTGTGTTTCTACTAACATGTCGAGAAATGGTGCGTCCGGAATGCCATAAAACGGTTGTTATTGTTATTGATGAAAACGGAACATATGATAATATTACGTTGACTATAAAATCTATCCTCATAGTCATTTAAGTTCCAATTCTTTAAACGGCAAACAAATGCTGTTTTAAAAGAGACATTTAGCAATTATGCGTTTTGGTCATCTAGCTGTCCATTTTTCTGTTAAAGTCCAAGGTTTGTAAATCTGAACCAAAAAGTAATTTCAGTTTATACTTCTTTCTAAATGTCAATAGAATTTACAGGGTATGCGCAAAATACTAGTATCAAGGGCTATTATATACGTAATGAAACTGAAAGAACAATAGCTAAATTCTCTGAGCATAAAGACAAAGCTTTTGTACAAGTCAGTTGTCACGCCGTATCCCGATTCATTTCAACGCCTTGCAAGCCTACCTTAACCTTGACAGAAACTAACATATATACCTTATCTGATTCCACAATAAAATTTATTTTCAGAGCTATGGTGATAGTGCCATAGCCATGTCAAGATCTTCTGAATACGGTATAGTATTTTATATGAGCCGCCGCATGGGAAAACCAATAATCTGCATAGGCGAAAACAAAGACGCAGATCAGCTTCGCAGTAACTGCGAAGCTGATCAGCGCCTTTGTTTTCGCTACTCAGATAGTACAGTTCCTCTTCTACTTAAATCGGAAATTTCAAGCTTCTAGCTCTTTTCTATGACTGTACAGGTCGGTTTGTCGGACCTGGTCGGAAACCACATTGTTGGCTTTCCCACGAGACGGCTCATTTATATATTGTTCTTGGTCATTTCTTAATTCGTCTTTGCCATACTGGTAAAGACTGATAACTCTGCCATTCTAGTAAGTCTGACCCATATGAGAATAAACTGGAAAACATCAGTAAGTACCAGACACTTTTACAATCCATTTAAACATCAGGTGTAACGTATCACTTTATACCAGTTTATCTGTTGACTGGAAAATCAAATTCTTCACATCTTTGCTAATATGCTCATATGTACACATATGATATATTGTAAACAATTTCGTTCACCTTCACCATTCACCATACCATCTCTCTGCATATTTTTAAAATTTCTGCTTGGGCCTTTTCGCACATTTCAAACCAGCATTACTCGAGAATATGATAATATGTTTGCTTTATCTTTTTTGTCTTTTTCAGCAGCAAGAAAATATGCATGGACAGAAGAATCTATCAACAATCTGGCAGACATTGACCACCACCATGACTTTGAAAGTTTTCGTCATCATAGGGAAAATCCTTTGTTTGACTAGTATGCATGTATTCGAACAATATGAACTCTGACATCATTCTATTCAACAAAGAATTAATATTTTGACAAGGATTGGCATTCCGGTTTTTGTCTCATACAAAAAATGAAAGTCTATTTTCCCAGTATCGTTCAGTATCTACAGTTAAGATATACTTAGTCAACTTAGAGGACAGTTTAGTCTTACCAAAAGTGAAAAATGACATTCACTCGCGTTTCTGCTTTCTTATGATTGTGCCAGTTGAGCTGAGCTAGTGCCTTACTTCATTATTTTTCTCATGTTTAAAGTGGCATTTTGTCATACATTCACATTCATTGGTCAACGCGCATTTCACGTTTTCATGTTTTCTAGCCATAAAATGCTCACTTATCACCTAATTCATTTTTTCACATTGGACCAAACCGAATCTCATTATTTATGAGGCCCTCCCAGGGGTTTTGGGGATTCAGGGAGAAGGGCTATTTATTTTCAGGGATTAGGGGAGAAGGGCCATTTATTTTCAGGGATTTGGGGAGCTTTTGGAGTTTTAGGGAGCAGGGAGCAGGGGGCTGAGGAAAAACATTTTAGGGAGCTGGGGAGAAAGGTCATTTTTCTTTCAGGGAGCAGGGAGCAAAGACCCCCCCTGGGAGGGCCTCATTTATCTCATGTTTTGTGCCACTGTATCGTTTTCATCTTGGTTCATTAGCTGCATGTTCAGTTATTATCACTATATCTGTGTTGCCTTGCGTTTTCACGACGCATTATAATCATCAGGAAAACATATCCGTGTAATGTGTACCCCCTTGAACCCTACTTTTATACAGCAAAACTGGGGTATGCAGGGATATACCTATTTTTCTTACTTTTGCTCCAAAACATAGATTGTGGGTACTCGTTAGAACCGCCTCGCTGAGGCGGTTCTAACGTGTACCCACAATCTATGTTTTGAGCTTTCGTAATGCGTTTCTGCTTTCTTATGATTGTGTCATCTGAGTTAAGCTAGTGCCATACTTCACTATTTTTCTCATGTTTAAAGTGGCATTTTGTCATACATTCACATTCATTGGTCAACGCGCATCACGTTTTCATGTTTTCTAGCCATAAAATTCTTACTTATCACCTCATTCATTTTTTCACGTTGGACCAAACCGAATCTCATAATTTATCTCATGTTTTGTGCCACTGTAATAATTGAGCCGCATCGTGAGAAAACCGGATTTTTGCCTAGGCGAAAACAAAGGCGCAGATCAGCTTCGCGGTAACCGCGAAGCTGATCAGCGCCTTTGTTTTCGCTACACGGATAGTATATTTCCTCTTCTTCTTAAATCCGAAATTTCAAGCTTCTAGCCTGCTTCTGAGCTTGTACAGCCCGGTTTGTGTCGGACCTGGTCGGAAATCCCGAAGACCGGTTTTCTCGCGTCGCGGCTCGTATCGTTTTCATCTTGGTTCATTAGCTGCATGTTCAGTTATTATCACTATATCTGTGTAGCCTTGCGTTTTCACGACGCATTATAATCATCAGGAAAACATATCCGTGTTATGTGTACCCCCTTGAACCCCACTTTTATATAGCAAAACTGGGGTATGCAGGGGTATACCTATTTTTCTTACTTTTGCTCCAAAACATAGATTGTGGGTACTCGTTAGAACCGCCTCGCTGAGGCGGTTCTAACGTGTACCCACAATCTATGTTTTGAGCAAAAATAAGAAAAATATTTTTAAAAATCCAATGAAATTTTCAATTTTTACAGGTGAAAAAAACCTCTGTATATTGCATGGGCAAGTTTTCATAATGTCGTAGATATACTTCAGGCTTCAAAGGATCAGTTTAGTATGCACTGGTATTGGCATTATATACGTAGAAATATTTTTCAAAATTCCAAAAGGCCAACTTAAAGGCTTACGATATGTTTTCTTGGTATATGAGATAAGATAAGATAAGTTTATTTTATTCAAATAGCAATAGGCCATTCTGGCCCCTGTGCCCTGTTGTTTACAAAATAAACATGCATGAATATGGCAAACAGTGTGGTTATACAAATGAAAAGATACAAAATATACATCTAGATAATAGCAATCTTAGATTATAACATTTTAAACTGTATATAAACATGACAGCAGTAACGATAATGATGGAGAGATTGCCAATGCCGCTACGATGGCGACTTAATATTCACAAAAATACTATAAGTTTGTATATAATTTACACAAAATACTATTGGTTTGTATATAGGTTACGGTTTCTCTCTTCAAATGCTTTGAAAATAAATGTTGCTAAATTTCTTGTTTGATTTTTGTTATTTACAAGACATCAATTCTACAAGTTTAAACATGCTTAGTCTAGTGTAGTAATACCTTTTAATATAAAGTGTTCTGATATTCGAATATAATGGGCATTCCAAAATAAAATGATATTCGTCTTCTAGTGTATAACAGTATTTACATTTTCGGTCTTCAATAGGAGTTCTTACATGTCTTGTCCATCTGCCTATTTCAATTTCTAACCTATGTGATGATGTACGCAGTTTGCTTAAAGCTACTCTAAAACGAACTGTTATAAGATCTAAGTAAGGGTTAAATTCAAAATTTAAAATGCTTTTGTAAAATATTGCTCTAGACGACTGATTTAGTTCTTCATTCCATTTTTGTATGAAATTATCTCTTAAGCGTTGTTTAGCAAGTGTCAAAAATATATCAATATCACCAACATTCTGTTGCAATCATACTTGATAAAATCCTAAAATTGATAATGACTTCTTTACTAAAAGAGCCCAATTTTGGTTACGATCGTCTCGTTCTATGTCTGTTAGAATTGTTTGATATATACACTTAATAAATTTATGTTCTTCAGTATTTACTATTTTTAACCAATATTTATGTATAATAAACAACCTTCTAGTTTGAAAATTAATTCTTCCCAATTCCCCGTAGATGAAATTATTTTGTGTAGTCATTTTTGCTCCCAATAACTTTTTGCAAAATTGAAAATTTGGAGATGAACTCGTTCAATATGATTTGCTTTAAAAATTCCCATACTTCTGCAGCATAGTTTAAAATTGGAGATACTTGTTTGTCAAATAGTTCTAATGTATGTTTTCGTGATATATTAGTAAATTTATAGAGATAACTATTTAGCTTAAAGATCGCCTTTTGAGCTTGGCCCGCAATGGTGATTTGGGTATATATGTACCTAAGTGAGTATTAGTATTATAGAGATAACTATTTCATGTATTTAGCTTAAAGATCGCCTTTTGAGCTTGGCCTGCAAGGGTAATTTGGGTATATATGTACCTAAGAGAGGCCCCCAGGGGGGGGGGTCTTTGCTCCCTGCTCCCTGAAAGAAAAATGACCTTTCTCCCCAGCTCCCTAAAATGGTTTTCCTCAACCCCCTGCTCTCTGCTCCATAAAACTCCAAAAAGTTATGCTTTCTCCCCAAATCCCTGAAAATAAATGACTTCTCCCCAAATCCCTGAAAATAAATAGCCCTTCTCCCTGAATCCCCAAAACCCCGGGGAGGGCCCCCTATTTTTCCCACTCCTCGGTTTATGGAGTGGGATTATCTTTCTGATTGAGCCATTTCCTGATCATTGCCTAATTGTACCTTTTTAAATCAAGCCAAAATGACGTTATTACATCATGCTTGTAGTTTATGAATAAATTTTTCACAAAACTTAATGTGCGTTGTCATAGTGTTTACAGAAACAGATTAGACTTCTACACAACATTGTGGATATCCGAAATGTGCTTAAAATGTAGACAACCTAGTAAACAGGCTATGCTTATATGTATGGATGGTTTGACTTTACAAAAGGTAGGCTCAGACCTGTAAACGATTAAGCAGTAATCATGATAATTAGCTTTGCCTGGAGGCACAAGCAGCCGATCTACTTCTCACAGCCCAAACTTATAGGCGGGGTCCCGAAAGAGTCGGTAAGTACAGAAGATAAAATCTGGCATACAGTCCCACTAGGGCACATAAGAAGGTTACATACAATTTGGAAAACTTGTACTTTATTTGAATGTGTATATATATGACGTTTTCATTACATCACATTATAAAGGGATAAAAGCATCACATACGATTATGTGGTCCTATTTCAAAGATTACTTATGGAGTGACGCCGACTTACTGTATTGAGCATTCAGTTAAATTGCAAACGTTCACATTTTAAATGATAAACCAGCAATTCTAGAATTGTCGAATTTTCCGCAGCCTGATTTCAGAGTAATTGTCATCCATACATAGCGTAGCACATAATACGAAAACCTCTCTGCATTGTAACATTAAACATAATATATTTACATTTTTATATCAATCGCCCTACAGGGCCCTAACCTCACCCTCATCTTCTGCAGTGGATCACAACACGGTCCTCGTGGTGACTAACTAGTCAATAAATCATCAAGGACAAACGAATTAATCATGATAATCACCTTGATGAATCAAAAACGAGGGCTCAACAGATTCAGTAAGCTGCCCGACGATCGAGATCCCTGGGCGCCGAAAAACTTACTGAAGCCCGGAGCAAAAGAAAAACACCAGTTGAACCCAGGTGGACCAAGCAACAGACATAAAGGCTCCGGCCCCAACCAACTAACATGAATAGCTTTATGTCGGGGCAATCATAGAGTCTGACGCCCGACCCACTGGCGGGTGTGCAATTAAAGAAGGCAGCAAAGTTATCAACCATGATTGGGTTAAAAACTAAGCATGCAGACTGTCGCATAACATTCAAGTTATAACCTATTCGTCTGTAACGAGTTATGATTTTTCTGAATTGAAAAGAAAAATCATTCCTTCCTATAAGTTTCTTAAATTTGTAAACCAAGTCACCATAAAATTCTGGTTCCGAAAGGCCCTCACGTAAAAGCGTCTTTAGACCAACATTAAATTTGGAAATCAACACAAAATTTAGAAAATGTTTTTCGAAGTTTATGATCCCGATAGCCCTGATGGAGAAGTTTGGCTGTTAAACATTTATTTCGCGCATTGAAGTCCGCTACATGATTGCAGAAAAACTTAAGTTGTTTTAATGTCTCCGAGAAGCTCTTCGGGCTTCACAGACATTGAAACAGCCTAATGGTTATCATCAGCCAGTGAAAGCTAAAATCTGAATTTAAATCCTTAAATAATTAAAAAGATAATAAAGATTGTTCAGTGTCTGGTCCATTGAAAGCAAGAAATAACACTCGTTACTAAGTTTTATTCGGAGTAGGCTAATTTTTTGTTGTCAGTTTTGTGCTTTAAAGTCCCAGTCGAAAATTATTCAGTGATACAACCGGATCCCAATTGTGGTCGAACCCCCACCCCCTTTGATCTACCCCCCACCCCTTTGCTCTCTTGATCCAAAGTAAAAAGCTTTACCCATAAGCTAAGGCGCTCCACCCTGTGCAGACTCTGATGGTCTATCACGCAAACAGTAGTTGTGTTCCTCATCTATAAGTTGACATACTGTAATGCCTATCATTGCAACACTAGGTTCAGTCGAACAATAAACGTTTTCATCGACGTTCTTAATAGCAAAGTGCTCTTCGTACGCATTTGACATGTTCAAGCCTTCAGACGGTTCACCAGAAATAGTATATGTCGAAATATCAGGGCTTTGTTCTTCTTCTTTGATATTGATGTTATCCACCATATGAAAGTCGTCTATACATGGCTCAACTTTAACACCTCCACCTTTCGATAAACTCTGAATGGTCGAACTGTTATCATCTATACTTTCGTTGACGTGAGGCTTATCTGGGTACACAGGTAATTTGACGAGCTCTCTAGGTGGTTTTAAAGAGCTGGGAGCCCGGCTTTCAGATGTATTGTGGTCTTTATCACCAATGTTGTTCTTATAGCCACCCGTGATACATGTAGCTTCGTTGCTATACACCCCTTCTCTTAATAAACTGAATTGGGTCGAACCATCTCCAGTTTTGACATCAGACGTCGTATCTGATTGTCTGTTTAATATTGCATTGTCACCAACTTCCATCGGATCAAAATCAGTTGGTTTAGGCTCATTCGTTTTCGTATTTATAATTTCATCTTCTTCCAGCGAATTATCATCTTGCATGGAATCAGTGTGCTTTAATTGCATATGACATTGAAAATTTTTATATGTTTTATAGAAACATCCACAGATGGAGCAATAATATATTTTAGCCTGTTTCTCTGAACTGTGCTTTAATTGCATATGACATTGAAGACTTTTATATGTTTTATAGAAACATCCACAGATGGAGCAATAATATATTTTAGCCTGTTTCTCTGAACTGTCGTCTTGAATATGAAGATTGTGGTTTGACTGCCTATGACTTTTAAGGTCAACATATGTTTTATAGAAACGACCACATATGCTACAGTAATATCGCCTGGCTTCAGCCAGGGAATAGTCACCACGAAGAGGAATATTGTGGATAAAGTATATATGAGATTCAAGACTTGCACATGATTTACAGATGCTTCCACAAAAATCACAAATAAATCTTGGATCTGCATTATCCAATACTCGTGTAAGGCATCTTTTATCTTTCTGTTCAAGGGCTTCATTTCGATTTACAACCAAAGGTGTATCAGATGACGTGGACTGAATGTCTTTATGTCTAGCGAATTCCACTGAAAGGTCACCATAAGGAGGCATATTATGTTTATAATGTTTATGATATTTAAGACTGTTAAATGTTTTACAGAAAAATCCGCAAACACGGCAGTTATACCCACTGGGTTCTTCCAATAAATCGACGTCTTGTATAGGGATATTGTGAATATAATGTCTATGACGTTTAAATGTATCATACAATTTAAAGAAACAACCACAATCTTCACATCCATATTCTATGACTTCAATATCTGATGTTCGTGTCAAGAAAGTATTGTTGTTCTGCTCAATGGATTCACTTCGATTAAGAACCAATGTTTCACTAGAGGCCGTAGATTGAACTTCCCTGAGTGTACTATCAATACAGTAATTGTGTCTTTCAGCAGAAGTTTCGGTGACCTTTTCATTTTGTTTTGCGGTTTCTCTGACAGTCGCCCATTCAATACCAAGAAACTTTGTTTTATCAAAGATGTTTGTCTTTTCACTCTCAGGCGCATGAAAATCGCCAATCATTATATGATCTCCAATAGTTTTCATTTGAGGACATCCATTTGCAGTATTTATGTTTTCAACAACCATAGCAGAATCAGGATAATTCTGTCTTTTGCCAGAAGAGCTTTGATTTTCAGTCTGTCCTTCATAACAAACAGGCACCAGAACTTTATCTATTAGTTCCTTGTCTTTCTTTTTATCCACAGAATTTGCCGGTACATCCACATGGTTTCTCTGATTTTCAGGTTGTTCCATAGATGTAGAAGGTTCCTTTCTTATAGTTGTTGCAGTCCCGATCTTTGTACCTGAGGGGGCTTTCTCGTCTTCCCATAAACTGTCGTGTTGAATAGGAACTTTGTGATGTACATAATGTAATTGTTCACGACGTTGATGCCTGGTATTTGATTTAAAAATAGCGTTTCTAGAAATGTTGTTGTAATATCGTTTTGTTTTATATGAATTTCTAGTTAGCAATGCTGTGTGAGTCTCCATCTGTGTCATCTGTGCAGCAGCACAACGTTTAGTATTTGGTTTACCTGAAAAATATGAAGCTAAATTAAAAAGGTACAGGTAGGCAATGATCAGGGAAAGGCGCAATCAGAAAGAAATTCCCACTCCAAAAACCGAGGTGGGAAAACTAAATTGACAATTAGGCACATACTTAGAAAACCTATAAGCCGATGGAGCAGCTATTTCCCAAAAGGCGGCCAATTAGTTACCTGAACTTAAATAAAAATATGAAAAATATGAAAGCTAAATTAAGCAGTTTAAACTGTCGAATACTGCCAATCTAAATAAACTACATGCTCAAAAAAGGCCTGACAGCCTCAAGGTGTGTATTTGTCAGCCAACACATTCAAGAAACTTTCTGAAAGTTTTATTAGACATGGTTTGGGGATGATGCCATTACTTGGTAAACAATGGTTCTGACAAAAGAGTTTTTCAATAGTCAAACCAGAACTCTTGTGTTGCTATTGCAAGTCTGAGTTTCCATTTATAAACTAACAATAGAAAAGGTAGACATTGGATTTTTTAAGTCCCACCGGGGATACTGAAAATTCATTTATTTGATTTGTTGCTTTACATCCCAGTAAGCAGCTATGGTCAATTAGGTCATGTCGGAATGTTGCCCACATTTTAAGGGATGTCTACCCAGTTAGAAGCTTCAAGGCCAATAAATCATGTCTGTCTTTATTGACTAAGAAAATGATAATGATAGACAAATATAATCACATCCAACATGTCCAATATGGTAAAGTTCCTTGACACTAAATAGCAGTCAATATGGTAAAGGCACCTTGACAGTGATTATATTTTCTAGGATTTTACCTTCTACACCCTTGTAAGAGTGGCCTGACCACTAATTGCATGTATCTTTTAACTTACTCTGTTCACTGTTGTTGTGCTTCCGAGGAATAGCTGGAAGATGCAGTGTTGGCATCATTGTTTTAAGATGTAGATGTTTGGCGTTGAAGTGGAGTGAACAAATCTTCCAATGCTTAAATCTTGAAGTAGACTCCATGCCAATTTCTTCTTCTCTTCCACTGAGCCGTAGCCATTGATGACAAAGTGCATAGTCTGTATATGGCACTGCATAAAATTTTATGTCACTAGATTCACTGCCATCAAGTTGAAAGCTTTTACACCCCTTAACAATACATTTCAGAGGCATTGTGACTCCGAAGTGTTCGACCACTTGGTATCCTTTTCAGAATACTGTAGCACTGTATGAAAGAAAAGAATGTCATTCAAGAGAATGACTTATACTTTTCAAGAAGTTTTAGTTAAGTTAACATGTATGAGCCAGACTGTTATCCATATCCACTTGCTAGACCTCACCAATTAAATGGAAGAAGACAGGAAAGTACCCAAGAGTTGCCTCAACAACAGTAAGTAGATCTTTCTACTTTATCACATTTTCACAGTTCTTACCAGCCTGACTCAGTAAGTTGTTTACTGTTTCTTGTGGGAACTGCAGAGCCCGGACGGCTCATAAATATGGATCCCCCTCTGTAATCTCTAAACAGTTTGAACTTCCGTGTCAGTAACAGTTCAATGACAAAACACCAAGACAAATTATTTCACATAAACACATTTGTTTCATTCGAACTTGTTAAGGAATGCATTTTTTTTTTCAATTAATTTCACAGTATTTTGGCAAAACAATTCATTTTTATTAAGTGGCAAGTAACTCTCCATATTCTATAACTGCAACTGCAGGTACGTGCCTCGACATTTATAACTGTAACTGCAGTACAGTGCACATATCTTGTCACTTCGATCCGATTTGGCCGTGTCGTTTTCTGAAATTATCATCTAAAATGTCGATTCCTTATGAATCTCATCGTAGTCCTGTGAATCTCGCGCTCTGGTGACTGTACTTTAACCCCTTCAGTTATCCAAGTCAACCTAATAGACCACTAGTAAACTCAGTGATTAAGGTCAGGGTGTTGTAAACGTCGTTTTTTTTTTTTGTTTTTTTTTTTTTCTCTCTCTTTTTTTTTTTGTCCGCGCCTCCACCTCTTCGGACTCCAGTGCAGGTCTTGCTTATATTACATAATTAATATATATTTACATTTAATCCTCTTGTATGTATGTATGTATGTATGTATGTATTGCACTGCATTGTAAAACGTCGTTATGCAGCGTTATGTGCGACGTTGCTTTGCGACACCAGCGGAACGAGAATCGACGCCTTTTTAAACCGGCGAACGTTGTAGCTTTTACGTCATTTAGTACAAATTTTACATTTTTCTCCATTAACGACTGCGACAAATCTCACCAAAACACAGAAAATGAGAATTTCTGCCGTAAACGGCATTTATTGTAATTCTTGCGTCAGTCGGACATTATTGAGATACAACGCGTGATCGCGCCACAACGTTACATTACGTCGCGGAAAATACCAAAAACGCACTACCATACATATCATTTTTTAACCTCAATTACCACGAAAACGAGCACGGTTGTCAAGGACTTTTTTTCAAGCAGCCTGTTCCAAACTGATTCACGCAGATAACATCATTTTTTTATTATTATTATTTCATCGTGGAATTTAGGAGAAAAACCTGTTTATGTGCGAAATCCGACATCTATTTCCCTTTTTACCATTGAGTTCAATGGCAAAAATGGCGTGATTGCATTGCCTGTTGCTCAAAAACTAATCCAGTAGTCAAGGAATATTTTTGCATATTCCGATGGGGTAGCATTTAATACATTGATATGCAAAAAAAATAAGAAAATTCCATCGTGGCGTTTTTTACAACACCTTGACCTTAAGGTTTTCTAAAAGCAAACAAGTAACGTACATAGCTAGGTTTTGTTCGAGATCCTTTGGCAACAACAGAGCAAGCAAACTTAACCCATATTTGACGAATGGATTTTCCCACCATTATCAATTGGATGAGTCCACTTTCACTTTTAGGGGAGTCAGGAGTGATTTTTAGATTTTATTCAATTTTTCAATGAAAATTCTTTAAGCAAAATGGGACGCCGCGTTCTGCGGCGTCACATCTGGGGCTATTCTGTTTGCCTATGTCCTATAAAAGGGACGCCAGGCTTAAATGAGTTAAGGAACCCCGGCATCACGCTAACATGTCCGTGCAATATGTACCCCCTTAAACCACTTTAATATAGCTAAACTGGGATGTGCAAGGGAATACCTATGTATACATACATACATACATACATACATACATACATACATACATACATACATACATACATACATACATACATACATACATACATTCTTATTTTTGCCCCAAAACATAGATTGCGGGTACTCGTTAAAACCGCCTCGGCGAGGCGGTTCTAACGTATGCTTTGAGCAAAAATATAAAAAAAAAATGTCAAAATTTTTCTAACAAAATTTTCTATTTTCGATGCTGAAAAAAATATGCATAATGCATGTTTACGTAATGGTATTTTGATCCGCTGAAAGTCAGAGTTCGAAACCCTCATAGAGATTGTGGTTTCAGTTATAACAGACACAAGAGCCACTGAAATTGACGGGATTATTGCATGAACATGTCTCAGTCTACTTTATTGTCAAGCATTAGTCACTGCGTCCTACATACAAAAAGCTACAATCTGATATAATTTGTGCTGCCTTTTACATTTTGTACGTGTGAAATTTGTATATTTTCTTCAAAGTATTCTAAGTCCATTTTCAGTGTAAGAATATGCCCAAGCCCACACACTGCACACTGTTTAACGCAAGAACGTACCTAAGACCAAAGAACATATTACTATCTGCTGTTATAAAAATAAGGTGTTCTGATGTGGTTTTAGGGACCGCTCATTATTTAAGTGTCCGGAGGAGGGCCGGCTAAGATCTTGAAACAGTCTCCAATTTTTATTCCCCCCCCCCCCCTAACAAACCAACTGACAATACAATGACTCCTCCTGGAAACTGTAAGCAATAGAACATAACCCCCCCCCCCCACACACACACACACACACACACACAAACACACACACAACTCATTACAATATATCACATGAAATGTTGAATACACTGTTTCAAAGTTGCATGGTTCTAGAAAGAGAAGACTGAGTTGGTTATTGCGAGGTTTTATTGTGTCTTAAGTCCAATTCGCATGCGCCAAAAATACACGCGTGTAAATATATTCCAGTGTGCAAATTTTATTCGGGGTAAGCCAATGGCGCATGCGAATGCAAATACACACCGGAGTATATTTACATATGGGTAAATTTACTCCTGGGTCTGACCAGATGCAAATTTTATTTTTACAAATACACACGTGTAAATTTACTATTTTGTCCCATGTGAACGCAAAGTAAAATTTACCCATGAGTATTTTTATTTCAAGTGCTTTTCTGCTTTTAGATAGCAAATTTTCACATTTTTTGTTCATAAATGATTATATGACAGTTGCTGAAACTGTGGACAGTGTTGCTAAATAAGAGTTTATTGCCATTCATCACATTTTAGATCATATGGAGTGCAAACAGCCACACTATTTCTTCATCATTCTTGGTGAGGATTCTTTGGGGCATTTTAATAGTAATTCCTTGTGAAAGGATGATAAAAGGGAACTGTATAACTGCTGAGGTTATGCCTGACCATTACATGATTTTCCTCTGCTGCCAAAGTCTACAAGAACACCTTGAAGCAGCCTCTTCTTGTATTTCAAATACAGAAAACTTAAATGAACAGGTTTTAAGCCAGATATGATAAATTTACATACAAAAATACTCCTGGTGATAAAACCCATGCGAACGCAATTTAAATTTACTCACAGGTTGATTTGCACACCGGAGTATATTTACACACCGGAGTATATTTACACGCGTGTATTTTTTGCGCATGCGAACTGGACTTTAGGTAAAATTCTTAGTCTGTCAGTTACCCATCAACGAGCAGTACTTAAAAGCAAGATATACCAGACAAACTTTTTTAATTCACCAATTTCACAACCTGCCCCCAGTACAATTAATTTTCACAGGAAAATTGATTGGAACGTCCTTGTACGAACAAATCAAATATCAAACACATGCAGATATATAATGCAGATTACATGCAGTTTTGATAACTCATCTAAAAACTTATTAGCCATTTTATGTTACTTCCTAATTTGATTCTGTTTGCATCAATGAGTCCTGCTAGGTGCACATTACGTAAAGTACATCCCTCTAAAAAAAGTTTGAATGTTGTTAGACTATAATGAGAGGAATGCTACCCAAATATGCATATTTCTGATAGAAAATATTATTTGGTAAATATTTGCTGACAACAGGTGATAGCAAATGTGCACTTGGAACATATTATTCAGATTAATTTGTGTCAAATTATAGGTATTTGTGAGATGGGTGAAGTTAGCCGAAGTAGCCTGACCAGCCGAGGTAGGCTACTTCGGCTGGCCGGAGTAGCCTGACCAGCCGAGGTAGGCTACTTCGGCTGGCCGGAGTAGCCTGACCAGCCGAAGTAGCAGAAATTGCTGGCATATGTAGCCGAAACAGCCGCATTGACGTGCGCGGAGTTTAGGGAGCAAGCGACCTAGTGGGATTTACAGTAGAAGGGATGTACTTTCAGACCACATAAGCGGCTATGTCGGGAAAACTTTGATGACCGAAAATGGAAATTTCTGTATAGTATTGCAATGTGTCGGTACCAACTCAGGCTGGTTTCTCACGGAACCGCACCGAGTTTAGGGAGTTCGAGACCCAGTGGGGCTTGTAGTCTATACAAGTGCCTTTACAGCCCCTAGGTCGGTTATACTGGGAAAACTCTGGTTTGTCGGAAATTTTAACTCAAACATTGGGAAAACTCTGGTTTGTCGGAAATTTCAACTCAAACATTGGGAAACGTGAACATTCATGGGTTTGCGGGTGGGGTAAGAGGCACCCCTGTCATTGACGTGCGCGGAGGTTAGGGAGCAAGCGACCTAGTGGTATTTACAGTAGAAGGAATGTACTTTCAGACCACATAAGCGGCTATGCCGGGAAAACTCTAGTTTTCGAGAAATTGGGGTACAAAAATGACCAAAAATGGAAATTTCTGTATAGTATTGCAATGTGTCGGTACCAACTCGGGCTGGTTTCTCACAGAACCCCACCGAGTTTAGGGAGTTCAAGACCCAGTGGGTCTTGTAGTCCATACAAGTGCCTTTACAGCCCATAGGTCGGTTATACTGGGAAAACTCTGGTTTGTCGAAAATTTCAACTCAAACATTGGGAAACGTTAACATTCATGGGTTTGGGGGTGGGGTAAGAGGCACCCCTGTCATTGACGTGCGCGGAGTTTAGGGAGCAAGCGACCTAGTGGGATTTACAGTAGAAGGGATGTACTTTTAGACCACATAAGCGGCTATGCCGGGAAAACTCTAGTTTTCGAAAAAATAGGGGTACAAAAATGACCAAAAATGGAAATTTCTGTACAGTATTGCAATGTGTCGGTACCAACTCGGGCTGGTTTCTCACAGAACCCCACCGAGTTTAGGGAGTTCGAGACCCAGTGGGGCTTGTAGTCCATACAAGTGCCTTTACAGCCCAGAGATCGGTTATACTGGGAAAACTCTGGTTTGTCGGAAATTTCAACTCAAACATTGGGAAACGTGAACATTCCTTGGTTTGGGGGTCGGGTATGAGGCACCCCTGTCATTGACGTGCACGGAGTTTAGGGAGCAAGCGACCTAGTGGGATTTACAGTAGAAGGGATGTACTTTCAGACCATATAGACGGCTATGTCGGGAAAACTCTGGTTTTCGAGAAATAGGGGTACAAAGATGACCGAAAATGGAAATTTCTGTATAGTATTGCAATGTGTCGGTACCAACTCGGGCTGGTTTCTCACAGAACCCCACCGAGTTTAGGGAGTTCGAGACCCAGTGGGGCTTGTAGTCTATACAAGTGCCTTTACAGCCCATAGGTCGGTTATACTGGGAAAACTCTGGTTTGTCGGAAATTTCAACTCAAACATTGGGAAACGTGAACATTCATGGTTTTGGGGGTGGGGTAAGAGGCACCCCTGTCATTGACGTGCGCGGAGGTTAGGGAGCAAGCGACCTAGTGGGATTTACAGTAGAAGGAATGTACTTTCAGACCACATAAGCGGCTATGCCGGGAAAACTCTAGTTTTCGAGAAATAGGGGTACAAAAATGACCAAAAATGGAAATTTCTGTATAGTATTGCAATGTGTCGGTACCAACTCGGGCTGGTTTCTCACAGAACCCCACCGAGTTTAGGGAGTTCGAGACCCAGTGGGTCTTGTAGTCCATACAAGTGCCTTTACAGCCCATAGGTCGGTTATACTGGGAAAACTCTGGTTTGTCGAAAATTTTAATTCAAACATTGGGAAACGTGAACATTCATGGGTTTGGGGGTGGGGTATAAGGCACCCCTGTCATTGACGTGCACGGAGTTTAGGGAGCAAGCGACCTAGTGGGATTTACAGTAGAAGGGATGTATTTTCAGACCACATAAGCGGCTATGCCGGGAAAACTCTAGTTTTCTAGAAATAGGGGTACAAAAATGACCAAAAATGGAAATTTCTGTACAGTATTGCAATGTGTCGGTACCAACTCGGGCTGGTTTCTCACAGAACCCCACCGAGTTTAGGGAGTTCGAGACCCAGTGAGGCTTGTAGTCCATACAAGTGCCTTTACAGCCCATAGGTCGGTTATACTGGGAAAACTTTTGTTTGTCGGAAATTTCAACTCAAACATTGGGAAACGTGAACATTCATGGGTTTGGGGGTCGGGTAAAAGGCACCCCTGTCATTGACGTGCGCGGAGTTTAGGGAGCAAACGACCTAGTGGGATTTACAGTAGATGGGACGTACTTTTAAACCACATAAGCGGCTATGTCGGGAAAACTCTAGTTTTCGAAAAAATAGGGGTACAAAAATGACCGAAAATGGAAATTTCTGTACACTATTGCAATGTGTCGGTACCAACTCGGGCTGGTTTCTCACAGAACCCAACCGAGTTTAGGGAGTTCGAGACCCAGTGGGCCTTGTAGTCCATACAAGTGCCTTTACAGCCCATAGGTCGGTAATACTGGGAAAACTCTGGTTTGTCGGAAATGTCAACTCAAACATTGGGAAACGTGAACATTCATGGGTTTGGGGGTGGGGTAAGAGGCACCCCTGTCATTGACGTGCGCGGAGTTTAGGGAGCAAACGACCTAGTGGGATTTACAGTAGAAGGGACGTACTTTTAAACCACATAAGCGGCTATGCCGGGAAGACTCTAGTTTTCGAAAAAATAGGGGTACAAAAATGACCGAAAATGGAAATTTCTGTACAGTATTGCAATGTGTCGGTACCAACTCGGGCTGGTTTCTCACAGAACCCCACCGAGTTTAGGGAGTTCGAGACCCAGTGGGACTTGTAGTCCATACAAGTGCCTTTACAGCCCATAGGTCGGTTATACTAGGAAAACTCTGGTTTGTCGGAAATTTCAACTCAAACATTGGGAAACGTGAACATTCATGGTTTTGGGTGTGGGTATGAGGCACCCCTGTCATTGACGTGCGCGGAGTTTAGGGAGCAAACGACCTAGTGGGATTTACAGTAGAAGGGACGTACTTTTAAACCACATAAGCGGCTATGCCGGGAAAACTCTAGTTTTCGAAAAAATAGGGGTACAAAAATGACCGAAAATGGAAATTTCTATACAGTATTGCAATGTGTCGGTACCAACTCGGGCTGGTTTCTCACAGAACCCCACCGAGTTTAGGGAGTTCGAGACCCAGTGGGCCTTGTAGTCCATACAAGTGCCTTTACAGCCCATAGGTCGGTAATACTGGGAAAACTCTGGTTTGTCGGAAATTTCAACTCAAACATTGGAAAACGTGAACATTCATGGGTTTGGGGGTGGGGTATGAGGCACCCCTGTCATTGACGTGCGCGGAGTTTAGGGAGCAAGCGACCTAGTGGGATTTACAGTAGAAGGGATGTACTTTCAGACAATATAAGCGGCTATGTCGGGAAAACTCTGGTTTTCGAGAAATAGGGGTACAAAGATGACCGAAAATGGAAATTTCTGTATAGTATTGCAATGTGTCGGAACCAACTCGGGCTGGTTTCTCACAGAACCCCACCGAGTTTAGGGAGTTCGAGACCCAGTGGGGCTTGTAGTCTATACAAGTGCCTTTACAGCCCATAGGTCGGTTATACTGGGAAAACTCTGGTTTGTCGGAAATTTCAACTCAAACATTGGGAAACGTGAACATTCATGGTTTTGGGGGTGGGGTAAGAGGCACCCCTGTCATTGACGTGCGCGGAGTTTAGGGAGCAAGCGACCTAGTGGGATTTACAGTAGAAGGAATGTACTTTCAGACCACATAAGCGGCTATGCCGGGAAAACTCTAGTTTTCGAGAAATAGGGGTACAAAAATGACCAAAAATGGAAATTTCTGTATAGTATTGCAATGTGTCGATACCAACTCGGGCTGGTTTCTCACAGAACCCCACCGAGTTTAGGGAGTTCGAGACCCAGTGGGTCTTGTAGTCCATACAAGTGCCTTTACAGCCCATAGGGCGGTTATACTGGGAAAACTCTGTTTTGTCGAAAATTTCAACTCAAACATTTGGAAACGTGAACATTCATGGGTTTGGGGGTGGGGTATGAGGCACCCCTGTCATTGACATGCGCGGAGTTTAGGGAGCAAGCGACCTAGTGGGATTTAGAGTAGAAGAAATGTACATTCAGACCACATAACCGGCTATGCCGGGAAAACTCCAGTTTTCGAAATAATAGGGGTACAAAAATGACCAAAAATGGAAATTTCTGTACAGTATTGCAATGTGTCGGTACCAACTCGGGCTGGTTCTCATAGAACCCCACCGAGTTTAGGGAGTTCGAGACCCAGTGGGGCTTGTAGTCTATACAAGTGCCTTTACAGCCCATAGGTCGGTTATACTGGGAAAACTCTGGTTTGTCGGAAATTTCAACTCAAACATTGGGAAACGTGAACATTCATGGTTTGGGGGGTGGGGTAAGTGGCACCCCTGTCATTGACGTGCGCGGAGTTTAGGGAGCAAGCGACCTAGTGGGATTTACAGTAGAAGGAATGTACTGTTAGACCACATAAGCGGCTATGCCGGGAAAACTCTAGTTTTCGAGAAATAGGGGTACAAAAATGACCCAAAATGGAAATTTCTGTATAGTATTGCAATGTGTCGGTACCAACTCGTTCTGGTTTCTCACAGAACCCCACCGAGTTTAAGGAGTTCGAGACCCAGTGAGGCTTGTAGTCCATACAAGTGCCTTTACAGCCCATAGGTCGGTTATACTGGGAAAACTCTGGTTTGTCGGAAATTTCAACTCAAACATTGGGAAACGTGAACATTCATGGGTTTGGGGGTGGGGTAAGAGGCACCCCTGTCATTGACGTGCGTGGAGTTTAGGGAGCAAACGACCTAGTGGGATTTACAGTAGAAGGGACGTACTTTTAAACCACATAAGCGGCTATGCCGGGAAAACTCCAGTTTTCGAAAAAATAGGGGTACAAAAATGACCGAAAATGGAAATTTCTGTACAGTATTGCAATGTGTCGGTACCAACTCGGGCTGGTTTCTCACAGAACCCAACCGAGTTTAGGGAGTTCGAGACCCAGTGGGCCTTGTAGTCCATACAAGTGCCTTTACAGCCCATAGGTCGGTAATACTGGGAAAACTCTGGTTTGTCGGAAATTTCAACTCAAACATTGGGAAACGTGAACATTCATGGGTTTGGGGGTGGGGTATGAGGCACCCCTGTCATTGACGTGCGCGGAGTTTAGGGAGCAAGCGACCTAGTGGGATTAACAGTAGAAGGGATGTACTTTCAGACCATATAAGCGGCTATGTCGGGAAAACTCTGGTTTTCGAGAAATTGGGGTACAAAGATGACCGAAAATGGAAATTTCTGTATAGTATTGCAATGTGTCGGTACCAACTCGGGCTGGTTTCTCACAGAACCCCACCGAGTTTAGGGAGTTCGAGACCCAGTGGGGCTTGTAGTCTATACTAGGGATGTCAACGAATGCCGAAATTGGTATTCGAATATTCGCATAGGATATTCGAATATATTCGAATATTCGAATGATATACACATATATGCCCAATAGACCCATTCTGATGACTTACTTGGTGGTACATGTATTGAAAATATGAGGTACATGTATATACATGGTATCGTATCTGGGCTATACCAATGGCGCCATGTAAGAAAATCGACAAATTTTGCACAGAAAACTAGACAATCTGGAGGTGTTTAATAATGACAAATCTCTGGGGTTCTGTCTGAGAAAGCAACGATACACCATTATTTTCAAGCCAAGATGAAGTTCTGCATGCATGTCGTTGATATCCACCACCAAGAATGCTTAGGGTCTATTGTAATCGTGTGGCCTACATGTACTTTGTCAAAGGTCTGTTGTGACTGTGTTGTTCCTAAAGGATTGAGTTGTCAATCTATCCAGCCATCTTAAGTTTTCACATGACACAGCTCAAATTGTTCGACTTTCACACCTTAAAAACATTTATTGAAAGCAAGCAATGCTTTCTTCTCAACTTGAATCAACAAAGTGTCACTTGAATCAACAAAGTGTCAAACTGTTAATTGAGCAATCTCAATTTGCAAGTGTGCCAAAATGTTGACCATCTTGAATTACTCAACAGACAAGCAGGATTACTGGTCATATTATTTTTGACCTTTTGCCTTAAATTTGAGTCCTCCTTTAAACTGATACTTGACTATATTGCAGGTTACAAAATTATGCGAATATTCGAATCCAGAAATCGCATTCGAATATTCGTATGAAATACGAATATTCGAACATTCGAATATTCGTTGACATCCCTAGTCTATACAAGTGCCTTTACAGCCCATAGGTCGGTTATACTGGGAAAACTCTGGTTTGTCGGAAATTTCAACTCAAACATTGGGAAACGTGAACATTTATGGTTATGGGGGTGGGGTAAGAGGCACCCCTGTCATTGACGTGCGCGGAGTTTAGGGAGCAAGCGACCTAGTGGGATTTACAGTAGAAGGAATGTACTTTTAGACCATATAAGCGGCTATGCCGGGAAAACTCCAGTTTCCGAGAAATAGGGGTACAAAAATGACCAAAAATGGAAATTTCTGTATAGTATTGCAATGTGTCGGTACCAACTCGGGCTGGTTTCTCACAGAACCCCACCGAGTTTAGGGAGTTCGAGACCCAGTGAGGCTTGTAGTCCATACAAGTGCCTTTACAGCCCATAGGTCGGTTATACTGGGAAAACTCTGGTTTGTCGGAAATTTCAACTCAAACATTGGGAAACGTGAACATTCATGGTTTTGGGGGTGGGGTAAGTGGCACCCCTGTCATTGACGTGCGCGGAGTTTAGGGAGCAAGCGACCTAGTGGGATTTACAGTAGAAGGAATGTACTTTTAGACCACATAAGCGGCTATGCCGGGAAAACTCTAGTTTTCGAGAAATAGGGGTACAAAAATGACCAAAAATGGAAATTTCTGTATAGTATTGCAATGTGTCGGTACCAACTCGGGCTGGTTTCTCACAGAACCCCACCGAGTTTAGGGAGTTCGAGACCCAGTGAGGCTTGTAGTCCATACAAGTGCCTTTACAGCCCATAGGTCGGTTATACTGGGAAAACTCTGGTTTGTCGGAAATTTCAACTCAAACATTGGGAAACGTGAACATTCATGGGTTTGGGGGTGGGATAAGAGGCACCCCTGTCATTGACGTGCGCGGAGTTTAGGGAGCAAGCGACCTAGTGGGATTAACAGTAGAAGGGATGTACTTTCAGACCATATAAGCGGCTATGTCGGGAAAACTCTGGTTTTCGAGAAATAGGGGTACAAAGATGACCGAAAATGGAAATTTCTGTATAGTATTGCAATGTGTCGGTACCAACTCGGGCTGGTTTCTCACAGAACCCCACCGAGTTTAGGGAGTTCGAGACCCAGTGGGGCTTGTAGTCTATACAAGTGCCTTTACAGCCCATAGGTCGGTTATACTGGGAAAACTCTGGTTTGTCGGAAATTTCAACTCAAACATTGGGAAACATGAACATTCATGGGTTTGGGGGTGGGGTATAAGGTACCCCTGTGATTGGCGAGCACGGAGTTTAGGGAGCAAGCGACCTAGTGGGATTTACAGTAGAAGGGATGTACTTTTAGACCATATAAGCGGCTATGTCGGGAAAACTCTGGTTTTCGAGAAATAGGGGTACAAATATGACCGAAAATGGAAATTTCTGTACAGTATTGCAATGTGTCGGTACCAACTCGGGCTGGTTTCTCACAGAACCCCACCGAGTTTAGGGAGTTCGAGACCCAGTGGGCCTTGTAGTCCATACAAGTGCCTTTACAGCCCATAGGACGGAAATACTGGGAAAACTCTGGTTTATCGGAAATTTCAACTCAAACATTGGAAAACGTGAACATTCATGGGTTTGGGGGTGGGGTATGAGGCACCCCTGTCATTGACGTGCGCGGAGTTTAGGGAGCAAGCGACCTAGTGGGATTTACAGTAAAATGGATGTACTTTTAGACCACATAATTGGCTATGCCGGGAAAACTCTAGTTTTCGAGAAACAGGGGTACAAAAATGACCAAAAATGGAAATTTCTGTGTAGTATTGCAATGTGTCGGTACCAACTCGGGCTGGTTTCTCACAGAACCCCACCGAGTTTAGGGAGTTCGAGACCCAGTGGGGCTTGTAGTCCATACAAGTGCCTTTACAGCCCATAGGTCGGTTATACTGGGAAAACTCTGGTTTGTCGGAAATTTTAACTCAAACATTGGGAAACGTGAACATTCATGGGTTTGGGGGTGGGGTATAAGGTACCACTGTGATTGGCGAGCACGGAGTTTAGGGAGCAAGCGACCTAGTGGGATTTACAGTAGAAGGGATGTACTTTTAGACCATATAAGCGGCTATGTCGGGAAAACTCTGGTTTTCGAGAAATAGGGGTACAAATATGACCGAAAATGGAACTTTCTGTACAGTATTGCAATGTGTCGGTACCAACTCGGGCTGGTTTCTCACAGAACCCCACCGAGTTTAGGGAGTTCGAGACCCAGTGGGCCTTGTAGTCCATACAAGTGCCTTTACAGCCCATAGGTCGGTTATACTGGGAAAACTCTGGTTTGTCGGAAATTTCAACTCAAACATTGGGAAACGTGAACATTCATGGGTTTGGGGGTGGGGTAAGAGGCACCCCTGTCATTGACGTGCGCGGAGTTTAGGGAGCAAGCGACCTAGTGGGATTTACAGAAGAAGGAATGTACTTTCAGACCACATAAGCGGCTATGCCGGGAAAACTCTAGTTTTCTAGAAATAGGGGTACAAAAATGACCAAAAATGGAAATTTCTGTACAGTATTGCAATGTGTCGGTACCAACTCGGGCTGGTTTCTCACAGAACCCCACCGAGTTTAGGGAGTTCGAGACCCAGTGGGGCTTGTAGTCCATACAAGTGCCTTTACAGCCCATAGGTCGGTTATACTGGGAAAACTCTGGTTTGTCGGAAATTTTAACTCAAACATTGGGAAACGTGAGCATTCATGGGTTTGGGGGTGCGGTATAAGGTACCCCTGTGATTGGCGAGCACGGAGTTTAGGGAGCAAGCGACCTAGTGGGATTTACAGTAGAAGGGATGTACTTTTAGACCATATAAGCGGCTATGTCGGGAAAACTCTGGTTTTCGAGAAATAGGGGTACAAATATGACCGAAAATGGAAATTTCTGTACAGTATTGCAATGTGTCGGTACCAACTCGGGCTGGTTTCTCACAGAACCCCACCGAGTTTAGGGAGTTCGAGACCCAGTGGGCCTTGTAGTCCATACAAGTGCCTTTACAGCCCATAGGACGGAAATACTGGGAAAACTCTGGTTTGTCGGAAATTTCAACTCAAACATTGGAAAACGTGAACATTCATGGGTTTGGGGGTGGGGTATGAGGCACCCCTGTCATTGACGTGCGCGGAGTTTAGGGAGCAAGCGACCTAGTGGGATTTACAGTAAAATGGATGTACTTTTAGACCACATAATTGGCTATGCCGGGAAAACTCTAGTTTTCGAGAAACAGGGGTACAAAAATGACCAAAAATGGAAATTTCTGTGTAGTATTGCAATGTGTCGGTACCAACTCGGGCTGGTTTCTCACAGAACCCCACCGAGTTTAGGGAGTTCGAGACCCAGTGGGGCTTGTAGTCCATACAAGAGCCTTTACAGCCCATAGGTCGGTTATACTGGGAAAACTCTGGTTTGTCGGAAATTTTAACTCAAACATTGGGAAACGTGAACATTCATGGGTTTGGGGGTGGGGTATAAGGTACCCCTGTGATTGGCGAGCACGGAGTTTAGGGAGCAAGCGACCTAGTGGGATTTACAGTAGAAGGGATGTACTTTCAGACCATATAAGCGGCTATGTCGGGAAAACTCTGGTTTTCGAGAAATAGGGGTACAAAGATGACCGAAAATGGAAATTTCTGTATAGTATTGCAATGTGTCGGTACCAACTCGGGCTGGTTTCTCACAGAACCCCACCGAGTTTAGGGAGTTCGAGACCCCGTGGGGCTTGTAGTCTATACAAGTGCCTTTACAGCCCATAGGTCGGTTATACTGGGAAAACTCTGGTTTGTCGGAAATTTCAACTCAAACATTGGGAAACGTGAACATTCATGGTTTTGGGGGTGGGGTAAGAGGCACCCCTGTCATTGACGTGCGCGGAGTTTAGGGAGCAAGCGACCTAGTGGGATTTACAGTAGAAGGAATGTACTTTCAGACCACATAAGCGGCTATGCCGGGAAAACTCTAGTTTTCGAGAAATAGGGGTACGAAAATGACCAAAAATGGAAATTTCTGTATAGTATTGCAATGTGTCGGTACCAACTCGGGCTGGTTTCTCACAGAACCCCACTGAGTTTAGGGAGTTCGAGACCCAGTGGGGCTTGTAGTCTATACAAGTGCCTTTACAGCCCATAGGTCGGTTATACTGGGAAAACTCTGGTTTGTCGGAAATTTCAACTCAAACATTGGGAAACGTGAACATTCATGGTTTTGGGGGTGGGGTAAGTGGCACCCCTGTCATTGACGTGCGCGGAGTTTAGGGAGCAAGCGACCTAGTGGGATTTACAGTAGAAGGAATGTACTTTCAGACCACATAAGCGGCTATGCCGGGAAAACTCTAGTTTTCGAGAAATAGGGGTACGAAAATGACCAAAAATGGAAATTTCTGTATAGTATTGCAATGTGTCGGTACCAACTCGGGCTGGTTTCTCACAGAACCCCACCGAGTTTAGGGAGTTCGAGACCCAGTGGGCCTTGTAGTCCATACAAGTGCCTTTACAGCCCATAGGTCGGTTATACTGGGAAAACTCTGGTTTGTCGGAAATTTTAACTCAAACATTGGGAAACGTGAACATTCATGGGTTTGGGGGTGGGGTATAAGGTACCCCTGTGATTGGCGAGCACGGAGTTTAGGGAGCAAGCGACCTAGTGGGATTTACAGTAGAAGGGATGTACTTTTAGACCATATAAGCGGCTATGTCGGGAAAACTCTGGTTTTCGAGAAATAGGGGTACAAATATGACCGAAAATGGAACTTTCTGTACAGTATTGCAATGTGTCGGTACCAACTCGGGCTGGTTTCTCACAGAACCCCACCGAGTTTAGGGAGTTCGAGACCCAGTGGGCCTTGTAGTCCATACAAGTGCCTTTACAGCCCATAGGTCGGTTATACTAGGAAAACTCTGGTTTGTCGGAAATTTCAACTCAAACATTGGGAAACGTGAACATTCATGGGTTTGGGGGTGGGGTAAGAGGCACCCCTGTCATTGACGTGCGCGGAGTTTAGGGAGCAAGCGACCTAGTGGGATTTACAGAAGAAGGAATGTACTTTCAGACCACATAAGCGGCTATGCCGGGAAAACTCTAGTTTTCTAGAAATAGGGGTACAAAAATGACCAAAAATGGAAATTTCTGTACAGTATTGCAATGTGTCGGTACCAACTCGGGCTGGTTTCTCACAGAACCCCACCGAGTTTAGGGAGTTCGAGACCCAGTGGGGCTTGTAGTCCATACAAGTGCCTTTACAGCCCATAGGTCGGTTATACTGGGAAAACTCTGGTTTGTCGGAAATTTTAACTCAAACATTGGGAAACGTGAGCATTCATGGGTTTGGGGGTGGGGTATAAGGTACCCCTGTGATTGGCGAGCACGGAGTTTAGGGAGCAAGCGACCTAGTGGGATTTACAGTAGAAGGGATGTACTTTTAGACCATATAAACGGCTATGTCGGGAAAACTCTGGTTTTCGAGAAATAGGGGTACAAATATGACCGAAAATGGAAATTTCTGTACAGTATTGCAATGTGTCGGTACCAACTCGGGCTGGTTTCTCACAGAACCCCACCGAGTTTAGGGAGTTCGAGACCCAGTGGGCCTTGTAGTCCATACAAGTGCCTTTACAGCCCATAGGACGGAAATACTGGGAAAACTCTGGTTTGTCGGAAATTTCAACTCAAACATTGGAAAACGTGAACATTCATGGGTTTGGGGGTGGGGTATGAGGCACCCCTGTCATTGACGTGCGCGGAGTTTAGGGAGCAAGCGACCTAGTGGGATTTACAGTAAAATGGATGTACTTTTAGACCACATAATTGGCTATGCCGGGAAAACTCTAGTTTTCGAGAAACAGGGGTACAAAAATGACCAAAAATGGAAATTTCTGTGTAGTATTGCAATGTGTCGGTACCAACTCGGGCTGGTTTCTCACAGAACCCCACCGAGTTTAGGGAGTTCGAGACCCAGTGGGGCTTGTAGTCCATACAAGTGCCTTTACAGCCCATAGGTCGGTTATACTGGGAAAACTCTGGTTTGTCGGAAATTTTAACTCAAACATCGGGAAACGTGAACATTCATGGGTTTGGGGGTGGGGTATAAGGTACCCCTGTGATTGGCGAGCACGGAGTTTAGGGAGCAAGCGACCTAGTGGGATTTACAGTAGAAGGGATGTACTTTCAGACCATATAAGCGGCTATGTCGGGAAAACTCTGGTTTTCGAGAAATAGGGGTACAAAGATGACCGAAAATGGAAATTTCTGTATAGTATTGCAATGTGTCGGTACCAACTCGGGCTGGTTTCTCACAGAACCCCACCGAGTTTAGGGAGTTCGAGACCCCGTGGGGCTTGTAGTCTATACAAGTGCCTTTACAGCCCATAGGTCGGTTATACTGGGAAAACTCTGGTTTGTCGGAAATTTCAACTCAAACATTGGGAAACGTGAACATTCATGGTTTTGGGGGTGGGGTAAGAGGCACCCCTGTCATTGACGTGCGCGGAGTTTAGGGAGCAAGCGACCTAGTGGGATTTACAGTAGAAGGAATGTACTTTCAGACCACATAAGCGGCTATGCCGGGAAAACTCTAGTTTTCGAGAAATAGGGGTACGAAAATGACCAAAAATGGAAATTTCTGTATAGTATTGCAATGTGTCGGTACCAACTCGGGCTGGTTTCTCACAGAACCCCACTGAGTTTAGGGAGTTCGAGACCCAGTGGGCCTTGTAGTCCATACAAGTGCCTTTACAGCCCATAGGTCGGTTATACTGGGAAAACTCTGGTTTGTCGGAAATTTCAACTCAAACATTGGGAAACGTGAACATTCATGGGTTTGGGGGTGGGGTAAGAGGCACCCCTGTCATTGACGTGCGCGGAGTTTAGGGAGCAAGCGACCTAGTGGGATTTACAGTAAAATGGATGTACTTTTAGACCACATAATTGGCTATGCCGGGAAAACTCTAGTTTTCGAGAAACAGGGGTACAAAAATGACCAAAAATGGAAATTTCTGTGTAGTATTGCAATGTGTCGGTACCAACTCGGGCTGGTTTCTCACAGAACCCCACCGAGTTTAGGGAGTTCGAGACCCAGTGGGGCTTGTAGTCCATACCAGTGCCTTTACAGCCCATAGGTCGGTTATACTGGGAAAACTCTGGTTTGTCGGAAATTTCAACTCAAACATTGGGAAACATGAACATTCATGGGTTTGGGGGTGGGGTATAAGGTACCCCTGTGATTGGCGAGCACGGAGTTTAGGGAGCAAGCGACCTAGTGGGATTTACAGTAGAAGGGATGTACTTTTAGACCATATAAGCGGCTATGTCGGGAAAACTCTGGTTTTCGAGAAATAGGGGTACAAATATGACCGAAAATGGAAATTTCTGTACAGTATTGCAATGTGTCGGTACCAACTCGGGCTGGTTTCTCACAGAACCCCACCGAGTTTAGGGAGTTCGAGACCCAGTGGGCCTTGTAGTCCATACAAGTGCCTTTACAGCCCATAGGACGGAAATACTGGGAAAACTCTGGTTTGTCGGAAATTTCAACTCAAACATTGGAAAACGTGAACATTCATGGGTTTGGGGGTGGGGTATGAGGCACCCCTGTCATTGACGTGCGCGGAGTTTAGGGAGCAAGCGACCTAGTGGGATTTACAGTAAAATGGATGTACTTTTAGACCACATAATTGGCTATGCCGGGAAAACTCTAGTTTTCGAGAAACAGGGGTACAAAAATGACCAAAAATGGAAATTTCTGTGTAGTATTGCAATGTGTCGGTACCAACTCGGGCTGGTTTCTCACAGAACCCCACCGAGTTTAGGGAGTTCGAGACCCAGTGGGGCTTGTAGTCCATACAAGTGCCTTTACAGCCCATAGGTCGGTTATACTGGGAAAACTCTGGTTTGTCGGAAATTTTAACTCAAACATTGGGAAACGTGAACATTCATGGGTTTGGGGGTGGGGTATAAGGTACCACTGTGATTGGCGAGCACGGAGTTTAGGGAGCAAGCGACCTAGTGGGATTTACAGTAGAAGGGATGTACTTTTAGACCATATAAGCGGCTATGTCGGGAAAACTCTGGTTTTCGAGAAATAGGGGTACAAATATGACCGAAAATGGAAATTTCTGTACAGTATTGCAATGTGTCGGTACCAACTCGGGCTGGTTTCTCACAGAACCCCACCGAGTTTAGGGAGTTCGAGACCCAGTGGGCCTTGTAGTCCATACAAGTGCCTTTACAGCCCATAGGTCGGTTATACTGGGAAAACTCTGGTTTGTCGGAAATTTCAACTCAAACATTGGGAAACGTGAACATTCATGGGTTTGGGGGTGGGGTAAGAGGCACCCCTGTCATTGACGTGCGCGGAGTTTAGGGAGCAAGCGACCTAGTGGGATTTACAGAAGAAGGAATGTACTTTCAGACCACATAAGCGGCTATGCCGGGAAAACTCTAGTTTTCTAGAAATAGGGGTACAAAAATGACCAAAAATGGAAATTTCTGTACAGTATTGCAATGTGTCGGTACCAACTCGGGCTGGTTTCTCACAGAACCCCACCGAGTTTAGGGAGTTCGAGACCCAGTGGGGCTTGTAGTCCATACAAGTGCCTTTACAGCCCATAGGTCGGTTATACTGGGAAAACTCTGGTTTGTCGGAAATTTTAACTCAAACATTGGGAAACGTGAGCATTCATGGGTTTGGGGGTGCGGTATAAGGTACCCCTGTGATTGGCGAGCACGGAGTTTAGGGAGCAAGCGACCTAGTGGGATTTACAGTAGAAGGGATGTACTTTTAGACCATATAAGCGGCTATGTCGGGAAAACTCTGGTTTTCGAGAAATAGGGGTACAAATATGACCGAAAATGGAAATTTCTGTACAGTATTGCAATGTGTCGGTACCAACTCGGGCTGGTTTCTCACAGAACCCCACCGAGTTTAGGGAGTTCGAGACCCAGTGGGCCTTGTAGTCCATACAAGTGCCTTTACATCCCATAGGACGGAAATACTGGGAAAACTCTGGTTTGTCGGAAATTTCAACTCAAACATTGGAAAACGTGAACATTCATGGGTTTGGGGGTGGGGTATGAGGCACCCCTGTCATTGACGTGCGCGGAGCTTAGGGAGCAAGCGACCTAGTGGGATTTACAGTAAAATGGATGTACTTTTAGACCACATAATTGGCTATGCCGGGAAAACTCTAGTTTTCGAGAAACAGGGGTACAAAAATGACCAAAAATGGAAATTTCTGTGTAGTATTGCAATGTGTCGGTACCAACTCGGGCTGGTTTCTCACAGAACCCCACCGAGTTTAGGGAGTTCGAGACCCAGTGGGGCTTGTAGTCCATACAAGTGCCTTTACAGCCCATAGGTCGGTTATACTGGGAAAACTCTGGTTTGTCGGAAATTTTAACTCAAACATTGGGAAACGTGAACATTCATGGGTTTGGGGGTGGGGTATAAGGTACCCCTGTGATTGGCGAGCACGGAGTTTAGGGAGCAAGCGACCTAGTGGGATTTACAGTAGAAGGGATGTACTTTCAGACCATATAAGCGGCTATGTCGGGAAAACTCTGGTTTTCGAGAAATAGGGGTACAAAGATGACCGAAAATGGAAATTTCTGTATAGTATTGCAATGTGTCGGTACCAACTCGGGCTGGTTTCTCACAGAACCCCACCGAGTTTAGGGAGTTCGAGACCCCGTGGGGCTTGTAGTCTATACAAGTGCCTTTACAGCCCATAGGTCGGTTATACTGGGAAAACTCTGGTTTGTCGGAAATTTCAACTCAAACATTGGGAAACGTGAACATTCATGGTTTTGGGGGTGGGGTAAGAGGCACCCCTGTCATTGACGTGCGCGGAGTTTAGGGAGCAAGCGACCTAGTGGGATTTACAGTAGAAGGAATGTACTTTCAGACCACATAAGCGGCTATGCCGGGAAAACTCTAGTTTTCGAGAAATAGGGGTACGAAAATGACCAAAAATGGAAATTTCTGTATAGTATTGCAATGTGTCGGTACCAACTCGGGCTGGTTTCTCACAGAACCCCACTGAGTTTAGGGAGTTCGAGACCCAGTGGGGCTTGTAGTCTATACAAGTGCCTTTACAGCCCATAGGTCGGTTATACTGGGAAAACTCTGGTTTGTCGGAAATTTCAACTCAAACATTGGGAAACGTGAACATTCATGGTTTTGGGGGTGGGGTAAGAGGCACCCCTGTCATTGACGTGCGCGGAGTTTAGGGAGCAAGCGACCTAGTGGGATTTACAGTAGAAGGAATGTACTTTCAGACCACATAAGCGGCTATGCCGGGAAAACTCTAGTTTTCTAGAAATAGGGGTACGAAAATGACCAAAAATGGAAATTTCTGTATAGTATTGCAATGTGTCGGTACCAACTCGGGCTGGTTTCTCACAGAACCCCACCGAGTTTAGGGAGTTCGAGACCCAGTGGGCCTTGTAGTCCATACAAGTGCCTTTACAGCCCATAGGTCGGTTATACTGGGAAAACTCTGGTTTGTCGGAAATTTTAACTCAAACATTGGGAAACGTGAACATTCATGGGTTTGGGGGTGGGGTATAAGGTACCCCTGTGATTGGCGAGCACGGAGTTTAGGGAGCAAGCGACCTAGTGGGATTTACAGTAGAAGGGATGTACTTTTAGACCATATAAGCGGCTATGTCGGGAAAACTCTGGTTTTTGAGAAATAGGGGTACAAATATGACCGAAAATGGAACTTTCTGTACAGTATTGCAATGTGTCGGTACCAACTCGGGCTGGTTTCTCACAGAACCCCACCGAGTTTAGGGAGTTCGAGACCCAGTGGGCCTTGTAGTCCATACAAGTGCCTTTACAGCCCATAGGTCGGTTATACTGGGAAAACTCTGGTTTGTCGGAAATTTCAACTCAAACATTGGGAAACGTGAACATTCATGGGTTTGGGGGTGGGGTAAGAGGCACCCCTGTCATTGACGTGCGCGGAGTTTAGGGAGCAAGCGACCTAGTGGGATTTACAGAAGAAGGAATGTACTTTCAGACCACATAAGCGGCTATGCCGGGAAAACTCTAGTTTTCTAGAAATAGGGGTACAAAAATGACCAAAAATGGAAATTTCTGTACAGTATTGCAATGTGTCGGTACCAACTCGGGCTGGTTTCTCACAGAACCCCACCGAGTTTAGGGAGTTCGAGACCCAGTGGGGCTTGTAGTCCATACAAGTGCCTTTACAGCCCATAGGTCGGTTATACTGGGAAAACTCTGGTTTGTCGGAAATTTTAACTCAAACATTGGGAAACGTGAGCATTCATGGGTTTGGGGGTGGGGTATAAGGTACCCCTGTGATTGGCGAGCACGGAGTTTAGGGAGCAAGCGACCTAGTGGGATTTACAGTAGAAGGGATGTACTTTTAGACCATATAAGCGGCTTTGTCGGGAAAACTCTGGTTTTCGAGAAATAGGGGTACAAATATGACCGAAAATGGAAATTTCTGTACAGTATTGCAATGTGTCGGTACCAACTCGGGCTGGTTTCTCACAGAACCCCACCGAGTTTAGGGAGTTCGAGACCCAGTGGGCCTTGTAGTCCATACAAGTGCCTTTACAGCCCATAGGACGGAAATACTGGGAAAACTCTGGTTTGTCGGAAATTTCAACTCAAACATTGGAAAACGTGAACATTCATGGGTTTGGGGGTGGGGTATGAGGCACCCCTGTCATTGACGTGCGCGGAGTTTAGGGAGCAAGCGACCTAGTGGGATTTACAGTAAAATGGATGTACTTTTAGACCACATAATTGGCTATGCCGGGAAAACTCTAGTTTTCGAGAAACAGGGGTACAAAAATGACCAAAAATGGAAATTTCTGTGTAGTATTGCAATGTGTCGGTACCAACTCGGGCTGGTTTCTCACAGAACCCCACCGAGTTTAGAGAGTTCGAGACCCAGTGGGGCTTGTAGTCCATACAAGTGCCTTTACAGCCCATAGGTCGGTTATACTGGGAAAACTCTGGTTTGTCGGAAATTTTAACTCAAACATCGGGAAACGTGAACATTCATGGGTTTGGGGGTGGGGTATAAGGTACCCCTGTGATTGGCGAGCACGGAGTTTAGGGAGCAAGCGACCTAGTGGGATTTACAGTAGAAGGGATGTACTTTCAGACCATATAAGCGGCTATGTCGGGAAAACTCTGGTTTTCGAGAAATAGGGGTACAAAGATGACCGAAAATGGAAATTTCTGTATAGTATTGCAATGTGTCGGTACCAACTCGGGCTGGTTTCTCACAGAACCCCACCGAGTTTAGGGAGTTCGAGACCCCGTGGGGCTTGTAGTCTATACAAGTGCCTTTACAGCCCATAGGTCGGTTATACTGGGAAAACTCTGGTTTGTCGGAAATTTCAACTCAAACATTGGGAAACGTGAACATTCATGGTTTTGGGGGTGGGGTAAGAGGCACCCCTGTCATTGACGTGCGCGGAGTTTAGGGAGCAAGCGACCTAGTGGGATTTACAGTAGAAGGAATGTACTTTCAGACCACATAAGCGGCTATGCCGGGAAAACTCTAGTTTTCGAGAAATAGGGGTACGAAAATGACCAAAAATGGAAATTTCTGTATAGTATTGCAATGTGTCGGTACCAACTCGGGCTGGTTTCTCACAGAACCCCACTGAGTTTAGGGAGTTCGAGACCCAGTGGGCCTTGTAGTCCATACAAGTGCCTTTACAGCCCATAGGTCGGTTATACTGGGAAAACTCTGGTTTGTCGGAAATTTCAACTCAAACATTGGGAAACGTGAACATTCATGGGTTTGGGGGTGGGGTAAGAGGCACCCCTGTCATTGACGTGCGCGGAGTTTAGGGAGCAAGCGACCTAGTGGGATTTACAGTAAAATGGATGTACTTTTAGACCACATAATTGGCTATGCCGGGAAAACTCTAGTTTTCGAGAAACAGGGGTACAAAAATGACCAAAAATGGAAATTTCTGTGTAGTATTGCAATGTGTCGGTACCAACTCGGGCTGGTTTCTCACAGAACCCCACCGAGTTTAGGGAGTTCGAGACCCAGTGGGGCTTGTAGTCCATACCAGTGCCTTTACAGCCCATAGGTCGGTTATACTGGGAAAACTCTGGTTTGTCGGAAATTTCAACTCAAACATTGGGAAACATGAACATTCATGGGTTTGGGGGTGGGGTATAAGGTACCCCTGTGATTGGCGAGCACGGAGTTTAGGGAGCAAGCGACCTAGTGGGATTTACAGTAGAAGGGATGTACTTTTAGACCATATAAGCGGCTATGTCGGGAAAACTCTGGTTTTCGAGAAATAGGGGTACAAATATGACCGAAAATGGAAATTTCTGTACAGTATTGCAATGTGTCGGTACCAACTCGGGCTGGTTTCTCACAGAACCCCACCGAGTTTAGGGAGTTCGAGACCCAGTGGGCCTTGTAGTCCATACAAGTGCCTTTACAGCCCATAGGACGGAAATACTGGGAAAACTCTGGTTTGTCGGAAATTTCAACTCAAACATTGGAAAACGTGAACATTCATGGGTTTGGGGGTGGGGTATGAGGCACCCCTGTCATTGACGTGCGCGGAGTTTAGGGAGCAAGCGACCTAGTGGGATTTACAGTAAAATGGATGTACTTTTAGACCACATAATTGGCTATGCCGGGAAAACTCTAGTTTTCGAGAAACAGGGGTACAAAAATGACCAAAAATGGAAATTTCTGTGTAGTATTGCAATGTGTCGGTACCAACTCGGGCTGGTTTCTCACAGAACCCCACCGAGTTTAGGGAGTTCGAGACCCAGTGGGGCTTGTAGTCCATACAAGTGCCTTTACAGCCCATAGGTCGGTTATACTGGGAAAACTCTGGTTTGTCGGAAATTTTAACTCAAACATTGGGAAACGTGAACATTCATGGGTTTGGGGGTGGGGTATAAGGTACCACTGTGATTGGCGAGCACGGAGTTTAGGGAGCAAGCGACCTAGTGGGATTTACAGTAGAAGGGATGTACTTTTAGACCATATAAGCGGCTATGTCGGGAAAACTCTGGTTTTCGAGAAATAGGGGTACAAATATGACCGAAAATGGAAATTTCTGTACAGTATTGCAATGTGTCGGTACCAACTCGGGCTGGTTTCTCACAGAACCCCACCGAGTTTAGGGAGTTCGAGACCCAGTGGGCCTTGTAGTCCATACAAGTGCCTTTACAGCCCATAGGTCGGTTATACTGGGAAAACTCTGGTTTGTCGGAAATTTCAACTCAAACATTGGGAAACGTGAACATTCATGGGTTTGGGGGTGGGGTAAGAGGCACCCCTGTCATTGACGTGCGCGGAGTTTAGGGAGCAAGCGACCTAGTGGGATTTACAGAAGAAGGAATGTACTTTCAGACCACATAAGCGGCTATGCCGGGAAAACTCTAGTTTTCTAGAAATAGGGGTACAAAAATGACCAAAAATGGAAATTTCTGTACAGTATTGCAATGTGTCGGTACCAACTCGGGCTGGTTTCTCACAGAACCCCACCGAGTTTAGGGAGTTCGAGACCCAGTGGGGCTTGTAGTCCATACAAGTGCCTTTACAGCCCATAGGTCGGTTATACTGGGAAAACTCTGGTTTGTCGGAAATTTTAACTCAAACATTGGGAAACGTGAGCATTCATGGGTTTGGGGGTGCGGTATAAGGTACCCCTGTGATTGGCGAGCACGGAGTTTAGGGAGCAAGCGACCTAGTGGGATTTACAGTAGAAGGGATGTACTTTTAGACCATATAAGCGGCTATGTCGGGAAAACTCTGGTTTTCGAGAAATAGGGGTACAAATATGACCGAAAATGGAAATTTCTGTACAGTATTGCAATGTGTCGGTACCAACTCGGGCTGGTTTCTCACAGAACCCCACCGAGTTTAGGGAGTTCGAGACCCAGTGGGCCTTGTAGTCCATACAAGTGCCTTTACATCCCATAGGACGGAAATACTGGGAAAACTCTGGTTTGTCGGAAATTTCAACTCAAACATTGGAAAACGTGAACATTCATGGGTTTGGGGGTGGGGTATGAGGCACCCCTGTCATTGACGTGCGCGGAGCTTAGGGAGCAAGCGACCTAGTGGGATTTACAGTAAAATGGATGTACTTTTAGACCACATAATTGGCTATGCCGGGAAAACTCTAGTTTTCGAGAAACAGGGGTACAAAAATGACCAAAAATGGAAATTTCTGTGTAGTATTGCAATGTGTCGGTACCAACTCGGGCTGGTTTCTCACAGAACCCCACCGAGTTTAGGGAGTTCGAGACCCAGTGGGGCTTGTAGTCCATACAAGTGCCTTTACAGCCCATAGGTCGGTTATACTGGGAAAACTCTGGTTTGTCGGAAATTTTAACTCAAACATTGGGAAACGTGAACATTCATGGGTTTGGGGGTGGGGTATAAGGTACCCCTGTGATTGGCGAGCACGGAGTTTAGGGAGCAAGCGACCTAGTGGGATTTACAGTAGAAGGGATGTACTTTCAGACCATATAAGCGGCTATGTCGGGAAAACTCTGGTTTTCGAGAAATAGGGGTACAAAGATGACCGAAAATGGAAATTTCTGTATAGTATTGCAATGTGTCGGTACCAACTCGGGCTGGTTTCTCACAGAACCCCACCGAGTTTAGGGAGTTCGAGACCCCGTGGGGCTTGTAGTCTATACAAGTGCCTTTACAGCCCATAGGTCGGTTATACTGGGAAAACTCTGGTTTGTCGGAAATTTCAACTCAAACATTGGGAAACGTGAACATTCATGGTTTTGGGGGTGGGGTAAGAGGCACCCCTGTCATTGACGTGCGCGGAGTTTAGGGAGCAAGCGACCTAGTGGGATTTACAGTAGAAGGAATGTACTTTCAGACCACATAAGCGGCTATGCCGGGAAAACTCTAGTTTTCGAGAAATAGGGGTACGAAAATGACCAAAAATGGAAATTTCTGTATAGTATTGCAATGTGTCGGTACCAACTCGGGCTGGTTTCTCACAGAACCCCACTGAGTTTAGGGAGTTCGAGACCCAGTGGGGCTTGTAGTCTATACAAGTGCCTTTACAGCCCATAGGTCGGTTATACTGGGAAAACTCTGGTTTGTCGGAAATTTCAACTCAAACATTGGGAAACGTGAACATTCATGGTTTTGGGGGTGGGGTAAGAGGCACCCCTGTCATTGACGTGCGCGGAGTTTAGGGAGCAAGCGACCTAGTGGGATTTACAGTAGAAGGAATGTACTTTCAGACCACATAAGCGGCTATGCCGGGAAAACTCTAGTTTTCTAGAAATAGGGGTACGAAAATGACCAAAAATGGAAATTTCTGTATAGTATTGCAATGTGTCGGTACCAACTCGGGCTGGTTTCTCACAGAACCCCACCGAGTTTAGGGAGTTCGAGACCCAGTGGGCCTTGTAGTCCATACAAGTGCCTTTACAGCCCATAGGTCGGTTATACTGGGAAAACTCTGGTTTGTCGGAAATTTTAACTCAAACATTGGGAAACGTGAACATTCATGGGTTTGGGGGTGGGGTATAAGGTACCCCTGTGATTGGCGAGCACGGAGTTTAGGGAGCAAGCGACCTAGTGGGATTTACAGTAGAAGGGATGTACTTTTAGACCATATAAGCGGCTATGTCGGGAAAACTCTGGTTTTTGAGAAATAGGGGTACAAATATGACCGAAAATGGAACTTTCTGTACAGTATTGCAATGTGTCGGTACCAACTCGGGCTGGTTTCTCACAGAACCCCACCGAGTTTAGGGAGTTCGAGACCCAGTGGGCCTTGTAGTCCATACAAGTGCCTTTACAGCCCATAGGTCGGTTATACTGGGAAAACTCTGGTTTGTCGGAAATTTCAACTCAAACATTGGGAAACGTGAACATTCATGGGTTTGGGGGTGGGGTAAGAGGCACCCCTGTCATTGACGTGCGCGGAGTTTAGGGAGCAAGCGACCTAGTGGGATTTACAGAAGAAGGAATGTACTTTCAGACCACATAAGCGGCTATGCCGGGAAAACTCTAGTTTTCTAGAAATAGGGGTACAAAAATGACCAAAAATGGAAATTTCTGTACAGTATTGCAATGTGTCGGTACCAACTCGGGCTGGTTTCTCACAGAACCCCACCGAGTTTAGGGAGTTCGAGACCCAGTGGGGCTTGTAGTCCATACAAGTGCCTTTACAGCCCATAGGTCGGTTATACTGGGAAAACTCTGGTTTGTCGGAAATTTTAACTCAAACATTGGGAAACGTGAGCATTCATGGGTTTGGGGGTGGGGTATAAGGTACCCCTGTGATTGGCGAGCACGGAGTTTAGGGAGCAAGCGACCTAGTGGGATTTACAGTAGAAGGGATGTACTTTTAGACCATATAAGCGGCTTTGTCGGGAAAACTCTGGTTTTCGAGAAATAGGGGTACAAATATGACCGAAAATGGAAATTTCTGTACAGTATTGCAATGTGTCGGTACCAACTCGGGCTGGTTTCTCACAGAACCCCACCGAGTTTAGGGAGTTCGAGACCCAGTGGGCCTTGTAGTCCATACAAGTGCCTTTACAGCCCATAGGACGGAAATACTGGGAAAACTCTGGTTTGTCGGAAATTTCAACTCAAACATTGGAAAACGTGAACATTCATGGGTTTGGGGGTGGGGTATGAGGCACCCCTGTCATTGACGTGCGCGGAGTTTAGGGAGCAAGCGACCTAGTGGGATTTACAGTAAAATGGATGTACTTTTAGACCACATAATTGGCTATGCCGGGAAAACTCTAGTTTTCGAGAAACAGGGGTACAAAAATGACCAAAAATGGAAATTTCTGTGTAGTATTGCAATGTGTCGGTACCAACTCGGGCTGGTTTCTCACAGAACCCCACCGAGTTTAGAGAGTTCGAGACCCAGTGGGGCTTGTAGTCCATACAAGTGCCTTTACAGCCCATAGGTCGGTTATACTGGGAAAACTCTGGTTTGTCGGAAATTTTAACTCAAACATCGGGAAACGTGAACATTCATGGGTTTGGGGGTGGGGTATAAGGTACCCCTGTGATTGGCGAGCACGGAGTTTAGGGAGCAAGCGACCTAGTGGGATTTACAGTAGAAGGGATGTACTTTCAGACCATATAAGCGGCTATGTCGGGAAAACTCTGGTTTTCGAGAAATAGGGGTACAAAGATGACCGAAAATGGAAATTTCTGTATAGTATTGCAATGTGTCGGTACCAACTCGGGCTGGTTTCTCACAGAACCCCACCGAGTTTAGGGAGTTCGAGACCCCGTGGGGCTTGTAGTCTATACAAGTGCCTTTACAGCCCATAGGTCGGTTATACTGGGAAAACTCTGGTTTGTCGGAAATTTCAACTCAAACATTGGGAAACGTGAACATTCATGGTTTTGGGGGTGGGGTAAGAGGCACCCCTGTCATTGACGTGCGCGGAGTTTAGGGAGCAAGCGACCTAGTGGGATTTACAGTAGAAGGAATGTACTTTCAGACCACATAAGCGGCTATGCCGGGAAAACTCTAGTTTTCGAGAAATAGGGGTACGAAAATGACCAAAAATGGAAATTTCTGTATAGTATTGCAATGTGTCGGTACCAACTCGGGCTGGTTTCTCAAAGAACCCCACTGAGTTTAGGGAGTTCGAGACCCAGTGGGCCTTGTAGTCCATACAAGTGCCTTTACAGCCCATAGGTCGGTTATACTGGGAAAACTCTGGTTTGTCGGAAATTTCAACTCAAACATTGGGAAACGTGAACATTCATGGGTTTGGGGGTGGGGTAAGAGGCACCCCTGTCATTGACGTGCGCGGAGTTTAGGGAGCAAGCGACCTAGTGGGATTTACAGTAGAAGGGATGTACTTTTAGACCACATAATTGGCTATGCCGGGAAAACTCTAGTTTTCGAGAAACAGGGGTACAAAAATGACCAAAAATGGAAATTTCTGTGTAGTATTGCAATGTGTCGGTACCAACTCGGGCTGGTTTCTCACAGAACCCCACCGAGTTTAGGGAGTTCGAGACCCAGTGGGGCTTGTAGTCCATACCAGTGCCTTTACAGCCCATAGGTCGGTTATACTGGGAAAACTCTGGTTTGTCGGAAATTTCAACTCAAACATTGGGAAACGTGAACATTCATGGGTTTGGGGGTGGGGTATAAGGTACCCCTGTGATTGGCGAGCACGGAGTTTAGGGAGCAAGCGACCTAGTGGGATTTGCAGTAGAAGGGATGTACTTTTAGACCATATAAGCGGCTATGTCGGGAAAACTCTGGTTTTCGAGAAATAGGGGTACAAATATGACCGAAAATGGAAATTTCTGTACAGTATTGCAATGTGTCGGTACCAACTCGGGCTGGTTTCTCACAGAACCCCACCGAGTTTAGGGAGTTCGAGACCCAGTGGGGCTTGTAGTCTATACAAGTGCCTTTACAGCCCATAGGTCGGTTATATTGGGAAAAGTCTGGTTTGTCGGAAATTTCAACTCAAACATTGGGAAACGTGAACATTCATGGGTTTGCGGGTGGGGTAAGAAGCACCCCTGTCATTGACGTGCGCGGAGGTTAGGGAGCAAGCGACCTAGTGGGATTTACAGGAGAAGTAATATACTTTCAGACCACATAAGCGGCTATGCCGGGAAAACTCTAGTTTTCGAGAAATAGGGGTACAAAAATGACCAAAAATGGAAATTTCTGTACAGTATTGCAATGTGTCGGTACCAACTCGGGCTGGTTTCTCACAGAACCCCATCGAGTTTAGGGAGTTGAAGACCCAGTGGGTCTTGTAGTCCATACAAGTGCCTTTACAGCCCATAGGTCGGTTATACTGGGAAAACTCTGGTTTATCGAAAATTTCAACTCAAACATTGGGAAACGTGAACATTCATGGGTTTGGGGGTGGGGTATAAGGCACCCCTGTCATTGACGTGCACGGAGTTTAGGGAGCAAGCGACCTAGTGGGATTTACAGTAGAAGGGATGTATGTTCAGACCACATCAGCGGCTATGCCGGGAAAACTCTAGTTTTCTAGAAATAGGGGTACAAAAATGACCAAAAATGGAAATTTCTGTACAGTTTTGCAATGTGTTGGTACCAACTCGGGCTGGTTTCTCACAGAACCCCACCGAGTTTAGGGAGTTCGAGACCCAGTGGGGCTTGTAGTCCATACAAGTGCCTTTACAGCCCATAGGTCGGTTATACTGGGAAAACTCTGGTTTGTCGGAAATTTCAACTCAAACATTGGGAAACGTGAACATTCATGGTTTTGGGGGTGGGGTAAGAGGCACCCTGTCATTGACGTGCGCGGAGTTTAGGTAGCAAGCGACCTAGTGGGATTTACAGTAGAAGGAATGTACTTTTAGACCACATAAGCGGCTATGCCGGGAAAACTCTAGTTTTCGAGAAATAGGGGTACAAAAATGACCAAAAATGGAAATTTCTGTATAGTATTGCAATGTGTCGGTACCAACTCGGGCTGGTTTCTCACAGAACCCCACCGAGTTTAGGGAGTTCGAGACCCAGTGAGGCTTGTAGTCCATACAAGTGCCTTTACAGCCCATAGGTCGGTTATACTGGGAAAACTCTGGTTTGTCGGAAATTTCAACTCAAACATTGGGAAACGTGAACATTCATGGGTTTGAGGGTGGGGTAAGAGGCACCCCTGTCATTGACGTGCGCGGAGTTTAGGGAGCAAACGACCTAGTGGGATTTACAGTAGCAGGGATGTACTTTTAAACCACATAAGCGGCTATGCCGGGAAAACTCTAGTTTTCGAAAAAATAGGGGTACAAAAATGACCGAAAATGGAAATTTCTGTACAGTATTGCAATGTGTCGGTACCAACTCGGGCTGGTTTCTCACAGAACCCCACCGACTTTAGGGAGCTCGAGACCCAGTGGGGCTTGTAGTCCATACAAGTGCCTTTACAGCCCATAGGTCGGTTATACTGGGAAAACTCTGGTTTGTCGGAAATTTCAACTCAAACATTGGGAAACGTGAACATTCATGGTTTTGGGGGTGGGTATGAGGCACCCCTGTCATTGACGTGCGCGGAGTTTAGGGAGCAAACGACCTAGTGGGATTTACAGTAGAAGGAACGTACTTTTTAACCACATAAGCGGCTATGCCGGGAAAACTCTAGTTTTCGAAAAAATAGGGGTACAAAAATGACCGAAAATGGAAATTTCTGTACAGTATTGCAATGTGTCGGTACCAACTCGGGATGGTTTCTCACAGAACCCCAACGAGTTTAGGGAGTTCGAGACCCAGTGGGCCTTGTAGTCCATACAAGTGCCTTTACAGCCCATAGGTCGGTAATACTAGGAAAACTCTGGTTTGTCGGAAATTTCAACTCAAACATTGGGAAACGTGAACATTCATGGGTTTGGGGGTGGGGTATGAAGCACCCCTGTCATTGACGTGCGCGGAGTTTAGGGAGCAAGCGACCTAGTGGGATTTACAGTAGAAGGGATGTACTTTCAGACCATATAAGCGGCTATGTCGGGAAATCTCTGGTTTTCGAGAAATAGGGGTACAAAGATGACCGAAAATGGAAATTTCTGTATAGTATTGCAATGTGTCGGTACCAACACGGGCTGGTTTCTCACAGAACCCCACCGAGTTTCGGGAGTTCGAGACCCAGTGGGGCTTGTAGTCTATACAAGTGCCTTTACAGCCCATAGGTCGGTTATACTGGGAAAACTCTGGTTTGTCGGAAATTTCAACATTGGGAAACGTGAAAATTCATGGTTTTGGGGGTGGGGTAAGAGGCACCCTTGTCATTGACGTGCGCGGAGTTTAGGGAGCAAGCGACCTAGTGGGATTTACAGTAGAAGGAATGTACTTTCAGACCACATAAGCGGCTATGCCGGGAAAACTCTAGTTTTCGAGAAATAGGGGTACAAAAATGACAAAAAATGGAAATTTCTGTATAGTATTGCAATGTGTCGGTACCAACTCGGGCTGGTTTCTCACAGAACCCCACCGAGTTTAGGGAGTTCGAGACCCAGTGGGTCTTGTAGTCCATACAAGTGCCTTTACAGCCCATAGGTCGGTTATACTGGGAAAACTCTGGTTTGTCGAAAATTTCAACTCAAACATTGGGAAACGTGAACATTCATGGTTTTGGGGGTGGGGTATAAGGCACCCCTGTCATTGACGTGCGCGGAGTTTAGGGAGCAAGCGACCTAGTGGGATTTACAGTAGAAGGGATGTACTTTCAGACCATATAAGCGGCTATGTCGGGAAAACTCTGGTTTTCGAGAAATAGGGGTACAAAGATGACCGAAAATGGAAATTTCTGTATAGTATTGCAATGTGTCGGTACCAACTCGGGCTGGTTTCTCACAGAACCCCACCGAGTTGAGGGAGTTCGAGACCCAGTGGGGCTTGTAGTCTATACAAGTGCCTTTACAATCCATAGGTCGGTTATACTGGGAAAACTCTGGTTTGTCGGAAATTTGAACTCAAACATTGGGAAACGTGAACATTCATGGATTTGGGGGTGGGGTAAGAGGCACCCCTGTCATTGACGTGCGCGGAATTTAGGGAGCAAGCGACCTAGTGGGATTTACAGTAGAAGGAATGTACTTTCAGACCACATAAGCGGCTATGCCGGGAAAACTCTAGTTTTCGAGAAATAGGGGTACAAAAATGACCAAAAATGGAAATTTCTGTATAGTATTGCAATGTGTCGGTACCAACTCGAGCTGGTTTCTCACAGAACCCCACCGAGTTTAGGGAGTTCGAGACCCAGTGGGCCTTGTAGTCCATACAAGTGCCTTTACAGCCCATAGTCGGTTATACTGGGAAAACTCTGGTTTGTCGGAAATTTCAACTCAAACATTGGGAAACGTGAACATACATGGTTTTGGGGGTGGGGTAAGAGGCACCCCTGTCATTGACGTGCGCGGAGTTTAGGGAGCAAGCGACCTAGTGGGATTTACAGTAGAAGGAATGTACTTTCAGACCACATAAGCGGCTATGCCGGGAAAACTCTAGTTTTCGAGAAATAGGGGTACAAAAATGACCAAAAATGGAAATTTCTGTATAGTATTGCAATGTGTCGGTACCAACACGGGCTGGTTTCTCACAGAACCCCACCGAGTTTAGGGAGTTCGAGACCCAGTGGGCCTTGTAGTCCATACAAGTGCCTTTACAGCCCATAGGTCGGTTATACTGGGAAAACTCTGGTTTGTCGGAAATTTCAACTCAAACATTGGGAAACGTGAACATTCATTGGTTTGGGGGTGGGGTAAGAGGCACCCCTGTCATTGACGTGCGCGGAGTTTAGGGAGCAAGCGACCTAGTGGGATTTACAGAAGAAGGAATGTACTTTCAGACCAAATAATTGGCTATGCCGGGAAAACTCTAGTTTTCTAGAAATAGGGGTACAAAAATGACCAAAAATGGAAATTTCTGTACAGTATTGCAATGTGTCGGTACCAACTCGGGCTGGTTTCTCACAGAACCCCACCGAGTTTAGGGAGTTCGAGACCCAGTGGGGCTTGTAGTCCATACAAGTGCCTTTACAGCCCATAGGTCGGTTATACTGGGAAAACTCTGGTTTGTCGGAAATTTTATCTCAAACATTGGGAAACGTGAACATTGATGGGTTTGGGGTTGGGGTATAAGGTACCCCTGTCATTGACGTGCGCGGAGTTTAGGGAGCAAGCGACCTAGTGGGATTTACAGCAAAAGGAATGTACTTTCAGACCACATAAGCGGCTATGTCGGGAAAACTCTGGTTTTCGAGAAATAGGGATACAAAGATGACCGAAAATGGAAATTTCTGTACAGTATTGCAATGTGTCGGTACCAACTCGGGCTGGTTTCTCACAGAACCCCACCGAGTTTAGGGAGTTCGAGACCCAGTGGGCCTTGTAGTCCATACAAGTGCCTTTACAGCCCATAGGACGGTAATACTGAGAAAACTCTGGTTTGTCGGAAATTTCAACTCAAACATTGGAAAACGTGAACATTCATGGGTTTGGGGGTGGGGTATGAGGCACCCCTGTCATTGACGTGCGCGGAGTTTAGGGAGCAAGCGACCTAGTGGGATTTACAGTAGAATGAATGTACTTTTAGACCACATAATTGGCTATGCCGGGAAAACTCTAGTTTTCGAGAAACAGGGGTACAAAAATGACCAAAAATGGAAATTTCTGTATAGTATTGCAATGTGTCGGTACCAACTCGGGCTGGTTTCTCACAGAAACCCACCGAGTTTAGGGAGTTCGAGACCCAGTGGGGCTTGTAGTCCACACAAGTGCCTTTACAGCCCATAGGTCGGTTATACTGGGAAAACTCTGGTTTGTCGGAAATTTTAACTCAAACATTGGGAAACGTGAACATTCATGGGTTTGGGGGTGGGGTATAAGGTACCCCTGTGATTGGCGAGCACGGAGTTAAGGGAGCAAGCGACCTAGTGGGATTTACAGTAGAAGGGATGTACTTTTAGACCATATAAGCGGCTATGTCGGGAAAACTCTGGTTTTCGAGAAATAGGGGTACAAAGATGACCGAAAATGGAAATTTCTGTACAGTATTGCAATGTGTCGGTACCAACTCGGGCTGGTTTCTCACAGAACCCCACCGAGTTTAGGGAGTTCGATACCCAGTGGGCCTTGTAGTCCATACAAGTGCCTTTACAGCCCATAGGTCGGTTATACTGGGAAAACTCTGGTTTGTCGGAAATTTGAACTCAAACATTGGGAAACGTGAACATTCATGGTTTTGGGGGTGGGGTAAGAGGCACCCCTGTCATTGACGTGCGCGGAATTTAGGGAGCAAGCGACCTAGTGGGATTTACAGTAGAAAAAATGTACTTTCAGACCACATAAGCGGCTATGCCGGGAAAACTCTAGTTTTCGAGAAATAGGGGTACAAAAATGACCAAAAATGGAAATTTCTGTATAGTATTGCAATGTGTCGGTACCAACTCGGGCTGGTTTCTCATAGAACCCCACCGAGTTTAGGGAGTTCGAGACCCAGTGGGGCTTGTAGTCCATACAAGTGCCTTTACAGCCCATAGGTCGGTTATACTGGGAAAACTCTGGTTGTGGGAAATTTCAACTCGAACATTGGGAAACGTGAACATTCATGGTTTTGGGGGTGGGTTAAGAGGCACCCCTGTCATTGACGTGCGCGGAGTTTAGGGAGCAAGCGACCTAGTGGGATTTACAGTAGAAGGAATGTACTTTCAGACCACATAAGCGGCTATGCCGGGAAAACTCTAGTTTTCGAGAAATAGGGGTACAAAAATGACCAAAAATGGAAGTTTCTGTATAGTATTGCAATGTGTCGGTACCAACACGGGCTGGTTTCTCACAGAACCCCACCGAGTTTAGGGAGTTCGAGACCCAGTGGGCCTTGTAGTCCATACAAGTGCCTTTACAGCCCATAGGTCGGTTATACTGGGAAAACTCTGGTTTGTCGGAAATTTCAACTCAAACATTGGGAAACGTGAACATTCATTGGTTTGGGGGTGGGGTAAAAGGCACCCCTGTCATTGACGTGCGCGGAGTTTAGGGAGCAAGCGACCTAGTGGGATTTACAGAAGAAGGAATGTACTTTCAGACCAAATAATTGGCTATGCCGGGAAAACTCTAGTTTTCTAGAAATAGGGGTACAAAAATGACCAAAAATGGAAATTTCTGTACAGTATTGCAATGTGTCGGTACCAACTCGGGCTGGTTTCTCACAGAACCCCACCGAGTTTAGGGAGTTCGAGACCCAGTGGGGCTTGTAGTCCATACAAGTGCCTTTACAGCCCATAGGTCGGTTATACTGGGAAAACTCTGGTTTGTCGGAAATTTTATCTCAAACATTGGGAAACGTGAACATTGATGGGTTTGGGGTTGGGGTATAAGGTACCCCTGTCATTGACGTGCGCGGAGTTTAGGGAGCAAGCGACCTAGTGGGATTTACAGTAAAAGGAATGTACTTTCAGACCACATCAGCGGCTATGTCGGGAAAACTCTGGTTTACGAGAAATAGGGATACAAAGATGACCGAAAATGGAAATTTCTGTACAGTATTGCAATGTGTCGGTACCAACTCGGGCTGGTTTCTCACAGAACCCCACCGAGTTTAGGGAGTTCGAGACCCAGTGGGCCTTGTAGTCCATACAAGTGCCTTTACAGCCCATAGGACGGTAATACTGGGAAAACTCTGGTTTGTCGGAAATTTCAACTCAAACATTGGAAAACGTGAACATTCATGGGTTTGGGGGTGGGGTATGAGGCACCCCTGTCATTGACGTGCGCGGAGTTTAGGGAGCAAGCGACCTAGTGGGATTTACAGTAGAATGAATGTACTTTTAGACCACATAATTGGCTATGCCGGGAAAACTCTAGTTTTCGAGAAACAGGGGTACAAAAATGACCAAAAATAGAAATTTCTGTATAGTATTGCAATGTGTCGGTACCAACTCGGGCTGGTTTCTCACAGAAACCCACCGAGTTTAGGGAGTTCGAGACCCAGTGGGGCTTGTAGTCCACACAAGTGCCTTTACAGCCCATAGGTCGGTTATACTGGGAAAACTCTGGTTTGTCGGAAATTTCAACTCAAACATTGGGAAACGTGAACATTCATGGGTTTGGGGGTGGGGTATAAGGTACCCCTATGATTGGCGAGCACGGAGTTTAGGGAGCAAGCGACCTAGTGGGATTTACAGTAGAAGGGATGTTCTTTTAGACCATATAAGCGGCTATGTCGGGAAAACTCTGGTTTTCGAGAAATAGGGGTACAAAGATGACCGAAAATGGAAATTTCTGTACAGTATTGCAATGTGTCGGTACCAACTCGGGCTGGTTTCTCACAGAACCCCACCGAGTTTAGGGAGTTCGATACCCAGTGGGCCTTGTAGTCCATACAAGTGCCTTTACAGCCCATAGGTCGGTTATACTGGGAAAACTCTGGTTTGTCGGAAATTTCAACTCAAACATTGGGAAACGTGAACATTCATGGTTTTGGGGGTGGGGTAAGAGGCACCCCTGTCATTGACGTGCGCGGAGTTTAGGGAGCAAGCGACCTAGTGGGATTTACAGTAGAAGGAATGTACTTTCAGACCACATAAGCGGCTATGCCGGGAAAACTCTAGTTTTCGAGAAATAGGGGTACAAAAATGACCAAAAATGGAAATTTCTGTATAGTATTGCAATGTGTCGGTACCAACTCGGGCTGGTTTCTCACAGAACCCCACCGAGTTTAGGGAGTTCGAGACCCAGTGGGTCTTGTAGTCCATACAAGTGCCTTTACAGCCCATAGGTCGGTTATACTGGAAAAACTCTGGTTTGTCGAAAATTTCAACTCAAACATTGGGAAACGTGAACATTCATGGGTTTGGGGGTGGGGTATAAGGCACCCCTGTCATTGACGTACGCGGAGTTAAGGGAGCAAGCGACCTAGTGGGATTTACAGAAGAAGGGATGTACTTTCAGACCATATAAGCGGCTATGTCGGGAAAACTCTGGTTTTCGAGAAATAGGGGTACAAAGATGACCGAAAATGTAAATTTCTGTATAGTATTGCAATGTGTCGGTACCAACTCGGGCTTGTTTCTCACAGAACCCCACCGAGTTTAGGGAGTTCGAAACCCAGTGGGGCTTGTAGTCTATACAAGTGCCTTTACAGCCCATAGGTCGGTTATACTGGGAAAACTCTGATTTGTCGGAAATTTCAACTCAAACATTGGGAAACGTGAACATTCATGGTTTTGGTGTGGGGTAAGAGGCACCCCTGTCATTGACGTGCGCGGAGTTTAGGGAGCAAGCGACCTAGTGGGATTTACAGTAGGAGGAATGTACTTTCAGACAACATAAGCGGCTATGCCGGGAAAACTCTAGGTTTCGAGAAATAGGGGTACAAAAATGACCAAAAATGGAAATTTCTGTATAGTATTGCAATGTGTCGGTACCAACTCGGGCTGGTTTCTCACAGAACCCCACCGAGTTTAGGGAGTTCGAGACCCAGTGGGCCTTGTAGTCCATACAAGTGCCTTTACAGCCCATATGTCGGTTATACTGGGAAAACTCTGGTTTGTCGGAAATTTCAACTCAAACATTGAGAAACGTGAACATTCATGGGTTTGGGGGTGGGGTAAGAGGCACCCCTGTCATTGACGTGCGCTCAGTTTAGTGAGCAAGCGACCTAGTGGGATTTACAGAAGAAGGAATGTACTTTCAGACAACATAAGCGGCTATGCCGGGAAAACTCTAGTTTTCTAGAAATAGGGGTACAAAAATGACCAAAAATGGAAATTTCTGTACAGTATTGCAATGTGTCGGTACCAACTCGGGCTGGTTTCTCACAGAACCCCACCGAGTTTAGGGAGTTCGAGACCCAGTGGGGCTTGTAGTCCATACAAGTGCCTTTACAGCCCATAGGTCGGTTATACTGGGAAAACTCTGGTTTGTCGGAAATTTTAACTCAAACATTGGGAAACGTGAACATTCATGGGTTTGTACCCCTATTTCTCGAAAACTAGAGTTTTCCCGGCATAGCCGCTTATGTGGTCTGAAAGTACATTCCTTCTACTGTAAATCCCACTAGGTCGCTTGCTTCCTAAAATCCGCGCACGTCAATGACAAGGGTGCCTCTTACCCACCCCCAAAACCATGAATTTTCACGTTTCCCAATGTTTGAGTTGAAATTTCCGACAAACCAGAGTTTTCCCAGTATAACCGACCTATGGGATGTAAAAGCACTTGTATGGACTACAAGGCCCACTGGGTCTCGAACTCCCTAAACTCGGTGGGGTTCTGTGAGAAACCAGCCCGAGTTGGTACCGACACATTGCAATACTGTACAGAAATTTCCATTTTCGGTCATATTTGTACCCCTATTTCTCGAAAACCAGAGTTTTCCCGACATAGCCGCTTATATGGTCTAAAAGTACATCTCTTCTACTGTAAATCCCACTAGGTCGCTTGCTCCCTAAACTCCGTGCTCGCCAATCACAGGGGTACCTTATACCCCACCCCCAAACCCATGAATGTTCACGTTTTCCAATGTTTGAGTTGAAATTTCCGACAAACCAGAGTTTTCCCAGTATAACCGACCTATGGGCTGTAAAGGCACTTGTATGGACTACAAGCCCCACTGGGTCTCGAACTCCCTAAACTCGGTGGGATTCTGTGAGAAACCAGCCCGAGTTGGTACCGACACATTGCAATACTGTACAGAAATTTCCATTTTGGGTCATTTTTGTACCCCTATTTCTAGAAAACTAGAGTTTTCCCGGCATAGCCGCTTATGTGGTCTGAAAGTACATTCCTTCTTCTATAAATCTCACTAGGTCGCTTGCTCCCTAAACTCCGCGCACGTCAATGACAGGGGTGCCTCTTACCCCACCCCCAAACCAATGAATGTTCACGTTTCCCAATGTTTGAGTTGAAATTTCCGACAAACCAGAGTTTTCCCAGTATAACCGACCTATGGGCTGTAAAGGCACTTGTATGGACTACAAGGCCCACTGGGTCTCGAACTCCATTAACTCGGTGGGGTTCTGTGAGAAACCAGCCCGAGTTGGTACCGACACATTGCAATACTGTACAGAAATTTCCATTTTCGGTCATCTTTGTACCCCTATTTCTCGAAAACCAGAGTTTTCCCGACATAGCCGCTTATATGGTCTAAAAGAACATCCCTTCTACTGTAAATCCCACTAGGTCACTTGCTCCCTAAACTCCGTGCTCGCCAATCACAGGGGTACCTTATACCCCACCCACAAACCCATGAATGTTCACGTTTCCCAATGTTTGAGTTAAAATTTCCGACAAACCAGAGTTTTCCCAGTATAACCGACCTATGGGCTGTAAAGGCACTTGTATAGACTACAAGCCCCACTGGGTCTCGAACTCCCTAAACTCGGTGGGGTTCTGTGAGGAACCAGCCCGAGTTGGTACCGACACATTGCAATAATGTACAGAAATTTCCATTTTTGGTCATTTTTGTACCCCTATTTCTAGAAAACTAGAGTTTTCCCGGCATAGCCGCTTATGTGGTCTGAAAAAACATCCCTTCTACTGTAAATCCCACTAGGTCGCTTGCTCCCTGAACTCCGTGCACGTCAATGACAGGGGTGCCTTATACCCCACCCCCAAACCCATGAATGTTCACGTTTCCCAATGTTTGTGTTGAAATTTTCGACAAACCGGAGTTTTCCCAGTATAACCGACCTATGGGCTGTAAAGGCACTTGTATGGACTACAAGACCCACTGGGTCTCGAACTCCCTAAACTCGGTGGGGTTCTGTGAGAAACCAGCCCGAGTTGGTACCGACACATTGCAATACTATACAGAAATTTCCATTTTTGGTCATTTTTGTACCCCTATTTCTCGAAAACTAGAGTTTTCCCGGCATAGCCGCTTATGTGGTCTGAAAGTACATTCCTTCTACTGTAAATCCCACTAGGTCGCTTGCTCCCTAAACTCCGCGCACGTCAATGACAGGGGTGCCTCTTACCCCACCCCCAAAACCATGAATGTTCACGTTTCCCAATGTTTGAGTTGAAATTTCCGACAAACCAGAGTTTTCCCAGTATAACCGACCTATGGGCTGTAAAGGCACTTGTATAGACTACAAGCCCCACTGGGTCTCGAACTTCCTAAACTCGGTGGGGTTCTGTGAGAAACCAGCCCGAGTTGGTACCGACACATTGCAATACTATACAGAAATTTCCATTTTCGGTCATCTTTGTACCCCTATTTCTCGAAAACCAGAGTTTTCCCGACATAGCCGCTTATATGGTCTGAAAGTACATCCCTTCTACTGTAAATCCCACTAGGTCGCTTGCTCCCTAAACTCCGCGCACGTCAATGACAGGGGTGCCTCATACCCCACCCCCAAACCCATGAATGTTCACGTTTCCCAATGTTTGAGTTGAATTTTCCGACAAACCAGAGTTTTCCCAGTATAACCGACCTATTGGCTGTAAAGGCACTTGTATGGACTACAAGCCCCACTGGGTCTCGAACTCCCTAAACTCGGTGGGGTTCTGTGAGAAACCAGCCCGAGTTGGTACCGACACATTGCAATACTGTACAGAAATTTCCATTTTTGGTCATTTTTGTACCCCTATTATTTCGAAAACTAGAGTTTTCCCGGCATAGCCGCTTATGTGGTCTAAAAGTACATTCCTTCTACTGTAAATCCCACTAGGTCGCTTGCTCCCTAAACTCCGCGCACGTCAATGACAGGGGTGCCTCATACCCCACCCCCAAACCCATGAATGTTCACGTTTCCCAATGTTTGAGTTGAAATTTCCGACAAACCAGAGTTTTCCCAGTATAACCGCCCTATGGGCTGTAAAGGCACTTGTATGGACTACAAGACCCACTGGGTCTCGAACTCCCTAAACTCGGTGGGGTTCTGTGAGAAACCAGCCCGAGTTGGTACCGACACATTGCAATACTATACAGAAATTTCCATTTTTGGTCATTTTTGTACCCCTATTTCTCGAAAACTAAAGTTTTCCCGGCATAGCCGCTTATGTGGTCTAAAAGTACATTCCTTCTACTGTAAATCCCACTAGGTCGCTTGCTCCCTAAACTCCGCGCACGTCAATGACAGGGGTGCCTCTTACCCCACCCCCAAAATGATGAATGTTCACGTTTCCCAATGTTTGAGTTGAAATTTCCGACAAACCAGAGTTTTCCCAGTATAACCGACCTATGGGCTGTAAAGGCACTTGTATAGACTACAAGCCCCACTGGGTCTCGAACTCCCTAAACTCGGTGGGGTTCTGTGAGAAACCAGCCCGAGTTGGTACCGACACATTGCAATACTATACAGAAATTTCCATTTTTGGTCATCTTTGTACCCCTATTTCTCGAAAACCAGAGTTTTCCCGACATAGCCGCTTATATGGTCTAAAAGTACATCCCTTCTACTGTAAATCCCACTAGGTCGCTTGCTCCCTAACCTCCGCGCACGTCAATGACAGGGGTGCCTCATATCCCACCCCCAAACCCATGAATGTTCACGTTTCCCAATGTTTGAGTTGAAATTTCCGACAAACCAGAGTTTTCCCAGTATTATAGACCTATGGGCTGTAAAGGCACTTGTATGGACTACAAGGCCCACTGGGTCTCGAACTCCCTAAACTCGGTTGGGTTCTGTGAGAAACCAGCCCGAGTTGGTACCGACACATTGCAATACTGTACAGAAATTTCCATTTTCGGTCATTTTTGTACCCCTATTTTTTCGAAAACTAGAGTTTTCCCGGCATAGCCGCTTATGTGGTTTAAAAGTACGTCCCTTCTACTGTAAATCCCACTAGGTCGTTTGCTCCCTAATCTCCGCGCACGTCAGTGATAGGGGTGTCTCTTACCCCACCCCCAAACCCATGAATGTTCACGTTTTCCAATGTTTGAGTTGAAATTTCCGACAAACCAGAGTTTTCCCAGTATAACCGACCTATGGGCTGTAAAGGAACTTGTATGGACTACAAGCCTCACTGGGTCTCGAACTCCCTAAACTCGGTGGGGTTCTGTGAGAAACCAGCCCGAGTTGGTACCGACACATTGCAATACTATACAGAAATTTCCATTTTTGGTCATTTTTGTACCCCTATTTCTCGAAAACTGGAGTTTTCCCGGCATAGCCGCTTATGTGGTCTAAAAGTACATTCCTTCTACTGTAAATCCCACTAGGTCGCTTGCTCCCTAAACTCCGCGCACGTCAATGACAGGGGTGCCTCTTACCCCACCCCCAAAACCATGAATGTTCACGTTTCCCAATGTTTGAGTTGAAATTTCCGACAAACCAGAGTTTTCCCAGTATAACCAACCTATGGGCTGTAAAGGCACTTGTATAGACTACAAGCCCCACTGGGTCTCGAACTCCCTAAACTCGGTGGGGTTCTGTGAGAAACCAGCCCGAGTTGGTACCGACACATTGCAATACTATACAGAAATTTCCATTTTCGGTCATCTTTGTACCCCTATTTCTCGAAAACCAGAGCTTTCCCGACATAGCCGCTTATATGGTCTGAAAGTACATCCCTTCTACTGTTAATCCCACTAGGTCGCTTGCTCCCTAAACTCCGCGCACGTCAATGACAGGGGTGCCTCATACCCCACCCCCAAACCCATGAATGTTCACGTTTCCCAATGTTTGAGTTGAAATTTCCGACAAACCAGAGTTGTCCCAGTATTACCGACCTATGGGCTGTAAAGGCACTTGTATGGACTACAAGGCCCACTGGGTCTCGAACTCCCTAAACTCGGTTGGGTTCTGTGAGAAACCAGCCCGAGTTGGTACCGACACATTGCAATACTGTACAGAAATTTCCATTTTCGGTCATTTTTGTACCCCTATTTTTTCGAAAACTAGAGTTTTCCCGGCATAGCCGCTTATGTGCTTTAAAAGTACGTCCCTTCTACTGTAAATCCCACTAGGTCGTTTGCTCCCTAAACTCCGCGCACGTCAATGACAGGGGTGCCTCTTACCCCACCCCCAAACCCATGAATGTTCACGTTTCCCAATGTTTGAGTTGAAATTTCCGACAAACCAGAGTTTTCCCAGTATAACCGACCTATGGGCTGTAAAGGCACTTGTATGGACTACAAGCACCACTGGGTCTCGAACTCCCTAAACTCGGTGGGGTTCTGTGAGAAACCAGCCCGAGTTGGTACCGACACATTGCAATACTATACAGAAATTTCCATTTTTGTTCATTTTTGTACCCCTATTTCTCGAAATTTAGAGTTTTCCCGGCATAGCCGCTTATGTGGTCTAAAAGTACATTCCTTCTACTGTAAATCCCACTAGGTCGCTTGCTCCCTAAACTCCGCGCACGTCAATGACAGGGGTGCCACTTACCCCACCCCCAAAACCATGAATGTTCACGTTTCCCAATGTTTGAGTTGAAATTTCCGACAAACCAGAGTTTTCCCAGTATAACCGACCTATGGGCTGTAAAGGCACTTGTATAGACTACAAGCCCCACTGGGTCTCGAACTCCCTAAACTCGGTGGGGTTCTGTGAGAAACCAGCCCGAGTTGGTACCGACACATTGCAAAACTGTACAGAAATTTCCATTTTTGGTCATTTTTGTACCCCTATTATTTCGAAAACTAGAGTTTTCCCGGCATAGCCGGTTATGTGGTCTGAAAGTACATTCCTTCTACTCTAAATCCCACTAGGTCGCTTGCTCCCTAAACTCCGCGCACGTCAATGACAGGGGTGCCTCATACCCCACCCCCAAAACCATGAATGTTCACGTTTCCCAATGTTTGAGTTGAAATTTTCGACAAACCAGAGTTTTCCCAGTATAATCGCCCTATGGGCTGTAAAGGCACTTGTATGGACTACAAGACCCACTGGGTCTCGAACTCCCTAAACTCGGTGGGGTTCTGTGAGAAACCAGCCCGAGTTGGTACCGACACATTGCAATACTATACAGAAATTTCCATTTTTGGTCATTTTTGTACCCCTATTTCTCGAAAACTAGAGTTTTCCCGGCATAGCCGCTTATGTGGTCTGAAAGTACATTCCTTCTACTGTAAATCCCACTAGGTCGCTTGCTCCCTAAACTCCGCGCACGTCAATGACAGGGGTGCCTCTTACCCCACCCCCAAAACCATGAATGTTCACGTTTCCCAATGTTTGAGTTGAAATTTCCGACAAACCAGAGTTTTCCCAGTATAACCGACCTATGGGCTGTAAAGGCACTTGTATAGACTACAAGCCCCACTGGGTCTCGAACTCCCTAAACTCGGTGGGGTTCTGTGAGAAACCAGCCCGAGTTGGTACCGACACATTGCAATACTGTACAGAAATTTCCATTTTCGGTCATCTTTGTACCCCTATTTCTCGAAAACCAGAGTTTTCCCGACATAGCCGCTTATGTGGTTTAAAAGTACGTCCCTTGTACTGTAAATCCCACTAGGTCGTTTGCTCCCTAAACTCCGCGCACGTCAATGACAGGGGTGCCTCATACCCCACCCCCAAAACCATGAATGTTCACGTTTCCCAATGTTTGAGTTGAAATTTCCGACAAACCAGAGTTTTCCCAGTATAACCGACCTATGGGCTGTAAAGGCACTTGTATGGACTACAAGTCCCACTGGGTCTCGAACTCCCTAAACTCGGTGGGGTTCTGTGAGAAACCAGCCCGAGTTGGTACCGACACATTGCAATACTGTACAGAAATTTCCATTTTCGGTCATTTTTGTACCCCTATTTTTTCGAAAACTAGAGTTTTCCTGGCATAGCCGCTTATGTGGTTTAAAAGTACGTCCCTTCTACTGTAAATCCCACTAGGTCGTTTGCTCCCTAAACTCCGCGCACGTCAATGACAGGGGTGCCTCTTACCCCACCCCCAAACCCATGAATGTTCACGTTTGCCAATGTTTGAGTTGAAATTTCCGACAAACCAGAGTTTTCCCAGTATTACCGACCTATGGGCTGTAAAGGCACTTGTATGGACTACAAGGCCCACTGGGTCTCGAACTCCCTAAACTCGGTTGGGTTCTGTGAGAAACCAGCCCGAGTTGGTACCGACACATTGCAATACTGTACAGAAATTTCCATTTTCGGTCATTTTTGTACCCCTATTTTTTCGAAAACTGGAGTTTTCCCGGCATAGCCGCTTATGTGGTTTAAAAGTACGTCCCATCTACTGTAAATCCCACTAGGTCGTTTGCTCCCTAAACTCCGCGCACGTCAATGACAGGGGTGCCTCTTACCCGACCCCCAAACCCATGAATGTTCACGTTTCCCAATGTTTGAGTTGAAATTTCCGACAAACCAGAGTTTTCCCAGTATAACCGACCTATGGGCTGTAAAGGCACTTGTATGGACTACAAGCCTCACTGGGTCTCGAACTCCCTAAACTCGGTGGGGTTCTGTGAGAAACCAGCCCGAGTTGGTACCGACACATTGCAATACTGTACAGAAATTTCCATTTTTGGTCATTTTTGTACCCCTATTTCTAGAAAACTAGAGTTTTCCCGGCATAGCCGCTTATGTGGTCTGAAAGTACATTCCTTCTTCTGTAAATCCCACTAGGTCGCTTGCTCCCTAAACTCCGCGCACGTCAATGACAGGGGTGCCTCTTACCCCACCCCCAAACCAATGAATGTTCACGTTTCCCAATGTTTGAGTTGAAATTTCCGACAAACCAGAGTTTTCCCAGTATAACCGACCTATGGGCTGTAAAGGCACTTGTATAGACTACAAGCCCCACTGGGTCTCGAACTCCCTAAACTCGGTGGGGTTCTGTGAGAAACCTGCCCGAGTTGGTACCGACACATTGCAATACTATACAGAAATTTCCATTTTCGGTCATCTTTGTACCCCTATTTCTCGAAAACCAGAGTTTTCCCGACATAGCCGCTTATATGGTCTGAAAGTACATCCATTCTACTGTAAATCCCACTAGGTCGCTTGCTCCCTAAACTCCGCGCACGTCAATGACAGGGGTGCCTCATACCCCACCCCCAAACCCATGAATGTTCACGTTTCCCAATGTTTGAGTTGAAATTTCCGACAAACCAGAGTTTTCCCAGTATAACCGACCTATGGGCTGTAAAGGCACTTGTATGGACTACAAGCCCCACTGGGTCTCGAACTCCCTAAACTCGGTGGGGTTCTGTGAGAAACCAGCCCGAGTTGGTACCGACACATTGCAATACTGTACAGAAATTTCCATTTTTGGTCATTTTTGTACCCCTATTTTTTCGAAAACTAGAGTTTTCCCGGCATAGCCGCTTATCTGGTCTAAAAGTACATCCCTTCTACTGTAAATCCCACTAGATCGCTTGCTCCCTAAACTCCGCGAACGTCAATGACAGGGGTGCCTCTTACCCCACCTCCAAACCCGTGAATGTTCACGTTTCCCAATGTTTGAGTTGAAATTTCCGACAAACCAGAGTTTTCCCAGTATAACCGACCTATGGGCTGTAAAGGCACTTGTATGGACTACAAGCCCCACTGGGTCTCGAACTCCCTAAACTCTGTGGGGTTCTGTGAGAAACCAGCCCGAGTTGGTACCGACACATTGCAATACTATACAGAAATTTCCATTTTTGGTCATTTTTGTACCCCTGTTTCTCGAAAACTAGAGTTTTCCCGGCATAGCCAATTATGTGGTCTAAAAGTACATACATTCTACTGTAAATCCAACTAGGTCGCTTGCTCCCTAAACTCCGCGCACGTCAATGACAGGGGTGCCTCATACCCCACCCCCAAACCCATGAATGTTCATGTTTCCGAATGTTTGAGTTGAAATTTCCGACAAACCAGAGTTTTCCCAGTATTACCGACCTATGGGCTGTAAAGGCACTTGTATGGACTACAAGGCCCACTGGGTCTTGAACTCCCTAAACTCGGTGGGGTTCTGTGAGAAACCAGCCCGTTTTGGTACCGACACATTGCAATAATGTACAGAAATTTCCATTTTCGGTCATCTTTGTACCCCTATTTCTCGAAAACCAGAGTTTTCCCGACATAGCCGCTTATATGGTCTAAAAGTACATCCCTACTACTGTAAATCCCACTAGGTCGCTTGCTCCCTAAACTCCGTGCTCGCCAATCACAGGGGTACCTTATACCCCACCCCCAAACCCATGAATGTTCACGTTTCCCAATGTTTGAGTTAAAATTTCCGACAAACCAGAGTTTTCCCAGTATGACCGACCTATGGGCTGTAAAGGCACTTGTATGGCCTACAAGCCCCACTGGGTCTCGAACTCACTAAACTCGGTGGGGTTCTGTGAGAAGCCAGCCCGAGTTGGTACCGACACATTGCAATACTGTACAGAAATTTCCATTTTTGGTCATTTTTGTACCCCTATTTATAGAAAACTAGAGTTTTCCCGGCATAGCCGCTTATGTGGTCTGAAAATACATCCCTTCTACTGTAAATCCCACTAGGTCGCTTGCTCCCTAAACTCCGTGCACGTCAATGACAGGGGTGCCTTATACCCCACCCCCAAACCCATGAATGTTCACGTTTCCCAATGTTTGAGTTGAAATTTTCGACAAACCAGAGTTTTCCCAGTATTACCGACCTATGGGCTGTAAAGGCACTTGTATGGACTACAAGACCCACTGGGTCTCGAACTCCCTAAACTCGGTGGGGTTCTGTGAGAAACCAGCCCGAGTTGGTACCGACACATTGCAATACTATACAGAAATTTCCATTTTTGGTTATTTTTGTACCCCTATTTCTCGAAAACTAGAGCTTTCCCGGCATAGCCGCTTATGTGGTCAGAAAGTAAATTCCTTCTACTGTAAATCCCACTAGGTCGCTTGCTCCCTAAACTCCGCGCACGTCAATGACAGGGGTGCCTCTTACCCCACCCCCAAAACCATGAATGTTCACGTTTCCCAATGTTTGAGTTGAAATTTCCGACAAACCAGAGTTTTCCCAGTATAACCGACCTATGGGCTGTAAAGGCACTTGTATAGACTACAAGCCCCACTGGGTCTCGAACTCCCTAAACTCGGTGGGGTTCTGTGAGAAACCAGCCCGAGTTGGTACCGACACATTGCAATACTATACAGAAATTTCCATTTTCGGTCATCTTTGTACCCCTATTTCTCGAAAACCAGAGTTTTCCCGACATAGCCGTCTATATGGTCTGAAAGTACATCCCTTCTACTGTAAATCCCACTAGGTCGCTTGCTCCATAAACTCCGCGCACGTCAATGACAGGGGTGCCTCATACCCGACCCCCAAACCAAGGAATGTTCACGTTTCCCAATGTTTGAGTTGAAATTTCCGACAAACCAGAGTTTTCCCAGTATAACCGATCTCTGGGCTGTAAAGGCACTTGTATGGACTACAAGCCCCACTGGGTCTCGAACTCCCTAAACTCGGTGGGGTTCTGTGAGAAACCAGCCCGAGTTGGTACCGACACATTGCAATACTGTACAGAAATTTCCATTTTTGGTCATTTTTGTACCCCTATTTTTTCGAAAACTAGAGTTTTCCCGGCATAGCCGCTTATGTGGTCTAAAAGTACATCCCTTCTACTGTAAATCCCACTAGGTCGCTTGCTCCCTAAACTCCGCGCACGTCAATGACAGGGGTGCCTCTTATCCCACCCCCAAACCCATGAATGTTCACGTTTCCCAATGTTTGAGTTGAAATTTTCGACAAACCAGAGTTTTCCCAGTATAACCGACCTATGGGCTGTAAAGGCACTTGTATGGACTACAAGACCCACTGGGTCTTGAACTCCCTAAACTCGGTGGGGTTCTGTGAGAAACCAGCCCGAGTTGGTACCGACACATTGCAATACTATACAGAAATTTCCATTTTTGGTCATTTTTGTACCCCTATTTCTCGAAAACTAGAGTTTTCCCGGCATAGCCGCTTATGTGGTCTGAAAGTACATTCCTTCTACTGTAAATCCCACTAGGTCGCTTGCTCCCTAACCTCCGCGCACGTCAATGACAGGGGTGCCTCTTACCCCACCCGCAAACCCTTGAATGTTCACGTTTCCCAATGTTTGAGTTGAAATTTCCGACAAACCAGAGTTTTCCCAATATAACCGACCTATGGGCTGTAAAGGCACTTGTATAGACTACAAGCCCCACTGGGTCTCGAACTCCCTAAACTCGGTGCGGTTCCGTGAGAAACCAGCCTGAGTTGGTACCGACACATTGCAATACTATACAGAAATTTCCATTTTCGGTCATCAAAGTTTTCCCGACATAGCCGCTTATGTGGTCTGAAAGTACATCCCTTCTACTGTAAATCCCACTAGGTCGCTTGCTCCCTAAACTCCGCGCACGTCAATGCGGCTGTTTCGGCTACATATGCCAGCAATTTCTGCTACTTCGGCTGGTCAGGCTACTCCGGCCAGCCGAAGTAGCCTACCTCGGCTGGTCAGGCTACTCCGGCCAGCCGAAGTAGCCTACCTCGGCTGGTCAGGCTACTTCGGCTAACTTCACCCATCTGTATTTGTGGAGGTCTCAGCAACATGCTCACCAGCTTTTATTCCATTATAGGTTGTTCACCCCTTCAACACGCTCAAGTCATTTTTCAACCATTCGACACATTTTAGTATGTGAGCATACATGTAGTTATAATCTACCACAGGCAGTTTACTACTGCTATAGATCTGTTCTGACAAAAAATAGCTAGCTGATAGATAGCATTTAAGAGCTGATAGGCATTTAAGTTTAAAACAAAAAATATAATAGGAGAAAACAAGACAGCAACACATAAGAAAGAAATAACAATTTAAAGCTGACCCCCCCCCCCACACACACACACACCCATAAGAAAAATAACAATTTAAACATGGAATCAGGACAACTCGCCCCAAAGACAACTCTCCCCAAGACAACTCGCCCCACATATAACTCGACCCACTTTAAGAAGACAACTCGCCCCACTTTAGACGACAACTTGCCCCACTTTTGAAGACAAATATTCCCACTTTTGAAGACAACTGACCCCACTTTAGAAGAGAGTTTGTCCCACTGTCTTAGACCGTCCTTATCCCTGGTCCATCTCGGTCTATATGTCAACTCAGCTCAACTCATTCCCCAATTTTATATAGTAAATTTAAAACCTATGTGACAAGACTTGAAGGCGAGATCTTATAAAAAATGATCATGGACAATGTCGCAGGAAAAAGCCACAAAACTAAAAACAATAAAAGAGAATTGCATCCATGCTTCCATGATTAACAAAATTACAAAATTAAAGAATAACCAACAATTAACTTGGCTTCAGACGATTATCCTTCGAAATATGTCGTTAATATTAACTCATTTTCGCAATAAATTGCAAGTCTGCGTTGAGGTAAATCCCTCCCCTATGTGTGACGAGGCCTTAAAGGCTTTGCGTCTCCACAAGCCACAGACATTTTAAAAATGTGGCCATTCACAAATCAGATAAAAAGGATCCTGCACTCCAGCACAAAAAGTAGTTCTACACTCTACTCTTTAATGTTGAAAAAGCATAGATTTTCCACAAAGACATTCGTTTGTTAAGTTCTTTAATAATATGGAGCGAATTCCATGTGGGGGATACAGGGGGTGGTCTAAGACAGTGGGGCGAGTTGTCTTTTAAAGTGGGGCGAGTTGTCTTGGGGCGAGTTGTCTTCTGAAACTGAAAGTGGGGCGAGTTGTCTTTGGTCGAGTTTAATGTGGGACGAGTTGTCTTGGGGCGAGTTGCCTTTGGGGCAAGTTGTCTGTAATTCTTTAAACATAACCCCCCCCCCCCTAAGAAAAAATAACAATTTAAACATTATCCCCCCTATTGAAGGTAACCCCCCCCCCCCCTATCTGCAACACGCAAATACACATGAGACCCACACACACACTACTTTTTAGCCCCTCCCCCCGACACGTAAATAATGGGCGGTCCCTTAGCAGCTCAAAATACATATATCTAACGTAATGCTGGCTTCTTTTTGATACCCAAGTTACGTAATAAAAAGGCGATGAAATTTTACAAGACGAAGCCTGAATGCTCAAGAATAGTGATGGTATGCGAGAAAATGTTTTGCTAAACAAATATTTTTCTACATTTTTTTTCTCGAGGATTTGCACTTTATTTTAGAATGCGTGAATTGTGTCGATGGTGATTTAAAAGCACGCTTCAGGAAGACAATTCTTCATCCTGACTTTACCAATTAGAAGAGTACAATTAATGGAGAAAGCGCTAATGATATAACGGGAAACTTGATATTCAGGAAATGTCATCCCACACACCTGTAACTGATTATTTTATCATACAGTTACTTACTTAATAAGGCCAAATACGACATTTTTAGAAGCGAAAGTGAAACGTTTTTAGGTGTAGAAGAAAAGTACCAAATAGCATCCCATGTTGCCGAATCAGTTGGTGCGGATTGCACTTTTTCGGCTACAAAGAGGCGGTTTTGCCAAAACTCGGAAGACAGATTTAATGGAGACCTGTCTATGATTTAGATTCATTTACGAGATTTCTTGAAATAAACATTATACTTTTATATATGGGATCATTATACTGACATAGAGACATACTGACAGACTTTCATTTACGACTGAAAACACGCCTATGTAATATACAGGGAAGTGGGAAAAAATGATAATTTTCTTAATTTTGTTCAAAATATTGATTGTTGGTCTAACGAGTACCCACAATCATTGTTATGGATCAAAAATAAGAAAAATGTGTATACCCCCGTATACTCCAGTATTACTGTATAAAATTGGGATTCATCTTGGCATTTCATGGACATGTTTCCTGATGGGTAGGATTGCAGGATTGTTGAAGTAAATCGTCACTTATATGACATTTTAAAAATGTAATCATAGTCCATTGAAACGGGGGAAGTACACTAGTCCATTTTAGTCACGTGCTTCACAGAACGAGAAATCATAATTTAAATTTACTTATTCTATTTTGTAGGCGCCTCAAGAAATGAACAAATATTGAATTACCATAAATATGTTGCGTGCAGGATACAGGCATCAAGCCGACCAGATTTACGGCCTTTCGTCCTCAATGGAATGGAAGAATCGAAGGGTAGACAAGACATTTTAATAGATGTCGTAAATGTCCCATTGATGAACGTTTTGAATGCGAGCTGTCGATCTTCGGTGAATGAGACCATTTACTGCACCTAAAATGTTATTTCGTGATGTCATAAAAGCATATTTTTAATATAGCATGATGGTGGGATATAAATAGATGTGCAATTTTCAGAGTCGATGCCTTGTGAAGTGAGAAACGGTTGCATATAGCGCAGTACAACACACTTGGTGGGATAGTTCACATACTTTTCCGTTGTGTTTTTGTGGTCAGTAGCTCTTAGTGGGTTCACAGCATGATTTTCAATTGTCAATTCGCTGTTGCTTAGCTTGATTTTGTTAACTCATTTAAGCCTGGCGGCCCTTTTATGGGCAGATGTGACGCCGCAGAACGCGGCTTCCCATCTGAAGCTATTCTGTTTGCTTGGAGGAATTTCATCGAAAAATGGAATAGAAAATCAAATTCACTCCTAACACCCATGAAATTGACAATGGACTCACCCAAATGAATGGGAAAATCCATTCGTCAAATATGGATTAAGGGTAAAAAGGAAGAAACTCGTCGGACAATGGAAGGACAAGTGGATAATAAAGCAATAGACATTAGACATGTTAGCCGATCAGTAGAAGTCTAGTCACCATTTTTGCATTATCGGCTGGTTTCCAGCTTAGACATAATCAATATTGGAAATACAGGTAACCAAAACCACCCTGACCTTGAGGTTAGGGTGGTTTTGGTTACCTGTTTTTCCAATATTGATTTCTAGTGAGCTGGGATCCAGCCGATAATGCGAAAATGGTGAATGAAATTCTAACAGAGTATTTAGACTTGAAACAGTAGGTGTGATCTTATGTTCGAAATGCACATCCCGAAATGGGCTTCAAGGCTTCAAGGCTAGACATTGGATTAAGATTCACATGAGCGCTTGTTACTTCTGTCGGCAGATGTTGAAACAAACCCTGGACCTCTTTCGGAAAGTGAGCAAACCCTACTTGAAGCAATAAAATCCAGTGAAGCCCGCGTTCTCGCGGAAATTAGTGAAGTTAAGTCAGAAATGACTATAATCAAAACAGAAATAGCTCAGGTTAAAACAGAATGTGCAAAAACGAAATCAGAAATAGATGTGGTAAAACGAAACCAAGCTGAAACTGACAAACATGTAAATAGACTGAAAAGCAATATTAAAGCCCTACAAGATGAAAAAGAAACATTACAGTTAGACATTGACCAGTTACATGAAGATTTCGGAAAAAAAAACAAGACATGATTGCGGACATGGACAATGATCTTGATATGTTAGAGAGAGAAAGTAGAAAGGCAACAATAAGAATATTTGGTCTAGCAGAAGAATTGAATGAATCCAGAGAAAACGCTAAGCGTATCGTTACTGACAATGTCTTAAAGGTAGCATGTGAAGGGGAGGATTGGAATCCCGACGACCTGCAACGAGCATATCGCGTGGGGGAAAGTAGAGATGACCAGCCTCGTATTATGATAGCCACGTTTAGATATAGCGATGATAATTACAGAATATACGCTGGACGGGATAAGCTTCGTGAGAAAGGAATCCGTGTCAGTGATGATCTCACCAGGCGTCAAAGAAAGAAGCTGCTAGAACTTAAAGAAAAGGGTTATTCAGGCTACTTCTATAAGGGACAAGTACACACCAGACGTAAGAAAGTCAAGGAGAAGCATGTTAGTAAGGGAACATCGATGGCAAGGTCTGATCAGACAGGTTTTGCTTCCGGAAATTCGTTAAATTTCGTAAAGCGACGGCGGCTAGGGGGCGCGACTGACTCTGTGTTACCATCGTCTTCATTTCCGACGTCTAGTATGGACATAAGTTCTATAGAAATGCACGATGAAAATGCCCAAAATGGAACAAGTGTATTAGATGAACCAGTTTTAAGAGGCAGTACTATGCCCCACTTCTAGCAATCCGGCCAAGGCATCCATAACACCACACTAAACATTCTTTGCTGGAATATCGAGGGACTGACTAGTAAAATATACGATAATGAATTCCTGAAATATCTATCAAGTTTTCATATTTTTGGCTTACTAGAAACGTGGGAGTGTGGACCTGATCAATTTATAAACTTATTCAAAAACCACAAGTGCCTATTTTGCCCAGCAACAAGACTGTCAAAATATGGACGAGCTATGTCAGGAACTGTCGTGTATATTGAAAATTCTATTGCTAACCAAGGTAAGCGTATTTATAACGATTGCACATTTGGTATATTTTTACATTGTAGTAAGACATTGTTCAATTCAAATAGAGACATAATACTAAGTTTCGTTTATCTCCCGCTTGACAATTCACCGTTTTACAAGACTACGGATGAAGCTGGCATACAATTTCTTGAAAGTTGTCTCCTACGGCCAGAACTTTTAAATCGAGACGCAAACTTGTTAATTATGGGTGACTTGAACGCTCGTGTGGGTACAATGGACGATTTTATAAACGATAATCATCATGTGCCGTTGCTTAATGACTATGAAGAGTACTTATTTGACGAAGGGATCGAATAGAGACATTCATGCGACGAACAAACTAACAAATTCGGATTAAATTTGATTCAGTTCTGCAAAACTAAAATGGTACATATTTGCAATGGAAGATACGGTGACGATCGAGGTATTGGACACTTCACATTTGCCGGAGTACAGGGAAATAGTGTCATTGACTACGCATTATGTTCACATACAATTGCACATATGGTTCTTCTATTTAAAATAGACGAGAGAACGGAATCGTCTCATTTTCCGGTATGTATTGGCCTTACATGTGATAATACACAACGGGCATCTTCTGCAGACGTAACTCGTCATCCTGACAACAGAATGGGCAAATATTACATAAACGAGAAAAACATGAGTCAATACAAGGATAATGTAGCATCACAATTTACAAATGAGTATATACAATCATTAATTACAAAAATTGACAATAGCAGGATTACAATAGATACTATCATAGATACATTAGTAAATATGCTGAAAACATGTGCCGAGTGTTGTTATCGCAAACGACAGATATACACTAAAAGTCAGCCAAGATGGTTCGATACAAAGTGTAAAACTTTGAAAGCCGAGAAATGTAGGTTATTACGTTTGTTCAGACACGAACGAAGCAATGCAAATTTAGTGGCATACAAACAAGGACGTTCCCGCTTTAGAACGCATTGCGATATTCAGAAAAACCTATATCATCAAAATTTACTAGACGACTTAGTGTTGAATTCTGACAATCCAAAATCATTTTGGAATAAACTTAAGCGAATGTGTAATTCACGTCAACAAACATTAAATGATATTACTAAGGAACAATGGGTTGAACACTTTGAAAAGTTATTTAAGGATAGACCTAATCATGAAAATAACACGGAAAACATAGATGATATTGAATATGACATTACCGAAGGTGAATTAGAAGACGTTGTTTTTAACTCTGAGATAACCGACGAAGAGATTCTAAAATCCGTAAAATCATTGAAGTGTGGAACTAGTGCAGGTACAGATGAACTAATTCCAGAATTTTTCATTAAAAGCATAGACAATATTTTACCATTAATAAACAGATTATTTAACAGAATTTTTGACACTGCCGATTTCCCAACGTCATGGTGTTATTCGGTCATAGTGACATTGTATAAGAAGGGTGACGCAAATATTCCGGACAATTATAGAGGAATATCATTATTGAACGTCTTCGGTAAAATATATACCAGTATACTCACGAGAAGAGTAACATTTTATACCAATATATACGATAAGATAAATGAATCCCAGGCAGGATTTCGTGAGGGATATAGCACAATTGATAACGCATTTATACTATATAGTCTAATTACTAAATACTTATCAAAGAAGCGTGGAAAGCTATATGTCGCATACGTTGACTTAACGAAGGCCTTTGACCTAGTGAATAGAAACAAATTGTGGAAAGTCGTTAGCAATACTGGGATAAAAGGAAAATTGTATAAGAATCTACTTGCAATGTATAAATCGGTCAATTCGTGTATAAGAACAAGTGACGGTTTAACGGACTTTTTCAAATGCCCATTTGGCCTAAAACAGGGATGTTTGGCATCGCCTATATTGTTTTCCATATTCATAAATGAATTTGCGAATGAAGTTGAACGTAGCGGATTAAGAGGAGTACAGTTGTTTCCAGACTTGATTGAAATTTTACTACTTATGTTCGCTGATGACCTAGCGTTAATTTCCGATTCGGTTTTAGGACTACAACGTTTATTGAACTTATTATATTCTTTCTGCAAAACGAAAGACCTTATAGTGAATATATTAAAAACAAAAGTGTCTGTCTACAAAAATGGTGGAACTCTTGCGAAAACCGAGAAGTGGACATACGGGGGCGAAAAGTTAGAGGTAGTTCCGTGTTTTACATACCTAGGATTGAATTTTACACGACAATTATCACTGGAACAAATGGCGAACGATCAAGCAACGAAGGGTAAACATGTCCTTGTATCCATTTTATCAAAGTTGTATCGATACGGCCAACTAACTAATAATGTATTCTTCAAAATATTCGATACAAAAGTACTCCCCATTCTTATGTACGGAGCAGAAATATGGGGCATTCAAGCACGACATGAGGTAGAACGGGTCCAGCATTATGCATGTAAACATTATCTCTGTGCCCGACAAAATTCAACAAACGACGCAGTCATGGGGGATTGTGGACGATATCCATTATATGTAACTATGGCTAATCGTGTGATTCGCTATTGGATTAAAATTACGAAAATGCAGGACCATAGATATGTCAAAAAGTGATATAAGACATGCTCAAGTGTTATGATGAAGCTGGTGGTATAAACTTAGGCAACTCTTATGTAATAACGGATTCGGATACGTTTGGGAAAACGAGGGCACAGACAATGTAAATCAATTCCTGGCGTTATTTTTACAAAGACTGAAAGATCAATACTTACAACAGTGGCATGTACGAATCTGTGCAAACTCTAAACAACTGCATATATAAGATTTAAACAAGTATATGAACATGAACATTACTTAAATATTATAACGAACAGAAAATATAGAATTTCTGCTCATGACCTAGAGGTGGAGCGTGGTCGGTACAGTGGTATTGGTAGACGTGATAGATGTGATAGAATTTGCAAGTTGTGTCGCAGAGAAGTCGAAAGTGAATACCACTTTGTATTAATATGTATTATGTTTAAGGATTTACGACACAAATACATACCCGTAGATTACCGTTTATCACCGTCTATATATAAGTTTAACAGGCTAATGAGTGCACGTGATGAGCAAACAATATTCAATTTAACCCTGTATCTATATCATGCAACAGACAGACGAAAAAGGTATTTGCTACAAGCCAACAAAAGTGAAAATCTGTAAAATCATTAGGTATATTATAAGCACCAGTACATATATGTTACATTACAGTATGTGTATTTTATTGTGTTATGGGCCGGTGGCCTAAATCAATAAAGAATTTATCATTATCATGATCCATTTTTATTTATTTATTTATTTATTTATTTATTTATTTATTTATTTATTTATTTATCTATTTATTTATTTATTTATTTATTTATTTATTTATTTATTAAAGTGGTGTGCTTAAGCAAAGGCCAAAACTAGCTGAAAAACAAAAGAACAACTATTATTGGAAAATCTTTGACTGCTTCATTGCGCATGATCTAAAAGTCAAAATGCACCTATGCGGACAGTGATAATGGCCCCGAGCAGAGAAAAAGATACAGATAGAAATAGTTAGACTTCGGATATTGTTTAATTCGAATGTTTTGGACTAATGGAATGCTGGGTATATGCAGTGTATGTCAGGTAATTCATAGCCTAAAAGTTACGACCCTTACTGTTTTACATCGGTGTATTTTTTCAACTATTGGAATATTCGCTGGCTTTAAGTAAATTGCATTTTAAAATCAATAAATTGCCATGTCTACATACAGACCTACGTACCAAACATGCACGCTTTCTTTAGTTGATGTTTCATTTAATTTACTTCTTTTCGTATGTCATTATAGGCATTGCATTTTCACATATTTTAAGAAAAGAAAATCAACATCGGACCATATTTAATATGAGCTTCAATCTTGGATAAAAATGGTGAGCCACAGATTTATTTTCTTTGTCTGCTACCAGAAAACAAAATGAAAGAAGATCAATAAAGAAGTTCATTAACGACACGCGCCAGTTTTCGCAGTTTTCACTTTTATCAGAGGTGTTGATTGGATGTTTGGTACCTGTATCGCATGGCCTTAATTGGATTAGGTGTGAATTATCACAGGTGTCATGAGAAAACAAATTGGGTTTCCGACCAGGTCCCATACAACTTACATGTTAAGTCACAGAAGCAGGCTAGAAGCTTGAAATTTCTGATTTAGGAGGAAGAGGGAATGTACTATCCGTGTAGCGAAAACAGACGCTGATCAGCTGTGTAGTTACTGCACAGCTGATCTGCGCCTTTGTTTTCGCCTGTGCACGTTGTCGGTTTTCTTATGCGGGGGCTCATATATCATATTCTGCAAACTGAATTTTTTGTAGATTTTGCGATTCCCGTTCCGTCGAGAATGAAACATTTCTTGACACAGGTCAGACTGTGACTTTTAACATGTTCACGCTCGAGTGTTCAGGTCACTTCATTTTCGTACTTCAACAAAACTAATCCAACCTTTTGTTTTGAGAAACAATATCAGTTTTCACATTTAATCCATTAGATCTATATATAAAACCTTGGGGAAAAAAGTCAAATAAATGATCGTTTGGTCAATATAAAAGTCCAAATTCGTATTTTAATCAGTCCTTTATTCACCATATTTGCATTATCGGCTGGTTTCCAGCTTACAAAAACTCAATAATGGAAATACAGCTAACCAAAACCACCCTAGGGTGGTAAATGGTTACCTGTATTTCCGATATTGATTATTCGTAAGCTGGAAACCAGCCGATAAAGCAAAAATGGTGAATGGAAGGGAGTCCTTTTCGTACTTTATAGTAATTAGACTGAGACGCATCGGATTTTGACCAGCGACTTTGCCCAAATTTTTACCATCATCATCTCTCTCTCTATATATAAGTGCAAGAGTCGTCCCTTTATTCAAGAAAAATAAAAGATGTGATGTTGGAAATTATAGACCAGTAAGTGTGTTATCGGTTGTATCTAAAATCTTGGAAAGGGCTGTTTATACACAATTGGAAGATTATCTTACGAAGAAAAAACTTCTGTTTGACTTTCAGTCTGGTTTTCGAAACAAATTCCCAACTGACTCATGCTTAACCTATTTGACGGATTATATAAAAAAAACTCAAACTTCTAAAGGTTTATACACTGGTATGCTCATGTTGGACCTCCAAAAAGCTTTCGATACGGTGGATCATGATATTTTGTGCAAAAAGTTAAAAGCTATGGGTGTCAAATCTGTTGATTGGTTTAGATCTTATTTATCACATCGAAACCAGGTTGTTCACGTCAATGATGCAGTGTCTGATCCTTCACTTGTAACTTGTGGCGTTCCTCAAGGTAGTATATTGGGTCCTCTTCTTTTTCTTTGTTATATAAATGATATGGAACTTAGCATTAGTCCTGAAAGCAAACTTGTGTTATACGCAGATGATAGTGCGATTTTGTATTCGCACAAGGATCCTAAGGTCATATCGAAAAAAAACTTGGTTTTGAACTCGAGATGTGGAGCAAATGGTTAATTGAAAATAAACTTTCTTTGCATATGGGGAAAACAGAGTGTATACTCTTTGGGTCGAAAAGAAAACTGAGAAAGATTGGCGATTTTTCGATTGAGTGCAATGGTCATACGATTAAGGCTCAACGCTCGGTAAAATATCTCGGACTTAGTTTGGATTATCAGTTAACAGGGGTTGTGCAAAATGTAAATGGTAGACTTAAATTTCTGTACAGGCAATGCAGCTTTTTGGAAGAGAAACTTTATTGTAAAACTTTTTCATTCAAATGATTTTTTTTTTTATCAAAATTGCATATATACTTTTTAATTAGTTATTTAAATTGACTATTGAGATAAATTATGTGATTTATTTTATTTTATTTTATTATTATTTTTTTTTTGTGTTTATGAATGTGTATGTATGTGTTGATTTTACAAAATAAACATCAATCAATCAATCAATCTATCTATCTATCAATCAATCAACTCTCTCTCTCTCTCTCTCTCTCTCTCTCTCTCTCTCATCATAATTTCTAACTCTCTCTCTCTCTCTCTCTGTCTCTCTCTCTGTCTCTCTTTGTCTCTCTCTCTCTCATCATTATTTCTAATGTAATTAATGGTGATATATATATATATATATATATATATATATATATATATATATATATATATATATATATATATATATATATATATATATATATATATATATATATATATATATATATATATATATATATATATATATATATATTTATATATTTATATATATATATATATATATATGCATCAGCATGCCTCTTCATAGTGTTTGGTGTTTTCCGGCGTTTTCCTGCATTTTCCGGTCATTATGTGTTTTCCGGTCTTTCTAGCATCCGCAAATCTTCCTTTTCCTATCGCTGTTTAGCTATACCCTGTTTTGGCCCGAGATGACCCGAGACCTTTCCAGAAGGGTCTAGAAATTTTCTGACAAGAAATAGTCCATAATGAGTTACTGTTTTATGCACAATTTGAATCTGTTACTTGCGTTCAATTTGGTGAATATAACATTTCTACTTATGTAGAAATTCAAGAAACATAACAGTATATTTTGAAACATATGAACAATGTAGACGCACTACTTTCCTGGTATGGCGGAGTAATAAGAAAGAGTGATACAACCCGGGTTGTAAAACGAAAGTAAAAAATCTTTTATTTTATGCCCTGAATTCTTTAGAGGTGGAGGCATCAGTCCTTCCGTTAGAGCTGCGAAGAGAAGAGTTGTCTATCAGAGAGGGAGGTAAGATAATGTCAAAAGACAATAGTCAGACAATAAAACAGATGTGGAATGACTGGAGAGATGATTTCAAGGGTACGGAGAGACATGTGTCCCCTTTTGGAGTAATTGACTCACAACTACAGGATATGGAGACAAATACAGGTATAAGCATTATTAATGTTGAACCAGAATTCTCATTCTTAGAGGGCTTATGCCCCAGTAAGTCCAAGCCTGAGTACTGGAACAGACTCGGCTCCTCAAAATCCAGAAATGTGACACAACAAGAAGAATCTAAGGTAATAATTCAATCTCTGGTGGAGATGTCTAACTACAATAATTTGATAGTGTTTACAGATGGGTCATGTTTAGGAAACCCTGGGCCCTGTGGGTCAGGAGCTTGTATATTTGTACCAAATGAGACAGAGCCTGTCATGTTGAAGAGACCTGTTACTAACAGAGGCTCAATATTGCTTGGTGAATTAATAGCCATTCTTATGGCCTTAGAATTTGCTCAGAGTGAACACAAGAAAAGACAAATACATGGTATTACAATATTTTCAGATAGTCAATCAGCCGTGGGAATTTTGACCTTAGGATGGGCTGCTACATCCCATAAAAAGGCTGTAGAAGATATTAAACTCCTTATTTCAGATTTGGAGAGATCAGGACTTGAAATCAGTATTTAGTGGACACTGGGCCATGCCGATATCAGAGGAAATTGTATTGCAGATGATTTAGCAAAAGAGGCTGCAGAGGAAGCAAAATCTTTCCCAGAAGAAAGTCAGATTCTTACTGGAGCTGATTTTAAGAAATTTGCGAGAGTATCATGTTGCATGAAATGGCAGAGGTCTTGGGATGCATCTGATACGGGCAGGCATTTGTATGAATACAAGCCAAAGGTCTCTTTGAAAAGCCCAACATATATGTTTATGCCTTTCATAGAAGAAAAAAAGGTTATTTCACAGCTTAGATTAGGATATACTCTAAATGACTCTAGACACAAGATAGGTCTCGAAGAATCTCCGAACTGCACATGCGGTGAGATCGAGACCGTAGTCCATTTTATTTGTGACTGTGAAGAATATGAAGAGGAAAGACAGAAATTACTAACCCAGATGTTCTATCTTACTGGAGCACAAGTTATTAGTGCAGAAATCTTCCTCACCTTGAAGGAAGAAATATTCAAAGAGCACAGAGAATCACTCTTAATGTTGCTTAGTGAGTACATCACAAGCACAAAGAGGTTTCTCAAAAAATAGTGCTTCTCACATATTCCCCTGCCCCCCTCCCCTCCCCCCCCCCGGCCATGCCCCCCCCCCCCCCTCGCCCAGCCCCTCCTCATTCCCTGTAATGTATTATACTGAATCTTACTTTATGTGTGTATGGTTGGATACTTAATTCATTAATTGTAATTCATACACTGCCACCAGCTCCTACACATTAATCATTACTGTTTATTATTATTATTATGTTTTTTTTTTTTTTTGAATTATCACTGTTGATAAAGGAGCACCATCCGCTATGGGGTATTTTATCATTGAGTGAAATAATCTCTTTTTGGTTAATAGCCAAATATTTCATTGTCATGGTGGCTGTTTCTTTGGGGTGCCTGTGAATTTTGTTGCTTGACTGACTTTAGAAATGCTGTTTAAGGCATGTCTGAGCATTTCAATAATTGATAATATAAGTATGTGCTGTCATTCAAAATGAATTATACATGTAGATTTCAGCTTCCATCAACAATAATCATAGTCTCATGGTCATGCATTTATCATTGTTATATATATGAAAAAAAAAAAAAAAAAAAAAAAAAAAGTAAAAAGAAATATGTATGTATCTTCCATCAGTCATCACACATATTCATTTTGAGGTTTTCATAGTTAATGTTTGTGTGCTGGAATACATTGTATGCATGGCAAATATCAACAATTTATTGTTAAGTATTTCTAAATATAAGTCTAGTCAAAAGGTTTTTCACAGGTTTTTATATAAGCATGCTATAAGCATTGATCTGTGATAAAGAGCAAATATTGTGATGTTCATCTCCTAATGGGATGTTTGTTGTTTTCTGCATTCTAACTTTAAATCAATTGTGATAAAGACTACTTCCTACCTTGGGACTGAATATGTTAAGGTACATTTTAAGTCTGAGTCAACACCAGTGTTCAGTGTTTATACAAGGAGCATTCGGAATTGAACTCTGCATAGTGAGCTGCAAATGGGTGTCTTAGTTAGTAGGCTGATACAATTACAAGTGGTTACTGTGGATTGTTTGACAATTTCAGATAAAAGGGGCTCTGGTTAAATAACATTCGAAGAGTGGCATTGATTGGAAAATAGACTTTACTTCTATCTCAACAAGACGTTGCGCACCACCTACACAGGATTACTTTTGTGACAGTTATACTTAGAGAAAATACAGAGAGTCACGTCACCGAGAGAACACTACGGCCAATTAGGGCTTAGCTACAACCAACCAACCAATTTTGACAACAATTTAACAATATTTTTGGTCATTTTAGCTATTGTCGTTTTTGATTATTCTTCTTCTCACATCTGTTAAGTTTCAGTTCATTTGCACTGTGAATGCTGTATCCATAGCTATATTTACAGATACAACAGAAGTCAGTACCCAGGTTACAGGTACCAGTTGGTAAACTGATCTAATATTCGGAAATTAATTGGTAGGCATGTGTTTTGCAAATTTAGTCATGGAACTTCCACACGACACTTGTGCGAGTGTCACAAAAATTTTCATGTGTCACAAAGTAGTTGCGAAGATTTTAAACATGTTTAAAAATTTTATACAAATTTATTCGTCAAAAGTATTCGCGAACCCGTTGCAAGACTGCTGTACAATGTTTGTGTGAGTGTCAGGAGCCTGTCACCACGAAATTTTGGCAAATTTACAATACAACAATTTTGCAACCCTGGTACGAATGTTGTATGACACTCGGGAGACAGGCTTGAGAAAACATGCAAACAAGTCACAAATGCCTCTCAACGAAGATAAAAACTAAGCTACATTCATGAGAGAGTCTGAGATGCTCTCACAATGTCTCACTACTGTTGTACAAGTGCCTCACGACTATCGCACAACAGTTGTGATATATTTGTAAAATGAGGCTGAAATTCTCGAGTATTGTTGCATAAATGTCCATTCATTGAGACTGTATCATGAAAGTTGCATTTTTATCATTAATCTTTGTTGGAAACCACATTGGTTTTCTCATGATGTGGCTGATATTGTGTGTTATAATGTATTTTAAGAGTCTGCAATTCTTTTTCAGACTGACCATTTCATTATTTTATCACCATGAATGAAGTTATTGTTCTGAAGGAAGGCTACAGCATTAAAGAGGGGCCTGGTAAGACATTGAACCACTGCACCAGAAAACCGACAATCTGAATTATGTGAAAACAAAGTCGCATATCAGCCATGTGGTAACGGCAGGGCTGATCAGCATCTTTATTTTCGCTACACAGATAGTAAAATCCCTCTTCTTTCTTAAATCCGAAAGTTCAAGCTTACAGTCTGCTACTGTGACTGTACAGCGAGTTTGTGTCTGACCTGGTAAGAAACCTAGATTGTTGGTTTTCTCATGTGAAGGCTCTCATGATGAGTGACAGAGTCTGTTACTTTAGGTTATGACTTAAGAATGACTGTTAGCATATTACATGTCAGGGCTTTTTCTCTATACAAAACTGGATCCGGTTTCCGGTACACAATTTTTTCCCAATTGGCTGAAAAAATTCCCAGTTGACCTGGAACATTCCCAATTAGCAGAAAAATCCCAATTTATAAGGTAAACTTTCCCAATTTTGCTAAAAATTGCACTGTTTTTCCCCAAAATTGTATTTTTCCCCAAAATCACACAATTTTCCCAATTTCATCGGTACCAAAAATTTCTCAAAAAGGTCAGAAAAAGCCTTGCATGTATTTAATACCCCAATTAACTTTTTTTTACACCAATTAATGTCTTAATACACCAATTAACAGTATATATTTTTGGACTTTCATTTGACTTAAGTACCAAAATTCTATGTCTTTTTTTTTTTTTTTAAATTCAGTTTTACATCCCTTTCAAGATTATTTCAGCTCATATGAGACGGACCAATCAGTAGGTGGGCGAAAATGGGAGAACCCCAAGAAAAAGCACCTGGCACACCTGCAAGCAGAACTTGGCTTGTCTCACATGTGGCCAGTGCAGGGCTGGAACCCACACCAGACACAGCGGTGAGATGATCAAGTGATTAAGAAACAGCGCTCTTAACTCTCGGCCACGGGGGCCGCTAAAATTCTATGTCTGTATTCTATGTCTGTATCTGAATATTAATCATGGTATGTCTGGAAAGGTGCAAATCTGAGGTAGCTTTCACACTGTAGGTATGTTTCCATGATGAAGCTACACATGACTTAGCAAGCTGGATTATGACTAAAATGCAGTTAAATGGTATTCAACAAGTATAATTTACTCCTGTATACCTGTAATGACAGGTCTATATGATATCATTGCACTTTTAGAAATTTTTGCTGGACATTTGTCTGACAGAATAAAATATTTTGTCAGTCAGAATGAAATTTTGCTGGTTTTGACCAACAGACCGACACTTTTCGTGAAGACTGGTAATCAATGAACTTCTGACAACACAGATTGATGCAACACCACAAAACTCATTTATAACAAAATAGAATGTGGTGATAGGGAGCCTGCTCGATTGGGTAGCAGTGCTTCAGCTAGAATAATTTAGCAGGGCGCATCGCCCTGTTGCCCTTTTCCAGCGCCCTGCTGTGCCCTTTTTCATGAAGTTTGCACCCTGCCCTTTATTTTGGTAAAAAGATCATAAAAATCGGACAAAAAATTAGAAAATTACAAATTATTTAATTTTGAGGCTGAAGTAACAAAAAGTGCAGCTCCAGTTGCAGTGTGATTACTGCATGGTTGACTTCCCTAATCCTTTGTTTGTTGTCAATAATTACTCAAAACAATTTTGACACATCTTTGATCAACTTTCTCAGGTGACACCACTTCCAATGAAGTGTGAATGAAAATATCAGAATTCAATTATGAAAAGAACTAAGAATTGTCTGTGTAGACTGGCTTCTTGAAAGGTCAGGATTATCATTAGACAATTTAAGATAAAGACTACCATAAATCCCTTCAAATGTAAAATAGTCAAGAAAAGCTACACACAAAGAAAAAAAAAGGTACTATCCTGGTAAAAATATTTGGATTAGTTATTTAAAGTGATTTACAGCTTTTGGAATTTAAGCTATTTCCAAGAAATGCCGTGGTCTAAAAAGTGCCCTTTTTGCTTATTGCCGCACGCTGAAAGTGCCCTTTTCAGCATAAGTCCGCCCTGCCCTTTTCAAATCCTAGCTGGAGCACTGGGTAGTAACTCTCAAGCAAAGAGTTCATTGTGTCCCTGTAGGTTTAATGCCAAATCAATATTGCTTTGCTACATTGTTTCCAAATCTATCAGGCTTCCAATCATCACACACTATTTTATTACATGTCATATTGATGTTGGATCAGTCTGCACTGTAAGAAATTTGGTTGCATCAATGGTATACAGGGCATGCCTGGGAAAAAAGTTAGCTACTTGATCATGTCAAAGTTACCCTTTATACATGAAATAGATATAATATACTTTAATGAGCTGTGTTATGAGAAAATCAGTCTTCAGAGTTTCCGACCAGGTCCAACACAAACCATGCTGTTCCACCACAGAAGAAGGCAAGGAGTTCGAAATTTTGGATTTAATTAGAAGAGAGCTTGTGCTATCCCTGAAGCGAAAAAAGGCTGGGCAGCTGTATGTACAGTTATTGCACAGCTGATATGCACCTTTGTTTTCATTTAGGTGAAAATTGGGTTTTCTCATTACATGGCTGAATTTCTCTTCCTCAGGTCAACAGAAGGCATGTGGTACAATAACTCTAGTGAAGGGCCCAACTAATATTATAGTCGATACAGGCAGTCCTTGGGACAAAGACCTCATTTTGGAAGGTAAGGTGGTTTCATATCAAACGCATAAGCTGCATCACCTCACGAATACCACAATTCCTCTTCTTCATAAATCTACTAGCCTTCTTCTGTGACTATGCAGGCTGGTTTGTGTAGTATCTGATTAGAAACCCCGAAGACCGTTTTTCTTGCATTGCAACAATAGACCTTGTCATCTGGGTATCTGATCATAACTGACACAAGCTGGGATGCACTGCCATTGGAGATAGCTTACCCTGGGAATGGGAATAGAGGGATTGCACAGTCTATGAAGTCAAATGTTTGTATGCAAACAAAGGATGGTGCATATGAGCTGGGCAGTTAATGCTGTGCTATGAAAATTGAATTTTAGTTCCTTCAAGAGGAATAATATTATTGAGAATGGAAAGGCAGATTTGTATTGTTTCAAAAATTATGTAATTAAATACATGTACCCATTTATGTGGTCTTCCTTAAAATCATAATGATAGTTGAGCCACATCGTGAGAAAACCAGATTTTTGCAATAGCGAAAACAAAGGTGCAGATCAGCTTTGCATTAACTGCGAAGCTGATAAGCGCCTTTGTTTTCGCTTCACGGATGATACAATTCCTCTACTATCTAAATCCAAAATTTCATGCTTCTAGCCATCTTCTGTAGCTGTACAGGTCGGTTTGTGTCAGATCTGGTCGCAAACCCTGAAGACCAGATTTCTCGCGTCACAGCTCAGTTATCAGCAATATCAGGTGCAACAGTCTTCACTGTTTGTTATTTGGTCTTTCTCTTAAAGCATAATCTTGTTTTTAACAGCTTTTTGCTGCCTTCATGAAAAGTGGTGGTCTGTCAGACAAAACCTGCAAATTTCTTTATGTGCAGCAGAAAATTTTATTCTGTCAGACAATACCGTAGTCCAGTAGAAAAGCCATGTTTACAGTATTAAGGTTAAGGTTAAAGTAGGCAATGATCAGGAAATGGCACAATCAGAAAAAAAAATCCCACTCCAAAGACTGAGGTGGGAAAAACTAAATTAACAATCAGGTACTTATACTAAGAAAACATATCGTAAAATGAGAGATCTGCTCTTTCCCAATAGGTGGCCACTCAGTTACTCAAACTAAACTAAAATATGAAAAGGTACATAAGATGCAAACAGCACTTAAATTCAACGCAAAAACATAAAACAATTAGAACCACTATAGAAGTATTGCCTTGGAACAATCAGTAATATAAAATTACTGGGGTGCTTAAACTAGTTTTACAGGCGCCTATCCTCACCCTCAGCTACTACAAAGGCACAGGCCGCAAAATAAGCCTTTGTCCAGCAAGAAATTGCATTCTACTGGACAGCTTTCTGTAGACATACAGGTAAATTAAAGTAAAAAGATGTTTCACAATTTGTCAAGACTGTTTTGGTCTTAATATAAAAAGAAATTATAAACGAAGAAATTTAGGTGTCTTACGATTTTTGAAAATTTAGATAGTTCTTGCATTTGTAGGTTTGCATAAATTTGGGCTAATACCACATGACATTAGTTATGTCATTTGCACACAAGCACACAGCAATAAGATCGGGAACTTGAATCTGTTCATAAATGCCGCACAAATTGTTGCCGGAGAAGTAGGCAGGAGAGATAGCTATCAGTTTCATGGATTTCATGAGGTAGAGCATCATGGGAAATAATCAGGGGATGCAACTCTTTCTAATTTTTAGCTCGACTGCACGAAGTGCATAGAGCTATTGCAGTCACCCCGGTCGTCCACGTTCCCGTTCCCGTGCGCGTGCGCGTCACACTTGCGTTAAAGTTTTCTAGAAGTCTATATCTTGACAACCACTCATCAGAAAGCATTCATACTTGGACCATAGATACCCTGTAGGGTTAGCTTTCATTCCATGGCATCGGGCCCCTGGGCCCAGGCCAGGGGGTGGGGCTGGAGGTTAAAATCTAGAACACCTTCAAAAATGGCAATTCTTGTGTTAAAGTTTTCTAGAAGACCATATCTTGACAACCACTCATCAGAAAGCATTGATACTTGGGCCATCGACACCCTGTAGGGTCGGCTTTCATTCCATGGCATCAGATCCCTGGGTCCATGCCAGGGGGGTGGGGCTAGAGGTTAAAATCTAGAACACCATTAATAATAATGGCTTTTCTGTGATATAGTATTCTAGAAGTCTATATCTTGAAAACTTTTTATCAGAGGGCTTTCATACTCGGACCATAGGTACCCTGAAGGGTTGAGTTTCATTCCATGGCATCGGGCCCCTGGGTCCATGCCTGTGGGGTGGGGCTGGAGGTTAAAAACTAGAACACTAAAAAATAGATGTACTGCTGTGTAACTTTTACAAGGAGGCATATCTTGACAACAGCTTATCATAAAGCATTCATACTTCATACACTTTAGGTTCCATGACATCGGACCTCTGGGTCGGAGTCAGGGGGGCGGGGCTAGAGGTCAAAATCTAGAACTCCCCGATTTTTTTTTTCTTTTTATTTTTTAATAGAAACAACTTAGGAGGATGGTTGGTCATTCATCTTTTGACTTTGTGACACTGACTTGTGTGTCATGACGATAAGGGTCAGTTGACCTACTTTCCATGGTTCAGTGATTTTGCCTTATATCTTGACACTCAATTAGTATATTTTCTTACTTCTTTCAGATTATGAGTTAGTACGACCAGGCCTTTGACCCCAATATACTTATAGGTCACTGTGACCTAATTTCATGGTTCAGTGATTTTGCCTTATATCTTGACACTCAATTAGTATATTTTCATACTTTTTAGCTCACCTGAGCCGTCAGGCTCACAAGGTGAGCTTATAGTATACCCATGCTCTAGCTGTCGTCCGTCCGTCCGTCCGTCCGTCCGTCGTCCACCATTTTCAAAGATCTTCTTCTCTGAAACCGCTTGGCCAATCAAAGCCAAATTTTACATGAAGCATCTATGGGAAGGGGGAACCAATGTGTATATAAATAATCCAGGTCACATGACCAAGATGGCCGCCATGCCCATATATGGTAAAAACCCTTCAAAAATCTTCTTCTCCGGAACCACTGGACCGATTTCAACCAAACTTGGCATGAAGCATCGATGACTCAAGTACTACAATGTGTATATAAATCATGACCTTGTGGTGACCTTGACCAATTTTACGGCAAGGTCAACATAGGTCGCCTTTGCATTTGAATGGGAAAAATTGTTAAATTATCATTTAAAGGAAAAATCTTGCAAAAAATGAGCAGTTGGACTGAATATTAATGATTTTGAAAAAAATTGCGCACCAGGGGCTCATCCGCCCCCACCCCGGGGCAATATACATGTATATTATCATAATATTCAAACATCTTCTTCTCTGAAACCGCTTGGCCAATCAAAGCCAAATTTTACATGAAGCATCTATGGGAAGGGGGAACCAATGTATATATAAATAATCCAGGTCACATGACCAAGATGGCCGCCATGCCCATATATGGTAAAAACCCTTCAAAAATCTTCTTCTCCAGAACCGGTGGACTGATTTCAACGAAACATGGCATGAAGCATTGATGGCTCAAGCACTACAATGTATATATAAATCATGACCCTGTGATGACCTTGACCTATTTTACGGCAAGGTCAACATAGGTCGCCAATGCATTTGAATGGGGAAAACTTTTAAAATGTCATTTAAAGTGAAAGTCTTGCAGGAAATGGAAAGTAGGACTGAATATTAATGATTCTGAAAAAAATTGGACCCCAGGGGTTCATGTGCCCCCACCCCGGGGCAATATACATGTATATTTCCATAATATTCAAACGTTTTCTCCTCTGAAACCGCTTGGCCAATCAAAGCCAAATTTTATGTGAAGCATCTATAGAATGGGGGAATCAATGTATATATAAATAATCTAGGTCACATGACAAAGATGGCCGCCATGTCCATATATGGTAAAAACCCATCAAAAATCTTCTTCTCTGAAACCAATAGACTGATTTCAAGGAAACTTGGCGTGAAGCATGGATGGCTAAAGTACTCCAATGTATATTTAAATCATGACCCTGTGATGACCTTGACCAAGTTTATGGCAAGGTCAACATGGGTTGCCTATGCATTTGAATTGGTAAAACTGTTAAAATGTCATTTGAAGGGAAAAGCCAGCAGGAAATTGGCAAATGGACAGAATATTGAAGATTCTGAAAAAAGAAAATGGCCCAAGGGCTTCATCTGCCCCTGCACTGGAGTTAAATACCATAATATTCAAACATGTTTATTGGTATATGCAGCAGATCTCAGGTGAGCGTTTACAGGACCATTGGTCCTCTGGTTTCAGATTATGACTGAGTGTGACCAGAACTTTGACCGCAATATACTTATAGGTCACTGTGACCTAATTTCACGGTTCAGTGATTTTGCCTTATATCTCGGTACTCAAATGGTTTATGAACAAACTTCTTTCAAAGTATGTTTGCGTATGAAAAGACCTTTGACCCTGAAGTAGTCCTAGGTCACTGTGACCTAATTTCACGGTTCAGTGATTTTGCCTTATATCTTGACACTCGATTAGTATATTTTCATACTTTTTTCAGATTATGAGTGAGTATGACCAGACCTTTGACCCTAATATACTTATAGGTCACTGTGACCTAATTTCACGGTTCAGTGATTTTGCCTTATATCTCGGTACTCAAATGGTTTATGAACAAACTTCTTTCAAAGTATGTTTGCGTATGACAAGACCTTTGACCCTGAAGTAGTACTAGGTCACTATGACCTAATTTCACGGTTCAGTGATTTTGCCTTATATCTTTACACTCAATTAGTATATTTTCATACTTTTTTTAGATTATGAGTGAGTATGACCAGACCTTTGACCCCAATATACTTATAGGTCACTGTGACCTAATTTCACGGTTCAGTGACTTTGCCTTATATCTCGGCACTCAAGTGGTTTATGAACAAACTTCTTTCACACTATGTTTGCATATGACAAGACCTTTGACCCTGAAGTAGTCCTAGGTCAATATGACCTAATTTCACGGTTCAGTGATTTTTCTTTATATCTCGGCACTCAATTGGTATATGAACATACTTCTTTCATGATATGTATGAGTATGACAAGACCTTTGACCGTAAAGTATTCCTGGGTCACTGTGACCTAATTTCATGGTTCAGTGATTTTGCCTTATATCTCGACACTCAGTTGGTATTTTTTCATACTTCTTTCTGATTATGAATGAGTATGACCACACCTTTAACCCAAACATACTTATAGGTCACTATGACCTAATTTCATGGTTCAGTGATTTTGCTTAATATCTCAACACTGAATGGGTATATGATCATTTTTCTTTCACATTATGAGTAAGTATCACTAGACCTTTGACCCTGCAATACTTATAGGTCAGTGTGACCTTTTTTCACGGTTCAGTGATTTTGCCTTGTGTCTTGGCACTCAGTTGGTATATGAACACACTTCTTTCACAATATGAGTGAGACCTTTAAATCTTAGATAGTTATAGTTAACTTTCATGGTTCAGTGATTTTGCCTTATTGCATCAAGGCAAAAAGATGTTTGAGCATAATGCTTTGGGTTACTGGTCGGGTTTGGCCTTATGCTTGACAAAGGTCAGAAGCAGTCGAGCACGCTGTTCTGCGACAGCTCTTATTTTATCAAGCATTTTGGATTCTTTTTCAAGTTTTGTCCATGCTTGGAAAGACTTGTTGCATGCTGAGTTGAACATTCATGTACCAGAGTCCTCTAGGAACATTTGCATCTGTCGGAAGAATGTGTGATGCTGAAAATCTGCACATTTTATGTATTCCCGTATTAATCATATTTCAGATGCATCAATTAATGTAGAAGGCAATTGCAGCCTGTACATCTCACATTAACCCACTAGAAGAATAAATAAGATAAAAGAGCCGCCGCATCAGAAAACCTTCAAATTGGAGTTCAGACCTGGTCCGACACTAACTGGCCTGTACGGTAACAAAAGTAGGGTAGAAGCTTGAAATTTTGGATTTAGGAAGAAGAGGGATTGTACTATTGGTGTAGCGAAAACGAAGAAGCTGATCAGTTGTGCAGTAACTGCATGCGTCTTTGTTTTGGTATATATGCAGATTTTTGGCGTTTTCGCATATATGCAGATTGTTGATTTTCTGGTGTGTGGCTCAAAATTAATTTGACAAGGGGACTGTAAACAAATTATTGTTGCTTCCCCTATTATGACAGATTGCTCTGTGTGGATAATTCTGTTTTATGAAATGAGCCTTCGCATGAAAAAATCAACAGTCTTGGTTTCTGACCAGGTCCATCACAAACCAGCCTGAACAGGCATAGAAGAAGGCTAGAAGCTTGAAATTTCGGATTTAGGAAAGAGAAGGGGTCATACTATCTGTGTAGCAAAAAACAAAGATGCTGATCAGCTGTGCAGTTTGTACCTTTGTTTTTTTTGCAAATGTAGATTGTTGGGTTTTCTTATGTGGCGGCTCAAATGCATGTGCTATGATTGTTTGATGCATTAATTGCATTATTTGAGTTTGTGCATAATCTGACTTTGTGTTTAAATTTCAGCTATATATTGGCTTTGAGTGCATTTGAATGAATACATGCACTTGGTTTTGGTTTCAATATCAAAAATCTATAGTAACTAGTTTATTCTTGTTTTTCTGTTTATGTTTAGGTTTAGCTAAGCATAATTGCACGCCAGAGAAAATACAGTATGTGGTGTGTACGCATGGCCATTCAGACCACATAGGAAACAACAACCTCTTCCAGTCAGCTATACACATTGTCTCGCATGATATATGTGTTGGTGACTTGTATCAGTTACATGGTTTTAAGCAGGTAATTTCTACTAACATTACAAACTTCATGCTTCTGTTAAAGCAATAAGCTGTAAGTGTTTGAAAAAAAAAAAAAAAAAAAAACAAAAAAAAAAAAAAAAACAAGAATGGTTTAACTAAAACTTAGTTTCTTTGATGTGTTGCTGTAAAAGAATTTCGATTTTAAAATTATCGTCCCAAAATGAATGTTATGAATACATTTATGTCCTAAATATGCAGGAGTTTACAGGTATGAGACATGAGGCTATGAATTCAGTCTTACTGATAATTTTGTGCAGAAAGTCATTCTAAATCCTCTTCTCAAAGGGAGTAATTGATACATATTTTCAAATTTTTATTGTGTAAAAATGGATCATGATTATTGTATACAAGTACATTGTATATCCATGAACATTTATACATGCAAACAAAATTGCAAGTATAAGATATTGCCGAATTATTTGCAGGGAATTCCATATGAAATCAATGAGGATATAGAAGTTGTTGCAACCCCTGGGCATACGATTACTGATGTTAGCGTTATAGTTAGGAATACTGCCAATGGAATTGTGGCAATCACAGGTACATATACTATAAGACCTAAGTTTAGCAATTTTTATTTGATTTCGAAATTGCAAATTAGTATAAAGATGAACTGAACTAAACACTTTAACCCATCAATATTTAATCCTTAAGGAACCACAATTTTCACTTTTCATTGGAAATCCATCTTCTCCGGACGCAATTACGCTACGTCAAAGTTTACAGGGGTGTCACCTCAAAATTCACATTGTTTCTCGGCATATGAAAAGTTAACCTTTTATTCCCAAAACAGTCATTTTAACATCTTTTTGTGCTCAAAAAGAGTACAGAACCATGATCGTAGAGATTTGGTTACATTATGGTACCAGGTAACGCTCCCGGTGTGTGACATAACTGACGTCATTTTGTTCCCTGGTCTTTCTCCCGAGGTGAACCCATATGTGTTTAATTGCTGAAATGACGTGCGATTTCGCTTTCGAGACAAAACATTTGCTTAGTAGGCCTATAAGATTTGATGTGATGTCAAGTCTAGTCTTGCACATTTACGTTTAACGTTTACAGGACCAAAAACGTAACGGCGATATTCACGGTGTTCGCACCACGGAGGTTTTTTCCTCTCAGCTGTTCCAATACAAATCCATCTTTCCATGTCGCAAATTATCAAACCTGATATTCGAAGGTTGCCTAAAAATCGATTACGTCACTATGACGTCTAATTGGCATTGCCCTATATAATGATGGCCCTACGTTGTCTGGCGTCATGATGCCGATTTTTGATGCTATCAGCTGATGGAATGTGGTTCTCTGAGACTGTATCGTACTCTAGTAAGCTTAGAAATTTCAACTGGCTTCCTTTTTCTTCATGTCTGCGCTAAGCATATTGGTCTTCGTGTTACGCTGGTTTAACGTCAGGCCATGACGGCGTCCCCTCACGAAATGTTTCAAATGTCATTTTGGTTTATTCGTTATGACACTTTTACCAATCAACAAGGCAAAAATTGATGACATGTGATGCACGTGGAATGCTGGGCACATGATTCGCATGATTTTTTAAAAGTAACGTAGCAGCTGGTGGACGTGAGAAAAGTACACAAATTCGTCTCGAAACATGAATTTGAGCATCACTTGACATATTCAAAGCGTATTTAAAGTTTTCAAACATTTAATTTTGAAAAAAATGATGAATGAAAAAATTGCTAAACTTAAGTCTTATAGTATAGTATATAGGTTTATTTGTCTACAAGCTAATTGTGGTTGCTTGTTATTTGTTTATCTATCTTAAAAGTAAGTTTGGTGGCCTAGTTGTAGTGTTCTCTAAATTCAGAGGTCCCGGGCCTGCACTACATGGGCAGTAGGTGATTCCTTGAGCAAGACGCATAAACTCCTCAATAGCACTGTTTAAAAAACCCATGAAGTGTTGGCTACATCCGAAGTATGAACATGACTAAAAAGCAAATGAGCCTGTGCATGAGAAAACCAACAATTTGCATAGGCGAAAGCAAAGCCGCAGATCAGCTTTGCGGTAACCGCGAAGCTGATCAGCGCCTTTGTTTTCGCTACACGGATAGTACAATCCTTCTTCCTCTTAAATCCAAAAGTTTAGGTCTCTAGGCTGCTTCTGTGACTTTACAGGCCGGTTTGTGTCGGACCTGGTCAGAATCCCAAATTGTTGGTTTTCTCACGCACAGGCTCAAATGTGTAGGATGATAAACCACATCACTAACAAGAAAAAAAATGTTTCCAGGTGATTTATTCGAGTGCTGCGAGGATCTTGAAGACTACACCCTATGGCAGGAAAACAGTGAAGAGCCCGAACTCCAACAACAGAGTCGCATAAACATTCTCCGAACTGCCGACTGGATAGTTCCTGGGCATGGGAAAATGTTTAAGGTTCCGGACGAGTATAAACGGCAGATGAAAGTTGTGATGTATTACGAGTATTCTTCGACAAAGGGTGGGGATGGGGAGAAGTCAGAGTCTTCTTCTATGGAGGTTTATGAGGTTTGCGAAGACAATGACTGAATATCTGTAGTGTTCTTGTGATGTGCTGTCATGTGCCAGTCATTTGAGCCACCCCGTGGGAAAACCAACAATGTGGTTTTTGAACAGGTCCAACACAAACCGGCCTGTACAAGCACAGAAGCAGGCTTGAAGCTTGAAATTTTGGACTGAAGAAGAAGAGGAAGTGTATTATCCGTGTAGCGAAAACAAAGGCGCTGATCAGCTTCGCAGTTACTGCGAAGCTGATCTGCGCCTTTGTTTTCGCATATGCAAATTGTTGGTTTTCTCATGAGGCGGCTCATTTGTGACTACAGCCTCGATCTTTTGTCCCACCCTCCTACACCAGCAGACTTAACGGGGTGAGGAATAACAAGACTATTGTACAGAGGAGATTTTATTTTGTTTATTTTTTAATTTTTTTTTTTTATAAAATTCGGTTTTACGTCCCTTTCAAGATTATTTCAGCTCATATGAGACGGGCCAATCAGTAGGTGGGGCAAAAACAGGTGAACCCCGAGAAAAACCACCCGACACACCCACAAGCAAAACTTGGCTTGTCTCACATGTGGCTAGAGCGGGGCAGACACAGCAGTGAGATGATCAAGTGATTAAGAAACAGCGCTCTTAACCGCTTGGCCACGGGGGTGCTGTTTTTATGTTTAGGCAATCCTATTTAGTATTAGTGCAGATATTGGTGCAGAGACTATTCTCAGGTGTTTAAGATTTGAATATTTTTCTGGGTGGATTTTGTTTGGGTAGGGTGTTTAGGGTGGGGCAAAGGGGCGTGTTGTGACCAGCTTATTACAAAAAGGATGGGCTTAAGAGTTCTTCTACGCTATTCCAACAAGGAGCTTGAGAGGCAGTGGTTGCACATGACTGGTACATAACACTAAAGTATATGTATATCTATGTATTGATACAAGTGAACACTCTCTGTTCTGATTACCTCTGCTGTTTGAGTTGTGGTGTGACAAAGCAGGTCTTTGGGGTTTCCGACGAGGCCAAAAACAAACTGGGCTATACTGTCACAGGAAAGGGCAAGAAGCTTGAAGTTTCAGATTGTAAAAAAAAAGAAGAGGGAATTTACTATGCATGAAGTAGAAAACAAAAGTACTGATCTGCTTAGCAGTTAATGCACAGCTGATCTGCTTATTTCTTGTGTTTTTTTTAGCTCGCCTGTACGAAAGTACAGGAAGAGCTATGGCAGTCACCCCGGCGTCGGCATTCGCGTTCGCTTTGCTCAAATGTTAAAGTTTTTGATTAAAGTTTTTAGAAGTCTATATCTCTTGAACATGTTGATGGATCAAGTTGATACTTTGCATGTAGGTAGATATTGGTCTGAAGTTTTATGCAGTACCATCATGACCCACCCTGGGTGACCTTGAGGTCAAGGTCACGGACTTAGAAATTTTATGTTAAAGTTTTTGGTTAAAGTTTTTATAAGTCTATATCTCTTTAACATGTTGATGGATCAAGTTGATACCTTGCATGTGGGTAGATATTGGGCTGAAGTATTATGCTGTACCATCATGACCTACCCTGGGTGACTTTGAGGTCAAGGTCACTAACTTGGAAATTTTGTGTTTAAGTTTTGGTTAAACTTTTTGTAAGTCTATATGTCTTGAACATGTACATGTATCAAGTTGATACTTTGCAATGTTTATAGATATTGGAAGTTTTATGCTGTACCATCACGAACCACCTGAGTGATCTTGAGGTCAAGGCCATGGGTCATAGATTTTGATAGATTTAGTGGCAAAGCACAAGTCAGGTGAGCTACGCTGTCCTGCGACAGCTCTTATTTGCATATGCAAAAACCGGGAGGTTTTGTCATATTTCATCTTTTTTTCTGTTGAGCACAATGCAAAATCAGGTTTTTCATACTATTTAGCAGACTCATGTATGTAGATGGATAGCCATTTGAGTGAGAATATAAGAATTGTATCGGAGAGTCAGGGATGGATAGACAAATCTGTCCTAAGGGTCACTTCGGCTTCGTTATATAACAAAACATCTCAAGTTTCTTTAAGTTTAAGTTTGAATCATGTGTGAGTATCTTTATACATATATTATCACCAAATTCACTCTTATTATGTGCTGCTGGGTATATGCTTGTCTAAATGTGTTGCTATTGATAGTTGATTCAGACTGTCAAGATTGCCGAAGGCTCACAGGTGAGCTTTTAGGATAAGCTTTGGCCTGCATCGATGTTGTTGTTGTCCACAATGTTCAAACATCTGAAACCACATGGCTAATCAAAGCTAAACTTCATGTGAAGCATCCTCAGGGAGGGGGAACAAAAGTGTATATAAACGGTCCAGGTCACATTACCAAGATGGCTGCCATGCCCATATATGGTAAAAACCTTTAAAAAATCTTCTGTGGAACCAGTAGACCAATTTCAATGAAACTTTGTGTGTAGCATTGGGGACTGGCCTGTTATAATTTATATAAATCATAACCTTTGGTTGACATTGACCTATTTAACAGCAAGGTCAAATTTGGTCACACAGGCTTTTCTATGGGAAAAAATGTAAAGACATGTATTGGATTGTGCGTAAAGTTTTGTGGCCTCTGACCTGAAAGTTGGTAGATATAGACAACTTGAGTTAATAAAGTTATATGAGTATATCAGATCAAGGTCATATCTTGACCTTGGCCGAATGCCATTTTCATATTGAAATTAAAACTTAAGTTTGCCAGAAACTGCTATGCCAGTCAAAGCCAGATTTCATCACGAGCTTCTTTGGGAAGGGGGTCTAGGTCACATGTCCAAGATGACCTTCACTTCCATAATAAATGGTAAAAAATCCTCAAAAATCTTCTTCAGAATCAAACGACTGATTTCAATGAATCTTGGTATGTAGCATCTTGGACTCTGGCCCATCATAGTTTGTATAAATCATGACCTTGGGTTGACCTTGACATATTTTACAGCAATGCCAAAATTATTCACATAGGCTTTTCAGGACATTAGATTTTTTTTCAGAATGTTTTGTTGCATGTGAACCGAAAACTTTCAGATCCAACATTTTAATACAGAATTATTAAAGTTATGTGAGTATTTAATGTCAAGGTCATTTCTGTCTTGAAAAAAAAAAAGACCAAATGACAGGCGAGAGTTCTCAAGACTAGTGGTCCTCTGGTTGCTCCAGCAACAGCAAAGATCATATGGAGAAATGACCACAGATTCAGTTTATTTAAAGTCTCATCCAGAAGAATAGAAAAGCCTGGGATGAAACGGACATCACCTGCTTTACTAAGTGATAATCTTAATCTGGCTCCGAGGTATAAAACCTTTTTCATGCTCAGCTCAGCTGAGACTTAAATTTATCCTGCTCATAAACGATAAAATGCCAGCAATTGTTGGCATTTTAACACTTATTAGCAGGATAAATAACAGGCTTTGGAGTTCTAAACATTCAATTTCAATATATTTGAGATGTTTTGTTATTTATTAGTAGTTTAAATTTTATGCTCAGCTGAGTTGAGCATCAAAAAGTTTATAACCTGGAGACCAGGTTTGATAATGTGATGGCACATTTGGGTTACTACGTATTTGCTCTTCTGAAATCAGTGTCATTTTAGAAAAGAGTAAGGTTACCGGTACTTTGAAAGACCATGTCGGTTCAAAGCTGTACAAGCAGTCTGATTGTCAAACCTTTACACCAAAAGAAAACAAATTATGGGCGAAGTAACTGAATGGTTCTTTTTGTACTTCTTAATCTTTAAATTGGTAAGGGTGGCCAAACTTAAATTTCCTACTTGTCCACAATTCAAATCAATTGCAAATTGCTCTGGTCAACCCTGAAGAGAACCAACTATATGTGGCCAAATCTGCTGATTTCAATTGTGTACCAATCTATCTTGCTATATATATCAATCACCACATGAAAATTGTAAGGAAGATTATTTTTATGTTGGCAAGTTGATAGGGTAATCTCTTCACTACTTCAAAAAGAAGTTAACAGTCCATCAATGAATTTATATAGAATGTTTGCAACATTAGAAAGAACTTAGGTGTTATATTGACCATACTTAGAGTTCCCCAGCTGTAATCAGTAACTTGCAATAAAATGTTTCTTTATTATCAGTTATCTTCATTTCTATGACACCAGTCCTGTTAAAAGGTACAATGTCATTTGGCCTTCTGACCATCTATTTGAGAAAACCGGTCTTCGGGGTTTATGACCAGGACTGACACAAACTGGTCTGTTCAGCTGTAGAAGATGGCTACAAGCTTGAAATTTCAGATTTAGGAAGAAGAGGAATTGTACTATCCGAGTAGCAAAAACAAAGACGCTGATCAGCTGTGCAGTTACTGCACAGCTGATCTGCGTTTGTTTTTGCATAGGCAAAAATCAGGTTTTCTCATGACGTGACTCTTATACCGTATAATGGGAAAATTCCGTGTCGCCCAATTTTTGCTGAGTTTGGTATGCCAAGTTTTCACCAAGAGGTTTCTATGTTGCATTGCACCTTTAAGGCACCTTTAATAAACATAGAATTTTGTTTAAAGCAAGCGCTTTAAAACATGTACCCTACATTTTAAGACCAGAACTTATGCATTTCTCTTCAGTAGTGGTAAGTGCAAGTGTGAATCTTTATTTTCCTCAACTATAAAACAATAGTCCTTCTTTCTAGCACTGGAAATTTTGATGTATCCATCATGTAAACTTACCACCAACAGTGCTGTGGTTTAACCTGCCTGTTGTTACAAGCAAATCGGCACAGAGATGACTAGCTCTTTCCAAACGAGGTAGCCATCTGGCTAAAACAAAGGCAACGCTAACAACAGAGAGGCAGACGGAACTAGAAATGCGTGTTTGTAAAACACTATGCCCCCAACTGTATGCTTGTCCCTAAACTGGCAGTTTGTATGATTCATTTATTTCATTCGAATGCAGTCAAATTTAATTTCCTGAAGAAGCTGTTCGGTTGTGATTGTTTTGACCTCGATCCAGAAACAGAACGTAAGCTTTTTTGCAGGCAAGTTAGAAATGAAGTAAAAATTTAAAAATGGAGTAATTTTGTCAAAATTTGACAGAGAGTCCCCAAAAGTTAATCAGGTGATCTTCTTCTCAGCCCCAACCAGCATACCAAATATGAAGGCTCTAGCTCAAATACTTTTTGAGATATCTTGCACACAAGATTTTCAAAATTTGTTTTCAAAGGGACATTATTCCAACAAGGGGCATAACACGTACATGAAAAAACTACAGGCCAACTATTTTTTTCATGAGGAATCTGTATAAGAAATTTCAAAACCCTATCATTCACCGTTCAAAGGTCTCAAATTTCACCAAAAAGTGGAAAAATCAATAAAAATTTCAAAATTCTGTATTTTTGTCAAAATTTGACGGAAACTTCTCAAAAGTTAATCAGGTCACCTACTTCTCAGCCCCAACAAGTGTACCAAATATGAAGGCTCTAGCTTCAATACTTTTGGAGATATCTTGCACACAAGATTTTCAAATTTTGTTTTCAAAGGGACATAACTCAAAAAAGGGGTATAACTTGGCCATACAAAAAAATACGGGTCAACTATTTTTTCATGAGGAATGTGTATATGAAATTTCAAAACCCTAGCATTCACCATTTAAAAGTTTCAAATTTCACCGAAAAGTGGAAAAATCAATCAAAATTTCAAAATTCCGTATTTTTGTGAAAAATTGACGGAAAGTTCTCAAAAGTTAATCAGGTCATCTACTTCTCAGCCCCAACAAGTGTACCAAATATGAAGGCTCTAGCTTCAATACTTTTGGAGATATCTTGCACACAAGATTTTCAAATTTTGTTTTCAAAGGGACATAACTCAAAAAAGGGGTATAACTTGGCCATACAAAAAAATACGGGTCAACTATTTTTTCATGAGGAATGTGTATATGAAATTTCAAAACCCTAGCATTCACCATTTAAAAGTTTCAAATTTCACCGAAAAGTGGAAAAATCAATCAAAATTTCAAAATTCCGTATTTTTGTAAAAAATTGACGGAAAGTTCTCAAAAGTTAATCAGGTCATCTACTCCTCAGCCTAAACAAGTGTACCAAATATGAAGGCTCTAGCTTAAATACTTTTTGAGATATCTTGCACACAAGATTTTCAAATTTTGTTTTCAAAGGGACATAACTCAGAAAAGGGGCGCAACTCGGACATGAAAAAAAATACGGGTCAACTATTTTTTCATGAGGAATGTGCATATGAAATTTCAAAACCGTAGCATTCACGGTTCAAAAGTTAACAGACGCACAGACAGACAGACAGACAGACAGACAGACAGACAGACAGACAGACAAGCCGAAAGCAATATGCCCTTCCAACTTTTTCAATATGCCCTTCCAACTTTTTCAATATGCCCTTCCAACTTTTTCGCGTTCGCTTTGCTCAAATGTTAAAGTTTTTGATTAAAGTTTTTAGAAGTCTATATCTCTTGAACATGTTGATGGATCAAGTTGATACTTTGCATGTAGGTAGATATTGGTCTGAAGTTTTATGCAGTACCATCATGACCCACCCTGGGTGACCTTGAGGTCAAGGTCACGGACTTAGAAATTTTATGTTAAAGTTTTTGGTTAAAGTTTTTATAAGTCTATATCTCTTTAACATGTTGATGGATCAAGTTGATACCTTGCATGTGGGTAGATATTGGGCTGAAGTATTATGCTGTACCATCATGACCTACCCTGGGTGACTTTGAGGTCAAGGTCACTAACTTGGAAATTTTGTGTTTAAGTTTTGGTTAAACTTTTTGTAAGTCTATATGTCTTGAACATGTACATGTATCAAGTTGATACTTTGCAATGTTTATAGATATTGGAAGTTTTATGCTGTACCATCACGAACCACCTGAGTGATCTTGAGGTCAAGGCCATGGGTCATAGATTTTGATAGATTTAGTGGCAAAGCACAAGTCAGGTGAGCTACGCTGTCCTGCGACAGCTCTTATTTGCATATGCAAAAACCGGGAGGTTTTGTCATATTTCATCTTTTTTTCTGTTGAGCACAATGCAAAATCAGGTTTTTCATACTATTTAGCAGACTCATGTATGTAGATGGATAGCCATTTGAGTGAGAATATAAGAATTGTATCGGAGAGTCAGGGATGGATAGACAAATCTGTCCTAAGGGTCACTTCGGCTTCGTTATATAACAAAACATCTCAAGTTTCTTTAAGTTTAAGTTTGAATCATGTGTGAGTATCTTTATACATATATTATCACCAAATTCACTCTTATTATGTGCTGCTGGGTATATGCTTGTCTAAATGTGTTGCTATTGATAGTTGATTCAGACTGTCAAGATTGCCGAAGGCTCACAGGTGAGCTTTTAGGATAAGCTTTGGCCTGCATCGATGTTGTTGTTGTCCACAATGTTCAAACATCTGAAACCACATGGCTAATCAAAGCTAAACTTCATGTGAAGCATCCTCAGGGAGGGGGAACAAAAGTGTATATAAACGGTCCAGGTCACATTACCAAGATGGCTGCCATGCCCATATATGGTAAAAACCTTTAAAAAATCTTCTGTGGAACCAGTAGACCAATTTCAATGAAACTTTGTGTGTAGCATTGGGGACTGGCCTGTTATAATTTATATAAATCATAACCTTTGGTTGACATTGACCTATTTAACAGCAAGGTCAAATTTGGTCACACAGGCTTTTCTATGGGAAAAAATGTAAAGACATGTATTGGATTGTGCGTAAAGTTTTGTGGCCTCTGACCTGAAAGTTGGTAGATATAGACAACTTGAGTTAATAAAGTTATATGAGTATATCAGATCAAGGTCATATCTTGACCTTGGCCGAATGCCATTTTCATATTGAAATTAAAACTTAAGTTTGCCAGAAACTGCTATGCCAGTCAAAGCCAGATTTCATCACGAGCTTCTTTGGGAAGGGGGTCTAGGTCACATGTCCAAGATGACCTTCACTTCCATAATAAATGGTAAAAAATCCTCAAAAATCTTCTTCAGAATCAAACGACTGATTTCAATGAATCTTGGTATGTAGCATCTTGGACTCTGGCCCATCATAGTTTGTATAAATCATGACCTTGGGTTGACCTTGACATATTTTACAGCAATGCCAAAATTATTCACATAGGCTTTTCAGGACATTAGATTTTTTTTCAGAATGTTTTGTTGCATGTGAACCGAAAACTTTCAGATCCAACATTTTAATACAGAATTATTAAAGTTATGTGAGTATTTAATGTCAAGGTCATTTCTGTCTTGAAAAAAAAAAAGACCAAATGACAGGCGAGAGTTCTCAAGACTAGTGGTCCTCTGGTTGCTCCAGCAACAGCAAAGATCATATGGAGAAATGACCACAGATTCAGTTTATTTAAAGTCTCATCCAGAAGAATAGAAAAGCCTGGGATGAAACGGACATCACCTGCTTTACTAAGTGATAATCTTAATCTGGCTCCGAGGTATAAAACCTTTTTCATGCTCAGCTCAGCTGAGACTTAAATTTATCCTGCTCATAAACGATAAAATGCCAGCAATTGTTGGCATTTTAACACTTATTAGCAGGATAAATAACAGGCTTTGGAGTTCTAAACATTCAATTTCAATATATTTGAGATGTTTTGTTATTTATTAGTAGTTTAAATTTTATGCTCAGCTGAGTTGAGCATCAAAAAGTTTATAACCTGGAGACCAGGTTTGATAATGTGATGGCACATTTGGGTTACTACGTATTTGCTCTTCTGAAATCAGTGTCATTTTAGAAAAGAGTAAGGTTACCGGTACTTTGAAAGACCATGTCGGTTCAAAGCTGTACAAGCAGTCTGATTGTCAAACCTTTACACCAAAAGAAAACAAATTATGGGCGAAGTAACTGAATGGTTCTTTTTGTACTTCTTAATCTTTAAATTGGTAAGGGTGGCCAAACTTAAATTTCCTACTTGTCCACAATTCAAATCAATTGCAAATTGCTCTGGTCAACCCTGAAGAGAACCAACTATATGTGGCCAAATCTGCTGATTTCAATTGTGTACCAATCTATCTTGCTATATATATCAATCACCACATGAAAATTGTAAGGAAGATTATTTTTATGTTGGCAAGTTGATAGGGTAATCTCTTCACTACTTCAAAAAGAAGTTAACAGTCCATCAATGAATTTATATAGAATGTTTGCAACATTAGAAAGAACTTAGGTGTTATATTGACCATACTTAGAGTTCCCCAGCTGTAATCAGTAACTTGCAATAAAATGTTTCTTTATTATCAGTTATCTTCATTTCTATGACACCAGTCCTGTTAAAAGGTACAATGTCATTTGGCCTTCTGACCATCTATTTGAGAAAACCGGTCTTCGGGGTTTATGACCAGGACTGACACAAACTGGTCTGTTCAGCTGTAGAAGATGGCTACAAGCTTGAAATTTCAGATTTAGGAAGAAGAGGAATTGTACTATCCGAGTAGCAAAAACAAAGACGCTGATCAGCTGTGCAGTTACTGCACAGCTGATCTGCGTTTGTTTTTGCATAGGCAAAAATCAGGTTTTCTCATGACGTGACTCTTATACCGTATAATGGGAAAATTCCGTGTCGCCCAATTTTTGCTGAGTTTGGTATGCCAAGTTTTCACCAAGAGGTTTCTATGTTGCATTGCACCTTTAAGGCACCTTTAATAAACATAGAATTTTGTTTAAAGCAAGCGCTTTAAAACATGTACCCTACATTTTAAGACCAGAACTTATGCATTTCTCTTCAGTAGTGGTAAGTGCAAGTGTGAATCTTTATTTTCCTCAACTATAAAACAATAGTCCTTCTTTCTAGCACTGGAAATTTTGATGTATCCATCATGTAAACTTACCACCAACAGTGCTGTGGTTTAACCTGCCTGTTGTTACAAGCAAATCGGCACAGAGATGACTAGCTCTTTCCAAACGAGGTAGCCATCTGGCTAAAACAAAGGCAACGCTAACAACAGAGAGGCAGACGGAACTAGAAATGCGTGTTTGTAAAACACTATGCCCCCAACTGTATGCTTGTCCCTAAACTGGCAGTTTGTATGATTCATTTATTTCATTCGAATGCAGTCAAATTTAATTTCCTGAAGAAGCTGTTCGGTTGTGATTGTTTTGACCTCGATCCAGAAACAGAACGTAAGCTTTTTTGCAGGCAAGTTAGAAATGAAGTAAAAATTTAAAAATGGAGTAATTTTGTCAAAATTTGACAGAGAGTCCCCAAAAGTTAATCAGGTGATCTTCTTCTCAGCCCCAACCAGCATACCAAATATGAAGGCTCTAGCTCAAATACTTTTTGAGATATCTTGCACACAAGATTTTCAAAATTTGTTTTCAAAGGGACATTATTCCAACAAGGGGCATAACACGTACATGAAAAAACTACAGGCCAACTATTTTTTTCATGAGGAATCTGTATAAGAAATTTCAAAACCCTATCATTCACCGTTCAAAGGTCTCAAATTTCACCAAAAAGTGGAAAAATCAATAAAAATTTCAAAATTCTGTATTTTTGTCAAAATTTGACGGAAACTTCTCAAAAGTTAATCAGGTCACCTACTTCTCAGCCCCAACAAGTGTACCAAATATGAAGGCTCTAGCTTCAATACTTTTGGAGATATCTTGCACACAAGATTTTCAAATTTTGTTTTCAAAGGGACATAACTCAAAAAAGGGGTATAACTTGGCCATACAAAAAAATACGGGTCAACTATTTTTTCATGAGGAATGTGTATATGAAATTTCAAAACCCTAGCATTCACCATTTAAAAGTTTCAAATTTCACCGAAAAGTGGAAAAATCAATCAAAATTTCAAAATTCCGTATTTTTGTGAAAAATTGACGGAAAGTTCTCAAAAGTTAATCAGGTCATCTACTTCTCAGCCCCAACAAGTGTACCAAATATGAAGGCTCTAGCTTCAATACTTTTGGAGATATCTTGCACACAAGATTTTCAAATTTTGTTTTCAAAGGGACATAACTCAAAAAAGGGGTATAACTTGGCCATACAAAAAAATACGGGTCAACTATTTTTTCATGAGGAATGTGTATATGAAATTTCAAAACCCTAGCATTCACCATTTAAAAGTTTCAAATTTCACCGAAAAGTGGAAAAATCAATCAAAATTTCAAAATTCCGTATTTTTGTAAAAAATTGACGGAAAGTTCTCAAAAGTTAATCAGGTCATCTACTCCTCAGCCTAAACAAGTGTACCAAATATGAAGGCTCTAGCTTAAATACTTTTTGAGATATCTTGCACACAAGATTTTCAAATTTTGTTTTCAAAGGGACATAACTCAGAAAAGGGGCGCAACTCGGACATGAAAAAAAATACGGGTCAACTATTTTTTCATGAGGAATGTGCATATGAAATTTCAAAACCGTAGCATTCACGGTTCAAAAGTTAACAGACGCACAGACAGACAGACAGACAGACAGACAGACAGACAAGCCGAAAGCAATATGCCCTTCCAACTTTTTCAAAGTTGGGGGCATAATAAACAGATGTACATGTATTATGAAGATAAATCACCACACTGAAGCGGTAATATTTTAACTGGGCTGGGATGGCAGAATGGTCATTTTTAAAACAAGTTATAAGATTTGACTCGTCACTTTGGGCTCATGATATAAAACGGGCCATTCTTTCCCAGAAGTCTCCCAAGGGAAATTTTAGTCTCAGTATTTTAGAGTATGGCATGCCTATTTTGTCTTCCCAGTAGCTTTCTCTACTTGCATTAGCAGAGTTAAAATCTAAACTCTGACCTGGATGTTAAGTCTGAAGCAGGATACCATGGCCAGTCACCTCAATCTTGAGAAAATACTCCCTATTTCAAACAGGCAGCAAAAATGATAACTTCATGTAGAGTTAAATCTTCTGATCTTGGTGCACTCATTTTCTCAGAATTCATTAACGATTTGAACCATTTGAGGGGAAATAAAAGCATAAAGAACAACAAGTTTGTGTGTATTTAAGTTTATTTAACCTCATTCTACATAATAACACACCCATTATCCAAAAACAACCAACATGACTGGAAACAACCAATGCAGATCAATTTGTAATCAATATAAGGTTACAGGATACAAATACCAATCTGGGAACAACTTCCCACGGATCATTCAGATCTGAGGTAAGTTGTTCCCAAACAGGTATTTACTCCCTATTTGTGTTTATTGATTTCATCTGTGTTGGTTGTTCCCAGTTGTGTTGGTTGTCTCTGCATAACTGCTGTGAATAATAAAAACTTGTATGAGACCTCACTATGTACAAACACATGCATGAAATAAACACAATTCTTCGCATGTGAAAATGATATATAAATAAACGATATTAACATTACCTATGATTTATTGTTAGTGAAATAACAGTGCAAAATAATAAGACAAAAACAATAATCTTTAACATATCATACAAGAATCTTAGCCATTTTGATGACCTAAAGAAGTAAAAGCCACATTACAAGACAAGTGGTACATGTAAAAGCTTTTTGTCAGATTTTCTCGCTACACTAAGACTATATATGTTAGAAACTTGTCTTGCAGTGTGCGCCGATTTTCTGCATTGGTGGTCTGAAATGCAATTACAAAGAAAGACAAAATTTACTTTCACACCGATGTAATATGTAGTGATGAAATAAGCCATGATGCACTTTCAATTGATCAATCAATATTTTCTGTACGCAATGCCAACATAATGGTGAATCACAGACAAAGGCTTTTCAACATAACAGATACCACAATATTGCGACAGCGTATCTCGCCTGACTTGTGCTTTGCCACTCAATCTATTAGAATCTATGATCTATGACCTTGACCTCAAGGTAACTCAGGTGGGTCGTGATGGTACAGCATAAACCTTTAAACCAATATCTAACAACACGCAAAGTATCAATTTTGAACACCGGGCTGATTACAATACCTCTTCCTGTACTTTTGTACAGGTGAGATAAAAATGATTTCTTACTTAAGATCTGCATTTAACACAAGATTTTGTCAGGATGGTCAGCTATTTCAATAACCATTATCCAAGCAGTTACCCAGAAATTAAGTGTACATATGAAACACTGTGTGAGAAGACCAAACACAAACAAAGCTACAGACAAACTTATGCCGACATCATTTACTTATCCTGGGCTGAATATACTGCATATTTGTCTGATTTTCTCAGACAATCCTTTAATAAAAACATAAAGCACATTATCATACATATTATGCAGACCTGACAAATAACTACCAGTATATGAGCCACCGCATTAGAAAACCAACAACATGCATAGGTGAAAACAAAGACACGGAACAGCTGTTCAGTAACTGCACAGCTGATCAGTGCCTTTGTTTCGCTACACAGATAGTACTATCCCTCTTCATCTTAAATCTGAAATTTCAAGCTTCTAGTCTGCTCCTGTGATTGTATAGGCTGGTTTGTGTCAGGGCTGGTCGGAAACCCAGATTGTTGGTTTTCTCATACGAAAGCTCAATTATGGAATTCTAAAACAGAAACCAAAAAAATGACCACTAACAAAAATTGTTCTGAAAAGTCATTGCTTGATACTCATAACCGTAGAGTATTATTTTTCACCCATTGAGCTAAAACATGGTCAAATAGTAACAACATAATACTTTTAAGAAGCCATAAATCCATCTGGAAAATATAAATTAAGCATGACATACATGTACCCACAGGCATAAAGAGTTTGCAAAAATATAAGTACAAAAAGGAATGCATTTCATGATCATACAAATGAGAATATATTCAAAATGCACAATGACATAAACAATGTGGCATAAACACATATGTTACTTCACAAGATATAAATACCACTAAAAATCTGTCATTATTAAGATGTTCATTTGAGCGGTCTCGTGGGAAAACCAACAATGTGGTTTCCAAACAGGTCTGATACGAACCGGCCTGTACTGCTACAGAAGCAGGCTAGAAGCTTGAAATTTTGGAGTTAAGTAGAGCAAGAATTGTACTATCCGAGTAGCGAAAACAAAGGCGCTGATCAGCTTCACAGTTACTGCGAAGCTGATCTGCGCCTTTGTTTTCGCCTAGGCAGATTGTTGGTTTTCCCATGTGACGGCTCATTTATTCTTGTTTATGTCTACAGGTTTTACATTCCACCAACAACTAATGTCATACGGAGACAGGACTTTGATTTTTAAAAAGTCTATCTGAAAGTCTGAGAAGCCTTCAATTGGACTCAACTTCTTCACACATATGCCAAAGAGGCTTCAAAGGCCATTTCCTGTCTTTTTTATGTTGTTTCTGCATTTGCATGCACACGTTACAATGAACCATTTAAAGATGAGCAGCTAAACATTACAGTAGTTTTTTTTCTGTTTTGATTAAGAAATATGTGGTTCACTATTTTGTAGGTATCTTTTTTGTGATTTCAGCTGATGCAGGGCCTCTAAAACTTATTTTTCAACAAAAATTGATGGCTAACATGGCAGCAGAAATACTAGTATATAACAAACATAATATGCACATGCAGTAAATGCACAAATGATTCGACAGTTACACCAAATCTTTATCACAAAATACAAAGTCATGTGTGGAAAGTTCCCATTTAAAATGATTCTTACACATGTAATACCATGAACAGATTTGTACATTTGATTCTTATTCAGTTAAAATAACATTTGGATTTAAAATCAGCCCACGTTGAGCCCCAGTTAAAAAGACTTCACTCTTAGTAAACTACGTTTGAAGTGCAGAACAAATTCTCACTATTGACATTAGTTGACGTTGACTATTAGAGGTTTTCGTTTCCTGAGGGTACTCACTACTATTAAAACTCAAGTAACCAACAAATCAAGTCTTTTTAACTGGAGTTCAGTAAACCTAAGAAAGCACATAATGTAACACCATGTGTAACAGATAAAACAAATTCTGATGGATACCTGATGTGTTTATTATTGTTCAGTCTTCAATAAGAAACCCTGAATGGGATCTAAGGTTGTAAATCTTGTTTTCATGCTCAACTCAGCTGAGCACAATATGTAAACTGCTAATTAATTGTACTGAAACAATCAAAATTGGTAGAAATTTCAAGTTTAAATTACCAATGCTAGTCATTTATCCTGCTAAAAAATGTTAAAATGCCAACAATAATAATTGGCATTTTAACATTTATGAGCAGGATAAATTTCAATCTCTACCGAGCTGAGCATGAAAAAGTTTTATAACCTCCGGACCCGTTTTCTTCCGCACCTGCACTAAACCATCAACTACACATCAAATCTGTTTTACTGCCAATAAGTCCTTATAAAGGGAGAGAATTCTAATCCACTTTGACGACACTGTAGATCTTTGTGACGAACCAGAAACATGCAAAGAAACCAATTGATCCTGAAAAGGAAAGAAAACAGAAATCTAGTTTGTTTTTCATTATTATTCAGTTTTAGTCCATTCCAAGACTATTTCAGCTCAAATGAGATCTGCAAATCCGTAGGTGCAGTGAAAATGGGAGACAAGCAATCTGGCACACCCACGAGCAAAACTTTGCTTGTCTCCCTTATGTCTGTGCAGAGCTTAAACCCACACTAGACACAACCATGAGATGTGGTTTGAGTTTGCATGGTTTGAGTTTGCAGTGAATAATTTTTAGTCATGTCATGATAGAGCCACCACTTCTTGATTAAGAACCAATATTATGAGTGCTCAAGGATACAAGTCTGCGCCGAGTGGATTCGAACACACAACCTCTTGATGCAGTCATACTCTCTACCACTAGGATATTTAGTGAACTCTCCAATTTTTAACAATATAAATCATTTTAAGATACAATAAATTTTAAGAAATTTTATCATTTCTTTATGTTAAAAACTTGTGCATGTTGGCTTTGCCTCTGACAGTTTTATAATAAAATTTTCCAAAGAAAAAAAATACACCCCGACTTACCTGTTAACAAGAAGAACAAAAACACAACAATGAGCATGTAACCAAAGTAGAGCAGCATACTGCTAGTGCCCTCCAGTTCTAACTTGGACACGTAGTAATGGATTATGTAGATGAAGAAATACACCGCTGTGAAGCCACTTGTCAAGAATGATCGCCACCACCAATGGTAATCCTGAAATATGACAGAAAGTGATTCAAATAAATTTCATGAAACACATATTTATTTTAATAATTTTGTTTATTTTTCTATTACTAACAGTTGTCTTGGAGTATGTTTGTTGTTTGTACTGAGGTTTAGGTTTAATATCCCAGTCAACAATTTTCAGTTATGTCCAGACGGAGCCACCTCTTCCTGGGTATTAACCAATACATGGTGGAGTTAATGGCTGAGTTCAGAAAATCTGAGGGAGTCTTCTTGCCATTTGATTGGTTAATATTCTTCATCCAGGCATTTCTTGGCTATAGCCAAGAAAGTGCTTCTTACCATGGTCGCAGCTATAGCGTTAGCCACAGTCGTTCGGACGAGGCTATAGACGGGGCTTAATCTACAAGCGAACTCCACCAATGTGTCTTGCTCAAGGACACAACATGGCGCCTGAGTGACAATTCCACTGCCTATTCAACAATTTTTCAGTCATGTTGGGACAGAAATTTGTATACTAACTTTCCTCCGCACACAGATGGAAATAACACAGCAGTACTGTAGCCTCAGAGCATGTTATTATGAGTATCACAAAACTTACCTCCGCACAGAGATGGAAATAACACAGCAGTACTGTAGCCTCAGAGCATGTTATTATGAGTATCACAAAACTTACCTCCGCACAGAGATGGAAATAACACAGCAGTACTGTCCCCTCAGAGAGCATGTTATTATGAGTATCACAAAACTTACCTCTGCACAGAGATGGAAATAACACAGCAGTACTGTCGCCTCGAGCATGTTATTAGACTCCAACCTCGTTAGTATGCGACAGTCGGGGTCCACAAAATTGAACCACGTTATAAGTGAGTCGCGTACTAACGACTGACACACCATCAGGTCCTTGCCTGTTTGTGCTATGAAGAACCACCTATGTTTATGGTATCTTCTAATGTAATAAATGGTTTTACATCAATAATATATTTGTAGGTCAAAAATTTAACAGTATAAAGGTGTGTACCTTTGATATTTTATCAGTAAAATTCTTTCAATTTTATGGATTTGCTATCACAAATCTTTTTTTATAGTTGAATTGAATATAATTATGTAAATGAAATTATACATCATTGTCAGTAATGTAAGACTACGCCGATTGTGTTGGATAAATACAGATTTTACCAAAACGTATGTACAACATTTTTACAAGGGGGAGCAACTGTAATCAAATTATGCGCTTGAACAACCCAGATCAAGGTCATTGTATTGGTGTTTTTCCACTGAGCTACTACATGACAAAAACTAAAAAAGTGAAAGAGAGACAGTAAAGACTGATATATTCTACCCCTGATCGGTGTTTACTGTGCGCTTTGTAGTTTGAGTGTTGTAATTTGATAATTATCAAACCCTTTCATACAGGGTGGTCTGATCATTCCATTATTATATTGCCCAAATTAATGTTTTGTTCGGCACTGGCCCATTCATTGTTCACGACCGGATGTTTGCGTAAATTACCTAAGTTGATCCCAATGACACTGCTCAATCACATCTGGTGTAGACTAATTGGCGTTTTTATTGATTGGATTTAAAAGTTTGTTTATTCAATTGATTTATGTTTGACACCTTGTATATTCAGGTATGAGGATTTTTAGATCGTTTTGTGGGATTTTCAGATTTTTTTTTTTTTTTGACATCGTTTTTTCCCATGAACAGAAATTTTTGGGGTCCAAGCAGGCACCGCGTTATACCGGTAAACGCGTTATACTGATGCGCGTACTAACGAGGTTGGAGTGTATGTGTATCACAAAACTTACCTCTGCACAGAGATGGAAATAACACAGCAGTACTGTCCCCTCAGAGCATGTTATTATGAGTATCACAAAACTTACCTCTGCACAGAGATGGAAATAACACAGCAGTACTGTCGCCTCAGAGCATGTTATTATGAGTATCACAAAACTTACCTCTGCACAGAGATGGAAATAACACAGCAGTACTGTAGCCTCAGAGCATGTTATTATGAGTATCACAAAACTTACCTCTGCACAGAGATGGAAATAACACAGCAGTACTGTAGCCTCAGAGCATGTTATTATGAGTATCACAAAACTTACCTCCGCACAGAGATGGAAATAACACAGCAGTACTGTCGCCTCAGAGCATGTTATTATGAGTATCACAAAACTTACCTCCGCACAGAGATGGAAACTAGAGGACCATTGGTCCTGTAGCTCACCTGAGAGATTATCACATTGTAAGCTCATGAGATTTAAATTAATTGAGAATCGACCAATGAAAGTCTATGCATGGACACTATTGACCCCCGGGGCATGGCCAAATTTGACCCAGGGGCATGACTGGCACAATTTATAATGGGGACTACCAAACATTCCTACATACAAAATATAGAAGCTCTGGGCCTTTTGGTTCCAGAGAAGAAGATTTTTGTTAGTTTTTCCCATTGTAAGTCTATGGAGACTATCTACCCCCGGGGCGTCGCCAAATTTGACCCCAGGGGCATGGCTGGCACAATTTATGTAGAGGACCATTTGCCATTGCCACATACAAAATATCAAAGCTGTGTGCCCTGTGGTTTCAGAGAAGAAGATTTTTGAATTTTTTTCCCATAGCAAGTCTATTGAGACTATCAACCTCCGGGGCCTGGCCAAATTTGACCCCAGGGGCATGAATGGCACAATTTATGTAGAGGACCATTAGCCATTGCTACATACCAAATATCAAAGCTGTGGGCTTAGTGGTTTCAGAGAAGAAGATTTTTTAATTTTTTTCCCATAGTAAGTCTATGGAGACTATCAACCCCAGGGTGTGGCCAAATTTGACCCCAGGGGCATGAATGGCACAATTTATGTAGAGGAAAATTAGCCATTGCTACATACCAAATATCAAAGCTGTGGCCTAGTGGTTTCAGAGAAGAAGACTTTTTTAGTTTTTCCAATTGTAAGTCTATGGAGACTATCGACCCCCGGGGCGTGGCCAAATTTGACCCCAGGGGCATGGCTGGCACAATTTATGTAGAGGACCATTAGCCATTGCCACATACAAAATATCAAAGCTGTGGGCCCTGTGGTTTCAGAGAAGAAGATTTTTGAATTTTTTTCCCATAGTAAGTCTATGCCAGAGACTATCGACCCCCGGGGCGAGGCCAAATTTGACCCCATGGGCATGAATGGCACAATTTATGTAGAGGACCATTAGCCATTGCTACATACCAAATATCAAAGCTGTTGGCCTACTGGTTTCAGACAACAAGATTGTTTTAGTTTTTTTCCTATTGTAGGTCTATGGAGACTATCGACCCCCCGGGCGTGGCCAAATTTGACCCCAGGGGCATGATTGGCACAATTTATGTAGAGGACCATTAGCCATTGCCACCTACAAAATATCAAAGCTGTGGGCCCTGTGGTTTCACAGAAGAAGATTTTTTATTTTTTTTCCCATAGTAAGTCTATGGAGACTATCAACTCCCGGGGCGTGGCCAAATTTGACCCCAGGGGCATGAATGGCACAATTTATGTAGAGGACCATTACCCATTGCTACATACCAAATATCAAAGCTGTGGGCCTAGTGGTTTCAGAGAAGAAGACTTTTTTAGTTTTTCCAATTGTAAGTCTATGGAGACTATCGACCCCCGGGGCGTGGCCAAATTTGACCCCAGGGGCATGGCTGGCACAATTTATGTAGAGGACCATTAGCCATTGCCACATACAAAATATCAAAGCTGTGGGCCCTGTGGTTTCAGAGAAGAAGATTTTTGAATTTATTTCCCATAGTAAGTCTATGCCAGAGACTATCGACCCCCGGGGCGTGGCCAAATTTGACCCCAGGGGCATGAATGGCACAATTTATGTAGAGGACCATTAGCCATTGCTACATACCAAATATCAAAGCTGTGGGCCTAGTGGTTTCAGAGAAGAAGATTTTTTTAGTTTTTCCAATTGTAAGTCTATGGGACCTATCTGTTGCCATGGAAACCACAATTTTGATACAATCTGCTCCAAAACCTAATGCCATCAATCCCCCAACCCAATTATGGTTCACATTTAATTTGATCAAGATCGGCCTACTAGCTTCAGAAATATTCTTCTTTGAAATTGTGGACGGACGACGACGACGACGACGGACGACGGATGCCTGCCTATCCTATAAGCTCACCTGTGATCCTTCGGCTCAGGTGAGCTAAACTAGAGGACCATTGGTCCTGTAGCTCACCTGAGAGATTATCACATTGTAAGCTCATTAGATTTAAATTAATTGAGAATCAACCAATGAAAGTCTATGCATGGACACTATTGACCCCCGGGGCATGGCCAAATTTGACCCAGGGGCATGACTGGCACAATTTATAATGAGGACTACCAAACATTGCTACATACAAAATATAGAAGCTCTGGGCCTTTTGGTTTCAGAGAAAAAGATTTTTTTTAGTTTTTCCCCCGGGGCGTGGCCAAATTTGACCCCAGGGGCATGGCTGGCACAATTTATGTAGAGGACCATTAGCCATTGCCACATACAAAATATCAAAGCTGTGTGCCCTGTGGTTTCAGAGAAGAAGATTTTTTATTTTTTTTCCCATAGCAAGTCTATTGAGACTATCAACCTCCGGGACCTGGCCAAATTTGACCCCAGGGGCATGAATGGCACAATTTATGTAGAGGACCATTAGCCATTGCTACATACCAAATATCAAAGCTGTGGGCCTAGTGGTTTCAGAGAAGAAGATTTTTTTAGTTTTTCCTATTGTAGGTCTATGGAGACTATCGACCCCCGGGGCGTGGCCAAATTTGACCCAGGGGACATGATTGGCACAATTTATGTAGAGGACCATTAGCCATTGCCACATACAAAATATCAAAGCTGTGGGCCCTGTGGTTTCAGAGAAGAAGATTTTTGATTTTTTTTCCCATAGTAAGTCTATGGAGACTATCAACCCCCGGGGCGTGGCCAAATTTGACCCCAGGGGCATGAATGGCACAATTTATGTAGAGGACCATTAGCCATTGCTACATACCAAATATCAAAGCTGTTGGCCTAGTGGTTTCAGAGAAGAAGATTTTTTTAGTTTTTTTCCTATTGTAGGTCTATGGAGACTATCGACCCCCGGGGCGTGGCCAAATTTGACCCCAGGGGCATGATTGGCACAATTTATATAGAGGACCATTAGCCATTGCCACGTACAAAATATCAAAGCTGTGGGCCCTGTGGTTTCAGAGAAGAAGATTTTTGAATTTTTTTCCCATAGTAAGTCTATGGAGACTATCAACCCCCGGGGCGTGGCCAAATTTGACCCCAGGGGCATGAATGGCACAATTTATGTAGAGGACCATTAGCCATTGCTACATACCAAATATCAAAGCTGTGGGCCTAGTGGTTTCAGAGAAGAAGATTTTTTTAGTTTTTCCAATTGTAAGTCTATGGAGACTATCGACCCCCGGGGCGTGGCCAAATTTGACCCCAGGGGCATGGCTGGCACAATTTATGTAGAGGACCATTAGCCATTGCCACATACCAAATATCAAAGCTGTGGGCCCTGTGGTTTCAGAGAAGAAGATTTTTTAATTTTTTTCCCAGAGTAAGTCTATGGAGACTATCGACCCCCGGGGCCTGGCCAAATTTGACCCCAGGGGCATGAATGGCACAATTTATGTAGAGGACCATTAGCCATTGCCACATACCAAATATCAAAGCTGTGGGCCTAGTGGTTTCAGAGAAGAAGATTTTTTTAGTTTTTCCCATTGTAAGTCTATGGGACCTATCTGTTGCCATGGAAACCACAATTTTGATACAATCTGCTCCAAAACCTAATGCCATCAATCCCCCAACCCAATTATGGTTCACATGAAATTTGATCAAGATCGGCCTACTAGCTTCAGAAATATTCTTCTTTGAAATTGTGGACGGACGACGACGACGGACAACGACGACGGACGACGGATGCCTGCCTATCCTATAAGCTCACCTGTGAGCCTTCGGCTCAGGTGAGCTAATAACACAGCAGTACTGTCGCCTCAGAGCATGTTATTATGAGTGTCACAAAACTTACCTCTGCACAGAGATGGAAACTAGAGGACCATTGGTCCTGTAGCTCACCTGAGAGATTATCACATTGTAAGCTCATGAGATTTAAATTAATTGAGAATCGACCAATGAAAGTCTATGCATGGACACTATTGACCCCCGGGGCATGGCCAAATTTGACCCAGGGGCATGACTGGCACAATTTATAATGGGGACTACCAAACATTGCTACATACAAAATATAGAAGCTCTGGGCCTTTTGGTTTCAGAGAAGAAGATTTTTTTTAGTTTTTCCCATTGTAAGTCTATGGAGACTATCTACCCCCGGGGCGTGGCCAAATTTGACCCCAGGGGCATGGCTGGCACAATTTATGTAGAGGACCATTTGCCATTGCCACATACAAAATATCAAAGCTGTGTGCCCTGTGGTTTCAGAGAAGAAGATTTTTGAATTTTTTTCCCATAGCAAGTTTATTGAGACTATCAACCTCCGGGACCTGGCCAAATTTGACCCCAGGGGCATAAATGGCACAATTTATGTAGAGGACCATTAGCCATTGCTACATACCAACCAGAGGACCATTGGTCCTGAGAACGCTCACCTGAAGCCTGAACCTGGAGTATTAAGTCATCATTAAATGACCTTGAATACTCACACACCTTTATTGAATTCATGTTGTCTGCATCTGCAAAGTTTCAGGTCTCAGGCTGCAATAGTTTCCAACCCAGTGATTTATGAGAAAACCATAACTTTAATTTTGATATTTAAATGACTTTGGGTCAAGGTCAAGAAATGACCTTGGCCTTCATTAATTACTTACCTTCATTGACTCCATTGGTTGTCTGGATCTAGCAACTTCCAGGTCTCAGACTGCAACAGTTTCCAAAATATCCATTGTTTTCGCCTTTTCACATGTAAAAGCCTATGTTTCCAAAATTGACCTTGCCGTAAAATAGGTCAAGGTCATTCTATGGTCATCATTTGATCAAACTATGATGGGCTGGAGTCCCAAATGCTACATACCAAGTTTCGCGAAAATTGGCCTGCTGGTTCTGGAGAAGAAAAAAGTGTGTATGGACGACAGACTGGCCAAGGTCATGAGATGACCTTGACCTACATTAATCACATACCTTCATCTACTCCATTAGTTGTTTGCATCTACCAATTTTCAAGCATCAGGCTGCAATAGTTTTCAAAAAATCCAGTTTTCACTTTTTCCCATGTAAAAGCTTATGTTTCCAAAATTGACCTTGCCGTAAAATATGTCAAGGTCATCCTAGGGTCATCATTTTATCAAACTATGATGGGCTGGAGTGCCAAATGCTACATACCAAGTTTCATGAAAATCGGCCTGCCATTTCTGGAGAGGAAAATTTTTGAATGGTTTTTACCATATATGGGCATGGCAGCCATCTTGGTCATGTGACCTGGATTTTGCGATCAAACTTTCGTCTCCACTATCCATGGATGCTCCACATAAAATTTCACTTTGATTGGCCCAGCAGTTTCAGAGAAGAAGATCTTTGAAAAGTGTGTATGGACGACAGACTGGCCAAGGTCAAGAGGTGACCTTGACCTACATTAATCACAAACCTTCATCTACTCCATTAGTTGTTTGCATCTACCACTTTTCAGGCATCAGGCTGCAATAGCTTTCAAAAAATCCATAGTTTTCACTTTTTCCCATGTTAAAGCCTATGTTTCCAAAATTGACCTTGCCGTAAAATATGTCAAGGTCATCCTAGGGTCATCATTTGATCAAACTATGATGTGCTGGAGTCCCAAATGCTACATACCAAGTTTCGTGAAAATCAGCCTGCCGGTTCTGGAGAAGAAGATTTTTGAGTGGTTTTTACCATATATGGGCGTGGCGGCCATCTTGGTCATGTGACCTGGATTTTGTGATCAAACTTTCGTCTCAGCTACCCATGGATGCTCCACATAAAATTTCACTTTGATTGGCCCAGCAGTTTCAGAGAAGAAGATCTTTGAAAAGTGTGAATGGATGACAGACTGGCCAAGGTCAAGAGATGACCTTGACCTAAATTAATCACATACCTTCATCTACTCCATTAGTTGTTTGCATCTACCACTTTTCATGCCTCAGGCTGCAATAGCTTTCAAAAAATCCATAGTTTTCACTTTTTCCCATGTTAAAGCCTATGTTTCCAAAATTGACCTTGCCGTAAAATAGGTCAAGGTCATCCAAGGGTCATCATTTTATCAAACTATGATGGGCTAATGTCCCCGATGGGACATACCAAGTTTCATGAAAATCGGCCAGCCAGTTCTGGAGAAGAAAATTTTTGAGTGGTTTTTACCATATATGGGCGTGGAAGCCATCTTGGTCATGTGACCTGGATTTCACGATCTAACTTTTGTCTCCCCTACCCATGGATGCTCCACATAAAATTTCACTTTGATTGGCCCAGCAGTTTCAGAGAAGATCTTTCAAAAGTGTGTATGGACGACAGACCGGCTAAGGTCAAGAGATGACCTTGACCTGAATTAATCACATACATTCATCTTCTCCATTAGTTGTTTGCATCTACCACTTTCCAGGTCTAAGGCTGCAATTGTTTTCAAAAATTACATAGTTTTCACTTTTTCCCATGTAAAAGCCTATGTTTCCAAAATTGACCTTGCCGTAAAATAGGTCAAGGTCATCCTAGGGTCATCATTTTATCAAACTATGATGGGCTGGAGTCCCAAGTGCTACATACCAAGTTTCGTGAAAATCGCCCTGCCAGTTCTGGGGAAGAAGATTTTTGAGTGGTTTTTACCATATATGGGCGTGGCGGCCATCTTGGTCATGTGACCTGGATTTCCCGATCAAAATTTCGTTACCTCTACCCATGGATGCTCCACATAAAATTTCACTTTGATTGGCCCAGCAGTTTCAGAGAAGAAGAGCTTTGAAAAGTGTGAATGGACGACAGACTGGCCAAGGTCAAGAGATGACCTTGACCTAAATTAATCACATACCTTCATCTACTCCATTAGTAGTTTGCATCTACCACTTTTCAGGCCTCAGGCTGCAATAGTTTTCAAAAAATCCATAGTTTTCACTTTTTCCCATGTAAAAGCCTATGTTTCCAAATTTGACCTTGCCGTAAAATAGGTCATGGTCATCCAAGGGTCATCATTTTATCAAACTACGATGGGCTGAAGTCCCCGATGCTACATACCAAGTTTCGTGGAAATCGGCCCACCGGTTCTGGAGAAGAAGATTTTTGAAGGGTTTTTACCATATATGGGCGTGGCGGCCATCTTGGTCATATGACCTGGATTTCGCAATCAAACTTTAAATGCCACTACCCAAGGATGCTCCATAAAAAATTTCAACTAGATCCGCCAAGCGGTTTCAGAGAAGATCTTTGAAATTGTGGACGACGGACGGTTGACGGACGGACGCCGGATCATGGCCATCCTATTAGCTCACCTTGTGAGCCTTCGGCTCAGGTGAGCTAAAAAAATGTGTACTGAAAGATTAACATTGTACACAGTGCTCTTCGGACTTGACAAAGGCCGTTCAAATAAGAAATACATATGAGCTGTTTATCATCAATGATCTTATAAAAATCATAGGCCTTCAGGTTCAGGAGAAGAAGATTTTTAAAGGTTTATGCTATTTATAGCAATGGCGGCCATATTGGTCATGTGACCTTGACCATTTATACAAACTTTCATTCACTCTTCCTAAGAATGCTCCACATAAAGTTTGGCTTTGATTGGCCAAGCGGTTTCAGAGAAGAAGATGTTTGAATATTATGGTCATACATATGTATATAGCCCCAGGGCAGGGGCAGACACCCCTCTAGGCCCAAAATATTTTCATAAACATGAATATTCTGTCCATTTGCTCATTCCTAGCACGTTATTTGCCATAAATTGACATTTTCCTATTTTTCCCCATTCAAATGCATGGGCGGCCTAAGTTGACCTTGCCGCAAAATAGGTCAAGGTCATCCCAGGGTCATGATTTATACAAACTTTGTAGAGCTCCATTGCCTAATGCTTCATGCCAAGTTTCAAAATCATAGGCCTTCAGGTTCAGGAGAAGAAGATTTTTAAAGGTTTATGCTATTTATAGCAATGGCGGCCATATTGGTCATGTGACCTTGACCATTTATACAAACTTTCATTCACTCTTCCTAAGAATGCTCCACATAAAGTTTGGCTTTGATTGGCCAAGCGGTTTCAGAGAAGAAGATGTTTGAATATTATGGTCATACATATGTATATAGCCCCAGGGCAGGGGCAGACAACCCTCCAGGCCCAAAATATTTTCATAAACATGAATATTCTGTCCATTTGCTCATTCCTAGCAAGTTTTTTGCCATAAATTGACATTTTCCTATTTTTCCCCATTCAAATGCATGGGCGGTCTAAGTTGACCTTGCCGTAAAAAGGGTCAAGGTCATCTCAGGGTCATGATTTATACAAACTTTGTAGAGCTTCATTGCCTCATGCTTCATGCCAAGTTTCAAAATCATAGGACTTCTGGTTCCAGAGAAGAAGATTTTTAAAGGTTTTTGCTATTTATAGCCATGGCGGCCATCTTGGTCATATGACCTGGACCATTTATACAAACTTTCGTTCCCCCTTCCTAAGGATGATCCATATGAAGTTTGACTTTGATTGGCCTAGCGGTTTCAGAGGAGAAGATCTTTGAAATTGTGGACGACGGACGGACGACGGACGACGGACGACGGACGACGGACGACGACGGACGCCGGAGCATGGGTATACTATAAGCTCACCTGTGAGCCTTCGGCTCAGGTGAGCTAAATATCAAAGCTGTGGGCCTAGTGGTTTCAGAGAAGAAGATTTTTTTAGTTTTTCCTATTGTAGGTCTATGGAGACTATCGACCCCCGGGGCGTGGCCAAATTTGACCCCGGGGACATGATTGGCACAATTTATGTAGAAGACCATTAGCCATTGCCACATACAAAATATCAAAGCTGTGGGCCCTGTGGTTTCAGAGAAGAAGATTTTTTAATTTTTTTTCCCATAGTAAGTCTATGGAGACTATCAACCTCTGGGACCTGGCCAAATTTGACCCCAGGGGCATGAATGGCACAATTTATGTAGAGGACCATTAGCCATTGCTACATACCAAATATCAAAGCTGTGGGCCTAGTGGTTTCAGAGAAGAAGATTTTTTTAGTTTTTCCTATTGTAGGTCTATGGAGACTATCAACCCCCGGGGCGTGGCCAAATTTGACCCCGGGGACATGATTGGCACAATTTATGTAGAGGACCATTAGCCATTGCCACATACAAAATATCAAAGCTGTGGGCCCTGTGGTTTCAGAGAAGAAGATTTTTTATTTTTTTTTCCCATAGTAAGTCTATGGAGACTATCAACCCCCGGGGCGTGGCCAAATTTGACCCCAGGGGCATGAATGGCACAATTTATGTAGAGGACCATTAGCCATTGCTGCATTCCAAATATCAAAGCTGTTGGCCTAGTGGTTTCAGAGAAGAAGACTTTTTTAGTTTTTTTCCTATTGTAGGTCTATGGAGACTATCCACCCCCGGGGCGTGGCCAAATTTGACCCCGGGGACATGATTGGCACAATTTATGTAGAGGACCATTAGCCATTGCCACGTACAAAATATCAAAGCTGTGGGCCCTGTGGTTTCAGAGAAGAAGATTTTTTAATTTTTTTCCCATAGTAAGTCTATGGAGACTATCAACCCCCGGGGCTTGGCCAAATTTGACCCCAGGGGCATGAATGGCACAATTTATGTAGAAGACCATTAGCCATTGCTACATACCAAATATCAAAGCTGTGGGCCTAGTGGTTTCAGAGAAGAAGATTTTTTTAGTTTTTCCAATTGTAAGTCTATGGAGACTATCCACCCCCGGGGCGTGGCCAAATTTGACCCCAGGGGCATGGCTGGCACAATTTATGTAGAGGACCATTAGCCATTGCCACATACCAAATATCAAAGCTGTGGGCCCTGTGGTTTCAGAGAAGAAGATTTTTCAATTTTTTACCCATAGTAAGTCTATGGAGACTATCGACCCCCCGGGGCGTGGCCAAATTTGACCCCAGGGGCATGAATGGCACAATTTATGTAGAGGACCATTAGCCATTGCTACATACCAAATATCAAAGCTGTGGGCCTAGTGGTTTCAGAGAAGAAGATTTTTTTAGTTTTTCCCATTGTAAGTCTATGGAGACTTTCCACCCCCGGGGCGTGGCCAAATTTGACCCCAGGGGCATGGCTGGCACAATTTATGTAGAGGACCATTAGCCATTGCCACATACCAAATATCAAAGCTGTGGGCCCTGTGGTTTCAGAGAAGAAGATTTTTCAAATTTTTTCCCATAGTAAGTCTATGGAGACTATCGACCCCCCGAGGCGTGGCCAAATTTGACCCCAGGGGCATGAATGGCACAATTTATGTAGAGGACCATTAGCCATTGCTACATACCAAATATCAAAGCTGTGGGCCTAGTGGTTTCAGAGAAGAAGATTTTTTTAGTTTTTCCCATTGTAAGTCTATGGGACCTATCTGTTGCCATGGAAACCACAATTTTGATACAATCTGCTCCAAAACCTAATGCCATCAATCCCCCAACTCAATTATGGTTCACATTAAATTTGATCAAGATCGGCCAACTAGCTTCAGAAATATTCTTCTTTGAAATTGTGGACGGACGACGACGACGACGGACGACGACGACGACGGACGACGGATGCCTGCCTATCCTATAAGCTCACCTGTGAGCCTTCGGCTCAGGTGAGCTAATAACACAGCAGTACTGTAGCCTCAGAGCATGTTATTATGAGTATCACAAAACTTACCTCTGCACAGAGATGGAAATAACACAGCAGTACTGTCCCCTCAGAGCATGTTATTATGAGTATCACAAAACTTACCTCCGCACAGAGATGGAAATAACACAGCAGTACTGTAACCTCAGAGCATGTTATTATGAGTATCACAAAACTTACCTCTGCACAGAGATGGAAATAACACAGCAGTACTGTAGCCTCAGAGCATGTTATTATGAGTATCACAAACACAAGGAATAGGAATCCAAACATGTAGTATGTCTGATGAGACCTGCAAACAGATTCAATGTATTAGTTAGCAGCATGTAAAAACTAGTTTTTTGGTTGAGTATACTTGATGGTGGTTGTGTTTTTGTGTCGCGCTTACAATTTGTGACTTTCGATTTTTACCTCACGGGACAATTGTAACATTCGATTTGGACTAAAGGAATTAATAAGCCAGTGAGTCGTTCTTCTTATTAACTTTCACTAAAAAGGCATCTTCACTGTTTTGGGTCATTGTCACCAGTATTCGCGACCTGAATCTACAGGAGAGGGCATGCTCGAGAGGTCAAAAACTATACTGAACAGAAAAAGTGAGGCGACATGAAAAGTATCTAGTTGATATGTTGACGGGATTGGAGTGTAGTACTTTCTGAGGGGCAAGAACATTGTTGCGATTTTAAAAATCCCAGCTGAATCAATAGTAAAATAGTGCATCAATTGTATTAAAACTGAAAGAGAATTTAATTGAAATTAGAACTGTTAAAATGGCAGATACGGAAGATGCTAAGGAAGACAACAAGAAGAGAGGTCGTAGCGAAACAAGTGTAAGTGATGCTAGTATGCTAGATGATAGCAATGCCAGCAAGGATGACAATCAGGGCAGACCAAAGGAGTACTTAGATATAACTATGACAGATACAGAGAAGTGCAAGATAAACACTCCTAAAGGCGTTTATAAAGGGAAAAGCCAGCCTCAAAGTAAGAAAAAGTCAAAAAAGGCAAGATATGATAAAGGACAGAAAGGAGATGAAGATGATTGGGAAGATCTGAGTTTCAAAGAGATAGTTAGAGCACAGCTGAAAGACATCAGTGACAGTCTAGCGAATGTGGTCAGTAAGAAAGAAATAGAGTCCTTATTCTCTACCCTATTAGAGAAGAAGCTAGACAAACTATTGACGAAAATGAAAGATGAAATCATGAGATCGGTCAGTCACCGGATAGAAATATTAGAGGGTGATCTACATGATTACAAAGACTAGAACGAGAAATTAACAAAGCGAATTGAGACTCTGGAAGACAAACTGAAAAAAGTTTCAGAAAATGTTCATAGTCAAATTCAAGCTACAGAGAAACTCCAGACGGCGATAGAAGATACAGACAAAGCATTCTACGGTCGCGCGAATGAGATAGAACAATATAGTCGAAGGAATAACATACGGATATGGGGAATACCAGAGGGAGAAGAAGCTGAAGACGCCAACGATACGGCTGACACGGTAGTCAGTAAACTTAACGAGCTTATGGGAGTGAATCTGCGTCGATATGACATCGATATAGCCCACAGATTAGGCGAAAAAAGGAAAGGAAAGAAGTCTGGTCGATGTATCATAGTGAAATTCGTCTCTAGGATGTCGAAAATAAAGTGTCTTAAGGATAGAAAGACAAAACTGAAAGGGACAAATATTTATATCCAAGAAGATTTGACAAGATTGAACTATTCTGTTCTGATGGCCACAAAGGGCAACGAAGACGTTGAAAAGTCATGGACGATAGATGGTGCGGTATACGTTAAGTGGAAAGGCCTTAGTGACATTAAGAAGATCAGCTTTGCAGAATATGATGAATGGCTGGATCTAATGGAGGAAGATGAATTGGACTCCTCATAAACAATCTAAATATCGAATGAATCGAATCCTAAGATCATGAATATACAACAAACAAACGTACTCTTGATAATGTTTTCTAGTGTGTTAAGCTTAAAATGTCCCATTGTAATCTGCTGATACATAACTACTTTTATGCAGTATAGCATATATCGAAAGCGCTGAGCTACATGTATGACCGTTATAAGTAATATATATGGGCTGTGTCTTGATTAAAAGAATTGTTGGTCAAAAAACAAACTAACTAGAATTTACTATGTTTTTCCATTGTTGCTGTTTATTTTATTATTTTGTCCATCAAGTATTATGTAGCACTATTGTCTAAAATCCAGAATCCGGATGTAAATGATACTTATTAGTGAAATCGTAGTACAAAAATGAGCAATTACACTGTTGCTGGGCATGAGGCCACATAATCAATGGTGTCACAATGAATTTATCATTTTCTTGTGACAAATCTAGATAATATTGAATCATATACTATATTTGAGCCGCGTCCTGGGAATGCTGGCTTTTCAAACATGTAATCGAAAAGACGCGGACCAACGGTGTAATAATTGTGCAATTGATCGTCTCCTTTATTATTACTTCTCGGATGGAACAACCCCTCTTCTTCTGTAATCAAAAACTTAACAATGCTAGCTTTCTTGTGGAATGGTACAGACCGGTAAGTGTCGAGCCTGGTCGGGGCCCTCGAGGGCCGGTCTTCTCGCGTCTTGGCTAATGTACGATGTGTATTCGAATTCTATCTGTTGGTTTAGAGACACATAAATGTATTAAAAAGGATAAGATATCCTTCTTCAATTTGATAAAATATTGACAGGGTTAATATATCAACTTGGCAATAGAAGCATAAAAGCACTACAACATTGAATTAGGGTTCTGTAATTTTGTTTGAGTTGTAGAAACATAGGGTCATTGGTTATTAAGGGTATATACGAATATATGAGCCGCATCGTGAGAAAACCGGCAATCTGCTTATGCGAGAACAAAGACGCAGATCAGCTTCGCGGTGACCGCGAAGCTGATCGGCGCCTCTGTTTTCGCTACACGGATAATACAAAATCTCTACTATCTAAATCCAAAATTTCAAAATTCTGACTAGCTTCTGTGCATGTACAGCTTGGTTTGTGTCGAACCTGTTCTGAAACCACGTTGTCGGTTTTCCCACGAGGCGGCTCAATTATATTTGCCGCATTGTGGGAGGACGGTCGTTTCACCATGAGAGAACAGAGACGCGGAGCAGCCGTGTAGTAATTGCGCGGCTGGTCGGCGCCTTTGTTTTCGCTACACTTTTAGTTCGATCCCTCTGCTATTTGATTCCGAAATATCAAGCTTCTTGCCATCTACTGCATCTTACAAGACCTGGTCGGAGAACCTGAGAAACGGTTTTCTCGTGTCACGGCAAATATTTTGGTTCTGGTATAATTTTATGATCTCTTAGAAATAATAAAATTGTGATTACGCTAATACGGAAATGTTTTTAATAACATTAGTAGTGTATTTTCTTTCGTATATACATGTACTTTGTCCTGTTTTAAGACGGTCTTATGGCGTGTTTATATGAATGGCCCTTCACACAAACCAGTACTATCTAGCATATGGAATACATGCACACACTGATCAGCTATTAAAGTAATGGTGCATGTTATATTTTATGAAACGGCTTATAATGGTTTACAAGAAGAGGCGAGAGGTTAATTGCATTAGTATATGTCTCACACTTTTTTGCTCAATAGTATTGGTTAAATCAGAGGTTTCCGCTAAGCGGCATTACTTAAGTTAGATGAATGTTGCAAATGAAATAATCATAGATCTTATTAAGAAAAACAATATTAGACTTTTGACCACAGAACTGCAATTTTTTTTTCTACGTAAATATACAAAAGCGATTTATTAATTTAAACACCACATATGCATATTTACAGTTACATATATTCATATCCTGTTTTGTTTTTTTTTTTACAAAAAAAAAAACAACAACAACACTTTATTTATGTGTGTAACAGTAGAATCAAACCAAAGTTCCAACAAAATTAAACGTAACAAAGACAGCACTGTAATATACATGTACATTTTCACTTGTTTACTGATACTTTTTCTATGCCTTATGCATCAAATTACAGCCTTTAACTGAAATTCACTTTCTTTACGGTTGTCAGTGTATAATTTATTGTATTTCATGTATAGAGCGTTAACATACTGGGTACATTGCAGAGTCCACCTAGTCCGTGATGGTGTCAAGATCAACAATACTTTATGGTTAAAATAATAAAGGTAAAAATATATGAATACTCGTATATACAGGAAATGACTATTTAGTGTGTGATCATGCATTTTTTCAATCTAAATCTTTACAAGTTAGTCTCTGTTTATGTCGGCATACATCAAGTGGTGGGCGGAAACTGTGATGTAAACTGTATCACTATTTATTTCTTGTTGTTCAGTGGGTTACTGCACTCCGGTCACAAAGATGATGATGGAGTTAGTGGAGCTGGGTGCTCAACCGGAAACAGTCATTTTTTCTCATTTCATGTTCGTCATTTTTTCTCATCTCATGTTCTCTTGTATCCATGGCGCATTCACATTCAAATACAATGAATTATTCAATTTGCTCCTTTAACGTCAGAGGTCTAGGTCAAAAACATAAACGTAAACAGATATTTAACTTCTTAGAGAAAAAAGAATTTAAAATATGTATGCTACAAGAGACCCATTCAAAACCAGAGTTCGAACCACTATGGACTAGAGAATGTAAACAACAAATCTTTTTCAGTGGAAGAAGTAGTACCAGCGGCGGCGTATGTATTATAGTACAAAAATCCCTGCAATTTAAACTAATATATCATAAAGAAATAATCCCTGGTAAAATGCAAGCCCTTAAATTAGAGTTAGATGACCGTGCAATCGTTTTGATTAATATTTATGGCCCAAACAACGATGATGCTTCCTTTTTTGAAACCTTATACGATCATCTTGGCGAAAACGATGAAGAAGAGTACATAATCGGTGGTGATTTCAACACAGTTATAAATTCAAATTTAGATAAATTTGGGGGCATTAAAGATACACATAAGAAATGTAGAGATAAGATAAATGCAAGTATTGAAAGTTTTGATCTAGTTGACATATGGCGTGTTTTACAGCCAAACTCGCGCAAGTATACATGGCATTCCTCAAGTAAACCTGTCATCTTCTCCAGGCTCGATTATTTCCTTGTTTCAAATTCTTTCCTAAATCAAATTTGTAAATGTACAATTCAACCAGGATATATGTCTGACCACTCGCTGGTATCTTTAGTTTTAAATTTAAGTAAACTAGAGCGGGGAAAAGGATATTTCAAAGTAAATAACAGCTTAGTTCTCCAACCAGAGTATCAAGATAAAATACGTAACTCAATCAAAGAATGTGCGGAAATAAACAAAACAGCAAATCCAAATACATTGTGGGAAATAATAAAAGGTGCAATACGAAATGAAACAATCAAGTATGCGTCGTATAAAAAGAAAGAACAAAATAAACTTGAACTTCGATTAACAGAAGACATAAACAATATTAAACATAATCTTACAAAAGGGGGTGATCAAGAAAATGAACTGAAACGATTAAAAGAAAAGAATCAAGAACTACAACATTTATATGAGTCACAAATAAAAGGTTTTGTAATACGATCTAAAGCAAGCTACATAGAAGGAGGAGAAAAAAATACAAAATATTTTGCAAGTCTTGAGAAAAAGCGATCAGATGCTAAAACACTGCATAAATTAGTCATTAACGGTACGGAATATACAAGTCAGCGTGAGATATTAGAAAAAACAAAGTCATATTACAAAACCATGTATACTGAACAAATTATAGATGAAGAGATAATGAAAAAGATGAATGAGAATATATCAGTAAAATTAAATGATGAAGAAACCAGAGGACCATTGGTCCTGAGAACGCTCACCTGAAGCCTGATCTTGGAGTATTAAGTCATAATGAAATGACCTTGACCTTGAATACTCACACACCTTTATTCACTTCATAAGTTGTCTGCATCTGCAAAGTTTCAGGTCTCAGGCTGCAATAGTTTCAAAACCCAGTGATTTCTGAGAAAACCATAATTTTAATTTTGATATTTAAATGACCTTGGGCCAAGGTCAAGACATGACCTTGGCCTTCATTAATTACTTACCTTCATTGACACCATTAGTTGTCTGCATCTAGCAACTTTCAGGTCTCAGGCTGCAACAGTTTGTTTTCGCCTTTTCCCATGTGAAAGCCTATGTTTCCAAAATTGACCTTGCCGTAAAATAGGTCAAGGTCATCATAGGGTCATTATTTCAACAAACTATGATGGGCTGGAGTCCCAAATGCTACATACCAAGTTTCATGAAAATTGGCCTGCCGGTTCTGGAGAAGAAGATTTTTGAAAGGTTTTTACCATATATGGGCGTGGCGGCCATCTTGGTCATGTGACCTGGATTTCGCAATCAAACTTTCGTCTCCCCTACCCATGGATGCTCCACATAAAATTTCACTTTGATTTGTCAAGCAGTTTCAGAGAAGAAGATCTTTGAAAAGTGTGTATGGACAACAGACTGGCCAAGGTCAAGAGATGACCTTGACCTATATTAAACACATACCTTCATCTACTCCATTAGTTGTTTGCATCTACCACTTTTCAGGCCTCAGGCTGCAATAGTTTTCAAAAAATCCATAGTTTTCACTTTTACCTATGTAAAAGCATATGTTTCCAAATTTGACCTTGTCGTAAAATAGGTCAAGGTCATCCAAGGGTCATCATTTTATCAAACTATGATGGACTGAGGTCCCCGATGCTACATACAAAGTTTCGTGGAAATCAGCCCACGGGTTCTGGAGAAGAAGATTTTTGAGTGGTTTTAACCATATATGGGCGTGGCGGCCATCTTGGTCATGTTACCTGGATTTCGCGATCAAACTTTTGTCTCCCCTACCCATGGATGCTCCACATAAAATTTCACTTTGATTGGCCGCCCAGTTTCAGAGAAGAAGATTTTTGTAAAGTGTGTATGGACAACAGACTGGCCAAGGTCAAGAGATGACCTTGACCTATATTAATCACATACCTTCATCTACTCCATTAGTTGTTTGCATCTACCACTTTTCAGGCCTCAGGCTGCAATAGTTTTCAAAAAATCCATAGTTTTCACTTTTTCCTATGTAAAAGCCTATGTTTCCAAATTTGACCTTGCCGTAAAATAGGTCAAGGTCATCCAAGGGTCATCATTTTATCAAACTATGATAGGCTGAGGTCCTTGATGCTACATACCAAGTTTCGTGGAAATCGGCCAGCCAGTTCTGGAGAAGAAGATTTTTGAGTGGTTTTTACCATATATGGGCGTGGCGGCCATCTTGGTCATGCAACCTGGATTTCTCAATCAAACTTTCGTCTCCCCTACCCATGGATGCTCCACATAAAATTTCACTTTGATTGACCAGGCAGTTTCAGAGAAGAAGATCTTTGAAAAGTGTGTATGCACAACAGACTGGCCAAGGTCAAGAGATGACCTTGACCTATATTAATCACATACCTTCATCTACTCCATAAGTTGTTTGCATCTACCACTTTTCAGGCCTCAGGCTGCAACAGTTTTCAAAAAATTCCATAGTTTTCACTTTTTCCTATGTAAAAGCCTATGTTTCCAAATTTGACCTTGCCGTAAAATAGGTCAAGGTCATCCAAGGGTCATCATTTTATCAAACTATGATGGGCTGAGGTCCTTGATGCTACATACCAAGTTTCGTGGAAATCGGCCAATCAGTTCTGGAAAAGAAGATTTTTGAGTGGTTTTTACCATATATGGGCGTGGCGGCCATCTTGGTCATGTGACCTGGATTTCGCGATCAAACTTTCGTCTCCCCTATCCATGGATGCTCCACATCAAATTTCACTTTGATTGGCTGTGCAGTTTCAGAGAAGAAGATCTTTGTAAAGTGTGTATGGACAACAGACTGGCCAAGGTCAAGAGATGACCTTGACCTATATTAATCACATACCTTCATCTACTCCATTAGTTGTTTGCATCTACCACTTTTCAGGCCTCAGGCTGCAATAGTTTTCAAAAAATCCATAGTTTTCACTTTTTCCTATGTAAAAGCATATGTTTCCAAATTTGACCTTGCCGTAAAATAGGTCAAGGTCATCCAAGGGTCATCATTTTATCAAACTATGATGGGCTGAGGTCCTTGATGCTACATACGAAGTTTCGTGGAAATCGGCCCACCGGTTCTGGAGAAGAAGATTTTTGAGTGGTTTTTACCATATATGGGCGTGGCCGCCATCTTGGTCATGTGACCTGGATTTAGCCATCAAACTTTCGTCTCCCCTACCCATGGATGTTCCATATAAAATTTCACTTTGATTGGCCAAGCAGTTTCAGAGAAGAAGATCTTTGAAAAGTCTGTATGGACAACAGACTGGCCAAGGTCAAGATATGACCTTGACCTATATTAATCACATACCTTCATCTACTCCATTAGTTGTTTGCATCTACCACTTTTCAGGCCTCAGGCTGCAATAGTTTTCAAAAAATCCATAGTTTTCACTTTTTCCCATGTAAAAGCCTATGTTTCCAAATTTGACCTTGCCGTAAAATAGGTCAAGGTCATCCAAGGGTCATCATTTTATCAAACTATGATGGGCTGAAGTCCCCGATGCTACATACCAAGTTTGGAGGAAATCGGCCCACCGGTTCTGGAGAAGAAGATTTTTGAAGGGTTTTTACCATATATGGGCGTGGCGGCCATCTTGGTCATGTGACCTGGATTTCGCGATCAAACTTGAAATGCCACTATCCAAGAAGGCTCCACATAAAATTTCAACAAGATCGGCCAAGCGGTTTCAGAGAAGAAGATCTTTGAAATTGTGGACGACGGACGGACGACGGACGACGGACGGACGGACGGACGCCGGATCATGGCCATCCTATAAGCTCACCTTGTGAGCCTTCGGCTCAGGTGAGCTAAAAATGAGTATTGAAGGTATTGTAACAGAATATGAATGTGCATGTGCTTTAAAACAGATGAACAATAACAAAAGCCCGGGATCGGATGGGTTAACGACAGAGTTTTTTAAGATCTTTTGGAATGACATAAAACAATTTTATGTAAAATCTTTAAATTATTCTTTCGAAACAGGAAACTTAACAACTTTACAAAAACAAGGTATAATATCATTACTACCAAAGAAAGATAAAGATTTGTGCAATTTGAATAACTGGCGACCATTAACTTTATTGAACACAGACTATAAAATCGCAACAAAAGCAATAGCAAATAGAATAAAGAAATATTTACCTAATATAATAAATTGTTCCCAAACGGGGTTCATTAAAGGACGATACATTGGCGAGAATATACGACTGGTACAAGAAACAATAGAAAAGTTGGATGATGAAAATATGCCTGGCCTATTATTTTTCGCTGACTTTGAAAAGGCTTTTGATAGTGTAAGCCATAAATACATAATCGAATGTTTAAAAACTTTTAATTTTGGTCCGGATATTATAAAATGGGTTAAATGTTTTTACCAGGGAGCAAACAGTTGCGTACAAAATGCAGGAGTAATGTCAGATTTTTTCTCTGTAAGTAGAGGCGTGAGACAGGGGTGTCCCCTGTCTCCTTATCTGTTTATACTGTGTATTGAAATTCTATCTTCAACACTGAATAAAGATCAAGATATAACAGGGATAAAAATAAACGGAAGAGAATTTAAATGTACTATGTTTGCAGATGACGCTACTTTCGCAATGGATGGTTCACTAAAATCCTTCAAAGCACTCATACAAATACTTGATGATTTTAAATTAATTTCTGGTCTAAAACTTAATGTTAATAAAACCATTATTTTAAGAGTGGGTTCATTGAGATATACAGATATTCAGCATTTGAAAAACATTAGATTCGTGTGGACCTCTGATTCCGCCAAAACATTAGGAATTATTTTTTCAACCGACAAACATAAATTGATAGAAAATAATTTGATACCAAAATTGAACGATTTTGTAAACTGCCTTAAACGTTGGAACCACAGAAAACTGTCTTTAATGGGAAAAGTTACTGTAGTGAAAACTTTTGCTTTACCGAAACTTATTTATCCGTTGACGGTATTAAACACTCCACCGGTAGATATTTTAAAACAAATTAAATCTGAAATTTTTAAATTTATATGGGAGTCTAAACCAGATAAAATTAAACGTTCAACCATAATGCAAGATTACAAGAATGGAGGTCTTAGAATGATTAATATAGATTACTTTATATGGGCTCTAAAAGCTGGATGGGTTAAAAGAATATTCGATGATAGCAATAAAGGTATATGGAAAGAGTTTTACATCGAAAAATTAAATGCATTCGGAGGGAAGGTAATATTAGAAAGTACGTTAAACACAGAGGACTGTAGTCAGATTGCAAAGAATAATTTATTTCTACGAGATGTGTTAACGGCATGGTGTAAAATTAATGAAAATGGATCTACAAAAACAGTTACAAAGGAAATAATATGGAATAATTCACAAATAAAATGCAATAATAATATTCTCTTTTACCGGGACTGGTATGATAAGGGAATAAAACTAATAGAACATATATATGACTTTAGAACAAGACAATTTTATACAGTTAACCAACTTAAAGATTTGTATGGTATATCTGAAAACGATTTCCTTAAGTATTACAACATAGTTTCAAACATACCGAAAGCTTGGAAGAATAAATTAAAGAATGAAAACCACAACATTTTAACTGAAAAAATAAACAAAGCATTAAACGCTGTAACTCAGCAAAAAGGTTCGGTGAACAAAACTCTGTATAACTTACAATTTAAAAGTGCAACTGTTAACAACATCAAGGCGGAAGAAAAGTGGGCTAAAGAATTCCTGCAGCAAGAGTTGAATTGGCCCCAGTTTTATTTAATGAGCTTCAATTGTACAATCGATGTTAAACTAAGGAATTTCCAATATAAATACCTCATGAGAATATTACCTAACAATAAATATTTATTTAAATGTAAATTAATCCCATCAGTATTATGTGATTTTTGCTCTATGCAGGAAGAAACCAACTTCCATTTATTTTGGCATTGTTGGTATATACAGGCATTATGGTCTAAAATTCAAGAAATCCTGACATTCAATAACATTGATATTCAGCTGAACTACTTTAATATAAGTTTTGGAACAAGTTTCAAAAACAAAATTAAAAATTCAGTCTTTAATTTTATAATACTTTTAGTAAAACAATATATCTTTTCCTCAAAATATAAATCGGAAGTACCAGATATAAATGGTTTTCTATGTTTATTGCAGCAAACAAGAGAATTAGAAGAATACATTGCTCTTTCTAAAGACAAAGTAGAAGTTCATCAAAGAAAATGGCAATTAATACGCATTGCTAATTAACAACAATCTCATAAAAATATTTTAACAACTTTAAGATCAAGATAACAAACCATATGAACCGTAATTTTTGACCAGTCTCTGTACGGCTAAAGGACGAAAAAAGTCATTTGTGCTACCTACAACTTAAAAGGTACGCCATGGATACATACTTTTCCCCTTTTTTTTCTTCATTTTTCTCTTTTTTTCATTTTTCCTTAGAATATTCAATGTTAAGTCTCCCAGTCCAATGGGTTTTCATTACCCTTTGAAATCGTATTATAACGGAGCGTAATTGCGTGAACATCTTTGTGGAAAATTAATACATGTACTTGCAATGAACTAAAAGGTGGTTATATCAACAGCATTAATGTTTTAGTCATGTCTAAATTTAGAAAAGAACTAAAGTTTATTCTCCAACTCGAGCTACACATGTAACAATGTGCATTTAGCATAAACTATTTATGCATCGATGTTCACGCAATGTAATATATATATTTCATGTATTTGTATAACATCGTGTATTGTATGATTGGAAGACTTGATAAAGAATAAATGACAAAAAAGCATGTAAAACCAACAAGAATAATGTTGTGGTTTAAAAATCTGTCACTTTTCTTAAAGATATTTTCATACCTTTTTCATTTCAACTCCTTCTAAAACAATGTTCTGAAATGTTTGTGAGAACTAAATTTTGTTGCCTAAAGAGTTCAAAAGTTCTCAATGATGAAGAATTAATGCGAGCTTTATGAAATGCATAAGTACTCACACACAAATTCAAGAGCTTGCTAATAGGATTAGAGAATTTCCAAAACTACATTACCGTACATAAAAGCAATATTTTAGAGGTACCTAATTTCACGTGCATGTCAGAAAATTATTTCAACATACCAGATACTGTTTAGGATAAAGAATAGCTGAATAAATATACATCCGAATGGTAGTACACCTCCCATGACAATTCCTGGCAGAGGTCTTGTGTACACAGACTGGTCAGGGATCTGGCGAGGTATCTGGTTTGTTCTCACTGGATGTTCAATTGGCTGAAATAAGAGGATATGAATTTACATAAAAATATCTGAACTGCCCCTCCCAACACACTTTAAAGGAGATCAGAAAAGTTGCATAAAGCAGTCTTATTATGGTCTTGTAAGTTTGGAGCGTGGAACGACAATGGCAATACAGCTGACCCCTATCCAAATGCTTCAACAGTAAATCCATAACAATCTTACTTTTTAAATAATTTATGACTACATCTGCACTTATTGGTGGCAACATTCTATAATCTTTTATAGTAGTTCACCTTTTTATTTTTTCCAATAATTAGAAAAACTTTGTATTTAAATGTTAAGGATATTAAGGTAGAATGGATACTCAGCTTACCCTTTTCTTGAAGCCAAAGTATGCCCCTACAAATGTAAGCGGTACTGATATTCCAAACCAGAGTGCCAATAGCGCCAACAGAGTGGTGAAGGGGATCGCGGCACTGCTACCATTCACCCACAGAATGAGATTCAGGATAAAGAACATTCCAAACACCAACCTGGAATGCAAATTATTGGGCTGATTAATTGATACTTGAAACCAGAATTTCAAGAGAGTCAGTCATGTGTATTGGGCTATAAAAACATTTCACAGAAGGCAAATACTTTTTTAAACAGCCAGAAACATGACTTTACATGTACATGCACCTGACAGAATACTTTGGATTAAGGGCAAATGGTAGTAGAAACTGAAGTACAAAAGAAATTTTCTTCAGATTAGCCATTTGCAGCCATAAAGCTAAAATGAAAAGCAGTTCCTGCATCATATAACACAAAATACTGCATTAAATTATTTCATAGTTTGCAATCTCTATTTTTAGTTAAGGAAACCTCTAATAACCTACCCAGGACATAAGAAGGCTGTAAGGATAACATTAGATTTCCACTTCTCACCACCAAATGCTGGAAGAAAAGAAGAATGCCTTTGTCAAAACTTGAACTACAAAATTTTTCATCATCCGTAAAGACATTGAGACGTCTTACTCTCAATCTGAGCCCAGTTGTTCAAAACTAACGACGTCGTTAGTTAACGTTTCGTTAAAATTTCAAACGTTAATATTACAAATACACTGTTATTTTTTGTTGAAAAAATGTGAGAATCCTTTGCACTGCAAAGGATTCTCACATTTTTTCAACAAAAAATAACAGTGCAAAGGATTCTCACATTTTTTCAACAAAAAATAACAGTGTATTTGTTACTTTAGCTGATATTTGCTTAACAAATTTATGTCTTAATGATATCGTTAAGCTAACGATGCTTTGAACAACTGGGTCCAGGTTGCTGTTGTGTTCTTGTATATTAAATGTCTTGCAAACGGCTGAGGTCATACTAAGATGAAACCTTAGTTTAAATACTATACAATATACAAATTGTGTTCTGGTTTGCATCTTTTGCGTTCTAAACTTGGAAATATTAAACATAATTGCATCTGGTAAACTAAACATTTTTTTTTTCACAAATTTTTGTCACTCTGCATAAAACTTTATCTGATACATGTACTTACTTTTATAAACTCTTGCTGACACAAAGCCTGCAGGTGTTCCTAGGCATACGTACAAGACCTTGAAATAAATGTAACAGATGTTGAGATACATATCGACTACATTTAATGAGAAAAAAACCTGCTTTTCACATATTCAAAAATAAAGCTAGAGAACAGCTGTGCAGTGGTGCAACACCAGGAAAAGACTAGCATGGGCCCAGTCTGTTATGGCCCCTAATTCTGGGACGGATCCCTGAATTTTTCAAGAAATGTCCATACCCCCGATAATACGTATTGAATTCCGGTAGTCTTGTCCCCTAAGTCAAAATTATTAGTCTTATCTCTGACCACTGATGAGCATCTTTTTTACCCTACAGGGATAGAACATAACTCTGCAATTTCAAGCTTCTAGCAATTTTCTAATACTGTATAGCCAGGTTTACATCTGATTTTGTTGATAATCTCTTTCAGACAGGTTCTCCCTCATCATGAACATCTGTATCTGCCATATGTGCCGCCATGCGAGAAAACCGGTCTTTTGGGTTCCCACCAGGTATGACACAAACCGGCCTGTACAGTCACAGATGCAGGTTGGAGGCTTGAAATTTGGGATATACATGTGAATAGAAGAGGGAGTGTACTATCTGTGCAGCAAAAACAAAGGCGCTGATCAGCTGTGCAGGTACTCAACAGCTGATCTGTACCTTTGTTTTTGCATCTGTAGGCAAATTTCTGTTTTCCTCATACATATATGTGGCTCATATGTGATGAAATAAAAATACTCATCAAGCTCAAGTTAATACAAAACTTGCTACGTTTGTCCCTCTCACTTGTGGTTATGCTGCTTATCAAACTTACTGGGTACATAAACAGCACAATGGGGAGTTTAATTGTCTTATACACAGACACAATACTCTGCCAAATAGCCATTTCGGACTCCCCTACCATCCAACGATGCAACTAACAGCTTTACACTACTATGACTGGTGTGATATTCGTTGGTCTGAGAATAAAAACTTACCAAAGAGCAAGTCATGAGAGCCCCTCTGTTGGCTGGTGACAAGAAACCAAGGCAGGCGAATACTGAAAATACACAAAATAATGCTTGTAAATCGGACTGTTACAAAACATGTACTTGCACAGGAACTTTTTGGATAAAGGGATTTTCAACATGCACCGTAAATATCTAAATTGCATGCAGCCAATGGTGATACAGCTGTTTTCTATTGTCTGGGAAAAGTTTCTATTGTGTGGGCAAACTCTGTGGTTTTATCAATTGCTGAAAGGCGATGTCGTATTGATTAAACAAACTACCTAAATACACTCATTGAGCTCTATTTTTAGATGCACACAGATAAAATCTATTTTAGGAGATATGGTCAGATTTACACCTGGATTTGATGTTTGATACGGAGACTGGATATCGTTACAATTAGTTGCGTAAATTTTAGTTTGCGTGCATCTGTGTGTGTGTGAGCGCAAAATAAATTAATTGACTAAGGTCATGTTATTATTCCAGGGAAAATAAGTTGTGCCAACTCTTTGGGAGCAACGTGGGTGTTTGCATCTGCGTGTTCGCAGACCTGCGTGCGTGCGTATAGGCATGCGTGTTTTTGTGTGTGCATACGTGCGTGCACGCGGGCTTGTGTGTGTGTGTGTGTGTGAGAGAGAGAGAGAGAGTATGTGTTTACTGAAGGTTTATATTCAGCTTTAGAAGCTCTTAACAAAAAGGGAAACTATGCCTAAACGAAACATCTATAGGGCTTTGCTGATCTCTGCCCAGTAGCATGTCTAATGATAGAATTTACATTTTGATATTGACGAGATATGTTACGAGAAGCCAGCTGGTTCGAAATCGCTAATTACCCTTGTTCAGGTGAAGACAAGAAAGGAACTTTAATACAATCACAGCAAATGCCTTTCTGCTTAAATGATTAGTTTTGTATTCAAAGTGTTTTGTTTGAAGAGGCTTAATGTCGTCAAAAATTTAGGCGTAAAAGATAACCCGATAAGCAAATTCAAAGCCACATTTGAGCCGCCTCATGAGAAAACAAACAATCTGCATATGCGAACTGATCAGCGACTTTGTTTTAGCTCGACGGATAGTACAGTATCCGAAATTTCCCGCTTCTAGCTCTTTTCTGTGACTACAGCCTGATTTGTGTCGCACCTGATCGGAAACAACATTGTTGGTTTTCTCCTGAGAAGGCTCATTTCCTTTTTACGCCGCTGTGCGTGATACGGTAAAACAAACTTCGATGGTTAATAACCATCACTTAATCCGACCGTGATGATATACGTCACCAAATGCAAATTTTGAATAAGGTTTAATACCCCCAAAGATATTTTGGTGCGAATTTGATATTATCATGAAAATTCAGTCACATGACGACATCGTTCCTTCCTAGTAACGTCACTTATTCCGGTGTTTAAAGTGGCGTCAAAGAGTTGGTTACGTGGTCTGTGCAGAAAATTGTCAGTTTGACAGTTTCTGGTTAAACGTCCTAGTCAACGTTTCTTCAGTCATGTCTGGACAGAGACATCGCTTCTAGGGTATTCTAACCAGTATCAATCATTGGAAGTTAATGTTCAATGACATAATCCGGTTTCAGTGGTGATCGAAACTACGACGTCTTGATGTGGAGTTCGACGGGATAACCACTAGGCAACTGCAATCCTTTAAATCGCCATCGATACACGTATATACAATAATGATATAAAAATGTCATGTCTGATAGAGACTTTAGTTATGTATTCATCGTTTTAGAATTTAAGAACGTTCATGAAGGTCAAAATTGCGACCGACCATCTTTCCTAATTGGTGGTCACGACAGTGTCCGTTTTTTACGCCGCTGTGCGTGATACGGTAAAACAAACTTCGATGTTCATTGACCATCACTTAATCCGATGGTTATTGACCATCACTTCGATGGCTATTGACCATCACTTAATCCTTAAAACTTTGATGGTTATTGACCATCACTTAATCCTTAAAACTTCGATGGTTATTGACCATCACTTAATCCTTAAAACTTCGATGGTTATTGACCATCACTTAATCCTTAAAACTTCGATGGTTATTGACCATCACTTAATCCTTAAAACTTCGATGGTTATTGACCATCACTTAATCTGGCAAGTCCTAGACAGCTGCTTACTGAATTATCTTTTGTTGATGTTTTCAATTTTACTTGCTTTGCGTTCAGAAAATTAAAATTATCCTGCTCCTATATTTGTGGTCACCCTGTAACCCTCTTATGGTCAAGGGGCAATGCTTCTCATTTCGTGTTAAAAGATCTTAGATTATCTTGGCCGCCTGATTTGACAAAACGTTCGCTTCTCGAGACAAAACACCAAAAGGAAGGTACTTCATGATTTTTCTGCATCGCTCCTAACATCAATTATGTGATACACTAACAAATAGTAATCTTAGTTTGTCACCGATAGCTTTACCAAGCATAATCTCTGTTGCATTTGCTATCTTTTTGTTCGGGCAAGCATCCGTCTTTTTTCACACGAAAAAAAAAAAAAAAAAAAAATGCGATTCCAAGTATGACTTGTAATCCTATTTAATGACAAATTATTAAAGCCGACGATTATCACAGGCCCAATCGAGGAAGCTAACATCTTAAAACTTAAAATATGCTGAGTGGCCAGGTGTTTTTACAAGTGATGACCTTTAGTCAAAGGACAGAATATATCTACGTTGTAGATTTATAGGGCTGTCACACTATTGCGAATCGACTCGCGAATCAACAGCTTGTCAAGATACGAATGGTACGTCGCACGTACGTCGTACATACGCGAACACACATAGCACATACTCATCAATACGTAGCTCATACTCTTCATACGCCGAGGTGCTACGTACTTCGTAGCAATTAAGTGGCAGGTCCAATACGCCGTACATACTTCACACATACAAAAGCAACGTGGCAGGTACGCCATAGATACGTAGCTCATACGCCTCACATACGTAGCGGTCAACATGCCACGTAACCGTGGCATTATGTACCACGTACCTTTCATATCTGCTACGTATGTGTGACGTATGTGTGGCGTATCCTCGACTCTCTTTCCGTTTCTACGGCATATCAGCTACTTACGTGTGGCGTATCTCGCGTATCAACGGCGTATGTGCTACGTATGTGCTATGTACGTTTCGCTGCTTTGGAGTACATGTATGTGTGACTTGTGTCCCTCACCATACTCATGTAGTACCGTGTGGGGATTCAACCAACCAGTAATTTGCCACAGCGGTGAGGTGGTCGAATAGTAGCGACATTAATTAAGGGGGCGTCAGGGAACAACACGAATGGTAACATTACTGAATCGCTTCCGGTCTGGCATCCGGGGTTTTCACACAGAACAAAGGATGATCACATGCCAGAGGCAACCAATGTGATTAAGAACAACTAACGCAGTTTAAGTCAATATAAGTTTGTAGTGTGTAAATACCTGTCTGGGAACAATTTACCACGAATCATGTTGATCCGTGGTATCATGTTGATCCGTGGTAAAAAAAAAAATGTTTCCTGGCAGGAATGCCTCCTAATGTCGCTTATTGATTTCATTGGCGTTGGTGTTTGTTCCCAGTCGCGTTGAATGATGTCTCTGGAAAACCGGTGTGGTCACCGCAGTGTAAGCATAATATTCTGGGATGGTGAAATGTCTGTGACTAGATACCATACATAGTAAGCGTTTTTCTGCGTTCATACCAGACCATAAGCTAATTCGCAAAAACTTATCCGGATCAACATGAGCAGCAACACAAGATCAAACTGTTAGTTCACACGTAACTTTATCTGGATGATTTTGATCCTTATCATGTGCAGCCAGACATATCAAAGAGATCTTCACGGTAGTATATCCGACGATACGCTAGACCTACAGATCTATCATAGTTTAAGCCACTGACCATCTTCTGTATCTGTACATCCCCAAGACAGGTTTTCTCACGAGGCGGAACTTACGGTAAATGACCAATTAGTTCGAACACCCAAGCAGTTCGCACACCAAAAATTATCTTGGAAATGGTCCCTAAAAATTGCTCGAACAGTTTTTTTTTTCAAGGATCTAAATTTCCAATACGTCCTACGCAAGAAAATTGGTGTGTTTGTAAAATCAAAACCAACAAATACGTTTTTTTTTTTTTATGACACGAGGTTCTTTTTTTAAAGAACAGAAGCTTTCTTTTCTCGAACGGACAGACCAAATAAAAATATCTCCTATAAAATGCATGAAGTCTTGCTGAATTCTCCAGCTTTTTTAATCTGCTTAGTAGCTTCCACGATTGTTCTAAAACTTGAGAGTCAGCTGGTAAATTTTGTGCGTAGCAAAAGCACTGAAATGCATCCCAATATTTAAGTAAAGGTTGTTGCATTTTTATATGAAAGGCACCTTAGTTAGAACTGGGTTACAATCAATTTTTAGAGGAAGTTGTAATGACACACTTTTTAGGAAAGGTCATTTGTCCCTAGCAGTTAAGCGCTGCGCCAAGGTCTTGACTTTGTCCATAAATGGAGCATGGTGATTTATTTCTTTCAGCAACATGGTTTATCACTAAACCACTTTACGATTGTTATCAAATAATTCATTGCAAATAGAACCTACAATTTATAGCTCTCGCTTTACAAGGTTGTGTATTGATCATAATCTTCCTTTAATTGAGCGCACCTGTTGAATAGTACCAAAATTGAACATGGTGACCTGAATTATGTACACTTGATCTTTTGACCCAAGTTCATTGTGAAAAGAGTTGTTACCAAGTTGCGTGACTCATGTTGACATGGAGACGTCTGCAGGCTTCATAAGAATGATTAATATGATGTATACTTGTGTTAGCGCAAATTTTATCTTTGTTGGGGAAAAACACCAAAAACCAAATTAAGGGATGTGCTCCTGGTAACATAGCTGTGTGTGGCTTTTGTCTTGGATGGAATTGTACCATCTGCGTCAAGAGAAATAGTTTTACCAGCAAAAGCAAAACCAGATCAGCTGATCGCCATTGGCCTCCGAATTCACTCATTGTTGTGCGTGCCATATCAGGAGATCTATGTAGTAAGAAAGGGCCATGTGGTGCTATTTCGGGAATATCCTGCTGTCAAATTCGTTCTTGGCAATACCTCATGTCATTATAGCTTCATGCGTAGTGTTAGACTACGAATCGAACCCAACAGGCGGCACCATGTTGTGGCCTTGAGCAAAACACATTAACTCCCTACAGAACTGGTTAAAACCAGGAAGCGTTGGCATGTCACGACATGACTGAAAAATTGATGACTGGGGCGTGTTAAGCCTCAATAAAATCGGACAAGCCTGCTGTCTATTTATAGAAATGTAAAAACCAATATTTCAATGTATTTTAGTACACACATGACTGGATAAATATAACGTATCGCGCGGTGGCAAAATCGATTTTATACTGTCACTATGCAATCGGTCCGATAGGACAGATTTCCCACCCAATTCGAATCCACTATAAACCAACTGGGTTAAAAGAATTTTTCCGAGTTATTCATAGCTGACTAAATTCAGACCTCTAAACAGCTAAAGTTTCAATATTCCAGTGAAACCTTATTTTCAATAAGTTAGAACTTTTGCACAGACACATAGTAAGCCTATAACTCAATAAATATGGCATTTAAATCACCTACCAAGTGTTATCAAGGTCATGAAGAATATCTGTACACCACTTCCATTCAAGACAGACAGCAACATGCCATTCCTGGGTGGTCTAAAGACGTCACCGTGGACCAACTTCCAGCCAAACTCTTCTTGAGCATCGTCCTGAAAGTCAAAAGATTTGACAAATTACATTAACAATTCTTTGACATTATGGTGCAATTTTTTGAAGCATACCCTGCATCTTCGTTTGTTTTAGAGCCAATGCATGCTGGTATTAACCAGCACCCTGAGGAGTTAAATGTGTGTTGCTAAGGACACAACCCCGCACTCAAGAGTGGAGATCGAACCCAGGACCTATCCATTCCGAGTTTGATGCTCACTTTCAATGTCTGATGCTCACTTTCAATGTCTGATGCTCACTTTCAATGAAAAGTAAAGACTATAATTTTCTGTGTCTTGTTATGCACTACAGTTACATGTAGTAAGACTTACCGGAATTAAAGATCTATTAATAATATTCAGAAGTAACACATTCAATGTTTCAATTTTCTTCTTTTTTTTTCTTTCATTGTTACACACTATTACTTACAGAGTTGTCCATCTGATTGTAGCGAGCAATATCTTTGTGTAATGTCCGTAACATAATCATGGCTACCATACCGGACAAGAACAGAACAATGACTAGGGAATTCATAATACTGAAAAGAAATGTTACATATGTTACGGAGTTGTCCATCTGATTGTAGCGTGCGATATCTTTGTGTAATGTCCGTAACATAATCATGGCTACCATACCAGATAAGAACAGAACAATGACTACAGTAGGGAGTTCATAATGCTGAAAAGAAATACTACATTATGTTACGTCATAACAGTAAATTGCTTGTAAGAAAAAAATCTGACATAAAGCTTCCACAGTATTGATGGGCACAGTCTGTTTAATAAGCAAGCTACAAGTGGTTAATCAGTATTCAGACAGTGTGAATCTTTTTAACAGTTTCCAGCACATAGTAAGGAAGTAAGCCTGACTACGGATTTGAACGCTGGGATAAATGCTAGCTGTACCAAGCTACTTGGTATTTTCACAGTGACTGACTCTGTAACAATGTAAAGCTATTAACCGAATTTGTTAGAAGAAACATACCTAAACCACTGAATGTTACTGTGGGGCATTGATTCCAGAATGTAGTCCCATCGTGAAGCCCATTTGTGCTCTGGATCTTCCTGTTCAGATTAAGAAATCAAAATTTTAATTATAGAAGCAAAATTTATGATCTTCAATATATTTTTTTTTTCAATTTGTTCTTTAATGGTAAACTAGACTTTCCGAAAAGTAAATTTAAACACAACACAATTCAAGTAACACACTACCCATTAGCGAAACATTTCATTTTGTTGGAAAAACATTGAAAAGAACTTAGAAAAGTATCAAGATGACAAGCGCTTAAAAGTATTAACCATGCCATGATAATGTTTTAAACTTAAGTTATGTGTAAACAGTCAAGACCAGCTTAGATTTTCATCGAACCTACATTTAGCATGATGCAATTTATGGAGTCCAAATTGACTTCAACAGTAATAATTATTTCAACGTACCACCCAAGTGAGGACATAGGTGTATCTGATAGTTAAGTCTTTGTCCAGGGGTGCATTTCTTTTTTTTTTTTTTTTAATAAATAACTTCAGATTTTTCTTTCTACATGAGCCATGACGCATGGAAACCCATTTTCAACCAGGTCCAACACAGTGTGGCCTGTACATTCATAGAAGGAAGTTAAAAGCTTGAAATTTAGGATTTAAAAAGAAGAGGGATTGTACAACCTTAGTAGCGAAAATAAAGGTGCTGATCAGCTGGGCAGTTACTGCACAGCTGATCTGCACCTTTGTTTTCGCATAGGCAAAATCCCATTATTTTTTTTTTTTCATGTGCAGCTCATAAAACAATTTTTCTATGAAGAACTCACAAAAGCAATAATAATCATTTCAACCTACCACCCAAGTGACGGCGTAGGTGTATCTAATAGTTAAGTCTTTCTCTATAGGCTCACCAGGAATACCCATTGGCTTATCACTCGGCACACACTGATCATTGTACTCGATACTGGAAGGAAATAAAGGAAATTTCATAAATAATTTCATAAATGAGTCGCCGCATGGGAAAAGCGACAATCTGCATAGGCGAAAACAAAGGCGCAGATCAGCTTCGCAGTAACTGCGAAGCTGATCTGTGCCTTTGTTTTTGCTACACGAATAGTACAAGTCCTCTACTTTCTAAATCCAAAATTTCCAGTCTCTTACCATCTTCTGTGACTGTACAGGCTGGTTTGTGTCGGACCGGGTCAGTACCCAAATTGTTGGTTTTCTCACGCACAGGCTTAAATATTTATTAAGGAAATAAAGCTATTGCTATGAATTTATTTTATATATTGTATACTGTAAATCCTGAAAATTTCGCGAGAACTTAATTTTCGCTAATATTCGCGAATTCATTGCCTCATAAAAACAAAGTTCTCCCTTATATAGAGGATCTTACATGAGTGGTCATTTCATATTTAATTTATTAAACGAGCCTTTGGCTAGTTTATTAAACTTCAAACGAAATGACCAGGAGTGTAAGATTCGTTTTATCATATGACTTAAAATAGGATTTTATCGCCTTCGAAGTGGACATATTTTCAATGAAAATTTACATTGTTGTTACGTTACGTATTCCCACAAAAGTGTTGATGTTGTCATACGATTTTTATGACATGACGTCAACCACTGGAAAACAGTGACGTCATATGATAAAAAGAATTACAATAAGCTTTATAAATAGACTGTACAAGTACCCGTTCGCGAATTCAAAAACTCGCTAATAATTCGGAAATCAAAAATTTGCGAAATAAAGGTCACATTTTTTTGTTTTTTGTTTTTTTTTAATTCAGTTTTATGTCCCTTTCAAGATTATTTCAGCTCATATGAGACTGGCCAATCAGTAGGTGGGGCAAAAACGGGAGAACCCCGAGAAAAAACACCTGACACACCCACAAGCAGAACTTGGCTTGTCCCACATGTGGCCAGAGCAGGGCTCGAACCCACACCAGACACAGCGGTGAAATGATCGAGTGATTAAGAAACAGCGCTCTTAACCGCTCAGCCACGTGGGCCACCTAAAGGTCATGTGAAAATTTCCGAATTTACAGTATACATATTGCAGCAGTTATACAAAGACCAAAAGATTGCTTTTGTATTTTGACTTCCCAGTCAATGATTTTTCAGTCATGAAGGGACAGATTCACCCGTTTCTGATATTTTGTTTTTTGACTTCCCAGTCAATGATTTTTCCGTCAAGAAGGGACAGATTCACCAGTTTCTGATATTTACTTTAGCCGAGATAATACATGTAGATGCTGTCGGTTTTGTGTCGTTCCTGTTGTATCTAATGACAATATAACTTAATGCATCTTCAGTGGCTTTGGAGATATTTTCCACAACTGCATGAATGTAATTATATTACGACAAAGGTTAATTTGCCTCTCTAGGATAAACTTCATCAGAGATGGTGTTTGCCGGAGATTTTGTAGTTTTTGTGTTGTTCTCCTTCATATGGTATTTAATGACAATGCTAATAAGTACATCATAAGCAGAACTAGGAATTTCCAACCACTGCATGAATGTGCATATAGCATGTAAAAGATTAAATGAGCCACCTCGTGGAAAAACCAACAATGTGGTTTCCGACCAGGTCCGACACAAACCGACCTGTACAGTCACAGAAAAGAGCTAGAAGCTTGAAATTTCGGATTTAAGTAGAAGAGGAATTGTACTATCCGTGTTGCGAAAACAAAGGCGCTGATCAGCTTTGCGGTTACCGCGAAGCTGATCTGCGTCTTTGTTTTCGCATATGCAGATTGTTGGTTTTCCCATAGGGTGGCTCAAATAAATAAACTTACCTTCTGGGATTGACTTTAGCAGAGATGATATTAGCGCCAGACGGTGTAGTTTTCGTATCATCTTCGTTCCTATGGTATTTGATGACTATGTCCACATGGTTGTAGATGTAGAATGTGTTTGGGGTGTTCATGTCAGGCTGAAAAACAATTTATTTTCATTTATTGCTTCATGTCACTGAGGAACATCTCAGGTTGTGTCAGGACTGTCAATTATTTTAACCACAATGTCCCTGTACAAGTCTCCCATCAGCATTATCAGTCTTCACTAAAAGTGCCCATCTGTAGGTCAAAAATAGCAACATTTCATTCGGACTGACAAATCTTTTTTATTCTGTCTGACAAATGTCAGGCAAAAATTGGCAAAATTACAATGATAACATAATAGATATGTCCTACAAAATTGGGTTTTGTCCAGCAAGAACTTGCTCTCCCTCAGACAGCTGTCCTGCAGCTGAAAAAAGATTTCATGAAGACTGCATTATCAGCACATATACTTAGTGCACACTTCTTTCACAACTAGTTTGACAAATGCTGTTTTTGAATAAGTAGAACTGACAATTATTGTTGAAAAATTTTGCCAGAAAAGATAACAACTCAAACACGTGCCCAAAAACACCATTTATCCTTTTTAATACTGTATTACTGTTGAATGTCATAGATTACTCACATGTAAGACACAAGTATCCTTCTTCTTGCCTCCCTTTGTGATGTAACAACCCAAGGGGAATCCCCGCTCACACACCAACTGTGTCTGACCTTCGACCTGGTAACACCATGTGACCGGCATGTTATCCATTATCCTGTAGGAGGGAAAAAAATCAATAATTTATGATTCTGAAAGAAATGGGAAAACAAAAATTCTAGGACTTTTCCACAACCCAGAGGGAATCCCCGATCACATACAGGCTGTGTCTGACCCTCAACCTGGCAGCACCATGTCAGTGGCATGTTGATTAGTGTTTGCAGTACTTGCCAATATAACAGTGGGTCCAGGAACTTGTCTTGATTTATTTATTTGTATTGGTGTATTAACATCCCAGCGTGACATCACTTTTTCAGTCATGCCGGGACGGAGCTCATGCTTCCTGGGTTTAACATGTAATGCAGGGAGTAAATGTCTTGCTCAAGGACACAACACGGTGCCGCCTGTGGGGATCGAACCCAGGAACTCGCGATTCATAGTCTGATGCTCTACCACTATACCACCGTCCTCCCTTGATTTATGATGTCGTAAATAATGTATTTCCGTTAAATTAACTACTACATATGGCCTTAGCAAATGTTTCACTGTCTCAAAGCTGCATGTAGATAAAGCTGTGTCATGAGAACTTGAGGAGCACTGCCTTTTTGTTGTATATGCAAAAAAACAAAGTTGCAGATGATAACTGAGCGGCCTCATGGGAAAACCAACAATGTGGTTTTCGAACAAGTCTGACACAAACCGGCCTGTACTGTCACAGAAGCAGGCTAGAAGCTTGAAATTCGGATTTAAGAAGAAGAAGAGGAATTGTACTATCCCTGTAGCGAAAACAAAGGCGCTGATCAGCTTCGCGGTTACCGCGAAGCTGATCGGCGACTTTGTTTTCGCCTATGCAGATTGTTGGTTTTCCCATGTGGCGGCTCCTTTATTATAGAACACTGGTTTTGCTACTTAAAGCTGAAAGTTAGCAAACTTTTCTGGTTTAACAAGCATTTCTGCATATTACCTGATTGTACACCAAGGATAGGTTTTCTCATGATAAATAGCTCAGACAATATGTGTTTAAAAAGACAATAAAGTGTGAATCAATAGAAATGGCAACATATGCAAGATAAGAATAATTTGTAGCTATAACTGGGAGTCATTCACAATCTACATAGTTTTTACCAGCAACATGCTGAGAGGTACATGTAATTGATTGGAAAACCTCATGAATTTTCAAGATCCATGATGACTGCAAAAACGTTTCTCAAGATATTCAGGTCAAGGTCAAATGATAGAAAATAAGCATAATTTCAATGAATATTTTATCGTCTTTCTTATTCAGGTATTTATTTGCATAACTGCAAAATTTCAGAAATGCTAGAACTTAGTTTGAATTTGAATTTACTGTAGACTTTATGTCAGGGTTAGACATGCAGGGGTTCTCCCGCCCTTTTACTGTGAACCTGTTTATGATATTTGCTGTATGTGGGATACAAAATCTGATAACAACAATACAAATTCTTGACCATTTCAACTTTCTAGTCAGGTAAATAGACTTCCAAAATTTTTCCGTCTTTATAACCTGAGCCACGTCATAAGAAAACCAGATTTTTGCATATATGCGAAAACAGATACAAATCGGCTGTGCAGTAACTGCACAGCTGATCAGCACGGATTGTTCAATCTCTCTTCTGCTTAAATAAAATATTTCAAACTTCTAGCCTTTTACCAAGACTGTACAGGCCAGTTTGTGTCGGAGCTGGTCGGAAACACTGAAGGCCAGTTTTCTTGCGCCGCAGCTCATCTGATGAAAATACGAACCAGTGTTGGTGATAGTTCAGTCCTATACTTTTCTTCAGGAAGGTCAGTTTCTGTCCACTGGCTGCATCCTTCGGGGTGTACTTCTTCACGCAGACCTCCTTGCAGGATTCAGACTTCTTAAACTCAAGCTGTAAGAGTAAAGACAAGGACATTAGATAAAATCATGATGCATTCCAATCTCTTCACTACGCATTTGCTGCAACTTGCAGCCTGCATAACAAGACATCCAGCTGCAAGAAAGGACATTAGACATAGTCATCATTCAAAGTCTTTTGTATATTTTTATAGCATTTGCTCATCCATTCAGGCAATCATCTTCGGCTTCTTAAAAGATCAGTGTACATATGAGCCGGGACCCTAGAAAAAACGGTGTTCAATTTTTCCGACCAGGTCCGACACAAATTGTCTGTGCAGCTACAGAAAATGGCTAGAAGCTTGAAATTTTGGACTTAGAAAGAAGAACTGTACTATCCATGTAAAACAAAATGTGCTGATCAGCTGTGCAGTTACTGCACAGCTGATCTGCGCTTTTATTTTCGCATCTATAGGCAAAAATCTGGTTTTCTCATGACACAGCTCATACGAGTCATTGGAGTTAATCCAATTATGATAATCCTGTAATGTGCTTGATATGTTTGTTGTGTGTCACAATTTCACAAAGACATATTTTGCTTCCAACAATTTCATGTAGGGCAGAGCCACTGCTTCCTGGGTAATCAGTACTTAAGGGAGATGCGCTTACTCAAGGACACAACACAGTGTATGGAAAGAACACTATATATCTACATTGTATTAAAAAGACCCTGTGTTTGAAATCTGATTCCAAGTCTGACACTCTATCAGTAGGCCACAGCACTCCCAGTAACCGTTGAAGGCCATCATAGTGATTACCTTGTAGGGTGATGGTTTAATCCTCTCTCCAAACACGACCTGACCGAGGTTCTCCACAGGGGCGTGTTCCTCTCCTGTCTCAGAGCATAAATCAAACCTAGAAAATACAGCATGTGCGTCAATATATCAATTCAATGAGAAAAATTGGAAAAACATTTTTTTTTTTTTTTTTGGTACTGGTTCTTAACGGCCCAGACGACAGTAACTGTCACTTCTACCCAATATGAGACTTCTACCCAATATGGAATCTGGTGAGCCAAGAATGACACAAGAATTGACATAATATCTTTATTTGAAAAAGGATTACCCAGTTACAGCAAATAATGGGCATTCCAAAGTTTAAATCATACACCCAACATGCTCAAGTTATGTGTACTTTTATTTTACTTACTTGTCATATTCATATGGAATCACTGTCTCCTTTGAGTTGAGTCTGTTCACATAGATTTCTATGGCGCTCTACAAAAATACAAAGTAAATTTGCTTTACATAAATTTATGCTACATGTATAATTGTTTATCCATATTTTAAAGAAAAAAAGAAAAATTATTTTTCAACATTGTGCGTTTCCACAGCACATCTGTCTAGAATGTCCCTGAGGGCTTATGGTAGTGTGACGGGATAGCCTCCCTTGGAAAAATATGTTCGTGTGACGTATTAGCGGCATACTGAGTGCTTGTAATATATGTAAATTTCAAACTCGAAACTTTGTTAATCGAGGAAGTGTTGAGTATATAGCGCAGTAAACCACCTTGGTAGATGAGCATGCTTTTTCGCCGATGGGGTTTGCTGTAGCTTGGCTCGGCTGTTCTTTACATTTGGTGTCAGAAATGGGATGATGACAACTGCCAGACCGGAGTTGCCTAACCCATGTAGTCCCCAGGCCAAGACTCGGGACAAGTCTTCTCTGAGGGGGAAGTAATGTGACGGGATAGCCTCCCTTGGAAAAATACGTTGGTGCAACGTATTAGCGGCATATTGAGTGCTTGTAATATGCAAATTTCTAACTCGAAACTTTGTTAATCGAGTAAGCGTTGAGTATATAGCGCAGTAAACCACCCTTGGTGGATGAGCATGCTTTTCCACCGACGGGGTTTGCTGTGGCTTGGCTCGGCTGTTCATTACGGTAGAATAAGAAGATATGGATAGAATATTTACTTAAAATCAGCATTGTCTGATCCAGACGGCAAGGTTTTCTTATTGTGAGAAAATCAATATTGGTCAACTATACCAGTTTTTACTCATTAGGCTGCGGTCACATAGGAGTAGACTATTCGGGTATACGGTGTACGTTTTTGAGGGCACGCGAATACTTGAAATCAAACATTATGATTTCCTTATACCGGGTCACATAGGAGAACACTATTCGAAAAGTTCGTATAGGCACGTATAGGTGCGTATAGTATAGTATAGTGGGAATCGAACATGTTCGATTTTCGTATAGCGTATAGTGGTTTTGCTGGTCTGAATTTTGTATTTACACGAGTTTTAAAGCATTTTGCTAGAAAACTAAGTAAAGCACAATTTTTACACAATAAAAGCATATATTTGAATCCTCATGAATATGCAAAACACCGAATTTGCAACTTTTTTCATACTCACGAAAAGAGCACACTGACAGAACGTGCTACTTCTATGTGAACCGCCGTGCCCGTATAGCGTATAGCGAATACCGAATAGCGTATAGCGAATACCATATACCGTATATTTCTATGTGAACGCAGCCTTAGGTCAATGGTTGATTGCCAGAATACTCCCTGGCACACAAAAATGTGCATTTTGAACCTTTTGGCCCCCAATAATCTCCAAAACTGTCCTAAGAGGAGACAAAGATGCCCCCAAAATTTTCAAATATTTCTGTTTCTTGAGCCAAATGTTCCTCAAACTCCAGGGATTTTTTGGGCAATTTTGGGAAGGGGCCCTAGTGCCTTTCTCATTGGGAAATTTAGCGGCATAAACCCTGAATTTGGGAAATTTTCAAAACATTCATAGTTGATAATATTTTCAAATGTGACTTAGCTTATTAGGCTATTTCATTTGGAATCATTAAATAATAACTTATAATCAAGGTTAAACACCATTTCAAAAAGCAAAGTTTGAATTTCACAATGTATGGAACTGTTAAAAATAATTTTCAGCTTTGATTGAGAATATTTTCTTCAATTGGGGAAAAAGTCACCTAAATTGCATTGGGAATGGGGCCTTATTTCGGCCCCTGAGACACCCGAAAAAAAATCCCTGAACTCTCATTATTGAGGGAAAACCTAAAATTTGCTGTAACCGGTATTCATGAGTGAGAAAACCTACTCAATATAATGAAGAAAGAACCCAGGCACAACCCTGGTGCTGTCCGGCAACATCAGCTTAATTTGGAATTTGAAAAAAAAAAAAAAAAATGCTGGGTTCAGTGGCAATAAGGACACTAGCCACAGGTCACCACATTTTTTTTACCTTGAATAGGGCATGTTGGGATGACGTCATACAGGTAAGTTTGTTCATTCATTGGAGGTACATTACTCTGTGTTTATCGCTATGCCCTTACTAAATTTCGAGTGCAAAATATGAAATCAGAATACAAAAAAAAATCATCAAAACCTTGTGTATTCTCATAGATTTATCGATAAAATTTATTCCAATGTAAGAAAATCGTAATAGTTTGGATATATTATGATTTTATTAGTGTCTAAAAATAGTAACGCATAAGGTTAATGACCGAGGTTACCACCTCCACCAAATGAGGAAAATAGAGGGGAAAGGTGACTGATACTGATTTCTTTTCACGAAAGAGTATCTTGCCGACCTGCCCTATTGAGTGGATAAACTACTTGTTTGACTGTATTGAAAACTAACGTCCAAGTAAACAAGTTTTCAGTCATGTTGGGACATAGCCATCACTTCCCGAGTTTTAACCAGAACTCAGGTAAGTCAATGCAGGGTTTTCCCTGGCGCACAAAAACAGACATTTTGACCCCTTTTTGTCTCTTATGACCCCCAAAATTATCCAGAGATGGGACAGGTATGTCCCCCAAAATTCTAAAATATTTCTATAGGGTAGGTCGGCAAGGTACTCTTCCGTGAAAAGAAATCAATATCGGTCACCTTTCTCGCTATTTTCTTCATTCGGTGGAGGTGGTAAACTCGGTCATTATCGCTATGCGCTTACTACTTTCAGACGCTAATAAAATCATAATATGACAAAAATATTACACATTTCTTACCTTGGAATAAATTATATCCGGAAATCTAATAGAATATGCAATGTTTTGATGAAAATAATCCATTTTGATTCTATATTTTGCGCTCAAAATTTGGTAAGGCATAGCGATAAACACCGAGCAATGTACCTCCACCGAATGAACAAACTTACCTGTATGACGTCATCCCGGAATGCCGGGTCCGTAGAAATACCAAAACGCACCGAAACACCGGAACGCACATGTAATTACCGGAACGCACTGTAAATATTGGGGTATGAGGCACAAAAGTATGTATGGTGTGCTTTTGTTGAGTTGTTTAAGAATAATAATTTGGTAATCAAAGATATCTATGGATATTTAAGAATAAAAATCAACTATTTATTGTGCGTTCCTGTGAATTGCAAGTGCGACTGCGTTCCGAATTGGTGATCATCTAAAGGTGTTAAGGTATTATTTTAACATGTTAAATCAATCATCCATAATATTTATCAATAATCACGTTACTTTATTCTCTTTTTCAGGTTGTCTTTACAGTTTGAAATAGAAGACCTGTCAAATAGTTCATGTTTAAAATTGAAAATTTCATCGAAAATTTTTTACATTTATAACATTTTTGCTCAAAACATAGATGACATAGATTGTTTATTCTTCAAACGATTATAAAAATGGATTGAAGAAATCGCAGCCTGATTGGTTTCCTTTCATCTCTGTTGTCTTGGCCGCTAAAATTTAATCACTAAAAATGTATACGCATTGAGAAGCAGGCGATACATCTGTTATACTGTTTTAACTGTTCACGAAGATTTTCAGCATGTATTTTAAACATACATAATTCGAACGTACCTAAACTCAAAGTAGTCATTCAAATAAATCAAAGAAATAAAGGGTGTTAGTGTAGCGCTTTGAATTTAAAGGGCGGAATTTCATTTTTAAAAACACTGAAGTGATAAAATCTGCATCACTGAGACTTATTGTCCAATAAATAGTTATTATATAAATAGAGGATATTCAAAGGTATCTGGCTTTTATTTCATTAGAAAAATGATGATAATAAGCAAGTCGTGTGTCTGTCTATTGGAGAGGAAATAAACATTAAACACTAGTTTAACAGTAGATATAAGCTAGACGCGTGCATGTCTATTGGGGAAGTAAACAATAATGGACTTTATTTTGGGAGCCGAGATAATACTTGAATTCCAGTTTTCTGCATTAAATATTATTTCATCTTATCAAATTTTATTTTCTTCATTGATGTCTTGTTGATTGGCCAAACAAATAGGTGTAATAGAATTATTGGTTAATTTGAAGTGAGTCATCTCAAACTTAATTGAATAATTAGTATATTCCCTCTTCATCCTAAATTAGAAATTTCAAGCGGTTGCTGCATGTATATCAACTAAAAGGCTGATATTTTCTTCACAGAGCACGATATTATAATCTGACGAACAAACATGTAAATACGCACATGTATATAAATATAAAGCTATGAACGTAAATAAAAATATAAAGCTATGCACCTTGGGGGGGGGGGGGGGGTTGGGGGGGGAGTCTTGCTTTCAAGAAATGACACCTGTGATAATTCACGCCTAATCCAATTAACGGTAGCGGTAGCGATACAGGCAGCAAACATGCAATCAACACCTCTGATAAAAGTGAAAACTGCGAAAACTGGCGCGTGTCGTTAATGAACTTCTTTATTGATCTTCTTTAATTTCTGCAGACAAAGAAAATAAACTTGTGGCTAAACATTTTTATCCAATATTGAAGCTAATATTAAATATGGTCCGATGTTGATTTTCTTTTTCTTAAAATATGTGATGTGATGCATATAATGACCACGTCAGCTGTTCTTGCACAGGGGTCATCAAGTTCCATGATATCCCTTTTCCTAGAGATTACGACGATGACCTGGTGCACTTGTCCAACCAAAATTGTGGCATTTGGAAATACTGTTCCCGGATCAGGCTGGTGTTCTGCAGTGCTTGTCCTTGAACAGAAATTATTTTCGAAACGGTCCTTTTCAGGGCCATCACTTTTGTCAGAAAGAAAACACCTTAAGAATGTCCCCTGATATGTCCTTATTCCCTTACCCCGTTCCCTAAACAAACACATAGTCCCAGCTCATCAAAGTCTATACAATAAAAACTAGCCGATATATAGGCCCACAACAAACATAGCATAAGAAAAAAACAATATTTACAGTGCGTTCCGGTAATTACATGTGCGTTCCGGTGTTTCGGTGCGTTCCGGTTTTTCTATGGACCGCGGAATGCCCTATTTCATAAGTAAATCACCCTTAAAAAAAATCTCAACAGTTTGGTCAAAATGCCCCTCAGGTGCTGCCATTAGTGGGGCATTGGTCCCCTAAATTAAAACTTTGAGGGAAAATCCTGGTCAATGTGTCTTGATCAAGGACACAACACCATGCATGATTGGGGATCGAACCCAGGACTTCTCAATTCAGAGTCCGCTGCTCTATCACTTTAATTGACTATTACCGTAGCCATGTAAATGTGACTTGCTCGAGGCCACAAGGAAAGCAACCCAGCTGGGGACCGAACTCATCAAACAGCTGATGGTCTGAGTCTAATTTTCTACTTCTACTTCTATACCCCCAACAATCAATTGCTGATTATTACTGGGAGGCGCTGATCAAACCCAAGACCTCTCGCAGTCTCGGACAAGTCATACACTCTACCACTGAGACAGTCAGCTTCACTGGCATAATGCCTATAAATCCCTTCCCCTCTTCTCCAATGAAATATAGTTCTTGCAAGCAAAATCATGAAAAAAAAAATCCTACCTTGCAGGTCTCAGTTTCCGATTCTTTTTCGCAGTAAGACACTGGCGCCATTCCAGGCAGGTAGAAGGCATTTACAATGCACATGCAAGCTGCAAACGTAACTGCTGTAGTTGTCAACATGCTTCTTAATTAGAAGGGCACGTTTCAAATTAAGAAAGCAGCAAAACGTCAAAGTTTGATTTGTTTTCGCACGACAGCAACAACTCAATGGCCTCAACACGTCATCCGGCTGTACTGCGCATGAGCAAAAGGAAACGGTTTTCAGTTGAGCTAGCCGATAAAACCGAACAGCAACAGTACCAGCAAGACAGTTCACCGACTGATTACCCCGCGAAAATCACCTGTGTGAAGAGAGAATTATACAGGATCATACAGTTGAGAACTTTGCTGACTGTAACGGCTGAAGATACAGTAGTCCCCTTGACTAAATCCTAAATTTAGCCATCCTCCCCACACATGAGGTGATGATCAGAAATTGATCGACTCAGTATCAGAAGATAGACGATTTTCGAAATATCATAAAGAACAAATATATATAGGCAAACGTTAGAATTTCTGCATGTTATATATACGGATTTCTTGTGCAAAATAAATTTCACATAATTGTGCGCTTTTTTTATTTCACAGACTCGAGGAAAATGTGTTTTAAAGACCACAGACTCTGATCAGCTGAGTGTATACTTTGTCACTTGTTTCCATAAAATAGAATACAGCGTTCAACATGGCTTGTGGGTCGAGTCACACGAAAGCCTTTAAGATTTTTTTTCTTCCAAAGTGAGTGCAGAAATTTCTAAGTGTTGTTTAGCTTGTGCAAAACTGTCATTTCCCAATAAAAATATAAATAGCGCTGTTTCTGTAAGCGTAGAGTTGGGCATGTTGTGTGTTGACTGCACATTTGCAAGTGCTAGCAGCCGGTCTTCCCATACATGCACATGTACACCAATGCAAGAGAAGACAGCAAAGCTTGAAACTGTATCTGTATCTGTATAAAAGGGTCCCACCCTTGAAACACATGGCTTCCCATTCAAACTTACCTTCACGAGGCATATAAACATCAATTTCAGGATGCGCGATTGCTTGTATGATCAACTACATCTGACAGTAGTATAAGTGAATTTGAGAAATCACACCTGCCGTACGACAGCCATACGACTGTCGTACGATTTTTTAATTATCGTACGTTCTGTAGTACTCTTCGCGCGACTAACGGTTCGGCATTTGTGAGACTAATGCAAGGCTCGCTACCTAAAAATCCATTATGAAAATGAAATTTTCAGTAGATTTTTTTTATATATATAGTTTTCTTATTTTTGCTAAAAACATATATTGTGGGTACAGGTTAGAACAGACTCGTTAGGTAAAGGCTTTTATAAAACGCACATACAATAGTTTGTGAGTCTAGTCTTTAAATCCAAAAATCTCAATTGCACAATCATTTACGTGAAAAAAAAAAAAAAAAAAAAAAAAAAAAAAAAAAAAAAAAAATGCCAAATGTCAGTTAATTATGATTCAGTTAATTGTCATCTTTAATAATTAATCAATTATTAATAAACCGATTTGAAAATTGCATTTACATATATCAATGTAAAATATTTATATAAAAAGTGATATTGCTATTGTTGTCAATACATTTTTATCCTCTAGCTACAATTAAAATTTTTACATCTTTATCGCATGAAAAATTCTAAAGCCCTTAAGACAATTCTATATCATTATTTATAATCAATAAATTATTTTGCGCATGGCCATCAGTAAAACATGTCCGTGTAATGTATACCCCCCTTGAACCCCACTTTTATATAGCAAAACTGGGGTATGCAGGGGTATACCTATTTTTCTTATTTTCGCTCCAAAACATAGACTGTGGGTACTCGTTAGAACCGCCTCGCCGAGGCAGTTCCAACGTGTACCCACAATCTATGTTTTGAGCAAAAATATGAAAAATATAAAAAAATTTCGACTGAAAAAATTCATTTTTTTACAACTTCAAAAATCTCTGTATATTGTATGGGCATGTTTTCGTAATGCTAATAACAGTCATAGAACAATTATGATACTCATTTCAAATGACATAGGCTGTTCGAATTGACCTGCTAAGGATAATTTAACTAACTTGCCGTGCCTGTGGGCCGCGACACGCGAAAACCGGTCTTTAGACGGTTTCCGACCAAGTCTGACAAAAACGGCACGAAGCCAAGAGGCTGGAAAGAGACTTTTGGGATTGTACTATCTGTAAACAAAGGCGCCGATCAGCTGTGCAGTTACTGCACATCTGATCTGCGCCTTTGTTTTCGTCTAAGCTCTCATGACGCGCATAATTTAATTGATAAAATATATATTTTTGAGGAAGATTTTATTGTTTTTTCGTCCTTGTGGTGGAATCTTGGATTAAGTCCGTTCAGCCCGGCATGACGAAAAACTGCCACTTTTTACTACTACTACTACTACTAAGATTTTATTGTCATTATGAATTGCATCTAAGTGTTATTTTAATTGTTTTATGAGACTCTTTGAAATAGAGGATTTTTGCTTTTTTTGAGGTGAATACCAAATATATTTCATCGAGTGAGTTGAAAATTTTGATGTTTTCAACTCACGAGATGAAATATATTTGGTATTCACCGAAAAAAAAAGCAAATTTTCTTCTTATTTTATACAATACACGGGCATTTTCCTATTCACAAAGCAGGCGGTGAAAATGCGAAAACCAAAAATTTTTGAAAACACGAATAATTTTGGTACCACATTGTACCTTACGTTCTAACTAAGAAAATGAATACCCACACTTTATGTTTTCGTTCATAAATAACGGAGTTATAGGCGTTTGAATCTGTGAAGTGAGACATATTTAATGACGTCAAGTAAATGGAAACGTCAAAAGTAATCCAAAAAATCTGTCATTACAGTGAAGATATAGGCTGATATCAGTCACTAGTGACTTTTGATATCAGTGAGATTTGATATCAGTGAAATTTCATATCAATGAAAATACCAATTTTATCAAGTTTTGATATACATTGGTTTTCACTGTAAAGTATAAAATAATAAAGGATATTTGTTTACACCAACGCTAGACTGGCGACGTAGAGGCGAGGCGGTTCTAACGTATACCCATGATCTATGTTTTGGGCAAAAATAAGAAAACAATCATTTTTTAGTGAAAATGTTCATTTTTACAACCAAAAAATCTCTGTATATTGCATGGGCGTGTTTTCATAATGGGCCAAATGCAACAAGACAGTGCTCAGTACGGTGATATACGCGTTAGCGCTTTCTCCTCCCGTATTCTTTACATAGATCATTCCATACATGATTTCGCTTCTGGCATTCTGAGAAATTTATTTGGCCGAGATTTATCGTGGCTACACGTATGTTGTTGAGTTGCCGAACAATATCATGCGTAAATCAGTGTTCAATCACGTTTCATTAAATGAGGCTCAAGTTTCATTAAAGACGGCTCATGCTTCATTAAAGGTGGCTCATGTTTCATTAAACGTAGATCATGCTTCATTAAAGGTGGCTCGCGCTTCTTTAAAGGTGGCTCGTGTTTCATTAAAAGTGGCTCATGTTTCATTAAATGTGACTCATGTTCCTTTACAGGTGGCTCATCTTTCACTAAAGGTGGCGCTTTTTTTATTAAATGTGACTCATGCTTCATTAAAGGTGGTTCATGTTTCATTAATTGTGGCTCATGCTTCATTACAGGTGGATCATGCTTCATCAAAGGTGGCTCATGCTTCATTAAAGGTGGCTCGTGCTTCATTAAAGGTGGCTCATGTTTCATTAATGGTGGCTCATGTTTCATTAAATGTGGCTCATGCTTCATTAAACATTAAAGGTGGTTCATGTTTCATTAATGGTGGCTCATGCTTCATTACAGGTGGATCATGCTTCATCAAAGGTGGCTCATGCTTCATTAAAGGTGGCTCATGCTTCATTAAAGGTGGCTCATGTTTCATTAATGGTGGCTCATGTTTCATTAAATGTGGCTCATGCTTCATTAAACATTAAAGGTGGCTCATGTTTCTTTAATGGTGGCTCATGCTTCATTACAGGTAAATCATGCTTCATTAAAGATGGCTCATGCTTCATTAAAGGCGGCTAGTTTCATTAAAGGTGGCTCATGTTTCATTAATGGTGGCTCTGGTTTCATTAAAGGTGGCTCATGCTTCATTAAATGTGGCTCATGTTTCATTAAAGGTGACTCGTTTTTCATTAAAATGTGGCTCATGCTTCAAGAATGGTGGCTCATGTTTCATTAAATGTGGATCATGTTTCATTCTAGGTGACTCTTGTTTCATTAAAGGTGGCTCGAGTTTCATTGAATGTGGATCGTGCTTCATTCAAGGTGGCTCATGTTTCATTAAAGGTGGCTCACATTTCTTTAAATGTGGCTCATGCTTCATTAAAGGTGGCTCATGTTTCATAAAAGGTGGCTCATGTTTCATTTAATGTGGATCATGCTTCATTAAAGGTGGCTTAGGTTTCATTTAAGGTGGCTCGTTTCATTAAAGGTGGTTCATGTTTCATTTAAGGTGGCTCATGCTTCATTAAAGATGGTTCATGCTTCATTAAAGGTGGCTCATCTTTCATTAAAGGTGACACATGTTCATTAAAGGTGGCTCATGTTTAATTAAATTTGATTCATATTTCATTAAAGGTGGCTCATGTTTCATTAAAGGTGGCTCATGTTTCATTAAAGATGGCTCATGTTTCATTAAATATGTCTCATGTTTCTTTAAAGGTGGCTAATGTTTCATTCAAGGTGACTCATGTTTCATTAAAGGTGGCTCAGGTTTCATTAAAGGTGACTCATGTTTCATTAATGGTGGCTCTTGCTTCATTTAAGGTGGCTAATGTTTCATTAAAAGTTCATTAAAGGTGGCTCATGTTTCATTTAAGTTGGCTCATGCTTCATTAACGATGGTTCATGCTTCATTAAAGGTGGCTCATGTTTCATTAAAGATGGTTCATGTTACATTAAAGGTGGCTCATGTTTCATTAAAGGTGACTCATGTTTCATTAAATGTGGCTCATGCTTCATTAATGGTGGCTCATGTTTCATTCAAAGGTTCATTAAAGGTAGGCGGCCCCCATGGCCGAGCGGTTAAGAGCGCTGTCTCTAAATCACTTGATCATCTCACCGCTGTGTCTGGTGTAGGTTCGAACCCCGCACTGGCCACATGTGACACAAGCCAAGTTCTGCTTGCGGGTGTGCCAGGTGGTCTTTCTCGGGGTACTCCCGTTTTCGCCCCACCTACTGATTGGCCAGTCTCATATGAGCTGAAATAATTTTGAAAGGGACGTTAAACTGAAACTAAAACAAAACAAAAAAAAAAAAAAAACGAAAAAAAAAAATCATTAAAGGTGGCTCATGTTTCATTTAAGTTGGCTCATGCTTCATTAACGATGGTTCATGATTCATTAAAGGTGGCTCATGTTCATTAAGGGTGGCTTTTTCATTAAAGGTGACTCATGTTTCATTAAAGCTGGCCCATGTTTCATTAAAGGTGGCTCATCTTTCATTAAAGGTGGCCGTTTCATTAAAGGTGGCTCATTCTTCATTAAAGGTGGCTCATGCTTCATTAAAGTTGGGTCATGCTCGTTAAAGGTGGCTTATGTTCATTAAATGTGGCTCATGTTTCATTAAAGGTGGCTCATGCTTCATTAAAGGTGGTTCATGCTTCATTAAAGGTGGTTCATGTTTCATTAAAGGTGGCTCATGTTACATTAATGGAGGCTCATGTTTATTAAAGGTGTCTCATGTTCATTAAAGATGGTTCACCTGGTCTCTGTTGATGGATGACCGCTTATAATGGGTTAGACTGTATATTCAGTGCATAGGTATGTTCTTTGAAGTGACGTAAAGTGTTTTACTAAAACACTTTACAGTGTTGGCTGTTTTACAGACTGCAATACATATATATTCGTATTTAAAAGTGGCCATGCAACTGGCCTCTGATGAAGGACTGTCTTTGGTATATGTTATAGACTGTATATTGCTTTGTTTGTTTGAATTGATGCTTTACGTCCCAGTCAATAGCAATGGTCATGTCGGGACGTTGCCTCCATTTTATGAGACTTTTACCCAACATTAGGATGTCATGACACTCTAAATGTGCTTCATAAATATAACCACCCAACTAAGCCAATAAGGCTTATATGTATAGGTGGTTTGACTAAACCACATTTCTTAGGCAGGCTCAGACAGTAATCAGAGGGTCGGTCAGTAAAATAGAAGCTTTGCCTGAAGGCACAAGCAGCCCATCATATGCATTTACTTCGTCATTGCAGTATACGGTGGGCCACCCTGTGGGCCCCCGCCCACCGTATACTGCAATGTTGAAGAAAATGTACATGTAAATGATTTTACTAGTCTCAACAGTAGGATGAATAAGAAACTAAACAAACATGGAATATCACACGATTTATTCAACAACCATCCGTTGTTTCATTAAATAAATAACAACATCCATTTTGTATGTTTATATAAGTATTATAAAAAGATCATTTGCTCACGATGGTAAAATGCACAGCTGCAAAAAAAACATACACATACATTTTTTCATTATTTGAGTCAGAAGAAAAGACAGATTAGGGGCAGTTAAAACAAGTATTCTTGCATAGATATCTATGCGCATAGCTGTTTGAAGCCGTTTTCAATTGGGCCGAAAGACGTGTTCAAACACAAAACTCATGTTCAGATCATGAAACTCGTGTGCCGTTTGAACATGGGATTTGGCCGACGACATTGGTCAAAGCAATGTGATGTAATAGTGTTCCGTGGATCAAAATGGCCAACATTGAAGAAGCTCCATGTTTTTGGTGAGTTTTTTCATTGTTAATGTTATTTTCAAGAGACTTAAAAGTGAATTCGCATGAAAAATGAAAGAATAGTGATCAACCCTGTTTTGATTCAGAGTTCAGACATTTGCTGGATCATTCTGAAGGCGTTTGAACATGCGGCCTTCTGCCTTGTGTTCAAACACCTTCCTCATGATCCATCAAATGTTGTGAACACTGAAAACCATGCTTGATCCATATATTACATGTATATGTATACTGACAAAATCATCCATATGCATTAAATCTTCAAAGGCACTTAAATCATTCCAGTACAAGTAATACCAACAAATTCTCTTTTATTCTTTATCCAAATCCACATATAGCACTATTATTCACATAAAAACATAGATTCAGTCCTCCTGCTTTGATGAAGTTCTGTATTCGGACCAGCCGTACAACAGTAGTGACACCAGGCCATATTTTCCCCTTTGATGTGGACGTGTGACATTTTTATGTCATTTCACAGCCGAGTAGATTCTCTTAACAAACCAGAAACATGCAAAGAAACCCACACTCCCTGAAATAACATAAAAGTAATTATGATTATCAGGTTTGCAAAACTTTGCAAAATCTACCATTATGAAAACACGCCTATGTCATATACAGATTTTTCTTAAACTGTAAAAATTGAAAATTTTCAGCAGTAAAAATTTGATTTTTTTTCAATGTACCTTCGGACATTCTGACATTTCTAGCAGAAAGCAGCAAAATGCGGAAAAAATGTAGTAATATACGTTTTAGAAATAACACTGTATTTGTAATCTTAGAACACCGGGCCACCAAATGAATTGGGCCACAACGTGAGAAAATGTACCTTCGGACAAATTTTTGAGTTTAAGAAAAACAAAGTTACTTTGAATGTTTAATGTTTCTAGAGTCTATTAGTCTTTATTTGACCAGATTATATAAGTTATTTGTGAGTTATGACCAATCCACTGTATGAACCCTATAGACGTCATTGTCCTGAAAAATTACGTCAAAATTGCGTAATGCATTTCTGCATGTTAGTAGAGCTTACAAAACTCGATGTATTTGCTTGAAACTGTTCATGCACTGGCCAGAACCTTTTGCTAGGATAGAAGCAAACCATCCTTACAGGCAATCTGTCGTAATTATTTTGTCTATTGTTATGATGATGCGGTTGCTATGGTTACCGTTTAACGATAGATAATGGAAAATTATAAGTATTATGCGCTAAAACAAGGGCAGATAACTCCAAATATTGAAAAATAATTTGTTTTAAAACTCATTCATTTGGTAGCCCAGTGCTCTAAGATTACAAATACAGAGTTATTTCTAAAACGTACATTACTTCATTTTTCCGCATTTTGCTGCTTTCTACTAGTAATGTCATAATGTCCGAATGTACATTTTGTCATGTTGAGGTTCAATTAGTTTTAAAACATATTATTTTTCTATATTTGGAGTTATCTGCCCTTGTTTTAGCCTATAATATACATAATTTTCCATTATCTATCGTTAAATGGTAACCATAGCAACCGCATTATCATAACAATAGACAAAATAATTACGACAGATTGCCTGTAAGGATGGTATGCTTCAATCTTAACAATAGTTTCTGGCCAGTGCATAAACAGTTTTTTAAGCTCTACTAACATGCAGAAATGCATTACGCAATTTTGACGTCATTGTTCAGGACAATGACGTCTGTAGGGTTCATATAGTAAATTGGTAATAACTCATAAAATAACTTTAATAATCTGGTCAAATAAAGATTAATAGACTCAGGGTACCCACGCTTTTGTCAAAACCAAATTCCAGGACTTTTCCAGGCCAGATGAGTAATTTTCAAGGTCTGATCACAACAAAATTCCAGGACTTTTCCAGGATCGTCAAATTTATAACTCGCAACAAGAAACAGTTTTTCTTATCTGAAACAGCGGACCTCAGTAATTCACACCGTATTAGCGGCAATTTCGAACTCGGCACACAATCGTTGAACTCGGCACAGTTTTATGGCCAGCTGCGTTTGGTAAGTCATTTAAATTGATCTTTTTACAATAAATAACCTTTGTATGATACAAATTGACTTCACATAGCTAATCTTGAATGAATTAGTCTATGCCCTGTGCAATAGGTGTTTTTCATTTCAATTTATCAATGCCATGACATCACTTTGAACCTTCTTTTTTGTAATGTTTACAAGGTAAAGTCGGCATCAAAATGTCTATTATCTAGTTATTTATTACAACATTTAAATTTCATTTTGTGCATAACACATTTGAATGTCTGTCCAAAACATCACCAAAGTTTCATTACGCTCTATGCAAGTTTGGCCGAGCAATATACGGATTAACAATGAAGGGGAAAATCAAAATGGCAATCGGGAACGCCTTTTGATAAATTGGAATGCAGTCGTTGAACTCGGCTAATGGCAATCGTCGAACAAAATGTAAGAAAAGCTAAAATAACCTGAAATGAGCCGTTTAAGTGACAAAACACACAAGGTTTCATGTTGTAAGTCGTGCTTATTGACTTCGTTTTACATTTTTCATGTTGAAAGAACTGATACACAAGAAACTGTTTAAAAGGTTATGGTTTGTCACAGTTTACTTGTGAATACTTTATATTGTAATAAACGAGGTTTTTCTTCAGAACGTCTGATAATTTGCTATTGTATTATTGCAGTTACGCTTAAAAGATATTTATTACGGTGAAATACTGAGCAAAACTATTAAGAACAAGGATAAGAGTTGTTGAATGCAGATATCAGACGACTCATAGAAAAGTGACATGCTGAATTTGGTATTTTCAGACCAGAAGTACATCCCCTACTCCTCCTTCATTTTCTTCTCATTCTTCTCATTCTTCTTCTTCTTCTTCTTCTTCTTCTGCAGCAGCAGCAACAGCAACAACACTAGTTTTCTTCTTTAAGACAAACTCATCTTCTTGTTTTTCTTCTGCTTAAGCACTGTTTTAAGTTCACTGCAGCCGTTACAATATGTTTTTATCATACCTTATTGTTATCCGTTGGTCGTGCGTTATCAATTCAAATGTTCTTGAAAATATTGTTCACTAATAAACAACTAAGTCTATCAAAGCCAAATGTCATAAAATGGATTGTAACATCTCTGGAAATGTGAGAGCGCACATGTGTTCGGAAAAAAAACTAATGCTACTACTTCTTGGAGTGTACGACCACTACCACTGTCGCCACCACAATCACTACTACTACTACTACTACTACTACTACTACTACTATATTTAACACTTCTACCGCCACGCAAATAACCACCACAACCACTACTGCTACTACTACTATTACTACTACTAAATTCTACTACTATTCTACTTCTACATCTACAACTACTACTTCTACTAATACACTTCTACTACTACTACTACTACTACTACTACTACTGAGTGTACTACTACTACTACTACTACTACTACTACTACTTCTGCCGCAGTAGAAGTAAAAGTAGCAAACACAGTAGTAGTAGTAGTAGTAGAAGAAGAAGTAGTAGTAGTAGAAGAAGAAGTAGTAGTAGTAGTAGTAGAAGAAGTAGTAGTAGTAGTAGGAGTAGTAGTTGGAGAAGTAGTAGTAGTAGTAGTAGTTGTTGTTGTTGTTGTATATGCCAAATTAATTTTTTGCGAAATTACAAAATTGATTCTGTTTTAGGCCATAGAATGCGAAACTTTGTGTGCTACTACTGCCAAGAAGGAGCCGATATTTTTCCAGATGTAATTTCTCATCTATGTCAAGCCCACAGCAGCGAAGACGTTAAATTTCGATCACTAGAACTAAATGAAATAACAGGAAAGTTTGGATATAGGACAAAACATTTTGCAGGCACGACTGCTTCATCTTATAATATAACTGTAACAGGTGACAATGAATTGAATATTGAATATTGGTTTGCAGACGCAATGTCCGATGAACACACGGTAGTGGTGGTAGCAACTTCACTGGAATTTTCACTCATGGCTGATGACTGTGAGACATTGGAGTTTAATAAGGCAATGTCTGGTGGATTTAAAATGATACTGGAGGTAGTGGCTTCACTGACGTTTGAGAATTCACCGATGTCTGGCATTGGGTCTGGTGACTGTGCAATATTTGAGGTTAACAAGGTAACGTCTGGTGGATTTAAACTGATACTGGAGGCAGCGTCTTCACTGGAGATTGGTAATATTGGGGAGGCTGGTGGGGACATGTCTATCATTGAGACATCCAGGAAGGATAGATCTAAGGCCTGTACGGTTTGATCCATGATTAGTCTGAAATTCAAAAGTTGAAATATGTTATCAAATGTTCCATCATATGTTCATTACGCAAAAATGCCTATTCAAATACACTGAAAAGTTTTGGGTGCAAAAATGAAAATGTTTAGATGAAAAGTTGTATTGTTTCTCTTATTTATGCTCAAAATATACATTGTTGGTACTCGTTAGAACCGCCTCCTTGAGGCGGTTCAAATGAGTACCTACAATGTATGTTTCTGTGAAATGATAAGGAAAATAATATTTACTGTTTATCAGCTGTGGGTTCGAGCCTCACTCGAGTCACAAGTAGGATAAGCCAAGTTCTGCTTACGGGTCTGTCAGGTGGTCTATCCCGGGGGTCTCCCGTTTTAGCCCACCTACTGAATTTCATAGTCTCTATATGAGTGAAATAATCTTGAAAGGAACGTAAAATGGAATAAAAACTACAATGTTATGTCATTTTTACAATGTTATGTCATTTTTAATATTTTTAAAGACACGCGATGTTTGCCAACGTGGTCTTCTCGAAAATGAAAATGGGAAAACTCTTGAGAAAAAAGACTTTAAAAGGGACGAATAATGTCCTTGCCACACGACTAGACAGGTAGTACCATTATAGTGCGTTAATGCGTTTATAATTGATCACATGACATGCTGACACAGTCGCCTAAAAAGGGTTATGAGAAAAACTGGGGAAAACCGCAAGAAACAAAACGTGTTCACCGATTGCCAAATAGCTTTTATTTCAGCGTTCTACGATTGTCATGACTAGAGTTATCCGATTGCCAAAGTATCATCACGTCATCTTTTAAAACAGACGCTGCGCTTTTCACTTATCAGATCGAATCTATTTAATACGCACAAAAGGACTGTAAATGGCTTAAGTTTATATTTTTGCCTGTGAAAGGATTGATATTTATCTATAAAGTCACGAAATGGAGCATATTTGACAGGATTGAGTATAAAAAGTGAAGCATCAAAGAGAAAAAATGTTATTTTCCAGACTTTACACTTGGAATTGTAGGACCAGAAGAACACAGGTATATTTTATACATCACTTTTAACTTATGACCTACTTACGGTTACCGACAGACTCTCAGTTCCAATGAAAACAATCAAATACTAACCTTACCAGAATACAGCTGAACAAAAATTATGCCGAGTTTAACGATTGTATGCCGAGTTCGAAATTGCCGCTAATACGGTGTGTAATTGGGAGTAAGGATTTGACTTTGAGAAACTATGTTTAAACAAACCTTTTATCGAAATTCGAAAACGCATCCGCGTTAACTTTTATCCGTGTGTATTCGGACTCCCTCGGCCAAACTGATTATTTCCCTTGTTCGGTTGGGTATGAAAGCCCCATCCCAGCTGTATATAAGACGGTACCGCAAAAAAGATCGGAATATAGCGTCGCGCCCGAAAATATGATCAACAACGATTGATATTACCTATTTTATTGTTCACTTGTTTGCCGCTTTAAATCTTACACTTCTTTCTGGGCCTGACATTTCCAGGGCAAACCATATTCCCGGACGATTCACGGAAAAATAATGAAAATTACAGATTCCAGGACTTTTCATGACCGGGAACACCGTTTTACTAATTCCCGGACCTTTCCCGAATTCCCGGTAGCGTGGGAACCCTGTAGACTCTAGAAACATTAAACATTCAAAGTAACTTTGTTTTCCTTATACTCAAAAAATTGTCCAACGGTACATTTTCTCACGTTGTGGCCCATTTTTGCTCAAAACATAGATTGTGAGTACACGTTAGAACTGCCTCGTCGAGACGGCTCAAACGAGTACCACAATCTCTGTGTAAGAGCAAAAGTAAGAAAAATCGTATACCTCTGCAAACCCTAGTTTTACTATATAAAAGTGGGGTTCAAGAAGCATACTTTTCATAGACATTTATTCCTGATGTGTAAGCCTTAGAATCTAAGAGACCCAGAGGGCACGACATCATAATGACGTCATATCGACGTCGATGCGACGTCATGTCGCATCGACGTCGATCTGACGTCATTATGACGTCATGTGCCTGCTGGGGAAACACAATCATACACAATACAGCAAAATGTCTAACTGTGATCTCTTCATGGGTTCTTAAAGTTGGCTTATGGTGTTGCAAATATAAAATGATATTATAAAGATACAAGATACATGAAACAAAACCCTCTCTGACTTTCAATTAATACATCAGATTTATCTTCAAGAAAATGTGTTTCTTTCTCTTCCTAGTATTTGGCCTAATTAAATGTATCTTAAAGTGCCACCAATAATCAGTTATGTTCAGTCAAAGAGCAGTGTCATGAGAAAATTGGATTTCTGCCTATGCAAAAACAAAGGCGCAGATCAGCTTCGCAGTATCAGCACCTTTGTTTTCACTACACGTATGGTACAATTCCTACTCTACTTATACCCCAAATTTCAAGCTTCTAGCTTTCGTATGTGACTGTACATGTACAGGCTGATTTGTGTTGGACATGATCGGAAACCCCGAAGACCGGTTATCTCGCATCGCGGCTCACTTCTTTGCCCCCTCTCTAATGTGCTTACCTGTGAGAAGGAACAGGCCAAAAGAAATCATCAACATCCACATAAAGTATATAAACATGCTGACTCCTCCGTGTAGATCAAGTTTAGTCACGTAAAATGACACAGAGTACAGGAAGAAATACACAGCTGTGAAACCACTTGTCAGGAATGACCTCCACCACCAGTGATAGTCCTATAAATAGAAACATGACCTTGAACTTTGACCCATTGCCAAACTGTTTTCAAAGAAAACAATTTCTGTTGAAACAATTATAGGATATGGGTACTAACAAATTAGTTGTTAATTGTTTGAATCATCAATGAAGATTTTGACTCGGAAGACTTTACTTTCCTTAACACAAATGTTGAATTTGAACACTGACTTCAAAGCGTTGTAAAATTTACAGACAAACCAGAGGACCAATGGTCCTGTAAATGCTCACCTGAAATCTGAGATATACTATAATGTTCATATACATGTATTTAGCCCAAGGGCAGGATCAGAAGAACTCCTGGGGTCAATTTCTTTTTCAAAATCATAAATATTCTGTCCATTTGCCCATTTCCTGAAGTTTTTCCCTTCAATGACATTTTATCAGCTTTCTGCAATATGTGACATACCTTGACCTTGCCTTAAAATTTGTCAAGGTCATCACAGGGTCATGATTTATAAACATACTGTAGTACTCTACAGGCTGTCAACCAAGTCTTCTAAAAAATATAGGAGTTTATATAGGAATTTTTTCTGAGAAATATACGAGGTTTTAGCTCATTTTGAGGAAAAATATAGGAGTTTTCTCGTGAAAATCGCTTCATTCTATGCTCTTATACTAACAATCCTTACCACTACACTCACTTTTTATCTAGATAAAGTAACCATTCAGTTCAACAGCATCACAATCCAGACAGGTGACCATTCATGTGATGATGATGTGTGCTGAAGCATTATGCATGATGGTGATACTACACATGCCCATTAGCTGACTCTCACAGAAATAAAGGTTTTTATACAGAGGTATTCTTTTGGCAAAATAAAGGCTTTTTAATGAAAATATATATATAATACAGAGAATAAAGACAAAATTAAGGACAACTTTCTCTCTACTCCTAAACTTAGACCTACTTTTATTTTTCACTAAAAGTAGAAAACATAATTAAAAAATATATATATACAGAGAATATTGAGAAAATTAAGGACAACTTTTTCTCTACTTCTAAACTTAGACCTACTTTTATTTTTCACTAAGTAGAAAATATAAAAAATTCATAGTGAGAGAGTGAGTTATCATATTCTTTCTCAAAGGTAAAATACCCCTACAACTTTCAATCTTAGGGGAAATTCCTAAGACTATCATATAGAAAGAATGTTTTATGAATACATGTACTGTATGAAATAATTCCATGAAATCAGGCGGGGGTCTGGGGGTCGCCTAGGCCCCCAGAAGCTCTAGGGTACATACCTTTGTCTCCTGTGATCTCAGCCTTTCCTGGATCAATTGTACACTGTACAGTTGCATCAATTTACAGCAAAATTAAGGCATAGGAAGAAAGAAAATAGATTAAAAAAATACACAATATAAAAAAAAACATGACAACTTTGATGGAAACTAGGATATATAATGTATCAATTGCTATGAAAATGGGACATGCTTTGGACTTAAAAGTAACCCTGACTAAGGAGTAAGGGGTAACATAATGACCATTTATGCACTATATAATATACAGTATGAATATGATTTTATTTAAAAAATAGAGAATGAAGAATAAATAGGCAGTTTCAGAGCACTACTATTAGCTATATATGATCATTCATCGGCAACAAATTTTCCTAAAAATATAGGAATTATTTTAAAAATATAGGAGATATTATAGGAATATAGGAGGTGCTTAAAAATATAGGATTTGGACCCAAAATATAGGAGTTTAATAGGAATATAGGAATTGGTTGACAGCCTGACTCTAGTCTCAACTGCTACATGTCTATTTTCATTGCAATAGGTTTAGCAGATCCAGAAGATTTTTGAAGGGTTTTTACCTTGTATGGGCATGTAGGCCATCTTGGTCATGTGACCTCAATTATTAATATATACATTGGTTCCCACTTCCTAAAAATGCTTCATGTAAACTTTGTCTTTTATAGGCCAAGTGGTTTCAGAGAAAGAGATCTAAGAATATTTTTGTAACATACATGTATATTGCCCTGGGGTGGGGGCAGACTAACCACTGGAGTCCAAACGTTTTCAGAATCATTGATATTCTGTTCTACTGTCCATTTTCCTGCAAGTTTTCACCTTCAAATGCCATTTTAACAGTTTTTCCCATTCAAATGCATGGGCCACCTATGTTGACCTTGTTGTAAAATAGGTCAAGGTCATCCCAGGGTCATGATTTATAAACACATTGAAGTACTCTGGTCACTGCTGCTACATGCCCAGTTTGGTTGAAATTGATCAATCATTTCCGGAGAAGAAGATTTTGAATGGTTTTTACCATATATGGGCATGGTGGCCATCTTGGTCATTTGACCTGGATAATTTATATCTAAATTGGTTCCCCCTTCCTGTAGCTGCTTCATGTAAAATTTGGCTTTAATTGGCCAAGTGGTTTCAGAGAAAAAGATCTTTGAATATTTTTAGTAATTAACATGTATATTGCCCCGGGGTGTAGGCAGACTAACCCCTAGGGTCCAAAATTTTTCAGAATCATAAATCTTCAGTCCATTTGCCAATTTCCTGCAAGTTATTCCCTTCAAATGACATTTAAACAGTTTTTCCCATTCTAATGCATGGGGGGCCTATGTTGACCTTGCCGTAAAATAGGTCAAGGTCATCACAGGGTCATGATTTACAATCACATTGTAGTACATTAGTTCCCGATGCTTCATGCCAAGTTTCGTTGAAATCGGTCCAGTGGTTCCACAGAAGAAGATTTTTGAAGGGTTTTTACCATATATGGGCATGGCAGCCATCTTGGTCATGTGACCTGGATTATTTATAAACACATTGGTTGCCCCATCATATAAAATTTGGCTTTGATTGGCCAAGCGGTTTCAGAGAATAAGATCTTTGAAAATGGTGGACGACAGACGGACAACAGATCATGGCCATCCTATAAGCTCATCTTGTGAGCCTAACGGCTCAGGCCTACGGCTTAGGTGAGCTAAAAATGCCTAATTGTTTTGGAAATACCTGCAACTTTTATCTATTACTACATGAACTTCAACAGGCTTATTTGAAAGCATTTTAAGTTGCCCTGGGAAGACTTCTGTGCTTGCTTACAGAGTGTTTACAGCAATCAGAGATATATACTATACAGAGATTTGAAACTGCTATTGAACATCGATATTTGCCCCCGCTATGACTGTCGCTCAGGTAGACAGGTAAATCGAGGGAAAAAATCAATATTTTTATCGGCCGCTGAATCTGTTCTGAAAGTTTGTATATTAGCAAAAATATATTGTTAATATTTTCTTCGTTTGGTTCGCTATTATCTAGATGATAGTAGAAATATTTATTTTTGTTAAATAGGCCTTCGAATTTCCAACAAATAGATACTAAACACGCCCGGTATCTTTGTTAAAAAGAGTTATTTATTTACGGTTGATAATTTATATAATTATTATCCTTTGTCCTACGATTTGTAAAAGCCGTTGTTGTTGTTTTTTTTTCTCCCACAAATTAATACGTTTTTAATTATGCTTATTATCTACGCGACTGGACACATTTGAAACAATTATTTACGGATTATCTTTAGACACATCGGGCAGTTCTTTGACACATCGAGTATATCTATCGAGTTCAATGAAGAATACCGCCAATATAATTCAATTTTGCACTTCATTTTGTTGGTCTTATTTTACACTTTTCTTTACAAAACGGGCAGTGGCGGGACGGATTATGTGAATTTAATGGACTCCGTCAGGCATGAACTCGAACATTCTTCTTTTTTCTCTATCTTTCATTCTTGCATTCATGTATATTCTTGTCGCCGCCGAAAAAATGACACTTACCGTATTGCACCAAGCAATACCTGTTGATTCAGTGACTATTTTGTCACCACCGGATTTCAAAAGATAAAATGACACTTTTATTACCAGCTACCTGTATTGCACCGTGCAATACCTGTTGATTCGGTGACTTGTTTGATCTTCGCACTTATGTCACGTTGCAGGCACGTGCCGCATTAATTAATAACCGATACCACACACATTATCCACACACTTTATTGAAGATTGTATTCGGAAACATAATTAAAAAAAAAAACAGTATGAAAAAATTATCGTAAACTATAGGCCAACATTCAACCACACTTTTCTTGCCCTGTTAGCTCTCATCATGATATAGTCATACTCAAAATTTTGAAAAGAAATAATACTCTAGCTGTTTGTGTACACTTGCACGAAAATTCAACAATGGGATGCTTTTCACACCTGAGATGATGATCAGAAATTGATCGACTCAGTTTATGAAATCATGTCAAAATGCAGTCAGAGCGCCATTTTTGAAATAATTATTTACGGATTATCTTTAGATTAAAGAAATCGCCGATTGATTGATCTCGCCGTAATACTAATCATATTTAACGCCGAAAAAAAGAAACGATAATTAGTGAACAAGGCGCTAATTAAAATAAAATGCATATTCAAGCTTTAACTCCGACAGTTCAAGGCATTTCAAATTCGCAATTTACGTTAAACGCGCGTCAGAATGTCTTACGGAAAAGACGATTTTTTACATTGGAATGATGATATTGATCTTGATTCTTTGCTAGGTGATTATACGTGTAGTGAAATTGAACTCACGGACGATGATGAACCATCGACAAAAAAAACAGAAAGCAAAAAAAAAAGTGAAAAGTGACAATAGTGAAAATAGTGCTAAGGCTAAAACGTACAATTGTTCCGAGTGTACTAATTCGTATGCGTCGATATCTGGGTTACGCGGTCATCTACGAAAAAAACATGGAATTACAAATGCAAAAGGTAAGGAGGCCATTCAATATTTTGATCTTGTATATTTCATTGTTCGATTTTTTTTCTCTCGATTTTCCCAAAAATGACTTTTTATCAGGTGTTTTCCTGCAATGTTTTCACAATGTTTAACGAACTTGTGAATTAAAATAATTATACACAATTTTTATCTATCTATCTTCATAGCTATACTGAGTCGATCAATTTCTGATCATCATCAGTTTTAAGCTCCTTTTAGCCACAATTTAGCTAAATTCAGTTCAGAAGCTAACATCTAGGATGTCCTGTAAAATCATTTGTCATTTTTTCTTTCAAAATGTAACTTTTTCATCTTATTTGCAATGCCAAATAAGGTGTAGAAAATATCGCCATTTTAAATTCAAAAGCGCGAAAAGTTGTGAAAAACAGCTGCTTAATTCGGACGATTTGACACTGTCAAAAATACCCAAACAGTATCAAAGGGCAATAAAACGATTTGTAAGACATTGTTCTTTAAGAATATTGATGATGTTTATCAAAAAAATGTCATTCATGGAAGCCTTATAATGAAAAATAAAACGCATCGTTTTGAGATCGGACGGAACAGATTTTCCTAAAATTACAAAAATAGTCAATATTTATACGATCATAACCCAAACGCAGTCACGCGCTGAGTGCTAATTTACAAATAAAACGACTTTTACATCTTTCTTCTTTCATATTTTGTTGATTAAAAATTACCTAGCCTATTAATAACAACGCGTTGCAGTAAAAAAGTACCGACTATTTTACGCTTGGTCGCCATTTTGAAACCTTCAACAAGGATTGCATCGTTTTATCAACGTAAAATACACGAGTAAAAACCCAATAAGAACACTACAAATTTCAGAATCTGGTTCAAAAATGAAAGATAAAATGCTTATCATTTCTTTAGGACTAAAATATTGCTTCATCAGATGTATAAAATCGCCGATGGAAGTTGATTTTTATAGCGTTGAAATTGTCTTCGTTTAGAGTAAAAAAACAAAATGGCGGAAGTAGGTGGAGCCACAGGTAGAGGCGCGTCAATCAAAAGTGACCGCTAGGTGGACTTTCTTATCTCTTTATCTTTATCTCAGCAGCAATATTTGAGTTCATATGAAGTAAAGTTGAACATTACCTGTGCGTTCAGATGAAAGTAACATAACATCATTGTACTCTCTGCACATATGATGAGGAGTAAGAAAATAACCAACAATAAGAAACCATAGGTGTAGTATATCTGGTGGTTCCTACAAACATATACAAGGAATTTGTTTACACATACATTGAATCTGTTTACACAAACATTGAATTTGTTTACACAAACATTGAATTTGTTTACACATTCATTGAATTTGTTTAAACATACATGTACATTGTTCACACAAACATCAAATTTGTTTACACATACATAGAATGTGCTTACACATACACTGGATGTGTTTACTGTAAATTCGGAAATTTTTACGCCACTTTTATTTTGCCAATATTCAGGCAAGCAAGCTACATGTATTGACTTCTGAAAATGGTGTAGATGCATTCCATATTAAGCTTATGCAAGATTTTATTTGTGAGATCAATGAATTTGCAGAGTTCAACCTAGCCAAGAATTTTTGGGAGGTTTTTTCTCTCACGAAGAAAATTTGAGAGAAGTTTGGACCCAAATTTCAAGTTTTCCTATATAATCTATACATTTTCACTTCACCCTCAGCTTGAAATAGGGAGAAGTTTGTTCATTTATGTGGACTATTTCTCCCTAGTCGCCCTGTAGGTTATTCCCTGATTTGCAAGGTACCCAATTCACAAAAAATAAAGATTTCATGTCAGAGCATTTCTGAAATTACAGCTATATTATCCAATATGTTTTGATAGTCAATTTTTGAAGACAGTTTACCAGAATTAAGTGACCATTCTTTTACCAGTAACTTCACCTTAACTCCACTTTCCTTCATAATCTATTAGAAAGAGTGGTTTAATAAACTGTGCATGTCTTATCAAACTACCTCTTTAAGGGGATGTCCCACTGTCCCCACATTAGAGTACATCAAGAGCAGAATCATGACTCTGTCAACAACTTTCTGACTCAATATAAAACCTCTGTCTGCTGGTAGTTTCTCTTCAATTTAAGATTTAAAACAAGATTGCGGGCATCTATACAAATACCGTATTCGTTCTAATTAGCGCACATGCTCCAATAAGTGCACACCCTTGTTGTTTCCGAATAACATGTGCATAAGCTGAGACTGCAAGAGTAGCATATTGGTATTTTAAACATTTTACACCAAAAAACATTATTAACCGCATTAAATTAATGGTCTAACACTATTTTGAAACGATTGGAACATTTAAATGGCATTATCATTTATTATTTTGACATGTTTATTTTATAAGTTAATGTGTTTTGGTTCATAGTGTGCGCTTATTAGAACGATATTTTATTACCTTAACATTGAATTATTTTGAAAACTTAAGTGCACTTTGCACTAATTAGAATGAATATGAGCCGCTGCATGGGAAAACCAACAATCTGCATAGATGAAAACAAAGGCGCAGATCAGCTTCACAGTAACTGCAAAGCTTATCAGCGCCTTTGTTTTCGCTACACGGATAGTACAATTCCTTTACTTTCTAAATCCAAAATTTCCAGCCTCTATCCATCTTCTGTGTCTGTACAGCCTGGTTTATGTCGGACCTGTTTTGGAACCAAATTGTTGGTTTTCTCACGCACAGGCTCATATGGTCTTATTACAAACATTCACTTACCATATGCTATTCATAATGAAGAAACTCTCAATGAATATACAGCCGAAAGGCAATACCCCACCCACAATCATCCCTGGGACTATCTTAACAAAAAACGACCTGGCTGGTATTGGTCTAGGTTTCTCAGTGAAGGCAGATGTGGATAGTTTTTCCTGAAACAAATTCGAAAGCTAACATTCAAAGCTTATAGATGAGGTTGAATGAACCAGTGGACAACTTTTCAGTTATGAAGGGAAAAACCTTAAAGTATTAACTTCGTGAAGTTATGTGTCTTGCTAAAGGACACAACCCAGCATCAGTGAGGTTCAAATCCCAACCTCTTGATCTAGAGTCTGACACATTCACCAGTAGGCCACTACACTGTCCTAGTTTTAGTAATTTTAATTTATCATGTGAGTATATTTTACATTTGGTTTGGTTATGAATGTTGAGTGGCCAGCCTTTAGGTAATAGGTCTTCCTCATTTTACCATAATATGGTAAAATTGTATGCTACTTGATTGCGATTGTAATGAAGTTATTTCCCATTTGGGTTTCATGGACATGTTTGTTCATGCATTTGACACTTCCCATTTAAAACTTTCAATAAAAGTAAGATTTAAACGAAAATCTAAGTAGTTTACTGACCCCTTTCCGTTGCCCTAGAAATGCTCCAATGAATGTCAAGGGCAGAGAAGCTCCAATCCATAGGCCAAGCAGAGCTAGTAATATTGTAACAGGTATAGCAGCACTGCTTCCTTGAGTCCAATATGTGATGTTTAATATGAGGTATGTTACATACATGATTCTGAAATTATTAGATACGACATATGTTACAAACCATATTTTGATCATATCAAATGCAAAACAAAATGTACTACAAAAGATCAAATTTCTTAAACTACAGAAAACGCAGAGATACTGCAAGTGTGAAAATATTTCAAGAACTTTAATTTTCTCTTATATTTGTAAACTTGTTGCCTTGTGAATTTGAAATTCTTGCTAATAAAGACTTACTTTAAGCTTCAAAGACTGGATAAGAATTTGCATCTGAATTAAAAATTTCACTTATAATTTGGAATAAGAGCTGTCACAGGACAGCGTGCTCGACTGCTTCTGACCTTTGTCAAACATAAGGTCAAACCCGACCAGTAACCCAAAGCATTATGCTCATACATCTTTTTGCCTTGATGCAATAAGGCAAAATCACTGAACTATGAAAGTTAACTATAACTACCTAAGATTTAGAGGTCTCACTCATATTGTTCATATACCAACTGAGTGCCAAGACACAAGGTAAAATCACTGAACCGTGAAATAAGGTCACACTGACCTGTAAGGTCTTGTGATACTTACTCATAATGTGAAAGAAATATATACCCATTCAGTGTTGAGATATAAAGCAAAATCACTGAACCATGAAAAAATACCAACTGAGTGTCGAGATATAAGGCAAAATCACTGAACCATGAAATTAGGTCACAGTGACCCAGGAATACTTTACGGTCAAAGGTCTTGTCATACTCATACATACTCATACATATCCTGCAAGAAGTATGTCCATATACCAATTGAGTGCCGAGATATAAAGGAAAATCACTGAACTGTGAAATTAGGTCACAGTGACCTAGGACTACTTTAGGGTCAAAGGTCTTGTCATACGCAAACATAGTGTGAAAGTAGTATGTTCATAAACCACTTGAGTGCTGAGATATAAGGCAAAGTCACTGAACCGTGAAATTAGGTCACAGTGACCTATAAGTATATTGGGGTCAAAGGTCTGGTCATACTCACTCATAATCTGAAAAAAGTATGAAAATATACTAATTGAGTGTCAAGATATAAGGCAAAATCACTGAACCGTGAAATTAGGTCACAATGACCTAGGACTACTTCAGGGTCAAAGGTCTTGTCATACGCAAACATACTTTGAAAGAAGTTTGTTCATAAACCATTTGAGTACCGAGATATAAGGCAAAATCACTGAACCGTGAAATTAGGTCACAGTGACATATAAGTATATTGGGGTCAAAGGTCTGGTCATACTCACTCATAATCTGAAAAAGTATGAAAATATACTAATTGAGTGTCAAGATATAAGGCATAATCACTGAACCGTGAAATTAGGTCACAGTGACCTATAAGTATATTGGGGTCAAAGGCCTGGTCGTACTCACTAATAATATGAAAGAAGTAAGAAAATATACTAATTGTGTGTCAAGATATAAGGCAAAATCACTGAACCATGGAAAGTAGGTCAAACGACCCTTACCGTCATGACACACAAGTCAGTGTCACAAAGTCACAAAATGAATGACCAACCATCTTCCTAAGTTGTTTCTATTAAGAAATAAAAAGAAAAAAAAATTCGGGGAGTTCTAGATTTTGACCTCTAGCCCCGCCCCCCTGACTCCGACCCAGAGGTCCGATGTCATGGAACCTAAAGACCTAAAGTGTATAAGTATGAATGCTTTATGATAAGTTGTTGTCAAGATATGGACTCCTTGTAAAAGTTACACAGCAGTACATCTATTTTTACAGTGTTCTAGTTTTTAACCTCCAGCCCCACCCCCAGGCATGGACCCAGAGATCCTATGCCATGAAATGAAACTCAACCCTACAGGGTACCTATGGTCCGAGTATGAAAGCCCTCTGATAAAAAGTTTTCAAGATATAGACTTCTAGAATACTTTATCACAGAAAAGCCATTATTATTAATGGTGTTCTAGATTTTAACCTCTAGCCCCATCCCCTGGCATGGACCCAGGGATCTGATGCCATGGAATGAAAGCCGACCCTACAGGGTGTCAATGGCCCAAGTATCAATGCTTTCTGATGAGTGGTTGTCAAGATATGGACTTCTAGAAAACTTTAACACAAGGAATTGCCATTTTTGAAGGTGTTCTAGATTTTAACCTCCAGCCTCACCCCCTGGCCTGGACCAAGGGGTCCGATGCCATGGAATGAAAGCTAACCCTACAGGGTATCTATGGTCCAAGTATGAATGCTTTCTGATGAGTGGTTGTCAAGATATGGACTTCTAGAAAACTTGAACGCAAGTGTGACGCGCACGGGAACGGGAACGGTAGCGGGAACGGGAACGCACACGGGAATGGGAACGTGGACGACCGGGGTGACTGCAATAGCTCTATGCACTTCGTGCAGTCGAGCTAAAAAGAAAATTGTGAATGAAAGCCACACAAAAATTTTACAAACTTACGGTAGTAACAATGTAAAATAGGTAAAGTTGCACTGACTTGTTTTCATATGCTGTGTACAAAATGAGCCGCCTCAAGAGAAAACCAACAATCTGCATATGCGAAAACAAAGACGCTGATCAGCGCCTTTGTTTTCGCTACACGAATAGTACTATTTCTCCTCTACTTAAATCCAAAATTTCGAACTTCTAGCCTGCTTCTGTGACTGTACTGTACAGCCTGATTTGTGTTGAACCTGTTCGGAAACCACATTGTTGGTTTTTCCACGAGGCGGCTCAAATAAGTGCAGTAGTGCACAGCTTGAGGAAAGGAAAGCATATTTACCCTGGGAAGAGTAATGCTGTTACCATGGCATTAGTCTTCCACTTCTCACCCCCAAATCCTGTAAAATATTTATTTTTCTTTTTTAAATCAGTAAACTCCCATTTGCATTGGCAAAATAAGTAGAATTCTATCCCAAATAAATCATGAACTCCCAGAGGCAGTTTACCAGTATTTATTGCACATTTCTTTCACAACTGACAATTGCTTCTGAATCAATGGGAGTCTGCATGCAAGAAATGTGTCTCACATTATGATCTGTCACAGGTACACTAGATATTGAATCAGCCACACAACAGATCAAGCTTCTATGCCCAGTCTTTTCAATAGAATGTCCCAATATGACTTCTATGAGCATTTGGATTGAAAAATAAATTGCAACTCCTAAAATTACTGCACAATATCTCTGTTTAAATAGTTAAGAGTCACTGTCAAACAAAAATTTCTTCTACAAAATTATATGATCCAAAATAACACATTTTGTAACCTTTTCCTAATAAACCCATTTTATAAGAGCCTACATGAGAAAACCTGCTTTTGCATGAACAAATACAATGGCAAAGCCAGTCAATGCCTTTAATGGTAGTCATGCAAATTCTTGGGCTTGATTTCTTAAATAATTGAGTCACCTCATGGGAAAACCAACAATCTGCATAGGCGAAAACAAAGATGCAGATCAGCTTCGCGGTAACCGCAAAGCTGATCAGCGCCTTTGTTTTCGCTACTCGGATAGTACCATTCCTCTTCTACTTAAATCCGAAATTTCAAGCTTCTAGCTCTTTTCTGTGCTTGTACAGGCCGGTTTGTGTGAGACCTGTTCGGAAACCACATTGTTGGTTTTCCCACGAGGCGGCTCATATGATATGCTTCTGTGTCTGTATTGTTTGTGACAGACCTTGGTGAGAACCACTGAGACAGATTTTCTCATTCTTCTTCTCATGAGACAGGTTAGAACTTACTTTTATAAACTCTTGCAGAGGCAACACCAGCAGGAAAGCCAGCTATGACAAATAAAATCTGAAAATAAATATTGTTAACCGTTATGATTTTATACTTAAAGAGTTATGGTTTGTCTCAGATTAGACTGCTTATCATCTAACAGTGACATAAAAAGACTTATCATTTGACATGTGTTATTAACTCATTTAATCCTGTCGTCCCTTTTATGGGACATAGGCAAACAGAATAGCCCCAGATGTGACGCCGCAGAATGCGGCGTCTCATCTGGGGCTATGCTGTTTGCTTGGAGAAATTTCATCGAAAAATGAGATAAAAATTAAAAATCACTCCTAACACCCCTAAAAATGAAAGTGGACTCACCCAAATGATAATGATGGGAAAATCCATTTGTCGAATTGGGTTAAGTGGATAATCTCATGTGACCATGTGTATTAACTTGCTGGAGTTGGTAATGTAATATCTCTTAAAATAATGTGAATATTCTCTAAAAGTGAGTGCACTTTGAAGATGATAAATCCCATTTTGAATGCCATATGATAAAAGAATCTTACATAAGTGTTACATGTAATTCATATAAAAACTAGAAAAAGTGCCTTGAGAGGCAAGTATACCCTCCCCACTGGTAGCGAACGTTCCGGAATTACGAACGAAATAACAAACTAACATATGAACGTATGCACCGAGAAGTGAAAACTATATACCCATCTGCATAAATGCCGCGGGTATAAAAAACCAGAGGACCAATGGTCCTGTAAACGCTCACCTGAGTCCTGAGATATATACCAATAAAATTACTTGTTTGACTAGAATGGTAATATACATGTATATAACCCCAGGGCAGGGTCAGAGCAACCTCTGGAGTCAATTTCTTTTTTAAATCATAAAGATTCAGTCCATTTGCCAATTTACTGCAAGTTTTGTTCTTCAAATGACTTTGTAACGATTTTCCCCATTCAAATGCATGGGCAACCTAAGTTGACCTTGCTGTAAAAAAGGTCAAGGTCATCCCAATGTCATGATTTATACAAACTTTGTAGAGCTCCATTGCCTGATGCTTCATGCCAAGTTTCAAAATCATAGGCCTTCTGGTTATGGATAAGAAGATTTTTAAAGGTTTTTGCTATTTATAGCAATGGCGGCCATCTTGGTCATGTGACATTGACCATTTATATAAACTTTTTTTCCCTCTTCCTAAGAATGCTTCACATAAAGTTTGCTTTTGATTGGCCAAGCGGTTTCAGAGAAGAAGATGTTTGAATATTATGGTCATACATATGTATATAGCCCGGGCAGGGGCAGACAACCCTCTGGGCCCAAAATATTTTCATAAACATCAATCTTCTGTCCATTTGCTCATTCCTAGCAAGTCTTTTGCTATTAAATGACATTTTCTATTTTTTCCCATTCAAATGCATGGGCAGCCTAAGTTGACCTTGCTGTAAAAAAGGTCAAGGTAATCTCAGGGTCATGATTTATATAAACTTTGTAGAGCTCCATTGCCTGATGCTTAATGCCAAGTTTCAAAATCATAGGCCTCCTGGTTGTGGAGAAGAAGATTTTTAAAGGTTTTTGCTATTTAAAGCCATGGCGGCCATCTTGGTCATGTGACCTTGACCTTTTATATAAACTTTCATTCACTCTTCCTAAGAATGCTCCACATAAAGTTTGGCTTTGATTGGCCAAGTGGTTTCAGAGAAGATGATGTTTGAATATTATGGTCATACACATGTATATAGCCCCGGGGCAGGGGCAGACAACCCTCTGGGCCCAAAATATTTTCATAAACATCAATATTCTGTCCATTTGCTCAGTCCTAACAAGTTTTTTGCCATTAAATGACATTTTCCTATTTTTTCCCATTCAAATGCATGGGCGGCCTAAGTTGACCTTGCTATAAAAAAGGTCAAGGTCATTCCAGGGTCATGATTTATATAAACTTTGTATAGCTCCATTGCCTGATGCTTCATGCCAAGTTTCAAAATCATAGGCCTCCTGGTTCTGGAGAAGAAGATTTTTAAAGGTTTTTGCTATTTATAGCCATGGCGGCCATCTTGGTCATGTGACCTTGACCATTTATATAAATTTTTTTTCCCTCTTCCTAAGGATGCTCCACATGAAGTTTGGCTTTGATTGGCCAAGCGGTTTCAGAGGAGAAGATGTTTCAATATTATGGAAATATACATGTAGAAAGCCCCGGGGCAGGGGCAGACAACCCTCTGGGCCCAAAATATTTTCATAAACATCAATATTCTGTCAATTTGCTTATTCCTAGCAAGTTTTTTGCCATTAAATGACATTTTCCTGTTTTTTCCCATTCAAATGATGGGCGGCCTAAGTTGACCTTGCCGTAAAAAAGGTCAAGGTCATCCCAGGGTCATGATTTATATAAACTATGATGGGCCCGCGTCCCCAATGCTACATACCAAGTTTCGAGGAAATCGGCCCACTGGTTCTGGAGAAGAAGATTTTTAAAGGTTTTTGCTATTTATAGCCATGGCGGCCATCTTGGTCATGTGACCTGGACCATTTATATAAACTTTCGTTCCCCCTTCCTAAGAATGCTCCACATGAAGTTTGGCTTTGATTGGCCAAGCGGTTTCAGAGGAGAAGATCTTTGAAATTGTGGACGACGACGGACGACGGACGACAGACGACGGACGATGGACGGACGCCGGAGCATGGGTATACTATAAGCTCACCTGTGAGCCTTCGGCTCAGGTGAGCTAACAACAACAACAACTCACCAGAGGATAACATACGGAATGATCACACATGTAAGATCCTCTATTTGTAGAGTATGGTTATTTAAAATTCTTAATGTAAGATTGGACAGCATCATTAACTGTGAACAGCCGGCCCTAGAGCTCCATACTTACCAGTGCACATGTAGCCAAGGCTCCTCTATTGGCTGGTGAAAGCATACCAAAAACAGCAAATTCTGAAAAATCAAATGAGCCTCCTCATGACAAAACCAATTAAAACAGTGTTTTCTGAGGAAAACTATGTCCCCCAAACCGTTTAGTAATTGAAGTGTAGCTACCTTGTGATATGAAGTTTTTCTAGGGAAGACACCATGTAAGGTCTGATAGTTTAAACTTGTTTTGGACCCTGTCTAAAATTGGGTCACAATCACCAAATTCTTATTAACTCTGAACCTCCTCACAACAATGCTTCTGAGCAAGTTTGGTCAAAATCCATCAATTATTAGTTTACAAGATATCGTATCGGAAAAACTAATTTCAACAGTTTTTATGGACCCGTGACCTTGGAAATTAGGTCAAGGTCATCAAAATCTAATCAACTTTGAGCCTCCTCCAAACAATGCTTCTGTGCAAGTTTGGTCAAAATCCATCAATTGGTTTACAAGATATTGCAGTGAAAAGACTAATTTCAACATTTTTTTATGGACTCGTGACCTTGAAAATTAGGTCAAGGTCACCAAAATCTAACCAACTCTGAGCCTTCTCGCAACAATGCTTCTGTGCAAGTTTGGTCAAAATCCATCAATTGGTTTACAAGTTATCGCGTTGGAAAGATTAATTTCAACATTTTTTATGGACTCGTGACCTTGAAAATTAGGTCAAGATCACCAAAATCTAATCAACTCTGAGCCTCCTCCCAACAATGCTTCTGTGCAAGTTTGGTCAAAATCCGTCAATTGATTTACAAGATACTGCGTTGGAAAGACTAATTTCAACATTTTTTATTGACTTGTGACCTTGAAAATTAGGTCAAGGTCACCAAAATCTAGCCGACTCTGCGCCTTCTCGCAACAATGCTTCTGTACAAGTTTGGTCAAAATCCATCCATTCGTTTTCAAGTTATCGCGTTGGAAAGACTAATTTCAACATTTTTTATGGACTCGTGACCTTGATTATTAGGTCAAGGTCACCAAAATATAATCAACTCTGAGCCTCCTCCCAACAATGCTTCTGTGCAAGTTTGGTCAAAATCCATCGATTGGTTTACAAGATACTGCATTGGAAAGACTAATTTCAACATTTTTTATGGACTCGTGACCTTGAAAATTAGATCAAGGTCACCAAAATCTAATCAACTCTGAGCCTTCTTGCAACAATGCTTCTGTGCAAGTTTGGTCAAAATCCATCTATTGGTTTACAAGTTATCGCGTTGGAAAGACTAATTTCAACATTTTTTATGGACTCGTGACCTTGAAAATTAGGTCAAGGTCACCAAAATCTAATCAACTCTGAGCCTCCTCCCAACAATGCTTCTGTGCAAGTTTGGTCAAAATCCATCAATAGGTTTACAAGATATTGCATTGGAGAGACTAATTTCAACAGTTTTTATGGACTTGTGACCTTGAAAATTAGGTCAAGGTCACCAAAATCTAGCCGACTCTGCGCCTTCTCGCAACAATGCTTCTGTACAAGTTTGGTCAAAATCCATCCATTCGTTTACAAGTTATCGCGTTGGAAAGACTAATTTCAACATTTTTTATGGACTCGTGACCTTGATTATTAGGTCAAGGTCACCAAAATATAATCAACTCTGAGCCTCTTCCCAACAATGCTTCTGTGCAAGTTTGGTCAAAATCCATCGATTGGTTTACAAGATACTGCATTGGAAAGACTAATTTCAACATTTTTTATGGACTCGTGACCTTGAAAATTAGATCAAGGTCACCAAAATCTAATCAACTCTGAGCCTTCTTGCAACAATGCTTCTGTGCAAGTTTGGTCAAAATCCATCTATTGGTTTACAAGTTATCGCGTTGGAAAGACTAATTTCAACATTTTTTATGGACTCGTGACCTTGAAAATTAGGTCAAGGTCACCAAAATCTAATCACCTCTGAGCCTCCTCCAAACAATGCTTCTGTGCAATTTTGGTCAAAATCCATCCATTAGTTTACAAGTTATCGCGTTGGAAAGACTAATTTCAACATTTTTTATGGACTCGTGACCTTGATTATTAGGTCAAGGTCACCAAAATATAATCAACTCTGAGCCTCCTCCCAACAATGCTTCTGTGCAAGTTTGGTCAAAATCCATTGATTGGTTTACAAGATACTGCATTGGAAAGACTAATTTCAACATTTTTTATGGACTCGTGACCTTGAAAATTAGGTCAAGGTCACCAAAATATAATCAACTCTGAGCCTTCTTGCAACAATGCTTCTGTGCAAGTTTGGTCAAAATCCATCAATAGGTTAACAAGATATTGCATTGGAAAGACTAATTTCAACAGTTTTTATGGACTCGTGACCTTGAAAATTAGGTCAAGGTCACCAAAATCTAATCAACTCTGAGCCTCCTCCCAACAATGCTCTTGTGCAAGTTTGCTCAAAATCCATTCATTTGTTCAGAAGATATCGCGTCAGAAAACCTAATTTGATCAGTTTTCATGGGCTGGTGACCTTGAAAATGAGGTCAAGGTCACCAAAATCTAATCAACTCTTTCCCCCCTCCCAACCATGTATCTATGCAAGTTTGGTCAAAATCCATCCACTGGTTCAAAAGATATCCCGTAAGAAAGAAGCTACACGGACGCGGACGCCGACGCGGACGCCGACGCCGACGCCGACACCGACGCCGACGCCGACGGGAACCGCACCAAAAACAATATGTCCCCCACCTTCGGTTGGGGGGACATAACAATCTGCATATGCGAAAACAAAGACGCAGATCAGCTTCACGGTAACCGTGAAGCTGATCAGCGCCTTTGTTTTCGCTACATGGATAGTACACTTCCTCTTCATCCTAAATCCGAAATTTCAAGCTTCTAGCCTGCTTCTGTGCTAGTACAGGTCGGTTTGTGTCGGACCTGTTAGGAAACCACATTGTTGGTTTTCCCACGAGGCGGCTCAAATGTTACAGTGAAAACTGTTTGGTTGGGTGTGCTTATGGCCTAACATCACAATCAACAATTTGTAATGCATCTTTGGTACCAGATTATGCCAATATCCAGGGGAGCTTAACGTGTCATCCTCAAGCTAGGATAATAACCATGGCCCAGTTGTTCAAAACTTCGTTAGCTTAATGGTGTTGTTAAGCCCTCAATTTGTTAGCTATTTATTGACTTCAAAAGCAAATACACTGTTATTTTTTGTTGAAAAATGTGAGAATCCTTTACAATGCAAAGAATTCCCCAATTTGTTTCAACAAAAATTAACAGTGTAGTTGTAATATTCCTGTTTGAAATCTTAATGAATCGTTAACTAACGACATCGTTAATTTTGAGTCCAGGCTGAGGGAGGTGGTTATTCAATCCATAGCCTCTCACTCCTGAGTCTGTTACTCGACTACTAGGCCACTGCATTCCCATTCGTGAAACATGTGACTTTATTTAAGTATTATGGAAAACGTTTACTACACTCAATGTTTCATAAGGGATGAGATGTTCTCATAATAAACTATCGTTCCTGACTTTGACTTTGAAAATATTTCCAATGATTGTGCTCTAATTTTGATGGTTTTCAATCATTCATGCTGAAATATAAGGATTCTTGTGGACTCCTTATACCATCCTTAACTTGGCTTTGTTTTTGCATACTGTATGCATAAATATGGTTTTCTCGTCAATCAATATAACTTACGTATAGTTATTACAGTCATCAAGAGAACTTGAGCCCCATTACCAGCCAGGGCTGACAATATCATTCCCCACCTTGGCGGTCTGAACACATCACCATGGAGAAGTCGCCACTTGTCATATTTTCCTATGTCATCTTCCTGTAGAAACGTAAAAGAAATGCTCAGACATTATTAATACCTGGCCCCGAGGTTATAAAACTTTTTTCATGCTCAGCTCAGCTGAGACAAAAATTTATCCTGCTCATAAATGTTAAAATGCCAACAATTGTTGGCATTTTAACATTTATTAGCAGGATAAATTACAGGCTTACAGAGTTCTAAACCTTCAATGACAATATATTTGGGCTATTTCAGTATTTATGAGGATTTGAAATTTCAAGCTCAGCTGAGTTGAGCATGAAAAAAGTTCTATAACCTCGGGCCCAGGGCCCTGATCTGTACCTACTCTCTGATCAGGACCCTCTGTATGTCTCTGGTCTGTATCAAGTTTTTTCAATGTCCTCAAATCAGTATCCATGCATATCTGTAATCTATAAACACTTTAAATCATGGTAGCTACTGCCATCTTGGTTTTGTCAACGTAACATCCAACAAGGAAGTATGAGGTCATAAAAATGATGGATACACATCAGGAAAAGCATTGGTACAGATTTGAGAACATAAATTCTTGTCCCCGTGGGTACAGATCGTAGAACATACACTCTATGGGCGGTTTGCCTTTATTACGTGAGGGTGAACATTTGTCACCAAAAAGACAGGCATATGTACCAGCCAGGTATCAAACTCGCAACCTCTTGATTGCTAAGCGAATACGCTATCCATTACACCACTGCGGCTGTACATAGATAATTATGTGTACCGATCAAAGAATGCATGGGTACAGATCAGAGAGTGGGTACAGGTCAGGAACTGGGTACAGATTAGAGTCCTACACATATATTTGAAATGGAGGTGTATCCTTTAGCCAGTATGGGTTGAAATCTGTACAGTGCCGAGTACAAACTAGCCAAGAAATTTAGAGAGAAGTTTTGTCTCTCCCCAAGAAAATTTGGTAGAAGTTTGGACTTGAATTTCAGGTTTGACTAGATATACTCTATACTTTTTCACTTCTCCCTCAGCTGAAAATAGGAAGAAGTTTGTTCATTTAGGGAGACCATTTCTCCCTAGTCTCCCTTTAGGCTATTCCCTGACTGTGTTTTACACAAAATCATGCCTTAATGAATCACTTAATAAAGAGGAGGTGGTATACTTACTTAATGAATCACTTAATAAAGAGGAGGTGGTATACTTACGGAGCTCTTCAGCTCATTAGAGAGAGCTATATCATGTCTCAGTGACTTCAGAACAATCCCTACTAACACAGCAGAGGTGAATGCTATGGTCAAACAGGTGTTTATAATGCTGCAAAAAAAAACAAAACATACAATGATTTTTGTTTGTTTGTTTGTTTCTGATTTAACAGCCCATTCAACAATTTGAGCTGCCGAAACCCAACAATCTGCATAGGTGAAAACAAAGGCGCAGATCAGCTTCGCAGTAACTGCGAAGCTGATCAGCGCCTTTGTTTTCGTTACACAGATAGTACAATGCCTCTCCTTCTTCAATCAGAAAATTTCAAGCTTCTAACTTTCTTCTGTGACTGCACAGATCGGTTAGTGTCAGATCTGGTCAAAAAACCAAATTGTTGGTTTTCTCATGCACAGGCTCATTTTTAATTGTTTGTTTGTTTCTGATTAAACATCCCATTCAACAATGTTTTAGTCATATCAGAATGTAGCAAACACTTCCCAACAGACCTCTTTTTAGATGTAATGCAATACATAACTATTATGTAATGGAAAAAATGACCCATTACAAATTACTTTACTTTAAAAAGTACCATATTTGTTCTAATAAGCACACAGGGTAACAAAATTTCCTTCTAATAAGTGCACACTACTAACAAAAACACCACATCAACTGCTGAAATAACACCATGTAAAACATATCACTGATTATGCCATTTAAAGTCTTCCAATCATTGCAAAATAGTGTCTGATCATTTAAAGAGAAAGATTTAATGCAGCTGATACAGTATTAATGTGTAAAATTGGGGTAAAATACATGTACCAATATGCTATTCGATCAATGTGCCTTTATGTCTTTTTCGGAAACTACCAGGGTGTGCACTTATTGGAGCATTTGTGCTAATCAGAATAAATACAGTAATTAATTACATTTACATAGCAATTACTGTTACAATTACCACAGGTCTGGTGTTGAAACTTATCTAATGCACACTTTTGGGTTTCATATATTGAGCCTTTGCATGAGAAAACAAACAATTTGTGTTTCCGATCAGGTCCGACACAACCCAGCCTGTACAGTCACAGAAAAAGGCTAGAAGCTTGGAATTTTGTATTTAAGTAGAAGAGGGATTCTACTATCCGTGTAGCAAAAACAAAGGCGCTGACCAGCTTCACGGTTACCGCGAAGCTGGTCTGCGCCTTTGTTTTTGCCTAAACAGATTGTTGGTTTCTCCATGCAGCAGCTCAAATGTAAAAAAAACATCAGAAATCACCTGCTATTTGAATTACGGTTCCCATGCCTTATGCGCAATGTTTGGGCCAGCACACTAATAGGGTATTGAATGTAAACAAAGTCTCACCTAAACCAGTGAATACTACCATGTGATGACTGTTCCAATATATAGTCCCATCTGTGGGCCCATTTGGTATCCGAGTCAGGCTATCCAAATAAATAAATAAATCATTCATTTTTTTTTCTTTTCAAGTTTTTGTAGTAGTCAACAGCCATCAATCATTTTGCAAGTTTCTATCACCACTATTTGACAAAATGCTCATCTTAAATCAGGCCTTTGTGTTCTGTTTTGTAGATAGTTCAGTTCATCTACTCCTGAAATTTCTAGCCTCTAGCATTACCAAAATATGCCCATGTTATACATTGATTTTTCCTAAGTTGTAAAAATTGAAAATTTTAGTGGAAATTTTTTTTTATATTTTTTCTTATTATTGCTCAAAACATAGATTGTAGGTAGACGTTAGAACTGCCTCGGTGAGGCGGTTCTAACAAGTACCCACAATCTATATTTTGCAGCAAAAATAAGAAAAATAGGTAAACCCTTGCATACCCCAGTTTTGCGATATAAAACTTGGGTTTAAAGGGGTGTACATCTCACAAACATGTTTCTTGATAGCAATCTGGTTGTACATCTAAATTTGTGTTGAACTTCATCAGCAAACTTTCATCATACATTTCAAATGAGTTTTAGGCAAAATGGAAAATGGTTGATTGTTTGCTGTGCTCCTACCCATTAATTTCAGAACAGGTAGGTATGCAGGCCTTAAAAAATTGGCATATCATTAAACAAATATGGTTAAAACACAATCTTTGAAAATAATGAAATATCCAAAAATAATATGTGACTATCACATATATATATACGAGGGTTGTCCCAAAAGTTCCATTACACTCACTGTTTTGCCATAATTACAGCATATCAGATCTTACAACAATTATGGTCATCAAGTACTATATCTTGGGGCTGTTGGGGTAAATTTTTGTATGACTGCTTGCATCTGTTAAAATGCAGCGGGGTTTTGAACACTTGTACCCCTACTGCAGCGGAGCAGGTATAATGACGTTGCCGTTAATTGTGATTTTTTCTTCATATTTTGCAGTTTGGATAAATATGCTGGATACAAGAAATCTATTTGAAAATTATATTTATATTTAGCATAATGAAACTGTAGCGTATATTTGGAAATTTAAGTAAAATAATACTATCAAAATCATCAAAATAATACTATAAATATGGGTCATGCAAAATAAGAATCATAAACTAATGTTAATCCACTGTTAATCACAACCTATATTTCAGTAGGTCAAGTAATATTCTGTTGGTAGAAATATCGTTTTGAAATTATATGTTGTGTAATAGTATTGAAGTCCCCAACTAATATGTATCAAAACAATTGCTAGGTTTTCATTAAAGAACATAGTTTAGATGTTTAAACATAATGACCCTGTAATTTTGCTCCGCATGTTTTTGCCGACGTCATAATTTTGTCGTTGGGATTTTATAGATAGGCTTCTCTGTTTTTCTCCCAAACTATCAAGGTGTCTTCAACTTCCATAAGATCATGCCTACTCATGGTTACCAAGGTAACTGTAGCAGTGAGGTCATTGATGTGAGTGACATGTTTTACAGTAAATCAAGTTCCACTATGGCCAATAGGTCTGCATGAGAAACTTTGATTGGTTCCTGCTATGTGTTCAGAATAAAATGCACTTGTAACGGGACTTTTGGGACAAGCCACGTATTTATAAGGCTGATATATTTATAAGGCTGAGAAATTTAATAATTATATTTTAGGACTGGTGTTCTTCTAAAAAATCTTCAGAGTGGCCAAAATGTTTTTTTTGTGGTACCAACTTCTCCAGTCTTTCAAACGAGATTTATGAGGTCCCAGCTCCATATGACCTTAGCTGTTGGGAGGGGAACAAAACTTGAAATAAACCAATCAACCAATTTTTGTGAGTAGGTAGGTGCACAGCAAACCAGAAATATTTTATAGTTGGCCTTACCTGCCATGTGATTGTGTAGGTATATGTAATATTAAGAGTCTGGTCCAATTCTCCCCCATTCACAATCAATGTATTGCCCATGCGCATTTGGCAGTCCTTCACAGTTTGAAAACTGAAACAAAATCATATTTCTATCTTGTTTCAACATGGTTGCAGTTTTGGATGATAAAATTGATCATCAAATCAATGATATATGAACCACGTCATGAGAAAACCAACATTTTGTATATGCAAAAACAATGGCAAAGATCAGCTTCGCAGTAACTGCGAAGCCGATCAGCGCCTTTGTTTTTGCTTCACGGATAGAACAAGTCCTCTACTTTCTAAATCCAAACTTTCTAGCCTGTGACCATCTTCTGTGCCTGCACAGCTCAGTTTGTGCTGGACCTGTTCGGATACCACATTGTTGGTTTTTCTCATGACGCGGCTCATATTTAATTCATATATTTAAATCATAAATAGTTTATTTTACTGCCACAGTTACGCAGGGATCACATTAACTTATTTACACGTTTATGAAGAAGCATATACTGATGTTTCTGAGATGTTGCCAAAACAGAAGAAACTTGGGGAAACCACCAACCTTTGACAGGGAAAGAAATAGGCTATATAAGAGCAATTTCGCAATTGAATGGCCACCAAACTGTCTTCTTACAACACTTTTTTTTTAAAATGAAACATCACCATTACTACATGGTTGCATCTAATAGCCATTTACCCACTTTGGATTAGTATAAGCATATTCACACACAGGTCACTACTATCCAGGAACCACCAATACAACTGAAAACTAGAAAATGTGTTTATGAAACACTATGCCCCCAACTGGTAAGCCACATTCAAGATGTAAAAATGCCCGAAAAAATGACCAAGTTCAAATTGTGAAAAAAAATGACAAAAAATAATCCAAGGATTATATCCAAACCACATGCATATCTTCAGACCATGCCCATAATATATGTAAAGTTTTAAATGAATTGGCATGAAACTGTAGGAGGAGTTGTGCACACAAGGTACCCACTGCCCATTCACTTTCATTGTCAAAATGCCCGAAAAATGGCTAAGTTCAAATTGCGAAAAAAGTGACAAAAATTAATCTGAGGATTATATCCAAACCACATGCATATCTTCAAAGCATGGTCACAACATCTGTAAAGTTTCAAGAGAATCTGAATAAAACTGTAGGAGGAGTTGCGCACACAAGGTATCCACTATTTATTCACTTTATCAAGAATTAAAAAGGGAAATAACTCTCATAGAATTGGCCCCTAGCCCCTTGAATTTACCTGAAAGAACAAGCAAATTCAGAGAATTTATGTCCCCTGCCTTAATTGTTTAGTTACACAAATATATCTGACAATAATGTATATCCAAATCACATGCATTTACTTCATGTCACAGTGTCAAACATTAATCTGAGGATTATATTCAAACCACATGCAAATCTTCAAATCATGGTCAGGACATCTGTACAGTTTGAAAAGAATCAGAATAAAACTGAGGGAGGAGTTTGCACACAAGGTACACAATGTCCATTCACTTTCATTGTATAAATGCCTGAAAAACGACTAAGTTCAAATTGCGAAAAAGTGTCAAAAATTAACCTGAGAATTATATCCAAAGCACATGCATATCTTCAAAGCATCATCAAGACATCTGTAAAGTTTCAAAAGAATCTGAATTAAAAACTGAAGGAGGAGTTGCGCACACAAGGCACCCACTGTCCATTCACTTTCATTGTCAAAATACCGAAAAACGACTAAGTTCAATTTGCAAAAAAAGTGTCAAAAATTAATCTGAGGATTATATCCAAACCACATGCACATCTTTAAAGTATGATGAAGACATCTGTAAAGTTTCAAAATAATCGGAATAAAACTGTAGGAGGAGTTGCGCACACAAGGTACCCTTTGTCTATTCACTTTCATTATCAAAATGCCCGAAAAACGACTAAGTTCAAATTGCAAAAAAAGTGTCAAAAATTAATCTGAGGATTATATCCAAACCACATGCACATCTTCAAAGCATGATGAAGACATCTGTAAAGTTTCAAAAGAATTGGAATAAAACTGTAGGAGGAGTTGCGCACACAAGGTACCCACTGTCTATTCACTTTCATTATCAAAATGCCCGAAAAATGACTAAGTTCAAATTGCAAAAAAAGTGTCAAAAATTAATCTGAGGATTATATCCAAACCACATGCACATCTTCAAAGCATGATGAAGACATCTGTAAAGTTTCAAAAGAATCGGAATAAAACTGTAGGAGGAGTTGCGCACACAAGGTACATACTCCTATAGGGGGACGGAAGGACGGACGGAAGGACGGACGGAAGGATGGACGGAAGGACGGAAGGAAGGACGGACGGAAGGACGGAAAGCCAAAAACTATGTCCCTCCGCTTTTCTTCGAAAAGGCGGGGGACAAAAAATACGGGTCCTCTTAATTTTCATATACAAACTACATACCAAATTTCAAGATCCTAGCTCTAACGGTTCCTGACCGAGTGCTCACGCATCACAGACTGATTGACTGTACGCACGCACGCACTCACTCACTGCACTGCACGGACAGACCCAAACCAATATGCCCCCTCAACTTCTTCGAAGTTGGGGGCATAACAACCAGTGCAGATGAAGTCAATATAGTACTGTAGGATGCTATACCTATCTTGGAACAACTTGCCACAAGTTGTTCCCAGACACCAATTGTCATCTTTTGATTCCATCTGTATTGGTTGTTCTCAGTTGTATTGGTTGTCTCAGGATAATAAGTGTGATTAATGGCATATTTGCTGTTCCCCAGGAGCCGGTCGTTCAAAACTTTGTTAGCTTAATGTCATCGTTAAGACCTCAACTTGTTAAGTAAATTCTGACTACATAAGCAAATACACTGTTCTTTTTTGTTTGTTTGTCTGTTCGGGCTTAACGTCGCTTTCAACATTATCTGATGTTGCGACCAGGGCGACCAGTCCTAGCCCTACCCTGAAAATCCGAGTGCCAAGTGGGGAGCAACTAGTACCATTGTTAACGACTTTGGTATGTCGCGGCCCGGGATCAGACCCGGTACTTCCCGATCTCGGAGCGGACACTCTACCTACTGAACTACCGAGGCCGGTGTGTTCTTTTTTGTTGATAAAATGTGAGAATCCTTTGCATTGCAAAGAATTCTCACATTTTATCAAGGATTCTCACATTTTATCAACAAAAATGCAAAGGATTCTAACATTTTATCAACAAAAAATAACATTGTACACATGTATTTGTAATATTCATGTTTGAAATTTTCACTAATCGTTAACTAACCATGTCGTTAATTTTGCCCTGGGCCCAGTTGTTCAAAATTAACGATGTTGTTAGTTAATGATTTGTTAAAATTTCAAATGGCAATATTACAAATACACTGTTATTTTTTGCTGAAAAAAATGTGAGAATACTTTGCATTGCATAGGATTCTGACATTTTTTCAACAAAAAATAAAAGTGCACTTGCTTTTGAAGTTGATATATAGTTAACAAATTGAAGGCTTATCCACAGTGTTAAGCTAACGAAGTTTTGAACAACTGGGCCCAGATCTTTATGACATTGACATGTATCTCACCTCATTGGTGAGACCTTGACCTTGGTTATCCTACTACCCGTATTTAGTGTTTCCCCCAGACCCAAAAAAGGGCATGGTAAGGTTGCTAAAAAAGGGCACTTTTTAACGCGCGGCAGCATGTCAAAAGGGCACTTTCAGCGCGCGACGGCAAGGAAAGGGCACTTTTAAATGGCCTATGGCATGTTAGGAGGGCACATTTATGCACAGTCATTAAAATTTAACACTTATGATATTTTCTTTATAATTTAAAATTTGCTTTTCAGCTTAAATTGTTCTATCATCAATTTCCATATTTCAAGATTCACTTTTACAACTTAGAAAATTTCTTTTTCCTTTGCCTCACATTACTTTAATATTGAATTAACCTCACTCATGTTTTGTAAAATGTAATTGAAAACTGGACTAATTAAATGGCACACTTATATCACCAGGTAGGACATTCAATTTTCACACCTTTTTAGATTAACAGCTCATTTGGTGTCAAATTGGGTACTTATCATGGAGTAATTATCAACATTTGCTACTGCAATTAAGTGACAATAAACAAGGGTTTAAAGCAATCAACAACAGTGTGGAAGTCATGATCATGAATTTTGCCAAATTTGTTTCTGCAGACTTCAAGCAAAAAGTCTTGTAACTTCCTTATTTTTTGTTGGATTTTGACAAACTTTTTACCAAAATGAAGGGCACAGGTTGTAGATTCAGAAAAAGGGTATGGCGCTGGGAAAAAGGGCATGGCGCTGGAGAAAAAGGGCATGGCGCGGCGCCATAGTAAAAGTGGCTAGGGGAAACACTAGTATTATCCTTGTCTCTGTGATAACTGATTGTAATGTCTACATGGTTAAACACGTAGTAGGTGTCATTCTTGAATCGTTCACGCTGAAAGAAGATATGAGCCTTCGCATGAGAAAACCAACAATTTGGGTTTCCGACCAGGTCTGACACAAACCAGCCTGTACAGTCACAGAAGCAGACTAAAGGATCGAACTTTTGGATTTAAGAAGAAGATGGATTGTACTATCCGTGGAGCAAAAACAAAGGCACTAATCAGCTGTGCAGTTACTGCACAGCTGATCTGCGTCTTTGTTTTTGCATAGGCAACTATCCGGTTTTCTCATGATGCAGATCATGAAACAGTTCAGCAAGGGTTAGTAATAAGGATACCAATTCTGCCAATCGATTAAATTAAATTAAAAACAGTCCGCAATTTGTTGAACATTGCTACATTTGTAAATCGAGTGAATGCCTGAATTGTAAGGGTTGCATAGCACTGTGCTAGTAAACACCATGGACAAGTTTCTAGCCATTAGGCTTGGCATTTTCATCAGGAAAACAGGTCTGTGAAATAAATACCCCCTTATATTCCACTTTTATATAGTAAAACTGGGGTATACAGGGGTATACCTATTTTTGCTCCAAAACATAGATTGTGGGTACTCGTTGGAACTGCCTCGCAGTTCAAACGTGTACCCACAATCTATGTTTTCAGCAATAATAAGAAAAATATCAAAATTTGTCTCCTGAAATTTTTCATTTTTTACAACTTTAAAAATCTCTGTATATTGCATGGTCATTTTTTTTCGCAATGTATACAGGAAAACTAATCTATCAAGTTTTACAGCTCTACATTAAATCAATTTTTTTATGATCAAGTCCCGATGTTATTAAAACTTCTTCATGCTCAACTCAGCTGAGCATGAAATTTCAACTGCTCATAAATACCAAAATAGCCCAAAAATGTTGAAGTTGAAGGCTTAGAACTACAAAGCCTGTAATTTATCCTGCTAATAAAATGTTAAAATGCCAACAATTGTTGGCATTTTAACATTTATGAGCAGGATAAATGAGCAGGAAGAGCTGAGCATGAAAAACGTTGTTTTTTTTTGGACCTGGGGACTAAGCTAAGACTCACCAACAAGCCACAGCTGCTGGTTCGTGTTCCATCTGCACCAACATAGCAACCTAGAGGAAAACCTTCCACACAATAGGGCGGACCGGACTGTACGCTAACACTTCCATCGATGGTGTAACACCACATGGCAGGCACATTGTCCACTATCCTACAAATTGGGATACGTTTATAAGTTTTGTGTGCTTTTTTTTTTTTGTTTTGTTATTTTTTATTTTTTTATTTTTTTTTTTTTTTTTTTCATTACAGCCAACCCAAATACCAGACATAAGGGATACACCATGATACAAAAGGTATTGGGTGCTATAGGCATACATGTGGTACACATGAGAAGCCAAATAGGGAGATCTGCTTTTCAAATAGGGAGAATGATTGAACACAGAAGGAATTTCTTGCTTTGAAATAGGGAAATCTAAAATTCCAAATACAGAGATTTTTAAGATACAAAAATTCTGAAATTCCAAATTAAGAAATTTACTCAAAATTAGCGAGATTCCTCCAGTAGGGATATATCACATGTACAGCTATAGGTTATACTTTAAAAGATCAGTGGGGGAAATATATTAAAATAAAATATTTACAATGAAAGATCACATGTACAGCTGTAGGTTATACTTTAAATGATCAGTGGGGGAAATATATTAAAATAAAATATTTACAATGAAAGATACTATGAAAAGAAAAGTCACAACATTACATGTATTTTGTGTAACATATTAAATATGGCTACCTTATTGGGAAAGAGCTAGTCATCCTGCTCTTCGAATGTGTGGTCAAAAAAAAAAATGTTTTGTGATGTATTTTCTTTCCCATCTACTTTCTATGTCAGGACGTTAAATTTAGTGAATACCACCTTGAACCCCACTTTTATATAGTGAGAATGAGGTATAGAGGGGTATACAAGTTTTCTTATTTTTGCTCCAAAACATAGATTGTGGGTACAGTTTGTTAGAACTGCATCGGTAAGGCGGTTCTAATGTGTACCCACTATGTATGTTTTGAGCGAAATTATCTGTAATTACATTACCGGTATGCTTTGTGAGCCTGTGCATGAGAAAACCAATTTGTGTTTCTGACCAGATAAGACACAAACCGGCCTGTACAGTCACAGAAGCAGGCTAGAAGCTTGAAATTTCGGATTTAAGAAGAAGAGAAATTGTACTATCCGTGTAGTGAAAACAAAGGCGCTGATCAGCTTCGCAGTTAGTAACTTACTGCGAAGCTGATCTGAGTCTTTGTTTTCGCATAGGCAAAAATCCAGTTTCCTCATGATGCGGCTTAAATTAATACCCACCAGTGCTGTGTGTAGCCATTCCTTATTGTTTGCTTCAGAAACTCCAGTTTCTTTATCGAGGCCTCGTCTGTTGGTTGGTAGGTTTTCTTGCATACCTCATTACATGTTCCAAATTGATGAAATTTTAACTGAAAAGTTTAAATAACCATGATAACGAACATATGAGCCACCTCGTGGGAAAACCAACAATGTGGTTTCAGAACAGGTCCGACACAAACCAGCCTGTACAAGCACAATAAAGAGCTAGAAGCTTCAAATTTCGGATTTAAGTAGAAGAGGAATTGTACAATCTGAGTAGCGAAAACAAAGGCGCTGATCAGCATCGTGGTTACCACGAAGCTGATCTGCGCCTTTGTTTTCGCCTATGCAGATTGTTGGTTTTCCCATGAGGTGGCTCATATATGAAAAGTAAGCCTCCTTGATCCCCGATTAATATAAAAAATCAAAGGAGTGAAGGTGTAAGAGTAACAGTAAGAGGTATACAATTTGTCTTATTTTTGTTCCGAATTCCTAAATTGTGGATACTCATTAGAACAGCCACGTCTTAATGTTTTGGGCAAAAATGTGAAAAATATCAACTTTTTTCAACTGAAAATTTTCTATTTTTACAGCTTTAAAAATGTCTATAAATGTCTGTTTTGGTAACAAATCAAACTAATGCGAAGATAATGTGAATGTAGACACTTAAGGGCAATTTCACATTACAAAAACTTGCCCATACAATATACAGCGGATTTTTCAGCCGTAAAAATGAAAATTTCATTGAAAAAAATTGGTATTTTCAATATTCTTGCTAAAAACATTGAATGTGGGTACACATTCGAACTGCCTTGGCAAGGCAGTACTAACAAGTACCCACAATCTAAGTTTAAATGCATTTTATGATAAGAGCTGTCACAGGACAGCGTAGCTCGCCTGACTTGTGCTTTGCCACTAAATTTATCAAAATCTATGACCCATGACCTTGACCTCAAGGTCGCTCAGGTGGGTCGTAAAAGCATAAAATTTCAGACCAATATCTACAAACATGCAAAGTATCAACTTGATCTATCAACATGTTCAAGAGATACAGACTTCTAACAACTTTAACAAAAAACGTCAACAAAAAATTTCTAAATCTGTGACCTTGACCTCACGGTCACCCAGGGTGGGTCATGATGGTACTACATAAAACTTCAGACCAATATCTACCAACATGCAAAGTATCAACTTGATCCATCAACATGTTCAAGAGATATAGACTTCTTAAATCTTTAATGAAAAACTTTTACATAAAATTTCTAAGTCCGTGACCTTGAACTCAAGGTCACCCAGAGTGGACCACGATGGTACTCCATAAAACTTCAGACCAATATCTACCAACATGCAAAGTATCAACTTGATCCATCAACATGTTCAAGAGATATAGACTTCTTAAATCTTTAATGAAAAACTTTTACATAAAATTTTTAAGTCTGTGACCTTGACCTCAAGGTCACCCAGGATGGGTCATGATGGTACTGCATAAAACTTCAGACCAATATCTACCAATATGCAAAGTATCAACTTAATACATCTACATTTTCAAAAGATATAGACTTCTAAAAACTTTAACCGAAAGTGTGACGCGGATGTACACATAAACGTAAACGTGGACGACCGAGGTGACAACAATAACTCTGTGCACTTCCTGAAGGTGAGCAAAAAACTAAAATCACCCTTTCTGTCTCTTCCTCTTATTTTGAGAATTTTTGTTTGTTTCTCCATGTAGCATACATATCTAAGCTCTATTTATTTAAGGAAACCTCTATTCACCATTTTTGCATATCTACTGGTTCACTGCTGACTGAAATCAATATTGGAGATACAAGAAACCAAAACCCCCCCTTGGATTATAGATTTTTTTCAAGGGGAGATCATGGTTACCTGCATTTCCAATATTGATAATTCATCATGTTTGCATTATCGGCTGGTTTCCAGCTTTCAAAAATCAATATTTAAAATATAGGTAACCAAAACCACCCTGACCTCAAGGTCAAGGTCAGGGTGGTTTTGGTTACCTGCATTTTCAATATTGATTTTTTCTGAGCTGGAAACCAGTCAATAATGCAAAACTGGTGAATGGGTAAGCTGTGACCCAGCGGATAATGCAAAATGAGCCGCGACGCGTGAAAAACCGGTCTTCGGGGTTTCCAACAAGGTCTGATACAAGCCAGCATGTACAGTCACAGAAGATGGCTAGAAGCAGCTTGAAATTTTGGATATTAGTAGAAGAGGAATTGTACTATCCGAATAGCGAAAACAAAGGTGCTGATTAGCTGTGCAGTTACTGCACAGCTGATCTGCGTCTTTGTTTTCGCACAGGCAAAAATCTGCTTTTCTCATGACGCTGCTCAAATGGTGAATATACCTTGTAAAGTGAGTTCTGTATAATTCTGTCACCAAAAAGGATCTGACCCAGGTTCAGAGACGCCACAGGATCATCAGGGGAAGGCTGGCACAAATCAAACGTGAAATGTTATTGGATTCAATCTGCAAGATTATTGAAGAAATTGACAAATAAGCAGCCTCCATAATATCATTTTCGTTAAAACATGTAAATGTCTGGCAGATTGTTATTTCTTGCAGGACAAAACCTATTTCGTAGAATAGCACCTTCATAATTATAATGCCATCTTCCTCACATTTGCCAGACAACTGGACAAAATGAAATTTTGCATTTTTGACCTTATTGCTAGTCTAAGAGAGAGTTAGATCAGTCAATAACATAGATGAATTTGTGCTTATCTGGTTAAGGTGAAAGAAGTAACAAAACTGTGTAAATTATGAAAAAAATATCCATAACAAAACTACAGGGCCCAGTTGTTTAAAACTTCATTAGCTTAACTCTGTCGTTAAGATCTCAATTTTTTAGGTATAATTAATATTATATCAACTTCAAAAGCAAATACACAGTTATTTTTTGTTGAAAAATAATTTTCAACTTTTTGTTGAAAAATCCTTCAACAAAAAATAACAGTATATTTTTAATATTACCATTTGAAATTATAACAAATTGTTTGTTAACTAACGTCATCGTTAATTTTGAACAACTGGCCCCAGGTAGGAGTTTATGGTAACAAAGTTACAAACTATGGTCATCTATAAAATTACCTGTCATATTCATATGGTATAAGACTGTGTGGAGAATTCAGTCTGTTAACAAACACTGATACTGAATCCTGAAATCAGATAAACATACACATTTTACTAATTATACACCCATTATGAAAACTTGCCCATGCAATATACAGAGATTTTTTTCACCTGTAAAAATTGAAAATTTCATTGGATTTTTAAAAATAGTTTTCTTATTTTTGCTCAAAACATAGATTGTGGGTACATGTTAGAACCGCCTTGCCGAGGCGGTTCTAACGAGTACCCACAATCTATGTTTTGGAGCAAAAATAAGAAAAATAGGTATACCCCTGCGAACCCCAGTTTTACTATATAAAAGTGGGGTTTAAGGGGGTATTCATTGCACGGACATGTTTTCCTGATGCCATGTTACACTGGTCATTAAAATTACATGATGTATGTTACCTAAGCAGCTGAAGAGAAATTATATATTGTCACCCCGAAAAGTACAAAAAACATTGTGTGTGAATTTTAGCCCAAATCACCTTTTTGTTTGCATTAATGGATGCCTACTGTTAATATACATTATCTGTCAAAATATTTCAACTGGATTCATTAGATATTTCAGTCTTCGCGAAATCTTTTTTCAGCTGCAGGTCAGCTGTCTAGCAGATGGCAACTTTTTGCAGGACAAAACCTAATTATGTAGGACAGTTCTATACATTTTCATAGTAATTTTGGATTTTTTTTTGCCAGACATTCGTCTGACAGAATAAAATATTTTGTCAGACAGAATGAAATTATGCTGGTTTGGACCGACAGACCAGCACATCAGGAAAACATGTCCGTGCAATGAATACCCCCTTAAACCCCACTTTTATATAGCAAAACTGGGGTTTGCAGGGGTATTCATAATTTTCTTATTTTTGCTCCCAAACATAGAGTGTGGGTACTCGTTAGAACCGCCTCGGCGAGCCGGTTCTAACGTGTACCCACAATCTATGTTTTGAGCAAATATAAGAAAAATATCAAAATTTTTCAGCTGGAAATTATCATTTTTTTAAGCTCGAAAAATCTGTTTATTGCATGGACATGTTTTCGTAATGACTTTTCGTGAAGACTATTTAATCTCAAGTGGTGGTGGTGATGGTGTGTGTGGGGGGTTGTTTGCTATATTTAAACTGATTTTTCTTAAAGTTTTCCATTAAACTGAAATATTTTGGTCACAGATCGGAGGAAGGGTCAAGAGAACCTACTCTAGAGAACCCCCTCTAAATCTGCCACTGTGTATGTTCAGAGAATCCTAGTCAATTATTATATTTGGGGAAAAGGTAACTGAAACAACTAGTTTTTTTTTTGTTTTTTTTACTGTTTACTTTCAGAGTTGATCAGAGTTGATCAATTTCTGACTATTACCTCAATAGCTGTGATAATGAGACTTGCTCAAGGCCACAAAGAAAGGCGCCCCTGCTGAGGATTGAACCCGGAACCTCTGGGACCGGAGTCAACCACTCTACCCCTGCGAAGTCCACTCCTCTAAGTTACACTATCGTTGCATTTTTTTTTTCAAAGCCAATACTTGAAATACTATAATTGCATCAATTTTCTTTACACAAGGAAAATGTTTCCAATACCAGACAAGCTTAAGTTACCTCTTTGTTGTAGTTGACAGGTGCAATTCCAGGTAAGTAAAAGCTTGACGAAGACAGAGGACAGGCCACAAAAATTGACAACAATAAAATGTGGATAATTTTGTTTACTTTCATTTTCGTAAACATTTTTGTCAAGATAGGCAACTCTGGGAAAATCTACAGCAGCAACTGCAGATCAGCTTCGGGTCATCTGTCTCCCTTGTACATCATATTGTCAAACCTCTTTAAGTCTTAGTTAGCATCTCGGTTATTTTGGATCCGAGTTAGCATCTATAAAATAACAGTACTCAGAAAAGAGAAGAAAACAAAGAAAAACAGTTTAATAAAAACTTTTTTCACGTCTTGGCCATACACGAGGGTCTGGATGGGGTATAATGATTAAAGAATAATGGCCTAAAAATTTTAATGAGAGTGAATAAAGAGCCAAAAATTTAATGATTAGTGAATAAGTAGGTCCTAAAAAATAATGAATAAATGAAAAATTTTAATGAATAGCAGAATAATATAATGAGTAGTGAATAATAACATTTTAAAGAATAATGAATAATGCTAAATTTGGCTATGGAATTGTCTTAGATGGCCTCCCTGACATTCCAGAATTTCATTTTTTTTCGCCCCCAGACCCGATTTAGCTCAATTGTTATAGTTGAATTTCTGAAATCTTTGAATGTTTGGAAAGACATAGCATGTAGGGACTCACTTCATGAATCTTTTAAAAAAATGTGTCATTTCCTGAGCCAGATACTTTGTTTGCTTATGTATATGTATTTTCTTTTTATTCTGTTACCCCACTTTGTCCTTATTATGTATGTTCCAATCCTATAATGATAATCTTTTCTGTGGACGGACATCACTTTGCTTTTTTATATGACAGAGCATAATTATGGTGACTTTTGCAATCAGAAACAAGCCAGTACTAAGAATGTTAATGCAAATCTAAATGGCAGTTTATTTAGCGCTACATATTTTTTTTCCTCGCTCGCTTCGCTCGCTCGGTATTTAAGACATTTATAAAATGTTTTGTACAATCAGGCACAAGCACAAAATCATACTTCACATCACTCCTATGCTTACTAGTTAACTAAATGAAAACAACAGCTTTTTATTATAACTCTTACCCCTGAAGTTACATTTTTTCTTAAATTAACCTTTGATATGCATAATTGAAGAGAAAGATTCAGGGTGAAACTCAGGGCATATTCAGTATACAGTTTGGAGGGGATTATATTCCCAACAGATTTAATAAAAGAGGATTTGCTAAAAATCAGTTAACTATTTTGGAAAGTTTCTATGAGGCTTTGATATATGATTCTCTCAAGATGTTAAAATCAAGGTTGCACTCAGCAGTCTACAATTAAGTATCATAGAACTAGTCTTTGTGGCTTTAGATAAGGGATGCCTTAGGTTGGGAATACCTATATTTGCTATTAGAAATTAGCTGGGTGAAGAAGGCGGTTCTAGTAATTATCATATTTTAATGAATAATCGAGCTTATTTTAATGAATAAGCCAAAATTTTAATGACAGTGAATAAATGGCTAAATTTTTAGTGATTAGTGAATACCAGGACCCCCCATCCAGACCCTCATACACTGCCCTGGAGATATACCTGAGTACTGATCAATCTGGGCAAAAGATCTGTTGTGTGTGTGGTGTGGGGAGGGGGCTTGCCATGATGTTTTGGGGGCCTGAAGAGATTTAAGGGCCATTTATTTTCAGAGAGCTATAGTATGAGGCGCCGTTTTACTATAAAATCAGTATTTTTGATATCACAAAATCGAATTTGTGATATCAAAAAATCGAATTTTTGATATCAAAAAATCGAATTTGTGATATCAAAAAATCGAATTCTTGATATCAGAAAATCGAATTTGTGATATAAAAAAAATCAAAGAGATTTTTTATATAAAAAAATCGATTTCCTGATATCAAAAATTAGATTTTCTGATATCAAATAATCGAATTTGTGATATCAAAAAATCGCTTTGATTTTTTATATAAAAAAATCGATTTTCTGATATCAAAAATTCGATTTTCTGATATCAAAAAATCAAAGCGATTATTTGATATCAAAAATTCGGTTTTTTGATATCAAAAAATCTGGAAAATTTTCCATCTAAGAAATGATGGCTCCCTAACAAGAAACAATTAGAAAAAGGTACAAGTAGGCAAAGATCAGGAAAAGGCGCAATCAGAAAAAGATTCCCACTCCAAAAACCGAGGTGGGAAAAAACCAAACTAACAGTCAGGTACTTTATACCATGAAACATATCGTAAGCCGAATGAGCAGCTATTTTCCCAATAGGTGGCCACTCAGTTACCTTAACTTAACTAAAAATATGAAAACATACACAAGGCGCCAACAGCACAAAAAAATTTAAACACCAAGACATAAAAAAAGAACCACTACAGAAGTATTGACTTGGGATCAGTAACACAAAGTTACTGGCGGGCTTAAACCGGTTTTACAGGTACCTAACCTCACCCTCAGCTTCTGCAGTGGTTCATAACATTTACCCGTACGAAATTCAGAGACGGATTACAGTTGTAAAACAAACGGAATAGAGACGGAATCTTCTTTTACAGTTGGAAAGTAGACGGAATAAAAAATTACAGCTAGAAAAATCTGAAAAAAAGAAAATAATTCCAGTTAGAAAATATTACAACTGTAAAATAAGAAAAAAGTACAACTGGAAATTTGACTTATAGCCACTTCAATTAATATCGAGGAAATTCCGGTTCTGAAAATTTTTCCAGTTGTAAAATTCAAAGTACAACCAGAATATGTCAAATAAAGATTTATAGCATTATAAATGTGTGGGAAAATTGCATTAACATGTAATCTGAGACTATCTGGTTCCAATCACTGGGGCAAATTTTATGAAAGAAAGAAACTGCAGAGGGTAACCAGCTGAACTTTGGAGGGAAAGTAACACACAAAGCCATTTTGAATTCTTACACCAAAGACTTAAACAGAAGCCTGATTTCCTAAAATTATTTGGCTTTTTAAATGAATTAACTATGGATGTTCAGCTATTTATCAATGTGAGTAGAAAAATATTCTTAACACTGATAATAGATCATTACTGTGCATGCAAACTCCATTTTTGTGAGATCTGAGAAATTTAACACATTGAAGTTTTATGTAAACTGCACATTCATCTACTGTGTTCCAGGATTAACAGTTAGACATATGATTTTCCTTTGAGACCCTCTAAAAACGTTCAAGGCAGTCTATCTAAATTAAATGCTGTTAAAATGGATGCTATTAAAAGTATTGCAATAAAAACAAAGATTTTGCCCTTACCAAAGCTTCTAAATTGGTGGGGCAGATTTCTTTTGGACTGTTTTCTTTTGGGCTGTTTGTATATTTTAAATGTACAATTATTTCTCTATTTGGGAAATCGGTCAGCCAAAGGTGGACAGTTATCATTTCTTTATAAAATTAAAAATCATGTGATTTGCCTTTTAAGTTATTTTGAGTAGGAAAAAAAGTAAAAATAGGCAATACTCATACCATGAAAACATGTCGTAAGCCGAGTGAGCAGCTATTTCCCAATAAGCGGCCACTCAGTATTACAGTTGTAATTCAAGCAAATTACAGTTGTAATTCTGAATCATTTACAACTGTAATTTATGAAAATTACAGCTGTAATTTTCGTAAATTACAGCCATAATTTACTAAAATTACAGTTGTAAAACCATCCAATTTTCCAGCTGTAATTTGGAGCTCATTTGCATATTTCGTCAAAATTCCTGCTGTTTTCCGTCTCTAATCCAGTTGTAATTTTGGAAAGCTTGTATGTTAATGGAACAGAATTACAGTTGTAATTTTGTGTAGTTACAGCACAGCTGTAATTTGTGACTTTTTTCCGTCTCTTTTCTGGTTGTAAAATTTCGTACAGGTAGTTAGTTATTTGGTCCTTGTGGTGAATCTCTAACTAGTCAATGAATCATCAAGAACAAACAAATAAATCATGATAAACATCCTGATTAATCAAAACCTAGGACTCACAGATTGAGTAAGCTGCCCGACGATGGAGATCCCTGGGCGCCGAATAACCTACTAACTCCGGAGCAAAAGAAAAACACCAGTTGGACCCCGGTGGGCAAAGCAACTGACAAGAAGCTCCGGCCCCAACCAACTAAAATGAATAGAGTAGTTTCCCATGTAAAAAAACGGTTTATCGGGTGTTAGTTATTGTCACGGTAGTCAAGTAGATAGCTTTTTCGCTTTGCAACTGAGACCCAGATAGCAAATATCATTGGGCCAACATTGCATACTGATTGGGTAATTGGCGTTTGGTTGCGGTCGCATGTACATGATTGGGCCAATGTTGGTGTAGTAGTGCATTCACATGCAAAATTTGCCGACGTTGGCCCAATTTTGGCAAACGATCTGTTACTGCAATGGATCATGAAAGTGATTTTCTTTCACAGAAACAAGAGTGACCCAATATTTGTTAGCCATTGTAATAAAAGTTGATGTTGTACAATGTTTGTTGATTTTGTGTGCCTGCTGGGAAAGAAATAGGATTTTTTTTTAAAGTTTAGTAGTTTAGATGACATTGATGCATAATAGTTTAAGTTCGAATTGACATATATATAAGGGAAGTGTTAACTGTAGTGAGCTTGTATGACAAGGCTCATACAAAGGAGCCTTAGAAAATAAATAAAAACTTGTCGTGTACACTTTCCGTTGGCCGATGGTTGGCATATCATTGGCCGATTCGTATATGATTAAATACTGACTGGTGTTAATTTGTAATCGATTAATTGGCTTTAAATCTTATTCAATAAAGAGACTTAATAAACAGTCCGGTCTCCTCATAGTTTCAATTTATATATCTATTATAAAATAATTATTATGATTTATATGTAAATCAACATCAATGATTTTTAAACCATTATCTTAAATAGCATTTACTTCCTTGACCATGCCATTTAAATTTACTGTAAATCTATTCTGTAAATATTTAGTAAGCAATGGGAGCAAAATTAAAGTTAACACCTTTTTCACTGTAACATCATAACATTGTGGTTTATTATTTGCTTCGCTGCTCCAGCCAGAGTACAAGAGTACATCGATCAGTTGTCATAGCAACGAGAAAATTTCTCAGGCATTTGAGAATTATTAACAGGTGTTTCGCGTGAAGTTTTAGAGAAGTCAGTTTTGCATGTTAAGAAACAGAGGTTTAGAAGGTAAGTTTTATTTATTATTTTGCATTACTTATTAAGCTCGTTTCTCCATCTTATTAAAGGCAGAAATATAATTGATTTCATATTATATACTTCATTGTTTTATAATATTATACTTCGTTGCAACAAAGAGGTTTTAGTTTTAACATGTATTTCCTTAACAGCTATTCCTTTATGAGCTAAAATACATGCGTTAAAATGTTGCATAAATGAGGCTAGTTTATGTTTTTGTCATGGTGCTGTATTTATTCGTTTGTTTTCAGAAGACCAGTCGTCAAAGTATTCCAGCACAGAGAAAACGAAAAATGAAGAGTTTACCTTCTCCAAAGACAAGAGACCAAGCTCGACTGTCAACATGGTGCTGCAGATCAAGAAACTGTACCGAGTGGACCATATGCGATAGAAATACATCGTCGATAGCTTGTAATGAGCACATTCAAACAGTGATGGGCCAACAAAAAATGCAAAACCTTAGCCATGATTGGCCCAATGTAGAACCAATGTTATGGGCCAAAGATGGGCCGATGAGCAAACGCTACGTTGGCCCATTCAAGATTTACAACCATGGGCCAATCGTGCGGCGTCCGATGGGCCAATGGAGGGCCAATGTATACGTGCTATCTGGGGAGGTTGGGTGTTCGATTCCCGATCGGCCATATATGCATTTTATGTCGGTGACTAAATGTTCATCCTCACTAATGAAAGGCAACTCGCTCAACTATCTGTCCCATAGTTTGACTTTTCGCGAAACGCTCTGTACCAGTCGCACCTCGTGGCATCCACGTGGTTCCTTTACCGGATAGACCTAATCGGAATGGCCTGACTGCTGTGTATAGCATTTCATATGCATAAGAACACAAGTATCAGATGTGTTTCATTTAAACATAATAAAATTAACCTCCTGCAGTTGCGCATTGGGTTACGGATGGCAGGAGGTGGAGTGGGAATAATTGTTTTGTGTTAATATAGGGATCAAACATGATTTTCCATTCATTAACATTCGCTAGGTCCCGAGGGGAGTGTTGAAAACCGAGGGCGTAGCCCGAGGTTTTCAACACTCCCCGAGTACGGGGTATTTATGCAATAATGCTGATTATTATATAACTATAAATAGACAGTATTTCAGACAATGCTTTCAGTCCATTGCATATTTTGTCATATTCTATGACCTGGGGTTTTTCCCATTGAATATTTGTTACTAAATTTAGAACTCTCTCTGTCATTGGAAATGTACACTGATTGCTGTCAAGCAGTAATGCCAATGAAGTACAAATGGTGTTTATTTGAATTTAGACTTTAATAATGTCCCAATAAACATTTTTCAGTCATGCTGGGACTATAAGTAAACTATATGTATACACTAATTCATTTACAGATAAAAAATAGTTATTTTAAAATTATTTTTATCATGTTTGTATAAAAAGAGTGTTATATAATAAAACAATTGTTGACTATTGAGTCATCGAATATGATGTGATATCCAACAGAGACTACCAATATTGACCTCGGCTTCGCCTCGGTCAATATTGGTAGTCTCTGTTGGATATCACATCATATTCGATGACTCAATAGTCAATAATTGTATATTATTGCATAAATAACCATGTCAGACGATATTAACAGCCATTTATTAATGAAGAGAAAGCCATGCATTAATATTGCAATTCACGCGCGCACGTGCTGTTAATACATGGCTTTTACTTATGCTCGTTACCGGGCGCCACGCAAAGCACGTGCTAGTAATGAGAAACTGAAGTCTGCCCGGAACGAGCATAAAACTATAGCTTTTACGCGTTTGAAAATGTGTTGAGGCTGTAAAATAAAGTGCACCATTTCTGCACCTTATTTCTTTCGTTTCTGCAGAATTTATGCAATAATAGCGATCAAAAATGATTTTGTCATTCATGAACATTCGCTAGGTCCCTCTGGGAGTGTTGAAAACCTCGGGCTACGCCCTCGGTTTTCAACACTCCCCTCGGGACCTAGCGAATGTTAATGAATGGAAAATCATGTTTGATCCCTATATTCAACGGTTTCTTCGATCAAAACTATGACCAGACCTCACATCAGGGGTTGTTTTATAAAAAGAACAAAGGCAAACATTGATAAAAATGGGTAAGGAGTGGTGACAACGTGACGGTAGTCTTCAGGGACCCAAACATAGGCAATTGATGCCAGCTATTACCCCCATCGTACGCCGCAGCACACACTTGCATGGTACTTATATCAGGCTCATAATAACATTAATTATCTACATTTAAGCATATATATTAAACATATGAGCCTGTGCGTGAGAAAACCAACAATCTGGGTTCCGACCAGGTGCAACACAAACCGGGCAGTACAGCGGATTTCAAGAAGATTTTCGCGAAAACTATAGTGACCATAGTTAAACACCTGAACTCAGCCCATGCAATATGCCTATAAACAATTTGAGGGATCTATCATTTTTTCTCAGCAATGGAAGACCTAAAAGTTATATTGATATCACAAAATCGAATTTTTGATATCAAAAAATACTCTACATTTTTTTTTGATATCACAAAATCGAATTATTGATATCAAAAAATGGATTTTGTGATATCAACAAAACGTAGTTATTTTTTGATATCAGAAATTCGATTTTCAGATATCAGAAATTCGATTTTCTGATATCAGAAATTCGATTTTTGATATAAAAAATCGAATTTCTGATATAAAAAATCAGGATTATTTTTTGATATCAAAAAATCGAATTTCTGATATCAAAAAATCGAATTTCTGATATCAAAAATTCGAATTTCTGATATCAAAAAATTGTAGTTAATCTTTGATATCAGAAATTTGATATTTTGATATCAGAAATTCGATTTTCTGATATCAAAAAATCGAATTTTTGATATAAAAAAAATATTTTCTGAAATCAAAAAATCGAATTTCTGATATCAAAAAATCGGGATTTTATAGTAAAACGGCACCACATACTATAGAGCACTAGAAAACATTTTAATGGGAGCTGGGGGTGGGGGTGGGGCAAAGAAAACCTTTGGAGTTTTGTGGAGCAGGGAGCCGATGAGGAAAACATTTTAAAACAGGGAGCTTGGAGAGAGGAGAAAGGTCTTTTTCAGGGCACAGGAAGCTTAGACCTCTCTGGTAGGACTTCTTATGCATATAAAATATACTGTATTGTATTGTTTTGCCAAAAGTGGTTGATCTGAAGATATTTTCGTCATTAAATCGTACATGTATGTCCAGTGCACTGGACATTTGTAACCACGCCTTCACCCCAGGGAGGGGGGGGGGGGGAGGGGGGAATAGCCGTGGAAATGAGCATATGGTGTACCAAAAGGCTCATAAATTCGATTTATACAATATACCACAAATAATTATGGTATAGACCCACATTAATTATGGTATATGTATATATGCTATAATTCTAAAATCGAATTTTGGTAAATTCATTCATCATCAGAAAAGCAGGAGTCCATGAAATAAATACGAGGTGGGGCGGTTCTAACGTGAACCCACAATCAATATTCTGAGAACACTTGTTTAAAATATCTAATATCTAATGAAATTTTCAATTTTTACAGCTGAAAAAAAAAAAAAAAAAAAAAAAAAAAAAAATCTGTATTACAGGGACAAACTTTCGTATTAAATGATTATTTGTGTTTCTTGGATTTAGTTGCCGGATATTTTATATTAAATTTTTGCATGGAATCAAAACGTAAATGCTCTGATGAAAGCAATTCTACCTGATCTGACCAGAGACGTGGAAGTTATTTGCCCTTCTACAGAGAAAATGCTGTCTGTGCCTTTCTTTCGCTATTTCTAATTTGATCTTTTCCATAATTTAGCCGCCGCATGGAAAAACCAACAATCTGCACAGGCGAAAACAAAGGCGAAGCTGATCAGCGCCTTTGTTTTCGCTACACGGATTGTACAACCCCTCTTCTTTCTAAATCCAAAATTTCCAGCCTCTAACCATCTTCTGTGACTGTACAGCTCGGTTTGTGTCGGGCCTGGTCGAAACCCAAATTGTTGGTTTTCTCACACACAGGCTCAATTGCAAGAAGCAAGAACATGCGTGTGCCATGTACTTTAATTAGAGTTTGTTCGAGTTCAATGCGACTAGGTCCGACTACCACTAGTGGGTAAAGATAGCCACCGTTGGGCGTTTGCAAAGTGCCCATGTACATCATTTACCAATGGGGAAAAAGCTGTTTGCCCCATAACGCTTTTTTTCCAAATAAATCATATTTTAGCTCACCTGAGTTGAAGGCTCAGAAGGTGAGCTTATAGGATGGGACTAGAGCGGTTGTCCTTCCGACCGTCCGTTCACACTTTCAAATGCATTACGAAAACTTGCCCATGCAATATGGCTTCGGAAAACGAAAATTTTCAGAAGAATTCTTAATTTTGCTCAAAACATTGATTGCGGGTACACAAGTACACATAGTCTATGTTTTGGATCAAAAATACGAAAAATAGGTATACCCCTTTAAACCCCAGTTTTACTATATAAAAGTGGCTTAAAAAGGGGTATACATTACACGGGCATGTTTTCATGATGTACATTGTTCTCCAAATGCAAGCCCAATTTGCATGAAGCATTATTTGTGTGGGTGTTGCCTGCATTATGGTTTGAAGCAGATCAAGTGAGAACTCTGGTTGCCATGGCAACAGATAGCTCCCATAGGCTAATAATGGAGAAAACGTCTTAAACACGATCGCGCCTTCATTTTTTGACCGGATTTGCTTCATTTTTTGCAGGTAAAAATGACAAGCACAAGGACCATAGGCTTTGGAGTTACCTCACCTTTTAAAAGCGTCAAAATTTTGAAACTTGAATATCTGATCAAATTTTATGTGAAGCGTCAATGAAAGAAGGAGAATTTTTTATTTTTGATCAGGTATTGGGAGAGATCAGGCCCCGAGGTTATAAAACTTTTTTCATGCTCAGCACAGCTGAGACTAAAATTTATCCTGTTCATAAATGTTAAAATGCCAACAATTTTAACATTTATGAGCAGGATAAATTTCTAGAATTTGGAGTTTGAACCTCAATTTTCCACTAATTTTGACAATATTAGCATTTATATATGAGCAGTTGAAGTTTCATGCTCAGCTGAGCTGAGCTTAAAAAAAAGTTTTATAACCTTGAAGTCTGATCAAAACTCTGGTTTCCATGGCAACAGATAGGTCCTATAGACTTATAATGGAGAACGTGTCATAAGTATCACAGCTGAGAAACACGTGGTATTGTTTACATATAAACCTTTAAATGATCAGGTGACGCACAATGAAATTCTGTCCAAAGTTAAGATGAGAAATTCGAGTTTTCTCCTATAACGTTTACTCAATTGACTGATAGATAGGTGCAGTCAATGCAGAAATTGAACTTTTATTGAATGAAAGTAACATATCGAATCCAGGTTATTTCGTTTTCGCAATCACTTCCGCCCCATGAATATATAGTACTTCCAATACAGTAACATTGAAGTGTTTCGGAAAACGAAATAACCGGGATTTCGAATGTTACTTTCTTTATATAAATGTTCAATTTCTGTATTGACTGCACCTATCTATCCGTCAGTAGAAGAAACGCTGTAGAGGAAAACTCGAAAGTCTAACCTCAACTGCGTTCTAATTGTACTGTGTGTAACCCGATCATTTATCCGTTTGTATATAAACAATACCACGTGATTGTCAGTAGTGAGTATGATAGCGGCTTCATTTTTGATAGAATTTAATGTGGAAAATGGTGCGCACACATTTACACATTTTATTATAAAGGAAATTTACGGCTCATCAAAGGGCATCCCATATCGCAAGGTTTTGTACCACCAACAATTACAAACAACTAAGTGACATCGTTAAAGAATTGTATTACAATAAAAAAGCCAATTGCATAATTACAATTTGCAAATATATACATCATGTATATGTAGATGCTACAATTGAAAACAGAAGATAATAAATACAAACAAAGTAAAAGACTTCTCAGTAAAATAAACCACTCTAGTATTTAACACATACGTCTGTATCTCAGTATATGCGTAAAAAGGCTTAAGATTTGTCTAAAAACACGAGCTATCCAAAATATAAGATTATTTTGCACTGAGTTTGGTATAAAATATATATATGAAAATAAATAAATGCTTAAATGAAATTGAAAACGTGAAGCACGATCTGTGTCCTTGCATCATGCTTTTTCATACAAATAAGTTTCGGCATTCGAAATCGGCGAATCATCATGGGAAGTTGCCTAAAAACAAGTTTGCGTTTTCACTAAAACGTCACCAAAACGCTAAAAACATGTACACGGCTGTAGCCCAGTAGGACTGAGATTAGGCAGCGTTTTAAGATATACGTTAGCTAGTGTTTTCAAACAAGCGTTCATGAACACCAACAATTTGTCTCTGAAATAACGAGTGTGTTTGTGTCTTGTTCATATTGTAAAATTGGCATTTTATCATCAGACCCACAGATTTATACAGTCCCCCCTGCCGTGAATTGCTTTCATGTGATTTTTTAACGTGTTGAAATGAGCAAACTCACTCTGACAGACATTGCAACTGTAACTTTTCTTCCCATCGTGCATCATTCTATGTCTCCTGCAATATGATTGGCTAATAAATCCCTTTCCGCATACGTCACACTTGTATGGTTTCCGGCCGCCGTGTGTAAACTTGTGGGAGCGCAGGGAACCAGAGTCGGTAAAAGTAACCTCGCAGACGTTGCAACTGTACGGCCGCTCCTTTGTATGCGTGCGTATGTGCTTGGTGAGACTCGACTTCACAGTGAAAGAAGCGCCGCACGTGACACACACGTGATCTTTATCCCCGGTATGAATGCGCATGTGCACTTCAAGACTGGCGTTCCGCGTAAAACTCTTAAAACAAATCTGACACACACATGGTCGGGACTTCTCCTGGTAGTGACCGATCACGTGGCCTTTCATTGAACCGTAACATGAGAGTTTCATATTGCAAACGTCACATGTATAATTTTTCTCCTTCGTATGAATTCTAACATGGTTTTTCAGTGCCTTCCGCTCGAAAAAAGCAGCCCCGCAGAAATCGCACACGAAATCTTTTATTCCAAGATGGCGGCGCCGGTGTTCTTTCATATTTGTACTGTACCGGAAGAATTTGTGGCAAATATCACATTCAAATTTTTTATCATCTGAATGTATAAGTGAGTGACTTTTAAGTAAGTTTCTGGTTGGAAAACGTTTGTTGCAAGTCTCGCAAACGAACGGATATTCTTCTGGATCTGTATGTTTGGTCACTTTATGACCTTCCATACCTTCGCGGGATTTGAAAGTTATATTACAAATGTCGCACGTGTAACCATTCCCACCGACGTGAATCTGCATATGTCGTGTTAAACCGTCCTTCCGTGCCGCACTATAGTCACATATCGGACAAGCATGCGGTTTAGTGCCCAGATGAACGTTTTGATGTCGTTTCAGGTTTTCGGCAGTTCGAAACTTTTGATGGCAAATGTCGCACTCGTGATTTCGTTCTCCAGCATGCCCCGCTTTATGGTTGCGCAGTTCGGTGCTGTTTCTCCAATGTTTGCCACATTCATCACACTTGTACGGGTTATTGTCATCATGGATCCTTTTATGTGCAGTCAAGTTTCTCTCAACCGAAAATTCCTTTTGGCAGACGTCACATTGGAACATTTCCCGCTTTTCTTGATGAACCAGAAGATGGCGCTCTAGACTTGCTTTGGCGCGAAAGGCAGCGCTGCATAACTGACACCCAAAGCGTTTTTCTCCATGAGCCCTTGTCACGTGCAGTCTTAGATGATCCTTTTCACGAAACGCTTTCGGGCACTGGGGACAAAAGTAAGAGTTCGCTTGGGGTCGATTAGGATCGTGTGTCCGCATATGGCGATTTAAAGAGCCTTTAGCAGTGTACGATTTCAAGCATATTTTGCACTGATGAGAATTCTTGAGCGTTCCCTCAGATTTAGGTATAATTTCCGTCTTTATGATATTGTCATACTCAGAAGATGTGATAGCGGTCTCGCCAAATGCTTGCTTGTAATCCTCATTTTTATTTATGATTAAGTTTTCGAGCGCCTCTAGATAATTGCCACTTCTGTCTCTCACACTTTCTTTTATATCCTCCATGTTGCTATCGCAATGTCTCTAGTCCAAGAATGAAAGGAATTCCTGAAAGTTGAGATTCCTTCGTTTTCTTTGTTGTCTGAAAAAAAAATAAGATAACATCAATGTCAGTTTATTTTCACTATTCAGCCACAAGGAGATAGTAATAAATGTGCTTGAAGTTTAAGCTTTACAATGAAAAGGTATTGTATCTACGAACATTTTATACACAAAAACGCAGTTTGCACCGATTCGAAGCATGTGGAACCGAAAACTGTTTTGCTGACCGGCTACGGATGGTGCCCTTACATTTGGGCTTCGACACTCAAAACGGAAGACATGAGTATATAATAGAATGATTTTCATGTTAGAGGACAATACTTTGTTGACACGTTCATGCCAGATCTTAAGCATCGCGGGGATGGGTCATTGACGAGAGCCATTTGTGGAACCGACCACTTTACTGTACCAGTATAATACGAGGGGCGAGCAAAAAGTTCGCGGATTGTGTTAATAAAATCAAAAGTACTGATGCGGTTTATCTAAAATTACAGTATGTTTGCAGTCAGTTTACTATAACTAACGGGGAAAGTTTCAGACAAATCACTTGATGAACGTTGTTGTTATGACAATTTGTTTGATGGGTGTTAGCGCTACCCGGAGCACGCCAAGACGTAAACGTCATTTGACACCGGGATTTCTGTATACATTGGCCGAGTCAAAAGTTCCTATAAATACATTATTTCTCATTCGACTTCAAGCAAAGTTTCACATCTTTATTCACCATCTGTGCAGGATTAGAGTCGAGAGTTTAAGGCAAATCGATAGAATGTTTTAGTTTTTATAACAACTTCTGCAACAGACGTTAGGATTATTCGGGGCATGCCATGTTGTTACGTTGTTTGACGTAGATTTTTTGCTTACTTGTTGTTTTTAACAGCTATTTCTTTGTGACTAACACTTTGTACATCATTGAACAATGTTGAATCATTAAGTTCTGATGTGTCTCGAGCTGTTTATAACAAATGAAACGTTTCTGTAGGTTTTATTCGGAAGTCTCGCACAAATTTTATCGACGTGCGAGTTTCCGCCATTAATCAGTAACGTCATTTTTACTGATTTTTTTTTTTCTAAAAAGTGTCGCTGTAGCGTTGTCTTTTGAATACGAGGACTGAAATTTCACATTTCAAGCCAAATTATATCATTATTAATATTTCCATAATTTAAGGAGATTTAGATAGGGCATTTTTTAAAATATTTTTATATTTAGTAACATATAAACAGAGATTTTATAGCTTGCTCCGGGGTAGCAAACCCCATGTGTTTATCGATGTAATTTAACCAATCAAAAATAAGATTCAACAAATAATTTTTGCATGAATATAGACAATAGACCATTATTACACTTGTGAAAATAGGAAAACATTATAAAAGGTATAACTTTTTGCTAGCCCCTCGTATGAAATATTTCCAGCATTTCACTACCGTGTTGTTACATGAAATCGACTGACGTTTGATTCCATGGATGCGTAAATTGTTTCAAATCGAGCTCTATCATCAAAGTGTCAAATGTCGCTGTTTCATTCAAGAATAAGAGAAAGAATGCCTTTAAAAAGAAAGTAGCTATACATATGTACATGTACGGATAAATGAATTATATTTTTCTTACCTGTAATGAATGAATTTTTATCCAACGTAAAACTGTCCACGGTCAAGGTGGTCCCAGGGCAAAGTCGGCAGTTTCAGAACACCGTACTCTCTAAACTTGTAAACTAGTCTGATTCCCAGAAAGTTAGATTTCTGTAACTACTCGTTATCGTTCTTCTGCTTTCACTATATATAGGAGTCTATGTCATTTCGGCTTCCTGAGAAGTGCTCAGCCATTCGCGTGTTTTTGGTACGCTGTGAGAAGTGTCATCTTTTAACGGTTTGAAGACAAAACAGTATGATCAATTACGTTTGAGATCCGGAAAACAACCGGACGGGATATCACCAATTAGCGCTGAAATTATTTGGTTAATTATTCGATTGCCAATGAAATTTTGATTGTATTTTTCCTTGCCCTTCTTAGATGCGGCATAAAACAGTATGGTATACCGGCTGATTCTCTGTGGTAGCGCTTCAGATTCTTTACCAGAAGCAAGTGTAGGACTTGTCTGATTCTTTACAAGATGCTATGGTCCTGCTGCATGTCAAAAAAGGATCAAAACGGAATTATTTCATGTTGAAAGATATAACCAATACCTCTTTTTTATTTGACAAAACTTTGTGTGTGTGTGTGTGTGTGTGTGTGTGTGTGTGTGTGTGTGTTTTCTCCATTTATTCTTGTATGTATAATTAATGTAGTATGACTTTCTGTTTTTCCCTATAATGTTTTCTGTTTCTTTGTCATGTGACAAGTGAGGCGGGCGTACCCAGGAAGGAGTGCGGATCTGTCAACCGGTGTTCTGTCATACAAGTTAGTTAAAAAGTCGTCTTCGACAGGCTAAATATGTTACTTCTTGTTTTAATTATGAAACTTGACACAGCCTTAGGACTTGAAATGATATCACTACCTTAGCCTTACAGTCACGGTAGTGATGGATCCCTATCTTTTTAATGTAACACTGGATACGTGAATCATGAATCACGTATCACTCCAAATGGCGCCTAGCGAATAATCTCTCACGAGTTTTTTTTGTCTAAAGTGTTATGTATCATATTTTCTCATATTTGAAACCAGTTTGATTAAATTTTTGGTTTATACTTTGGGTTTAGACCAGATTTTATAGCCATGTATGGCCCAATGCAAAATTACAAAATGGCTACCAGTTGGCTGTAAAAAAATAAGAAAAATAGTCAAATTTTGATGGGCTAATTAAGCATAATTGTTATGTGGTAAACTTGTTAGACTGAAATGAGATATTGAAGAAAACTTCAGTTTATCATACTGCCATCACAAGCAAGTTAGAAAAAATCCAAAATGATTTGTTACATTGCAGTGCATGGACACCTTCTCTTACTACCTAAGGACGAGCTCGCCAATAATGCGGCTTTGAATCCAAGCGGCTTCGTCGCTTGGACGCGACTGAGAATCACGTGGTATTGTATACATTTATACCGATATAAATGATCGGTGACACACACTACCGACGTTGAGGTTAGATTTTTGTCTTTTCTCATACAGCGCTTCTTCTACTGACTTATAGATAGATGCAGTCAATACAGACAATGAACATTTATTGAAAGAAAGTAACATAAGAAATCCTGGTTATTTCGTTTTCGCAAACACGTCAATGTTATTGACACGCATGGAAGTACTATATGTTCATTTTTCCGTCTGAAGTGTTTGCGAAAACGAAATAACCTGGATTACTTATGTTAATTACTTTCATTCAATAAATGTTTTAAAATTAATTTCTGCATTGACTGCACCTATCTATCAGTCAATAGAGTAAACGCTACTTTTAGGAGAAATCTCAACTTTGGACAGAATTGCATTGTGCGTCACCCGTTCCGTACCACGTGTTTCTCAGCTGTGTTGGAACTCGCTCGCTCAATGATTATTTACAACAATTAACAAACATATAATATAACAAACTTCTTAGGGTATATAATGGCAAATATTTCGATGATGTTGTTTAACGTTTTTAAAATGGTTCAAGAGTTAAAATTTGATAGTCATGATAATACGAAAATGACAAACAGATAGTTCTGTAGCTAACTGCATTTAGACGAAAAATGAATGTCTCCTCCATGTAATATATACTGAGCCAAACTTATAACGCAACACCGGTTTATTTTTAATCTTATACTGCGGAACTTTATCAAATGAACTTTGTCTCTATTTAATAAGATTGCCGGACGATCGACACGTCTTTTAACATCTTGGTTGTAACATTCTGTGTTATGTGTCTCAAGAAATAAACCATTTTTCAGAGGTAGGGTCTTGCAAAAAATGAAATGCATTGTGATTTTCCAGAACGCGACATGTGACGTGTATTCGTACCATAGAAATTTATGTCGGTTTTCAGTATTAACCCTGCTGCACTTCAGACAATGAATAATTTTACTGACAAAGAGTCAATTTTGTTTAATTTTCAGCAGAGTAGAAGTCTCACTTTCGCCCCCAACCATTCAAGTTTACTCACATTTTAACACTTGTTAAAGACGTTCCTGACCCAACAATTGGATGACATTGTGTTTTCTAACAATGCTGCTTGACGACATGAACATGTTTCCACAAACATTTCATTAAAACATTTCACGTTAAAATTTTTCACCAATTCGATTTTCCATTATGTTCAATGGAATGCTCAGTATTAAACGTTCAATTTTCAACGATGCAAACTTTGATTTAAAATTTCGGGTACAAATGGAAGGCATTTTGCAATAACCTCATAGAGCCTCACTGGACGATCCATAAAGAAGCAATTTGTGTTAAAACACATTTCCAGAATCTCTTAGGAGACGCATACCACCTAAATAACCGTTTTGACCAATCAGATTCGAGCTCAGTGACCCATGCTCTGAAAACCAAAATTTTTGTACCCAATTTATTCACTAGCGATTTCTGACCAGCATATGTCTGGTAGACCGTCCTGCATTAAGTTAAAATGCGAAAAAATGCCATAACCGTGTTGCGTTATAAGTTTGGCTCAGTATACGAGTATATATAGTTTGCATTGAAACGAGGAAGGTATTTGACCTGTAAACAATCTTTATCTGTTTAGATTTTTTGTTAATATCCGCATAGAAAGTAAACGAACTGGCGTGTAAAGTTTTCATCTATTCATATGCACTTGTAGCTTGAATCTAATTTGAGCCACCTCGTGGGAAAACCAGCAATCTGCATAGGCGAAAACAAAGACGCAGATCAGCTTCGCGGTAACAGCGCCTTTGTTTTCGCTAAACGGATAGTACAATATCTCTTCTACTTATATCCAAAATTTCAAGCATCTAGCATTTTTCTGTGCTTGTGCAGCTCGGTTTGTGTCGGACCTGTTGAAAAACCACATTGTTGGTTTTCCCACGAGGTGGCTCATTTATATGTTATATATTTAAGATATGGAAATGTTTCGTACATACTTGTGTTTGATTGTGAGTGCTTTCCCATTTGCGGAAATAACTGCGGTGCCTGCATGTAGTAGGTGAGTGGCACATTAACCATAATATAATATGATATAATCATTTCTTCTAGGATACATGTACAAATACATGAATCATAGACTGTCATGATTAGAAAATACCCAGTATTAAAACTTTTAACACTTTTTCTGGAACAAGTTAACGCAAATGCAGTTCGTACATATAACTCTTTAAAAGCGTGTCGCACGTGAGGGTATAAAGATGCATGTTAAAAAACACTCTACCTATGCTTAAACCAGCATGCTGATCTAGGTCTTGACATTTTTACAAGTAGCGCTGAGCAGCGTGTGCGAATGGATATTATATGCAGTGCATGCTTGGTCATACCATAATTCAAATATTCATGTTAATTATTCCAGCCAAATATTCTGCGATGGACCCCTACTCAAGACGATACAGCTAGTCGAACCAAAGTTGTTCAACGATTCCAAGACATTTGTTGATAAGCACCTCAAATACGACCCAGGTACGGGGCGAGGATGGGGAATAGTTATTTTTTATAACTGGTTAAGTACACATGAAATGGCGGATCAGCCCCAAGATTTCTAAAAAATATTTGGCTTGGACTTTAAGCATCAATTTTAGAAACACATACTCTTTCCTCAAACTGAGAAAGCACATCTTTATGTATATACCCTCTTCTGTGACTCAAGTCAATGCTATTCATGCATTTATTTTTACCTACATCATCCAAGTTACTTTTAACTTCTCATAGTTGATACATAATGAGCCGCCTCATGGGAAAACCAACAATCTGCATAGGCGAAAACAAAGGCGCAGATCAGCTTCGCGGTAACCGCGAAGCTGATCAGCGCCTTTGCTTTCGCTACTCGGATAGTACAATTCCTCCTCTACTTAACTCCAAAATTTCAAGCTTCTAGCCTGCTTCTAAAGCTGTACAGCCCGGTTTGTGTCGGACCTGTTCGGAAACCACATTGTTGGTTTTCCCACGAGGCGGCTCATATATCTCCCATCGTCTTACCCCCGAGTGCATTTTGTTCATTTTAGATGTGGTTCTGGCAGCATTCAGGAACATGACACGATACCAAAATTATTCACGGCAAGATTTAAAAACTTTTGTCGGAGATTATTTCGCCGGACCCGGGGAAGAGCTTGAAAACTGGACCCCAAATGATACAGTCTCAAAGTAAGCTGTGTTTTGTTATAATCATGATTCAACGGGTTCGATGTGACACGAAATGTGTAAGACTAGAATGTAACATCACAAAAGCATGCCCATGAAATATACAGAAAATTTTTTCAGCAAATAAAATTGAAAATTTATTTTGGAAAAAATCAATATTTTCAACATGTTCAATATTTTTATTCGCCATGGCGGTTCTAACGAGTACCCTAGATGTATGTTTTGGATCAAAGCTAAGGAAAAAAGGTATACCCATGTAAGCCCCAACTTTGTTATATAAAAGTGGGATATGAGTGGCTTAACACGACACGTTTTCTTGATGAAATCCTCAGACTTAAAGACTTCAAGCGGAATAGGACTTTAAGACATCACATACATCTATATTCAAATTATTTTAACAACATGCATGAAAAGCAAGACACACTAGCTCTTTCCTAGCAAGGTAGCCACTCGGCTAACATAAACCAAAAAAAAAAAAAAAAAAAAGATGATAAGCATAGCAGAGATATTGCCAGAATAATAAGACAGCGTAAAAATAAAAATGGCAACACATGCGTATATTTTCGTTTTTGTTATCGCAATTGTACCGTTTTTATCTAAAATCAAAATCTTGTTTTTATTTTTTTTTCAGTCCAAAGTTTCTGCAGCGTATAAAGGATAAAAGACTGAAAGATTTCGGACAGAAACTTTGTAATATTTGGGCTCACCTTGGCAGAAAAGTGAGTCAATTATTATACATTCTCTTTTGTAATTGAATTCTATAGTAGTATACGGGTCCCTTTAGCTACATTTAGAATGTCACAGCGCAATCGCAACTTAAAGAGTAGCGTATTTGATATTAAAAGCCATATTAAGAGAGAGAAAAAAAAGAAAGACGTGTCTTTGCGTGTCCGGAAACTTACAATGACCCTTCTGCTCTCCAAACTGTGTGACCTAACGATCCAGACAAGAGAAAGAAAATGTCGAATTCTCTCTACAGCATGGCGTAGGTGTCATATATGTCATTACGAAAACATGCTCATATGATATACAGTAATTTTTTCAGGTCAAAAATCGATAATTTTCAGAGGAAAATGTTTGATATTTTTCTTATTTTTGCTCAAAACATAGATTGTGGGTACACGTTAGAACCGCCTCGCCGAGGCGGTTCTAACGAGTACCCACAATCTATGTTTTGGAGCAAAAATAAGAAAAATAGGCATACCCCTGCATACCCCAGTTTTACTATATAAAAGCGGGGTTTAAGGGGGTATTCATTGCACGGATATGTTTTCCTGATGTCTTGTATTGATCAAGTAATAATACTGGCAAAATCACTTTATTATGATAAGTATCATACTTTTGGGCATCGTCATCATTTCAGATCAAAAATGATGTGGAAGTCAACTCACAGAGATATTCCCTCATATATTTACCGAATCCCTTTATAGTGCCTGGAGGAAGGTTCAGAGAAATATTTTACTGGTAAAAGACATTCATAATTAATGAGTAACATAGTAAGTCTAGCTCTTTTCGAGATATGAAGTGGTAAAACATTTAATAGTTCTGTCAAAATGCATGTGTGAACACAGTCAAAGGGCTAGTGTGTACACATTTGATCATGCATGTATAATTCAAATCTATCTACCTATCGGGCTAAAACGATTTTTATTCTATTTTATTTTTATCTACAATACAAAAGTAGGAAAAAGTAGGAAAATAAGTCCATAAATCAATCACACGTCAGTGACTACATAATCTCTCTTATCTGTATTTCCCAATTTCAGGGACTCTTACTGGGTGGTTAAGGGACTGTTGACATGTGAAATGCATACAACTGTAAAAGGAATGCTTGAAAATTTGCTGACATTTGTAGACAAGTAAGGAACAACTTTTTTCTTCTTCCATTTTGACCCAATAACTACTACCTGACTACCGCGAACTACATGTAGGTATTCACCTTTATTCAGTTTAGTATATACGTGTCCACCACAACGTCCTGCGTGTCTGAGAAATGAATCTGCAGAAGATATGGGTGAGGTTATGCGCCTGTAAAACTAATATTAGCCCCCAGTAGTTTTATTTTACTGATCGTTCTACGACGATACTTGTGTAGTGGTTCTATATTTGTTTTATGATTTGGTGTTAAGTTTGGGTAACTGAGCGGCCGCCTTTTGGGAAATAGCTGCTTACTCAGATTACTATTTGTTTTTCTTTGTATAAGTACCTAATTGTTAATTTTGTTTTTTTCCCACCTCGGTTTCTGGAGTAGGAATTTCTTTTTGACTGTATCATTTCCTGATCATTGCCTACATTTACCTTCATGCACTTTTCAGATACGGAAAGATTCCCAACGGCGGGCGGATATACTTCACCGAAAGATCCCAACCACCACTGCTGATACCTATGGTTAAGTTGTACATTGATGCAACTTTAGATTACGATTTTGCTCGGCGGCATATAGACACTTTTGAAAAAGAATACCGTTTCTGGATGACAGAGAGGAATGTAACCATAACAACGGCTTCAGGAGAGACGCACGTGTTGAACAGATATGCGACGCCTCTGACTAAACCGCGGTAACGCTTTACATTTATCACTAAATCACATGGCAACATAAAATTTGTTTAAATAATACTTTTCTAGTTGTTATTTATTCAAAAGTATGATCGAAAGATGGTCCATATATTTGTATGTTGTGTCTTTCACCTTTCTCTTTGAAATTCATTGTTACACGAAAATGGAGCCAATTACACTAAAATCAATACTATATATTAATTAAAACTTTACCAAGCCATTTGAAATCTCCAAGTCTGATATCTCTGTAAAGACTTAGCATGCTCTTTTTTACAGACCCGAGTCATTTAGAGAAGACTTTAAGACGGCTAAAAATCTATCAGAAGGTACGAAAAAAATTGAGCCACCTCGTGGGAAAACCAACAATGTGGTTTCCGAACAGGTCTGACACAAATCAGGCTGTACAGTCACAGAAGCAAGCTAAAAGCTTGAAATTTCGGATTTAAAAGAAGGGGAACAGTACTATCCGTGTAGCGAAAACAAAGACGCTGATCAGCTTCGCGGTTACCGCGAAGCTGATCTGCGTCTTTGTTTTCGCCTATGCAGATTGTTGGTTTTCCCATGAGGTGGCTCATTTATTGTCAAATAAAAAGATGAATTGAAAGAAAACAATAAAAATAAACAACAACATGTATAGCACGTCGAATGCAAAATAAACAAAACTATAATATTGTGTCTGCTTTTTCCGTGCATTGAGCCCGTCTTGTAAAATGTGTAAACGTAATATGACTGTTTCTGTTTAAATCATTTTGAAAACTTTACTTTAGTCCATGCTCTTAACCTTGCTAAAATAATTTCAGTCATATATTTTTTTGCAGAAGATGCTGCAACACTGTACTCGAACCTGGGTTCTGGTGCAGAGTCAGGGTGGGACTTCTCGTCTCGTTGGTTTTCGCGTCAAGATGATTCGGCATCTCTGACTGACACCATTGTTAGAAACATTTTACCCGTGGATTTGAACAGTATTTTGTGTTGGAATGAACAGTTGTTGTCTTGGTTCTACGACAGGCAAGGTGCGTAAAAATCCCTGTTTTTGCCATATTCACAACATTTCGACAAGTGAAGAGTGGTTATTCAACTGGATAAGGATTAGCTTGCCGTTTATGTTCTCATGATTTAATGTTTTAATAGTTCTTTTCGATTTTGTGACCATCAAGCATGGTCATAAGAACGGCATTTTACACACATTTGGTGTGTAATTGATAAGGTAAAAGTAAGGATTAGGAAATGGCGCAATCAGAAAGAAATTGCCACTATAAAAACCGCGGTGGGAAAAAATAAATAAATCGAAAACCAGATATATATTAAACAAAGAGAACATTTTGTAAGCCGAGTGAGCAAGTATTTCCCAAGAGGCGGCCGCTCAGTTACATGTACCCGAACTGCTTATAGTAAATTGGTTTCTGTTACATGGTTATAATCAGTTGTCCATTTTTCATCTTCATCAGGAAAACATGTCCGTGAAATGTGTACTTCTCAAACCCCACTTTTATATGGCAAAACTGGGGTTCGCAGGGGTATACCTATTTTTCTTATTTTTGCTCCAAAACATAGATTGTGGGTACTCGTTAGAACCGCCTCGGCGAGGCGGTTCTAACGTGTACCCACAATCTATGTTTTGAGCAAAAATAAGAAAAATATCAAGATTTTCCAACAAAATTTTCAATTTTCACAACTGAAAAAAATCTCTGTATATTGCATGGGCATGTTTTCGTAATGTTTAGGTAACTCTAAGAAGTCAGCCGAATACAAAAGTCTATCGGAGAAACGCAGAAAAGCTATAGCGGATGTGCTGTGGAATAGTAACACGGGGATATGGTTTGATTATAATTATAAAACCAAACAACCGCGTGAACAGTTCTATCCCTCCAATGTGTTCCCGTTGTATGTAGGTTGCTATCCGAACGACACTGAGGTCGACTATGATGCGAAAGCGCGAAACTACTTATCGGTATGAATACAGTTGCTAGCCAGTTGTTAGCTTGTTAAGGGTCATCGATGAGGGTTTAGATTCATGGCTCGAAACTGCTCAAAATGGGCAACCTTCTTTATACTTCTATGTTTTGAGGTCACGCTATATTCAGGACCTAACACAATACTTAACTGCTTAATTTTGGAAAACTTTAAAATAAACCACCATTTTGCAGTTGTAATTCATTGCACTTTTCAGATCTAAACATATTAAATGTGTTTTGTTGGCGTATTGAGTTTGATTCTGGTGAGGAAATCGTTTTGTGTTAAAAATGTTATGACGTTTTGAGTCGAAAAAATCGTTTATTACCCTAGAATCCAGCCAGGGTAATTTTTGAAGGAGGTGACATCTCCTGCTATAGTTGGTTTGAATGCATTTTTGAATAGTTTTAACCTTCCCATAAATGGTTTAGGTGGGCTGCTCTGGAAATTTTTTTGGCAGATAGGTTTACTCACACCATGTTCTGAGGTACCATGGGAAAATATGCATTCCATACAAAGCAGACTTTAACATCATTTATGGTGACATTGTGCTTTTTTGATAAATAAAACAATGCATATGTATACAAATACTTTAAATATGAATGACTTCACACCTTTCAAAATGCATTTAAAGATCATAAAGTGCTATAAATCCTTTATAATGTAGGGTTTTTTTCATGCCAAGTTACCCCACCCACTTTCACGCAATGTGCGTGTTCGAAATTTATCTATAGCTTTGCTTTTTAGATACTTTTATTTGAAACATCATTGATCGAGATTTCACTTTGTCTTTGTGCCTATCTGGGTATTTGTATCTACAGCTGACCGTTTTGGTCTGTTCAACTGTATGTCTGTAGCACGTAATTTGCCGAAATCAGTTCTTTTTTGGACAAAACAATTTATATTTTCATCTAGTTATAATGAAACATTTGGAAGGCAAAATAAGAAGTACTATATAGGCCACAGTCGTATACCAAAAAGGTATCAATCGCTGTTCAATACATTATAGGTATGTCCATATCGGTGTATTTTAGTGTGGTCTTTAAAAATAAAAGGCCATATCTACCAAAGTTAAATAGTACTTCAGCTTCTCACGGTCCTGAAAGGCTGGAAATGGTATCGAAAAAATTTTGAAGCAATGTCAGATATATAATCATGAGGGTTAAAGTGTCAAGAAAACGTTATGACACTTACGCAAAATAGTGGAAAATATAAAGAGGTATACCTACAAAAGTTCTGATAGTCCTAAATAGCTGAAATGGTGTTTTATGATTACTTAGACTTGGTTCTATAGGCTGGTATTCATATAAATAAATATATATTAACATTTTGGATGACTGAAAGTGGTGATAATTGTTATGAAGGCATAGAAGATGGAGGAAAAATGTCAGAAAAATAAAGGGGTATTCTTACAAAAGGTTCTGTTTCTAGTCAAACAATGATTATAAAGAGCAGAAAATGGCATCAAACACTTGTTTAGACAATTATCTATTGGTTTATAATCAGATAAATTAATCATATGATTTCAAGTTTCAAAAATAGTATTGAAATCATAAATAGTTAAAGGAAATTTGAGGAAAAAATGAAAGGGTATACTTACTTAAGTTCTTGTAGATTGGCCTCTGGCGGCAAAAAATGGCTGAAAATTGTGTTAAATGATTGCTTTGACCGAGGCACGTTGGTTGGTATTCAGATATATAAACATATGATTAAATGTATTAATGACTTTTATGAATACGTAAAAAATATAGAACAAAATGCGGAAACGATGACAGAGTATACATACGAGGGGCGTTCGGAAAGTTCGAATACTTGTTTGATCATTCACATAATATTCTTAGTAAAACAAAAAAAACATACCTATTTTAACTTCAGCATGCTGTTTGAATGCTGTGAAAACCAAGGTGACGCACTGAGACATAATAAAAATATGTTCATTACAAAAAGGTGCGGTATGGGTACCCGGAGCACGCCAACGTCAAAAAGACGTTGTGAAAATGTCAAACATCATTTTAATCCAGTTGGCGATGATCACACTTTCTCAGCATAAACACCAACAATATCTACGCATTTCATGTGTATGACCTACAATTAAGAATAAATGGAAGTTCACGCACACCAACTTTAAAGTAAAATGGATGAAAATTATTAGAGGTATAACACAATTACACGAACTTTCCGAACAACCTACGTACAAAAGTCCTTGTATCATGGAACCAGATGACCATAAAGAGCTGAAAATGGTGTTAAATAATTGCTATGACAATTATCTTTTGCTATGGAATCGGATGAATTAATAAAATGATTTCTAAGTTTTAAAATATTATCGAAAACATAGATAATTAAAGAAACAATGAGGAAAATAAAATGGGGTACACTTACAAAAAATCTTACATCTTGGCCTATGATGAGCCTGAATAGCTGAAAGTGATGTCAAAAGATTGCTTTGATCTTGTTCTATAAGTTTGTTTTCATATATATAAATCAAAGGAACTCTGAATGCTAATAATTTTTGTGAAGGCATAGAAGATGGGAAAAATGCGGAAAAAATAAAGGGATATACGTACATAAGTTCTTGTTTCTAGTCAACAAATGGCTATAAAGAGCTGAAAATGACATCACATAATTGTTTAGACAATTATCTATTGGAGTGTAATCATATAAATTATTCATATAGTTTCAAATTTCAAAAATATTATTGAAAACATAAATACTTAAAGAAAATTTGAGGAAAAAATGAAGGGGTATACTAACATAAGTTCTTATATCTCGGCCTCTTGCGGTCCAAAATAGCTGAAAATGGTGTTAAATGATTGCTTTGACTAAGGCACATTAGCTGGTATTCAGATGTATTAACCATGCGATTAAATGTTTTAATAATTTTTATGCATGCGTAAAACTTATAGGGAAAAAACGCGGAAACGATAATGGGTATACATACAAAAGTCCTTCTATCATCGCCTCAAACGGCCATAAAGAGCTGAAAATGGTGCAAAATGATATCCAAGACAATTGTCTATTTGTATATGTTCAAATAAATTAATCATGTGATTTCAAGTGTCCAAAAATATTTATGAATACTTAAATAATTAGAGAAAAAATGAATAAAAATTAAAGGGGTATACTTACAAAAGTTACTGCATCTTGGCTTTTTATGGCGCTATAGAAATGTAGATGGCATCATAAGATTGAGAAGACAATGCTCTACTGGTTCATATTAAGAAATTGTGCGACTTTATCTTTCAGTATTTTTAAGAAATAAGAGCAAAATGCAGACAAATCAGGAACTGACTCTCAAAATTACCTGTAAATCGGCTGCTAATTGACCTATAAGGCTTCAAATGGCATCCAATTACATGTATTACTAAGGCACTGCACTGTTGCCTGTGATATATAATAACATAATATAACATAATGTTTCATTTAAATGGGAGTAATACTTCGGAAATTTTTTGACAAAGTTTCATCAAAAGTACTTACGTTTGTACCTCCAACTTAAGCAAGTTCTATTAACATTAATGTTATATCGAGGTATTTTGTAATGAGGTTGCAGACTAATATTGTGAATGATAATGTTCTATCAATATATGTATAATACATTTCAAAGAAAATATCGTAATATTCTGATAAATGCTAACTGTCATGTTACAATCATCATTTTGCAGAGTTTAAAAGTGGGTGGGGTAATTCTGTGTGAAATAATGCCATACTTTCAAAGGATCATGAGGTTTTTAGAGTAAAATGAGACTGCACTTTATACTTTTGCTTACAAACAATATACAATGCACTGGAAAGTAACTAACAAATAAGTAACAAGAACCAATTTATATACTACATTTTAGCAGACTTTTCATAGAATATAGCTTTTTGTCATAGCACTACCTCCATACATCAATGAATTTGAGCATTGTGCCAAAAAAAATTCAAAAGCAACCCATGTGATCCTTCATCGGGAAGGTGAGGACTTCTTAAAAACATTCAAACCAACTATAGCAGGAGATGTCACCTCAAACTAAAAATATGAGAGATACTTTGTTCTAGGGTAAGAGACAATTTTTGATTTCGGTGTATAGTAAGGTAAGCGTCAGAAATATTCCAAAATAATGCTAAAGCGTACATACAATTGGTATCTTATGTCTGTACTGAGCTTGACCATTAGCAAATATACCTAAATTGACTTAATATGCATCATACAGCTCTAAGAAAATGCCACAAACTTCATTTTAGTTATAGTCTTGATTGTTTTAATGCATTTCGCCCTCCTCGGTAATTAGTTATGGTCTTGTCGGGCTGTCAGTCGCTAAGCAGCCACCGCTCCTGTGCAAAGAGGCAAGTTACCAGTTCTTAGTTCACATTTCTTTTGCCATTAACTTGAATCTGTCATCGAAAAGGAAGAATGCCTAATTTAGAAATATTTTCAAACCAAGACTTCCTGAAAATATTCACTAGTACAAATGTGCATGTAGTTGACTTTACACTATTTTATACCATTGATGCATTACCACATTTAGGTATACCCCTAAGTATAGGTCCATACAGTTTAGTAAACAGTTTTATTGCTTTTCAGGCTATTGTTTAAGCATGTTAAAGAGGATAGATTGTTAAAAACAAACTAACCATAAGAAGATTAACATTAAAATTGCATACATGTATATTAATAAGGTGGGTGGGGTAATTTTACATGTAAAGTGGTAAAAATATTAATACAGAAAAATGTTTTAGCAATACAAGTGTTTCATAATCAAATCAATAGTTTCTAAAATTGTTTAAAATACAAAAGCAAGTCATACAGACAGAGAAAATGACTGGATAATGGAGAAGTATGTAGTAGTCTGTTTATTAGATTAAAAGCTTTTTTCATAGCAGTACCATACAACATCGCCTGATTAGACTATCATGCCAAAAAAATTTCAAGAGCAGCCCACCTAATCCTTCTTAGGGAAGGTTAGGACTAGCCAAAAATGCATTCAAACCAACTATAGCAGATGATGTCACCTCCAACTCTAAATATGCGAGATACAGGAGTTCGGGTTCTAGGGTATATGTATTTATTCAGACCAGGTCCTACGTTGTCAAATACCACACCATTTGATTTTTAATAAACATCTTTTTTATCCATTATAGAGAACCGGTGCTTTGAATTTTACAAGTGGCATACCTACGTCTCTACTCCATACTGGACAACAATGGGATCTTCCAAACGGATGGCCTCCCCTGCAGGAAATCGTTGTTACCGCCCTTGATAATGCTCGAGACAGTAATGGTGGGGCGAAAAGCCACAACATGGCGCTTGATATTGTCAAGAAATGGGTTTATAGTAACTGGAAGGGATGGAATAGAACTGGTAATATGTTTGAAAAGGTATGTTGACAAGGTATGGCGTGTTTGTATGTGGGCGAGGCGCTTTCTAGCTCAACTAAGCCGAAGGCTCACAGGTGAGCTTATAGTATACCCATGCTCTGGCGTCCGACCGTCGTCCGTCCGTCGTCCGTCGTTCACAATTTCAAAGATCTTCTCCTCTGAAACCGCTTGGCCAATCAAAGCCAAACTTCATATGAAGCATCCTTAGGAAGGGGGAACAAAAGTTTATATAAATGGTCCAGGTCACATGACCAAGATGGCCGCCATGGCTATAAATAGCTTTATGAGGAGCATTGTTAGGAAGTGGGAATGAAAATATATAAATGGTCAAGGTCACATGACCAAGATAGCTGCCGTGGCTATAAATAGCAAAACTCTTTAAAAAATCTTTTTCTCCAGAACCAGAAGGCCTATGATTTTGAAACTTGGCATGAAACATCAGGCAATAGAGCTCTACAAAGTTTATATAAATCGTGACCCTTGGATGAACTTGACCTATTTTACGGCAAGGTCAACTTAGGTCGCCCATGCATTTGAATGGGGAAAATTGTTAAAATGTCATTTGAAGGGCAAAACTTGCAGTTAATTGGCAAATGAACTGCAGTTTTATGTTTTCAAAAAGAAATTGACTCCAGGGGTTACTCTGACCCGGCCCTGGGGTTATATACATGTATAGTACCATTCTAGTCAAACAAGTTTATTGGCATATATCTCGGGTTTCAGGTGAGCGTTTACAGGACCATTGGTCCTCTGGTTGGTTACGGTATCTCAGAGTATGGTTGAGCAACAGAATATGTAGCCTACTCTAAAGCTGATCGTATTTTCAAGATTCTACATTTTCAAAAACGGAAGAATGAATTTCTTGAGCACTAGCGCGTGTTACTAAATATAAAAAGAAAACTCTGACAAATGGGCTCTGTTCATTTTCACTGCCTATTATCACATGTATGTTTTAAGGTGTTTTTATGATCTTTTATAGCTTTTCGTGTCCAAAGTTACAGTATATTCTGAAAAAGGCTCCTTGCATGCCACCTTTCGTAAATAGTAAAAACTATGGTTTTGACAGCAAAGCAAATAGACGTGAGGTACAAACCTTCTGAATCTCTGTAAACATCGTTCTGTGGCGAGATTGGTGGTTTAGCTGTTAGTGCGGTGGACTCCGGATTGAGAGATTGAATGTTCGAAGCCCAATGGCACTAGGTTGTAACATTGAGCAAAAATACGAACCCTAAAACCGATGGCTTCACACGTGAACATTCTTTACAAGGACGTTAAACCTCGAGGCAAATAATTAAACAAAAACAAAATAATATATAACCGTGTTTCCTTGGCAGTATTCCGTGAATGTTTACGGGTCCAGAGGTGGGGGCGGAGAATACGACGTTCAGGTACGTTTCAATTTACTTTCAAATGATACAAAATTATTTCAATGTCATGATTAAATAAGGCATCTAAACTTTGGCAGTGAAATGCTTGTTCCCCCTAGGCTATACTTGGTGTTCCGCCTATGACGGGTTTAGATCTATACAAAGACGTCCGATGTTTAGATGAATTTCAAATGCGACGAAAAAGCAGCCACAAACCCACAGACAATTACTGCTCACTACGGGACATTAACCCATATTTGACGAATGTATTTTCCCATCATTATAATTTTTTGTCAGTCCACTTTCATAATTAGGGACATCAGGAGTGATTTTGAATTTTTATTCCCTTTCTCGATGAAAATCCTCTAAGCAAACAGAATAGCCGCAGATGGGGACGCCGCGTTCTGCGGCGTCACATCTGGGGCTATTCTGTTTGCCTATGTCCCACAAAAGGGACGCCAGGATTAAATATTTACATTTTTATTGCGATCGCCTTAGATGAAAGTATCTTTCTTGATGTTCTTCATTTCACAATGAAAAACATTAAGTCACGTGATCTAGAGGCCACGCCTATGGGCGGAGCGATATCAAAACCCATCCAGTGACGTTGTTTGTTTACTCTTGTTGTTGTGACGTTGGTCGCGTATCGCCATGACGTTAGGCGCGAAAATTTGACGTTTTGGCTGTTCCAAAATAACGTTAAGTGGGATTTAATGTCAAATTATATGAAAATGAACGGTGATATGCGCAATTAAAAATCTGATACTTGATTGATAATATAAAATGTAAATATAAGTATTGAAATTCAGATTTTAGCTTTCACTGGATGATGAAAAACATTAGCTGTTTTAATGTCTCCGTGAAGCCCGATTAAAACAGCCTAATGTTTTTCATCATCCAGTGAAAGCTAAAATCTGAATTTCAAGGATTTAAATGAGTTAAAGATTAGATGTTGAAGAAGTAAATCATTCATTTCTTAACGCCAAGCTTAATGAAAATGATTTACATTTTGAAATGCAACCCACAAATAGCCCCGAAGAGCCTAAAGCATTACATATGTAAGACTCACAACTAGGCCGGTTCCCTCGAAATAGGCCGATTCCCACAACTGGGCTGATTCCCACAACTAGGCCGATTTCATTCACTGATTTCCACAAACGGGACGATTTCCCCCACAACTAGGCCGACTTTCTAACGTCATTCCCCACAAATGGGCCGATTGCAATGTGAAGCGTTACGTTTCCCCGCAAATATGACGAAAATGCAACCGAAATGCTACCATAATTACCCGAGGTACACTACCATATACCGACATTCAAAGCCGTCGAATGATCACGGAACACATCTCCTGCAGACATCTATTGGTATCGTTATAATGCAAGTGCGGCGACGTAAACTAAAACAAAATGTTTGCTGTAACGTGACGTCAGAAAATTCGGCCTATTCGGGGGATGACGTCAGATTTTTGGCCCATTTGTGAGATCGGCCTGGTTGTGGTAATCGGCCTACAATGGTGGTAATCGGCCTAGTTGTGGTAATCGGCCTACAATCGTGGTGATCGGCCTAGTTGTGGTAATCGGCCTAGTTGTGGTAATCGGCCTAGTTGTGGTAATCGGCCTACAATTGTGGTGACTCGGCCTAGTTGTGGTAATCGGCCTACAATTGTGGTGATCGGCCTAGTTGTGGTAATCGGCCTACAATTGTGGTAATCGGCCTAGTTGTGGTAATCGGCCTACAATTGTGGTGATCGGCCTAGTTGTGGTAATCGGCCTACAATTGTGGTAATCGGCCTAGTTGTGGTAATCGGCCTAGTTGTGGGACCACCCTAGTTGTGAGTCCTACACATATCATATAAAAGATAATAATGTTTTGTTTTTTTTTTTTCAACCCTCTGCAGGAAGGCTTTGGTTGGACAAACGGAGTGGTACTGGACTTTCTATCTCACTATGGTGCGGAATTCACGTTGGACGAATATATTGATCAACCAGTAACAGACCACACTGTCAAATATAGCGTGGATACAAAACAGCCTGACACGTGTGATGCTGCGACCTGTGGTGCTCAAACAAGACAGGCGCTTGATCTTTACATTGTCTGTCTCATTATTTGCATTTTGTTTTTAATGGTTGGATAATGAATTACGCAAATAAGCATATGTACATTTATGTGAATCCTTTTACTTTGTTTGACATGGAAAAAATACATGTAAATATAACGCATACGGATGAGTTCCCTTTAAAACAGTAAAAAGCACTGAATGAAAACACTGTAAACATAAGCATATTATCAAAACTTGATTACACTAGAAAATTTATGACTAGAGGACCAATGGTCCTTTAAACGCTCACCTGAGATCTGGGATATATACCAATAAACTTGTTTGACTATTATGGTCATTGATGACCTATATTGAACTTGCCATAAAATAGGCCAAGGTCATCACAGGGTCATGATTTGTGTATACATTGTAGTACTCTAGTCCACAATGCTACATGCCAAGTTATGTTGAAATTGTTCTACATGTACCTGTTCCGGAAAAAAAGATTTTGAAGGGTTTTACCATATATAACATGGCGGCCATCTTGGTTATGTGACCTGGTTTATTTATGTATAAATTGCTTCCCCCTTCCTATAGATGCTTCATATCCAATTTGCTTTGATTGGCCATGCGGTTTCAGAGAAGATCTTTGAATATCATGGTGATAAATATATTTGACCACGGGGTGGGGTCAAACCAGCCCCTGGGGTCCATTTTTTCTGCAATCATAAATCTTCAGTACATCAAGTTTTTCTCTTCAAATGACATTTTGACAATTTTCCCCATTCAAATACATGGGCCACGTATATTGACCTTGCCGTAAAATAGGTCAAGGTCATCACAGGGTCATGAGATATATAAACTTTGTAAAACTCTTCTCCCTGGCACTTCATGCCAAGTTTTTAAATTATAAGCCTTCTGGTTCGAGAGGAGAAGACTTTTTAAAGGTTTTTGCTATTTATAGCTATTGCGGCCATCCTGGTCATGTGACTTGGACCGTTTATATATAGTTTCGTTCACCTTTCCTAAGGATGCTACACATGAAGTTTGGCTTTGATTGGCCAAGCGGTTTCAGATAAGAAGATTTTTTAATATTATGGTAATATACATGTATATTGCCCCGGGGTGGGGGCAGACCGGCCCATAGGGTCCAATTTTTTTCAGAATCATAGATCTTTAGTCCATTTGCCCATTTCCTGCAAATTTTTCCCTTCAAATGAAAGTTTGACAATTTTCCCTATTCAAATGCTTGGGCGACCTATGCTGATCTTGCCGAAAAATATGTCAAGATCATCCCAGGGTCATGATTTATATCAACTTTGTAGAGCCCCTCTCCCTGATTCTTCATGCCAGGTTTCAAAATCATAGGCCTTCTGGTTCTGGAGAAGAAGACTTTTACAGGTTTTTGCTATGTATAGCCATGGCAGCCATCTTGGTCATGTGACCTGGACAATTTATATAAACTTTCGTTCCCCCATCCTCAGGATGCTCCACAAGAAGTGTGGCTTTGACTGGCCAAGCGGTTTCAGAGGAGAAGATCTTTGAAACTGTGCGCGATGGACGACGGACGGACGCCGGAGCATGGCCATCCTATCAGCTCACCCTGTGAGCGTTCGGCTCAGGAGAGCTAAAAAATATATTAAAATTTTCAATGCCAATATCCAAGTTTAACAAGTGTGGTATCACTTATACGAAACATTCTGACTCTTCTTTGTAATACAAAACTCAAACGTAAGTAAAACGAGACTAGACACAAACAATACATTCACTGACACGTTCCTGAAATGAGCCGCCTCATGGGGAAACCAACAATCTGCATATGCGAAGACAAAGACGCAGATCAGGTAACCGCGAAGCTGATCAGCGTCTTTGTTTTCGCTAATTGGATAGTACAATTCCTCTTCTACATAAATCCGAAATTTCAAGCCTCTAGCTCTTTTCTGTGCTTGTTCAGGTCGGTTTGTGTCGGACCTGTTCGGAAACCATATTGTTTGTTTTCCCACGAGGCGGCTCAAATACGAGCTGAGTATTTACGAAAACCTAGTATACTTGCTTTGACAACCAGGGCCCAGAATTACAATGCTTCCTTAAAGTTAAGGAAGACCTTAGTCATACTGCTCTCACATATAGCGAATTTCCCTTGCGAATGCCCTTCCGAATGCAATTTTGAGCAAATTCGCATTAATCGCTAGAAATTCGGTTCCAGCATTCGGTAGCATTTGTAAGCATTCGGTGAAACTTTCGAGTCGTTGCGAAAATTAGGAACATGCTCCTAAAATTCGCAAGGAAATCATATTCTTAACATATTCGTAAAGAATTCGTAAACAATTCGGATTAATTGCAAGACATTTGTAACACTCGCAAGCCATTTGCAAGGATTCTGTAGCATTAAATTCTATTGAGTTTTGGTGTCCGTAAAGAATCGCTAGTGAATCGCAAAATTTTCACATTCAATACTCAGTTTTTAGCATAGTTTATTTATTCTGGCCCTATCCTTCAAGTAAAGACCATTATTTATTATGTTTGGCTTTAAGCTATGACAGACTAATTAAAGTCCCGTGAAATTTTCATTTGCACAGTAAAATTATCTTTTTATTGTGTAAATCGCAATTTGAGAGAAACAAAAAAGTGGTGTGTGTTTCAAGAGTAGACTTGGACCAATAATGACATATTTTTTCCATGCCCCATGGCATTGTGGGTGAATTCGTTTTACATTGATATTATTGGCTACAATGTTTGCGAATGAGTAAAAAATCAAAAGAATTCGATAGCTACCTTAACTTAAGATTTTACTAGCTAGTGTTTGTTTTCACTATTAGAATAGTACATACACCATCTCTCTACTTCTTAAGGATTATACCGACACTAAAGAAAGAAACTCTTTTGAGAGCTTCATGTATACACCGCTAGCTGCATTTTTGAACAATGGCGAACTTATGTAAAACAAACATTTATCAAGCCGTTAAAATTACCATATGGGGTCGTATCATCCTTAAATTCGACGGTCGGTTTACACTTGAAGACAGCTCATACAGTGTCAGCATTAATACTCCACCCAGGATTACCTGTTACAGGGAACTCGGAGGTTCGGGGAACTCGGAGGTAAACAATGGAAGGCAAATCCGACTAGGGGCAGTATTTATCCTATTCTATTTTCAATTTACGTCCACTTTAGCAATTTTAACATATCGCACATACAAAGTTTAGAAGACGAAGCCCCTGCATGCACCATCAGTTTAAGCTGACACGTCAATTTTCAATAAAAAATAAATAATGTAAACAGGAAATTGCATGATTGTAAAGCACTTTCAATTCGGACCACTTAATTTTGAGTATTTACGATATTTTCGCATTAAACAGCAGCTGGTTCCTGAAAATAAAATGTCTTAATGAGCACCATGCAAAATTTTAGCCTCATATATGCAAAATATCCAGTGTTTTTACCCAGGTAAATGTAGGAGGTATCAAAATTTTGGGTACGGTAATTATCGGAGGTATGATCTGGATAACTCGGAGTAACGACAAATTTAGGATATGGGTAAAGTCGGAGGGTCAGTTCATTGAAAATGACTCGTGATTTTGCTTCTGGAGCAAACTAGACTTTAATTTTATGACATACAGTCCAGTTAATGTGTAAAGTACCAAATATACATTAATATGTCACTCTAACCTACATGTATCTTACTCTAACCTAAATGTATGGCATGGACTTATTAACATATTTAAGAGTATAATTATTCGGCATGACTATTATGCTATCGATTTCATTGAGCACTCTTAATCATTCAATCATTAACCCCATGTGTTCAATCCACTCTCAGGGTAACAAGTGGAGCAAGCCAAGTTCTGCTTGCGGGTGTGTCAGGGATTTATTCTGGGGTTCTCCCGTGTTCGCCCAACCTATTAATGTAGTCGTCTCGATATGTCTGAAACAACCTTGTAAAGGTGAAAGGGACATCAGACAATAATAATAATAAAAATTGAGCGACCGCATCAGAAAACCGTCCCACAATTAGCTTAACTCGTCTGAAACATTTTACCAAAATCTGTTATAATCTCATAATTCAAAGTGTCAAAAAGGGAAATGTAGATGAAAAAAAGGTACAAGTTGGCAATGATCAGGAAAGAAATTCCGACCCCAACGAAACCGAGGCAGGAAAAAACCAAATTGACAATTAGGTGCTTTATCGTAAGCCGAGTGAGCAGCTACTGCCCAATAGGCGGTCACTCAGTTACCATAACTTAAACTAAAACTATGAAATCGTACATAAAGTATCAACAACTCTTAAAAGAAAACCCGTATTCTGTATGTTCAAGTAAAAACGTGTGCACAGGATTTTTCAGGTCGATCGAGTTCAAACGCAGACGAGGGCACTGACAAAAATATCCTCTCCTCTCCGTATTTCTCCCAATCGAAAGTTGGCCAAGAACATTTAGCATCAGCCATTTTATATGCTGTAAAATGACATTTTTTCATGTGCATCATTGAAAGATTCTACCGAGTACCCACAGTCGATAATGTGAATAAAATAAATATTGCACACAAGATGGGATGTAAGAGGTTTAGATTGCATAGACGGTAGCTTGCTTGTTGATCATCTCTTTTCCTAGTATACATCAAACACCCCCTCCCCAATACGCATGTGCGCATACTTACCGTATCACAACAATCAGAATAAACGTTTTGCGCTTACCTTTCCTTAACTCGTAGGGAAATGGAAGTGTTCCAAACAAATAAACTCTCAGATAAGCATTATCAAGAAAAAAAAGAGAGGAAAAACAGCTCTTTAAATGTTGAAATACCTCCGAATCTCCAAAACCGGCCCTCCGAGTTCCCAATATTACATTTCAAAATTACTCCGAGAATTCCCGTATCAAAAGATGTGACACCATCTTAATGTTTTTAAGCCTGTGGAGTTTATCCTTTTGAAATCATGTGCAAGGATGCTTAAAATCTCGAGGAGAAAGCCTAAATTTTGAAATGTAGCTGCCAGTTTGTTGACAAATGTTACTGGTCGTCCACTATTTACCTGATAATACAAATTTTCTTGCTGCGTGAGCATAATTCTGAGTTCGAAATACTTTAGCATGTTAATGTGAGAACAAAGATGGCCACACTGTTCATAAATTGTTTGCTTATTATAATACCTTTTAGCCTAAAACACCAATAAGTTCTGATTTTACCGTTATGTGATATCAAAAATGATATAATACTGACCCTAGTCTAAGGCTCCTTCCATTGTTTACCTCCGAGTTCCTCGAACCTCCGAGTTCGCTGTAACAGGTAATCCTGGGTGATACTCAGTCTGGCATAAATACTATATACAAAAATACTTATGTACCGAAATAGCAACGGACCAGTGGTTTCAGAATAAATATCAACTGTTACAAATGATCAAAACTGGTTACAGCGGTAGTTGAAAGTATACTAATGTATTCTGCTGAGCATTAAGTTAAAATGTTACTTGTGCGACACAGTAGCTTCTCCAACAATTCCATTGGGTCTTCAATATACATTACCAGCCCAATAAAAAGTAGGCAATGATCAGGAAATGGCGCAATCAGTAAAAAATTCCCACTCCAAAAACGAGTTGGGGGAAAAACTAAATTTACAATAAGGTACTTATACTAAGGGAACTGATATTGTAAGCCGAGTAAGCAGCTATTTCCTAAAAGGCGGCCTCTCGGTTACCCAAACTTTCATAGAAATAAGGTGTAAACAGCACAAAAATATATAACACCAAAACATAAAACAATAGAAACACAATAGAAGCATCGCCTTGGAACGATCAGTTATATAAAATTACTGGCGGAGTATTTTTTCTTCAAATTACAGTTGTATTTGATATACCTATAGATACACTACAGAAGGACAAAAAGTATTTCCACAACGTCGGAAACTCCATAGACTTAAATGTATTTTCAGGTTTATAAGAAAAATTATCCTGAGCCCTCTAGCCAACATATGATTTTGGTGTCATTTGAAAGGTAGATAAACAAGTAGCCCAAGGGCAACGATCGCTCACCTGAGAGTTCAAGAAATACAGTCACTGGACTAAAGAAAAGTAGTTAAAATTTGGCTTTGATTGGCAAAGCGGTTTAAGAGAAGAAGATCTTTGAAAAGTGTGTATGGACGACGGACCGGCCAAGATGACCTTGACCCAAATTAATCATATACCTTCATCTTATCCATTAGTTGTTTTCATCTACCACTTTTCAGGTTTTAGGCTGCAATAGTATTAAAAAAATCCATAGTTTTCACTTTTTCCCATGTAAAAGCCAATCAATTTAAACTTGACCTTGCCGTAAAATAGGTCATGCCATCGCAGGGCCATGATTTATATACACATTGTAGTACTTGAGTCATAGATGCACCATGCCAAGTTTCATTGAAATCGGTCCACCGATTCAAGAGAAGAAGATTTTTGAAGGGGTTTTACCATATATGGGCATGGTGGCCATCTTGGTCCTGTATCCTGGATTATTTATATATACATTGGTTCCAACTTCCTACAGATGCTTCATATAAAATTTGGTTTTGATTAGCCAAGCCGTTTCAGAGAAGAAGATCTTTGAAAAGTGTGTATGAACGACAGACCAGCCAAGGTCAAGAGATGACCTTGACCTAAATTAATCATATACCTTCATCTAATCCATTAGTTGTGTGCATCTACCACTTTTCAGGTCTCAGGCTGCAATAGTTTTCAAAAAATCCATAGTTTTCATTTTTTCCCATGTAAAAACCAATGTTTCCAGGGTCATGATTTATATATACATTGTAGTACTTGAGTCATAGAATGCTTCATGCCAAGTTTCGTTGAAATCGGTCCACTGGTTTCAGAGAAGAAGATTTTGAAGGGTTTTTACCATATATGCACATGGCGGCCATCTTAGTCGTGTATCCTGGATTATTTATATATACATTGGTTCCCACTTCCTACAGATGCTAGGACTAGTCAACAAACATTTACGTACATGTAAAAACAAAACTCAAATATTTTAAGCGAAATGGCAGAAATTGCAATTTTCCGCTTTTCGTCTTATAAGTCAATGGAAACTTTAGATGCCATAGCGACCAAAGTAGTGAGACAAGGACAATAAAAACACAAACTTTGTAGAGGCTAATATCATAAGCATGTATGCAAAATGTCAGCTTCATCCGCCTTACAGCTTCTGAGAAGAAAATTTTTGAATATTTTTTCGAAAATTTACCCTTTACGTTGCTATAGCAACCAAACGAATAAAGCGATTTTAACAAAAGTTGCCTAATACGCAGAGGACTACTCAATAAACATTTATGTAAAAACAAAAGTTCAATATCCTCAATGAAACGGCAGAAATTGCAAATTTCCACTTTTTGCCTTATAAGTCAATGGAAATTTCAAGTTACCATAGCAACCAAAGTAGTTGGACAAAGACGATAAAAAACATAAAGTTTGTACAGACTAATGTCATAAGCATGTATGCTAAATTTCAGCTTCATCCCCAATACGGCTTCTGAGAAGAGGATTTTTGAATATTTTTTTTTTCTCGAAAATTTACCCTTTATGTTGCTATAGCAACAAAACGAATAAAGTGATTTTCACAAAAGTTGCCTTAAACGTGAAGGACTACTCAATAAAAATTTACGTAAAAACAAAATTCAAATATCCCCAGCCTGACAACGGAAAATGCCAATTTCCACTTTTTCTCCATACAAGTCAATGGAAACTTCAAGTTGCCATAGCAACCAGAGTTCTTATCCGATCGAAATAAAAAACAAATATTCGTTCCCCCCACCTGTAGATGCTATATGTGAAATATGAAAAGATTCGGCTTGACAGCTTCAGAGTCGTTTGAAAATGTTGACGACGACGGACGACGCACGGACGCCGGCTCGACTACTTTACTATAAGCTCACCTTCAAGGTGAGCCTTCGGCTTAGGTGAGCTAATAAAGCAATAAACAAAGGTTATTTGATGAAGTTTCGACATTGCGTTTTCAATATACAACAGTTTGAATTTTTATAAAATTTTGAAAAAGCCCATTGACGTCAATGGTGACGTTGCCCCAAAACTGTCTAAATAAATCTAGCGTGTTGTTTAAAAATTGACAGCTTTGGGACGCATGCATGAAATTAATTGAAAATACAACTTGTTTATTGCTTTATTCATTTATCTTTCAAATGACACCAAAATCATGAAAATATGTTGACCAGGAGAGACAGGATAATTTTTCTTGTAAACATGAAAATACACGCACGTCTATGGAGTTTCTGACGGTGTGGAAATACTTTTGGTCCTTGAATTTCCAAATTAGATACTCTCTGCAGCTTTATCTACAATATTTACATTTTTATTGCAATCGCCCTAGATGAAAGTATCTTTCTTGATGTTCTTTATTTCCCAATATTTACATTTTTATTGCAATCGCCCTAGATGAAAGTATCTTTCTTGATGTTCTTCATTTCCCAATGAAAAACATTAAGTCACGTGGTCTAGAGGCCACACCTATGGGCGGGCTGACGTCAAAACTCATCCAGTGACGTTGTTTGTTTACTCTTGTTGACGTGACGTTGGCCGCGTATCGCCATGACGTTAGGCGCGAAAATTTGACGTTTTGGCTGTTCCAAAATTACGTTAAGTCGGATTTAATGTCAAATAACATGAAAATGAACGGTGATATGCGCAATTAAAAATCTGATACTTGACTGATAATATAAAATGTAAATATAAGTATTGAAATTCAGATTTTAGCTTTCACTGGATGATGAAAAACATTAGCTGTTTTAAGGTCTCCGAGAAGCCCTTCGGGCTTCACAGACATTAAAACAGCCTAATGTTTTTCATCATCCAGTGAAAGCTAAAAATCTGAATTTCAATCCTTAAATGAAAACCATTAAGTCACGTGATCTAGAGGCCACGCCTATGGGCAGGGCGACGTCAAAGCCAGCCAGTGACGTTGTTTGTTTACTCTTGTTGGCGTGACGTCGGTCGCGTATCGTCGTGACGTTAAGCGCGAAAATTTGACGTTTTGGCTGTTCTAAAATTACCTTAAGGATGTTCGCTGCCAATGAAAAAGTATTCAAACTTTTTTTCTTACCACTCTTTTTAGATTCCAAAATACAACACAAGACATTTGAAAACAAAATAAATATAGGGTAGTGTGCATTTTTTCAAACTACAGGCCTCTGAATGAGACCTCTGAGCACCATGTTTTAAATTTAGTAAAATTTATTTAATTTTTAATTCTTTGAAACATACCTGTCTTGAACAAAAATACACATAGAATGCTTTCAAAAGGCATAATATTTACGTAACGCAGACTATTTTGGACCAAAAGCATAGAAAAAATTGCAACTTGAAGTGGATGACAAAATTTTACGATTCCTTTTCCAACCCTACCCCCATACCTGAAAAGTCGGAAAAAATCAATATTTTGAAATGTGCCAAACCCATATTTGTTGATTCAAACTTTTTCTTGTATTTTCACACAACATAGTACGTGGTAATACTGTTCGAATAAAAGGAAGAAATATATAGGGTAGTGTGCATATAAGAGAGAACCAACAACTTGAAAATCGCCATTTTCAGCCATTTTTCGGCTGTTTTGTTTCTTAAAGCCCATTTCATAAAACCACCTAAATTTTAAAAACCAACACACCAAAGACACAAATACTGACTTAGAAGACCATGTACACATATACTGCTGCGAAAATAAACATCGAACTAGTGCAATTAATTTGTAGATGTGAAATATTCAAGTTTAATCTACCCTACCCCCTAAATTTTACTCACAACTAAAATTTTCTGAAAAGTTGCAGAAAATGGGGTGAAAAAATGAAGTTTCTTAGATTGACAATTTTAATGGCTCATTCAATGCATATCATCAATATGTATCCAAATATAAAATATTAGGAAAATATCTGCAGCCTTTTACGAGATATTCAACAAAAGAAAAAACGGAAGTTCCAAAATGTCAATTGTTAGCAGCGAACATCCTTAAGTCGGATTTAACGTCAAGTAACATGAAAATGAGTGATGATATGTGCAATTAAAAATCTGATGCTTGATTGATAATATAAAATGTAAATATAAGTATTAAAATTCAGATCTTAGCTTTCACTTGATGATGAAAAACATTAGTTGTTTTAATATCTCCGTAAAGCCCGAACTCCGAGAAGCCCCACAGGCATTAAAACAGCCTAATGTTTTTCAAAATCCATTGAAAGCTAAAATCGGAATTTCAATGCTTAAATGCGTGAGCCAATGCCCCCAAAACTTGCACTGCCCTAACTGACCTCCATGGTCTCTACATAGGTAGATTTCGGACAGATACATACATGACGTCCACGTCGAAATATATAGGGAGAAATAGGACAAACATCAAACAAAAATCTTCCCGGTAGCAATGGGTCCTAAGAAAGGAATCGAAAAATGATTAAATTAAGTGTATAGAGGGATTACCACTAAAAGTGCAAGAACAAATCAAACTGAGCGCTTTCGGCTTTCGCCTTCTTCAGACTCAATATGTATTTACAGGTAAAAAATGGAAAAATGAAAATAGTTAAATAAATAAAATGAAACAAAAACAATGCATGTTCAGCAGTGGGCATACGACTTAAAATTAATCGATAAGCGCCCTTTGAAAGGGTCCAGAATTTTAAGTGAATGAAACAATGTTGAATGGGATGTACAGCCCCATGAAATAAATCCGAAACTCAAATGCTTTTCCATTATCACCCATCAGCTCTTTAGCGCATCTGAGGAACACTGGACCGCCGATAAATGCTACTTTGAGATCTCGATGATCTACAGCCTGCGCAACCAGCAAATAGCCCTACCAGCGGGCTGACCAGCCTGGTCAGGAAATTGTCAGAATGTTCCGTTCCACCCAGCTCTATAGTGGTCGCTTCGAAGTACTCAAATTTGCATGAGTCAATGTCTGTATCCTTTTGGATGTCGTCTTTCGATTTTTTCACCATCTGAAGGGTTGGTGGCATTTCACCGTCTCTTTGTTTGACACTGATATAGTTACCTGGTAAAATTAAGCCGCATCGTGAGAAACCCAACAATCTGCATATGCGAAAACAAAGGCGTAGATCAGCTTCACAGTTACTGCGAAGCTGATCAGCGCCTTTGTTTTCTCTACATGGATAGTACACTTCCTCTTCTTCTTCATTCTTAAATTTCAAGTTTCTAGCATTCGTCTGTGACTGTACAGCCCGGTTTGTGTTGGACCTGGTCGGAAACCAAAATTGTTGGTTTTCTCATGCGAAAGCTCAAACAGCAATAATTTCCTGTAGTATGCTTAGTTGGAAATAATATAGGGACCAAACATGATTTTCCATTCATTAACATTCGCTAGGTCCCGAGGGGAGTGTTGAAAACCGAGGGCTACACGTAGCCCTCGGTTATCAACACTCCTCGAGTGACCTAGCGAATATTAATAAATGATTTCATATTCTCGTTCCGGGCGGACTTCAGTTTCTCATTATTAGCACGTGCTTTGCGTGGCGCCCGGTAACGAGCATATGAAAGCTTTCACGCGTATGAAAATACTAACAGCACGTGCGTGCGTGAATAACAATACTGATACATGGCCTTCTCTTCATTAACAAACGGCTATTAACATCGTGTGACGCGGTACTTTATGCAATAATAGGAGGCAAACATTACTACCGCAATTATTTGCTTCTGACGACCAATAGGACCCCCCCCCCCACACACACACACATACACAAAGAAAAGCGTCAAAACTATCACTTGCCCTTAGGAATTTTCAACATACTTTTTCCAGCAGTATTCTATTTTAAAATTTGTTTGAATTTAACATGCAATGTAGTGACTGAACTTGAAAAACTGAAATTATTACCTCTATACAGTAGTGACTCGAACAGGTATTCATCGCCGATCATTCTAATGATAAAGAACGATTCATCTACATCGCCCTGTTTCTGTAGACTTGAAATTGTAACGCTGGAAACCTGCAAAATACATATCATTACGAAAACTTGCTCATGCAATATACAAAGTATTTTTTCACAAGCGAAAATTGAAAATTTCATTGGAAAAAGTTTGATAGTTTTAATATTTTTGTTCAAAACATTGATTGTGGGTACACATTAGAACCGCCTAATGAGTATCCACAATTTATGTTTTGAAAAAAGAAAATAAGAAGAATAGGTATACCCCTGCAAACCCGTGTTTCTATATAAGAATGGAGTTTAAGGGGGTATTCATTACACGTACTGAATCTTATGAGAAAATCGGGTTAAATAACAAACAAATCTACCCCGGGAGCTAATTTGACCTACCTTGCACCCCCCCCCCCGACAACCCGACAATTTTTCATGGGTGCCAAATCGTTCATTGGGACCCCAGAAATGCAAAGAATTTTTGTCCTCAAAGATAAACTCAATTGCACTATGAAAAAATCCATGGTTTCCATGGTAACCGTTAAACCGATTCTTGAGCATGGGGGTGTACATAGAAAATCGACCATATCTCCAGTGTTACTTATCCTAGACCACTAAAATTGGTCTCATTTTAAAGCTTAGATATAGCCCTTTCATCCTATAGTAAGTAATGCAAATTACTAAATTTGCATATTCATGAATTTTAATGAAAACATTAAAAATGAAAGAAAAAGCGTTAAAATCCATAAATAAACTAATTTCAGGCCCAAACTGTCATTCTGACACTTTGTTATTGAACCAGTAATATTATATGACAAATGTATTGATGATCTGGGTCTATATGAAAATCATCTCATTTGCATATTCATGAATATTAATAAAAATGTCAAAAAATGAGGAAAAACAAGGGAAAAACTAGATCCATTGCAAGGATTTGGATAGGTTATAAGGTCTATCTTCCATCCATTTAACCAATTCCCATGGCTGCCAGTGTGGTCAAAGGGACCACCTAAATGGCATAAAATATTGTCCTCATTGATGAACACATTTGCATGATGTAAAATGACATAGTCTTCAACCACCCCTCATGCAATTCTAAAGAATAGGAGGTACTTACAAAAATACTCACATCCCACCAATAGCATGCTCTAGGATACTACAATTGGTCTGATAGTGGTGCATGAACCTAACAATTTAACCTTGATCCCTTATGTGGTCTAGGATAAGTAACACTGGAGATATGGTCGATTTTCTATGTACACCCCCATGCTCAAGAATCGGTTTAACGGTTACCATGGAAACCATGGATTTTTTCATAGTGCAATTGAGTTTATCTTTGAGGACAAAAATTCTTTGCATTTCTGGGGTCCCAATGAACGATTTGGCACCCATGAAAAATTGTCCTGGGGGTGCAAGGTAGGTCAAATTAGCTCCCGCGGTAATCGTTCAGTGCACCGTTTCGCACATAGCCAGTGTTTTACAAATGAATAGTTGGATGAAAAGTGAAATGAAAAGTCCTAACAAAATTGGATTGTACTTGCAGATAAGCATTTAGAGATTAGCAAAAAAAGCATTGCTTTGTGATTGTACAAAGCTCAAGAACGCTCGAATTCACCACTGACCTTAAATTTCAATCCTGTACCGTTGCTAATATCCGACATCAGAAAAATTTGCGGGTCTATCCCCCTGGGACTAATACGTGTGAGATAGGCAACTGGGTAGGATTCTGGAGCCAAGTCAATTGCCTCCATCTGGTGTAGGTTGAATAAATCTGCAAAGTGCATTAAATGAGCCACCTTGTGGAAAAACCAACAATGCAGTTTCCGACCAGGTCTGACACAAACCGAGCTGTACAAGCACAAAAGATGGCTGGAGTCGAGAAATTTTGGATTTAGAAAGTAGAGGAATTGTATTATCCATGTAGCGAAAACAAAGGCGCTGATCAGCTTCGCAGTTACTGCGAAGCTGATCTGCGCCTTTGTTTTCGCCTATGCAGATTGTTGGTTTTCCCATAGGGCGGCTCAAACATGTTTATGTTAGTTTATTATAATCGGAGTGGCTATTACCAGTTAACTGGTAATAGCGATTTTACGTTAAAATGGCTGCTGCCAGTTGACTGGCAATAGCGATTTTACGTTAAATTGGCTGCTGCCAGTTGACTGGTAATAGCGATTTTACGTTAAATTGGCTGCTGCCAGTTGACTGTCACCAGCCATTTTTACGACAAATCGCTGCTGCCAGTCAACTGGATAACAATTTTAACATAAAATAGCTGCTGCCAGTTGACTTTCATATTTTACAAATTATTATTTGTACATAGTTGAAGTAAAGACAATGTAAGGGTTGTCAAAATATTAGTAAAAATGTATCAAATGAAAGGGTATCTACACAATTTACATTTCTGTGTTGTTAAAAGTGTCCCATTTTAGTTCAAAGCATGTATATTATGCTTGTAGAAGTCTTCTTGGCTTCAGTTTTGGACTCGTAAACCAGTGTGTCGCGTCGTGTTCGATGCATAATTTCAGATTTCTTAATTATTTTGAATGAGCCTTTTTTGAAGCTAGCACTTATCTCACTTGACTTAGACGCCCACTTTGCATTCAGTGTAACATGTTACATGTTGGTATACATTTATTATTATTCCCATAATTTGCCGACATTGAGCGCTGGTCTATCTAGTGCATGTACATGTAGTTTATGACTTGCTTTTTGCATTGTTGCAACAATGCAAATTTACAGTTCAAGCCTCTGTAATGCACCAGCCTGACCCCGAACGTGTTATGGTCAATGGGTCTTTCTAAAAATGTGCAAAAATCTGTTCGATTCCGGAATTGTCCGTGCTAACAGTAGGAATCGGGACAAATTAAGAATCTATTATTTTCCTTGCACAAAGTAGGTTTGGGGACAAAAGTAGGAATAATATCTTTTCTTAGAGCGTTTCAAGCTACAATATGCTTCTCTGAATATTATTGCTTTTTCGTGACTGCTCGGTTGTCATTTTAGTGGTTTGCATTCTGATCATTGTTGGTCTTTGCCAATGTTTATGAACATATTTATATGATCATTCTTCCTCTCCCCTTGATCCAAGATCGGTACTTTAATGTGCACTAAGTATAGGCAATCTGCTAGGATAAAGGTGTGACTAAGATAATTGATCGTTGCGGCATCACATTAGCTGTTGACCATGGACGTACAGGTATTTAGCATTAAATAAATAAATGCTTAAACACTGCAGTTATTCAGCCAACATCCTTCAAAGCCAGAACTGGTAACTTCTTAGTGACTGACTTGGTCGGATTCTATGGCTTAAATCGCTTTCTTGCAACGGCCTGTTATCAAAACGGTGGACGGAAAAATAACAATACCTTAGACCTAACCAGAAGTAGCGAATAAAGCGTAATTCTTTTTTGTGACTTTTATTTTCTTTTGACTTTTTTTTCTTTTGACTTTTTATTCCTTCCCAACTCTGCTACATTTTACATGATTTTTTTTTCCTGTGACCATTATGTCCTCTTTCCATTAAAACAGAAGATTACAATAAGGATATGGTCTAAAAAGTTTTAGGTACACTGACGTGTGCCAAATATGTTATCATTAAAACATGGTGTGTCGAACGTCTTCTTTTTGTTGGGCCTATCCCGATTTAATGACACCTTTCAATCAAGCATTATTCGATCACATGGTCAAACTATGGAGCCGCGTCATAAAAATGTCTTCGGGATTTCTGATTAGCCCCTAAACAGGACAGGACATGCAGACACAGTTAATGTCTGGAGGTTTGATATAAAATGCATTGTGCTAAATAAGTAGTGAAAAGATGGGGCGTTGGCTAAAGCTGTGTTTAGGCTGCACATATGTTTTGATTGAAAAGGTCAAATATAGTTTTCTTGTGGTGCGGCTCAGGTGTAGTATTGTCAGTTTGACGTTTCACCAGTAAACTATTCTGATTCTGATTCTGAGGTGTCATTAAAAACAAGAATACCCCTAAAATGTTTTTACAGTACGCGTGTTAGAACTTCTCTTTTCACACCTTGAGAAACCTTGAGGCATTTTATGACAACTTATTAGTGTTCGTCCCCAATCTGTGATAAACCGCATCCTTGAGAAGAATTGCAAAATTTGATTAAATACGCATTTCAGTAAAGAATTAAAAAAGGGATGCATACTGTGTGTTTACCTCATTTGACTGACTGAATGAACGCATCGTCTGAAATAAACAGTGCAACGAACAGGACTACCGGGATAAACCGGGGAACTTTTCAAATCTTGCTAAAATTCACGGTTGGAGACTTGAATATATATATATATATATATATATATATATATATATATATATATATATATATATATATATATATATATTTTTTTTTTTTTTTTTTTTTTTTTTTTTTTTGTAAGTCCATGGAAGCTATCGGTTGCCATGGAAACCACAATTTTGATACAATTTGTTTCAAAACCTAATGCAGTCAATCTCCAATCCAATGATGATTCACATTGTATTTGATCAAGATTGACCCTCTAGCTTCAGAAATATTCTTCTTTGAAATTGTGGACGGACGCCGATGATGACGGACTTTGGATGCCTGCCTATCATAGGCTCGGTCAAGTTAGCAGAAAATTTGCTGCAGCAAAAAACGGATCCTATGCTCACCTGTGAGCATTCGGCTTAGGTGGGCTAAAGTGTAACGCTAAAATGTAAAGCTTTAGTTGTATTTCACAGTTGAAAATCAAATCAAAGACAAAACACTTTGAAGTTGAAGCAAGTAACCGTGATTGTGTCAAGTCGCATTCAGCAACTGTTAATTTTGATTGCGGGCCCCCGCCCATTGGGACCTAGGAGAAATAGATGGGCTGCTTCTGCCGCCTGGAAAAGCTTCTAATGTACTGACCGACCATCTGATTACTGGTTAACCGCTCATGGCTGAGCCTGCCCAGGAAAAGTGGTTCAGTCAAACCACCTTATAGGCTTAGTTGGGTGGTTTTGTTTATGAAGCGTATTTTGAGTGTCATGACATCGTAATGTACATGTAGGGTAAAAGTCCTATAAAATGGAGGCAACGTCTCGACATGACCATTGCTGTTGACTGGGACGTAAAGCGTCAATTCAAACAAACAAACAATTTTGATGGCACCACCTGATGACCCTCACCGAGGGGTCGAAATAATTATTAACTCTTTTTGGTGTTGTAAAAGAATTAAGCCTATAAAATCGTCTCCCTTGTCGAAGAATTTTCTCGGGGGATAACCCCCGAACCATCATTAAGAGAGAGAGAGAGAGAGAGAGAGAGAGAGAGAGAGAGAGAGAGAGAAAGAGAGAGAGAGAGAGAACCCCCTTGTGCCCCCACACAATTATGAAACGTCTTTGAAGTCTCATGTCCGCGCAACTTTTTAAAGCCGACGGCCCTGAGTATACATGTACTGCAGCAAAAGTAATGAAAGCAAAACAAAGTAGGCCCATATTAACATTGCTACTGAATTCCTACAGAAATAACAATTGAACATATTTTTCGACTGGAAATAAACTACATATCAGTGCTTTGAAAATTTCAGGGGCATCTTACAATAGCAATTTTACAAAATCCTTCAAAAGCAAAATGAATACAAATAGTTTTGATTGTACGGCATCAGGTCGCCTACAATTAATACGTTTGAAATAGTATGGAATTAGGTGTCCTATTAGTGTGTCAATTTCATTTACGTCATATATTTCAATGCAAAGGTCAATATCATTGATCATCATAGTGCATTGTTTTCCATTAATGTAACAATTACATACTGGAGATAAACTTTAGAAACCGAGCGTATTTGGAAAGAATTCAGAGCTAGATGCAGTCATTATGGGACCTATATTAGTACAAAAGGTGTCTTTCAATCAAAATTCACAAGCTAACCTCGTTTCATTTTGATTATTGTTGGATGTGTATATAGAACATGTAACTTGTAAATGAGACTGCAACGTGTTGGTATAGATGGAAAGTGCACGGCCGATGACAGACTCTTCCAGTTGTGTTTAAATCGCACAAGGGCTGCGTTTGAGTTCAAGAAAATTAAGTTTTTTTTTTGTTTTTTTTTTTTTTTGCTTTTGAAATCGACATTTTTTAAAATATGTCCAGTGTCAACAGCTATATGTGTTTTTCGTCATCCATGCATCATTAATGTTTGGACCATCGAGAATATTTAGGACATTTTTGGCCATAGGAACATAAGCAGTATGTGCAAAATAACATGTTATGAACTATTCTACACATAGTTTGGATCCATTTAAATTCATGAATTCCGAAAACACGCCCATGCAAAATACAAAGGTTTTTTTAACGCCGTTGTAAAAATAGAACATTTTCATCCTTTTTTCCTATTTTTTGTTCAAAACATAGATTGTGGTTCAGGCCTCAGGTTCTAACGAGTACCCTCAATCTATGTTTTGGAGCAAAAATAAGAAAAACAGGCATACCCCAGTTTTGCATATAAAAGCGGTGTATCTAACACGGACATGTTTCTAGTCAATTTAATGTATTTTTATTACCCGAATTTTTGCCACAATCCCAACAAAAAAGATAACTAAAAAAGTAACAGAAACCAAAAATACCCTTTCATTTGATACATTTTCAACTCGTATTCAGTTGACAACTCTTAGACTGTCTTTACTTAACTTACTTAACATAAAAGTCAACTGGCTGCAGCATTTTTAATAATGATAAAACTGTCATATCCAGTTGACTGGCAGCAGCGATTTACCGTAAAAATGGCTGGTGACAGTCAACTGGCAGCAGCCAATTTAACGTAAAATCGCTATTACCAGTCAACTGGCAGCAGCCAATTTAACGTAAAATCGCTATTGCCAGTCAACTGGCAGCAGCGATTTCAACGTAAAATCGCTGCTGCCAGTCAACTGGTACTAGACCTTTCCTATTATAATATCTCATTAGTATGCATTGTTTGTGTGTGAAATTTGATTGGTCAAAAGACATGTCATGCAGAGGGTGGTATTCTGTCAGTTTACTCTGTCATATTACCCTCCCAGATTATATCACCCTCTATCATTGTCTATTGCAAGAAAGTGTCATTTTTCATTGACTATGTAGAGATTCACCACAAGGACCACAAGGACCTAACTACTAAGTGTTGTGAACCACTGCAGAAGCTGAGGGTGAGGTTAAGGCACTGTAGATCCGGTTTAAGACCCCCGGTAATTTTATATCTCTGTTCGTGCCAAGGCGATATTTCAGTTGTGGTTCTAATTATTGTTTTATGTTCTGGTGTTATTTTTTTTTTTTTGCTTGTTTGTTTGAATTGATCACGGGGGTGATTCAATTGATACCACCTGTGCTGTCGTCCGAGACGTTACTGCATATATTGCTGTCGTCCGAGTATTCCGGTTTTCGTCCGAGTACTACGGCTGTCGTTACACAAACAGTACACACGTAAAAGCGGCTCGTGATTGTATTTGAAGGTATTATTTATCCTTTTTTCTGCTAGAATGTGTTGTAAGATATTTGTTTACCGTGCAATATGTTTGTACGGGTTTTTGGGTCGCTAGTTTGTGTACAACCATGTGTTTAATCGTAAAAAAGCAAAAATCACATAAATATGCAAATACTTTAATAATCAGCATCTCTCAGTTCTAACCATTTATTGAACAACATGGAAAACATAACTGCAAAGATAAAACCTTTTACAGTTATAAAGAAATCCAAAGCAGAAAGGGTTTGAAGGGGCGTTTAACTTTTGGTGTTACTGCTGTCGATCAGTTGTAAATATGTGTGATACGGCTGTCGGTTAAACTCGTTACGGATGTCGACAATTTAGAACAGGTAATGATTGAAAACATATGGGTAAAACTAAGTTTAAGGCATCCTAGATTTCAGAAATATGAATGAAATAACATCTATTTCACTTGGTTCATATTTCTAACGATAAACCACGGTGGGTTGGTTACACGAAGTAAGATATTTACATGACACACACTTTAGCCATTTGTAACCACGCCCGTCCGCCCCCATCCCCGGGGAGGGCGGGGGCAGCCGTGGAAATGAGCAGGGCTTTGACCAAAGTTTTGCTACGGCAGTGCGTGGGAAACGGGCCGTAAAATTAAAAGCAGCCTGTGGAGAAAACAGCAGTGGTTTTACCAACAAGCAATCCTTACAGGGTGGGTTTTTTTTTAGCGAGGATTGCTTTTAGCGATGATTTGCTGGACCAAAAGTAAAAATTCCCCCTATTCCCCGGGGGTGGGGGCCCGTTGTTACAAATGACTAGTACATAATACCTTATAATATTGCATTAATGTGTATATTTTCTTGTAGTCGCTCTCGAATGTCATTAAATGGCGCGAAGTGTAATATTCTGCTCTGCGATACAAAGGTTCACGTGTGTTGGTTGTGCTCTGTGATACATTGTGTTGTTCTTTCTGTCCCGCTCAAGGGATGTATTTGGGTTGGGATGTTGATTTAGCCAGTCGAATACAATGATTTCATATTTTTATTTGACTCCCCCCCCCCCCCCACTTTTCTTGGTTCCGCGAATTTACTTTTTGGTGAACTAGTAAAGTTGGTCTCCTATCCGCCTAGTATCTTCTGGTCTTGGCTTTACTGCATCGGCATTTTGTATATTTATATCTTTCAGCCAGCTTAGCACGTTGTTTAATTTCATCATACCGTTTTTCCTTTTCGCAGTCCTCGTAGAAATGGTGGTTTCGCTTTCCTAGGAAAAATGGTTTTGTTGATTATAATAATAATCTCTGAATTTCTGGTTTGAATTTTAACTTAATTACATCAATTTTTTTTTTACATATGTTCGCCAGTTGAACACTATTTTTATTTTCTTTCTTTATAAAATGTCCCCAGGAGAAATGGTTTTCGCTGTTTTCCCTAGTAAATAAGCTAATCGGCATCCCAGGACAAGTGGTTTATCTTCATGATACGATTGCTAATTGTGCCTACCTCTATGTGCCCAGGAAAAACGGTTTTCGGCGTTGTCCCTAGTAAATACGCTCATCGGCGTCCCACGAAAGGTGGTTTATCTTCATGATACGACTGCTTATTGTGCCTGCCTCTCTGTTGTGTTCGTTGCCTTTGGTTTTGGTTGCGACATAGCCGGATGACTACCTCGTTGGGAAAGAGCTAGTTATTCTGCTATTCGAGTGCGTTGTCCGACCGAAGTTCGGAAAATTTGTGATGCCGTTTGCACGAGTCATTTGTGAAATATTTTAAATATACTATCATATGACTGTATATGAAACTGTAAAAAAAATCACATACTTTCATCTGGTCGCCGAGAACACTTCGAAACATTTAAGTTCCGATGTGTTCTAGATGTTGACAAATGTTTCAAAGAAAGAACAGTTTGCTAAAGAGTTCTTATACTATGCCGCATATGATAGTATATGTGTGAAATATTTTCTTTCATATGAATATAGCAATGCGTGATTTACGACAGTATGTGCAGTACGAACGCGCTCTCTAACGTATGCACAAAATATAACATACACGGAGTTTGTTTCCCGACACTGTGTCAGTTTATAAATCGTTTTCATTTCCAGAAAACATGTTATGCAAAGTTTGTACTTAGAGACTCATTGTTCATTCATGTGACTTCACTAATTATCTCATATGACATTACAGAAGAGACTATTTGTAGCATTTGTGTTTTTCGAGGTTACTGTTATGCTTTCTAGCGATCTGTATACATTTAGGGGCACTTCTAACGCAACACTTACATTTTTGGACATAACTCAAAAATCGTTTAACTGATCTTCATGAAATTTTCAAGAAATTAAGTTCATCTATTTTTGTTTACTGTCTGTAATTTTCACAAAAATCGATGGTCTATAATACAATAAATTGGATGTTTATATAATATGACTGAAAAACAAAAAGTCACAAAATTCCGGTTGAACTGATAACTAAATGCAAGTAATTCGGATATCACAGCAGTGAAGTGTATCCTAGTCAGTTAATATCCCGTGTGTCCAGAATGGAACTGGACGACACAGGGACACCTCCTCCTCATGGACAAAACATATTTATCAATTTCATACCAATTCCATACAGTTTCTCCACTCCTCCTCAAGGATCTACTTCAGTTACTGCGAATTTCTTGATACAACACGGTGTTTCCGCATACGCCTGTTTTTTAAACGCATCCCAGAGATGACCAATAACGCTAAATTTCTTGGAACCAGAGGACCAATGGTCCTGTAAACGCTCACCTGAGATCTGCTTCATACACCAATAAACATATTTGAATTTTATGGTATTTAACCCCAGTGCAGGGGCATGAAGCCCTTGGGCCATTTTCTTTTTTCAGAATAATCAACATTCTGTCCATTTGCCAATTTCCTGCTGATTTTCCCCTTCAAATAACATTTTAAAAGCAGATGAGCCCCTGGGGTCCATTTTTTTCAGAATCATTAAATTTCAGTCCTACTGCCCATTTCCTGCAAGACTTTCACTTAAAATGACATTTTAAAAGTTTTCCCCATGCACATGCATTGACGACCTATGTTGACCTTGCATAAAATAGGTCAAGGTCACCACAGGGTCATGTTTTATATACACATTGTAGTACTTGAGTCATCCATACTGCATGCAAAGTTTCGTTGAAATTGGTTCACCGGTTCTGGAGAAGAAGATATTTTAAGGGTTTTTACCATATATGGGCATGGCGGTCACCTTGGTCATGTGACCTGGATTATTTATATATACATTAATTCCCACTTCCTATAGATGCTTCATATAATATTGATTGGCCAAGTGGTTTCAGAGAAAAAAATCTTTGAAAAGTGTGTATAGACGACAGACCGGCCAAGGTCAAGAGATGACCTTGACCTAAATTAATCATATACCTTCATGAAATCCATTAGTTGTTTGCATCTACCACTTTTCAGATCTCAGGCTGCAATAGTTTTCAAAAAACAGCTTATTTCCACTTTTCCCATTATAAGTCTATGGAAACTTAAAGTTACCATAGCAACCAGAGTTCTTATCCGACTGGAATAAAAAACACAAATTATGTAGAGGCTACTGTCAGGAACATGTATACAAAGTACAGGATTCATCCACTTGACAGTTTCTGAGGAGAAGATTTTTGAATGTTTTTTTTTCAAAATTTTGCCCTTTATGGGGCCCCAGCAACCAATCAAAATGAAGGATTAGGACAAAACTCGCAAGAAACGTCAACCACTACTCAATAAACATTTCTGCAAAAACAAAATTCAAATGTCTGCAAGTTTAGCGGAAAATAGCCAATTTCCACTTTTCCCATTATAAGTCTATGGAAACTTTAAGTTGCCATAGCAACCCGAGTTCTTATCCGCCTGGAATAAAAAACACAAATTGTGTAGAGGCCACTGTCAGGAACATGTATACAAAGTATAGGCTTCATCCCCTTGACAGTTTCTGAGAAGAAGATTTTTGAATGTTTTTCGAAATTTTGCTCTATATGGGGCCCCTGCAACCAATCAAAATGAAGGATTAGGACAAAAGTCACATGAAACGTAGAGGACTACTCATTGTATTTATGTTAAGAAAACTGGAAAGACGTTTGTAATAACGATAAATACCTTCTTGACAATTTTCGGTGATAAATGCGCTGATTAGCGACGATCTGTTGGCCCTGTGGGCACTGAAATAGGGGCACCGATGATAACGACAGCCGTAGTACTCGGACGAAAACCGGAATACTCGGACGACAGCAATATATGCAGTAACGTCTCGGACGACAGCACAGGTGGTATCAATTGAATCACCCCCGTGTTGATGCTTAACGTCCCAGTCAACAGCTATGGTCATGTCGAGACGTTGCCTCCATTTTATGAGACTTTTACCCAAAATTAGGACGTTATGACGTGCTTCAAATATAACCACCCAACTAAGCCAATAAGGCTCATATGTATGGATGGTTTGACTTGATCCACTTTTCCTGGACAGGCTCAGACCTAAGACGTTAACCAGTAATCAGATGGTCAGTCAGTATCCTAGGAGCTTTGTCTGAAGGCACAAGCAGCCCATATATTTATTTAGGCCTCAATGGGCGGGATCCCGACCACCCTTCTACTGTTTGCACATTATGTACGTTTTCTAATTTAAGTTCTGGTAACCTAATGACCGCCTATTGGGGAATAGCTGCTCACTCGGCGTACGATATGTTCTTTTAGTATAAGCACCCAATTGAGCCTTTAGTTTTTCCCACTTGGTATTTGGAGTAGGAAGTTCTTTTTGATTGCGCCATTTCCTGATCATCGCCTACTCTTACCTTAACATTATCGTTACAAATTGCGCGAAAATGAAATGGTTTAACGCAGTAACCTAAATCTGTATTAAAACGTTGGAAAAACATTATCGATTAAAACGTACTTCCATTTTCTTTTGTTGGCACTTGTATCAAGACCTGCCCATCTCGCCCTGTCGTGATATACTCATCCGGGCCACCGTAAACGATCCTCAGTCGTCCGGTCACCACGCCCTTGTCTTCGACTTCATCAATTTGACCACGTGGTACGGCCTTTTTCTTTATCTCCTGTGCGTCTTTATGAGTGACTCGAAATGACTTGTCTGGAAGACGAGACAAAAATATGTTCACAAGTCTATACAATTACTGAATATTATACCGGGTTTTGCTTACCTCTGAAAAATGAATCAATTTTTTCTTTCTTTTTTCTTTTCTTTTTTTTTTTTTTTTTTTTTTTTTTTTTTTTTTCTTTTTTTTTTTTTTTTTTTTTTTTTTTGTATTTGCTGGATACGGGAACTATTAAAATAAATACAATGCCATTTTGTTTGCAAAATATTCGTGAGAATATTTATAGAAAGAATAGCTCAAAATTATTTTTACTCTCTCTCTCTCTCTCTCTCTCTCTCTCTCTCTCTCTCTCTCTCAATTTGAAACAGAACTAAGAGCTCTGTAAATTCTACGTACGTCTTTTCAGTTGTTTAATTTTAGGGCGCCGTTCGGTATTACCACTCACTAAACGTGTCTGAGGCTGTGACCGTTCAGCTCCGGGATAACCTCTAACTGAACGCACATATGGCTGAGGCAGTTTCGAAGCCGTTTCATCATTCTCGGGTTCAAGGGTCAGATGGAGTTTATAATCGACCTCGAATTCTTGCGCTCCTTCCGCTTCTTTCTCCCATCGACGAAAGGTCTAAAACAAATAAACTCGCCATGTGTACATGTTGAAATATTTAAGCTGCGGAAACATTTGTGTATGTGATATTAAAAATCAGATTGATGTAAATAATTTAACACAATGGTAACCCAACCGTCCGACAATTGTTGTGCCCGAGTGACACTTTACTCCCTAGTACTGGCCGATTATCCAGAAAGCGATGATTCCGTCTCGACATAACTGGACAATTTTGACTACGGACGTTTCAAGAATCAACACACACACACACACACACACACACACACACACACACACACACACACACACACACACACACACACACACACACACACACACACACACACACGAGATGCTTATATTTTCGGAAACAATCTTAAGTTCTGAGAGGAAGAATCGATAATGCAAGTGTTGCGTTTTTAAAGTCTAAGGGTATAGCTCCAAACTTACCACACACATACATATCTTGCCTTTGCGTTTAGGTTTTATCTTTTTGAAGATTTTCAAGACTTTCTCCTGCTTCACATTTTCCATTGATTTACCCTCGACGGTTAGTAGAAGATCCTTAGGCCTATAAACAGAAAAAAATGACATTCTTTCAGATACAGACTTTTGCCGGTAAATGGGAAATTAAATATAATGGCCTATTATATATATTTTACATACTTGTGGTTATCAAGTTCAGGGACTTTGGCCTATTATGTTTAAGTACGAAATGCAATTCAGCGAAATTTATTATTTTAATACAACAACATGGAAATAAAAGAAACACGAAATTGACCAAACGACGAACCGGCAACCAGTCAACTACCTGAGTTCAATACCCCCATCCACTTCGCTGTTTTTCAGTCGTTTGATGTAGTGCTGGGTATATCTTTTCCCTTTGTACTTGTACTTCACCGTTTCAATGCGGGTGAAGTTTGTTTTTCCACCGTTGATTCGCACGATCGTTGGTTCCCGTTTCTGAAACATTACGAAAACACGCCCATGCAATATACACAGATTTTTTTCAAAAGCAAAAATTGAAAATTTTATTGGAAAAAAAATTGCTGTTTTTCTTATTTTTGTTCAAAACATAGATTGTGGTTACACGTTAGAACCGCATCGGCGAGGCGGTTCTAACGAGTACCCACAATCTATGTTTTGGAGCAAAAATAAGAAAAATAGGTATACCCCTGCATACCCCAGTTTTTCTATGTAAAAGTGGGGTTCAAGGGGGTATACATTACATGGACATGTTTTCCTGATGATCAGGATAACAAGTCCGTGTTATGAATACCCCACTGAACCCCACTTTTATATAGTTTCTTATTTTTGATCCAAAACTTAGATTGTTGGTACTCGTTAGAACCGCCTCGTCGTTCTAATTTGCACCCACAATCTATGTTTCGAGCAAAAATGCGAAATATATCTTTTTTTCTAGTGAATATTTTCGTTGTTACAACAACAAAAAAAAAAAAAAAAAAACAAAAAAAAAAAACAGAGGACCATTGGTCCTGAGAACGCTCACCTGAAGCCTGATCTTGGAGTATTAAGTCATCATGAAACGACCTTGACTTTTATTTACTTCATAAGTTGTCTGCAACTGTAAAGGTTCAGGTCTCAGGCTGCAATATTTTCCAAACCCAGTGATTTCTGAGTAAACCATAATTTTAATTTTGATATTTAAATGATCTTGGGTCAAGGTCAAGAAGTTGGCCTTCATTAATTACTTACCTTCATTGACTCCATTAGTTGTCTACATCCAGTTTCCAAAATATCCACTGTTTTCGCCTTTTCCCATGTAAAAACCTATGTTTCAAAAATTGACCTTGCCGTAAAATAGGTCAAGGTCATCCTAGGGTCATCGTTCAACAAACAATGATGGGCTGGTGTCCCAAATGCTACATACCAAGTTTCACAAAAATCGGCCAGCCGGTTCTGGAGAAGAAGATTTTTGAGTGGTTTTTACCATAGTTGGGCATGGTGGCCATCTTGGTCATGTGACCTGAATTGCACGATCAAACTTTCATTCCCCCTACCCATGGACGCTCCACAAAAAATTTCACTTTGATTGGCCAAGCAGTTTCAGAGAAGAAGATCTTTGAAAAGTGTGTATGGACGACAGACTGGCCAAGGTCAAGAGATTACCTTGACCTAAATTAATCACATACCTTCATCTACTCCATTAGTTGTTTGTATCTACCACTTTTAAGGCCTCAGGCTGCAATAGTTTAAATAAAAATCCATAGTTTTCACTTTTTCCTATGTAAAAGCCTCAAAAATTGACATTGCTGTAAAATAGGTCAAGGTCATCCTATGGTCATCATTTGATCAAACTATGATGGGCTGGAGTCCCAAATGCTACATACCAAGTTTCATGAAAATCGGCCTGCCGGTTCTGGAGAAGAAGATTTTTGAGTGTTTTTTTTATCATATATGGGAATTGCACGATCAAACTTTCGTCACCCCTACCCATGGATGCTCTACATAAAATTTCACTTTGATTGGCCAAGCGGTTTCAGAGGAGAAGATCTTTGAAAAGTGTGTATGGACGACAGACTGGCCAAGGCCAAGAGGTGACCTTGACCTAAATTAATCACATACCTTCATCTTCTCCATTAGTTGTTTTCATCTACCACTTTTCAGTCTTCAGGCTGCAATAGTTAAAAAAAAATCCATAGTTTTCACTTTTTCTCATGTAAAAGCCTATGTTTCCAAATTTGACCTTGCCATAAAATAGGTCAAGGTCACCCATGGGTCATCATTTTATCAAACTATGATTGGTTGAAGTCCCCGATGCTACAAACCAAGTTTCGTGAAAATCAGCCAACCGGTTCTGGAGAAGAAGATTTTTGAAGTGTTTTACCATATATGGGCGTGGCGGCCATCTTGGTCATGTGACCCGGATCTCGCGATCAAACTTCAGTTCCCCCTACCCATGGATGCTCCACATAAAATTTCACTTTGATTGGCCAAGCGGTTTCAGAGAAGAAGATCTTTGAAATTGTGGACGACGACGACGGACGGACGCCGGATCATGGCCATCCCAGGTGAGCTATAATAATCTGTATATTGCATGGGCGTGTTTTCTTTATGTTGACTATCTATGCAGTTGAGCCACGTCAGAAGAAACCAACAATATGCGAAACCGAGCTGTAGTACAGTCACAGAAGTTGACTAGAGGCTGGAATCTTTGGGTATAGAAAGAAGTGGAATTGTACAATCCGTGTAGCGAAAACAAAGGCGCTGATCAGCTGCGCATATGCAAAATGTTGGTTTTCTCATGATACGGCTGGTTTGTTTAAGCCAGCAAAAAGAAGTAACATTTTCTAAGAATAAAAGCTCATCGGGTTTACCACTATGGGGGCTCATCATAATAATTGTTTAAAGCATTTACGAGCATCTGCATTTAGGCCATTCCATTTTTTTCTATGTTTACCGTCCGCGGGAGGGTTTTGGGCTTAAATTTCGTAAAGAAAAAAAAAATAAATAGAGCTCTAAAATAAATAAATAAATAAATAAATATGCTTCCTCATTGAATAAAAAAATGTATTGTCCTTTCCAATTTTTGACGGTTTTTTTTTATGTTCTGGACTGGTCTGATTTAATATTGTCTAGTCTGGGAGCATTATAATCCACAGTTTGTTCAAATACTTGACTTAATATTGTTTATATTTGTATAAGTACTGTTATAAGTGTTTCTTTACATAACCTTAGGAAAATGTTATGTTTTTAAGTTAGGTTTTGCTGGCAGGGGTGGATGCTTAACATTACAAAAAAAAAAAAAAAAAAAAAAAAAAAAAAAAACCGGGATGCCCTTATGCTTGTTCTACGTATTTATTTGCTTTTGGTTTGAAGGTACACTTTGACTCGTATTTTAAAAGGTTGAAATACGTAGTACGTTAAAATTTGGAAAAAATAGTTAATGACTCAGACATGAAAAACGCAATTTATATGTAACGCATAAATGAATATTAATTTTAATCATTTCCGATTACTGGAAAATCCAATACAGTAGCTAAATTAGGATACAATCCAGGTGTATATTTTTGTTGCTGATCTATTTTGCATGAATCACAAAATTCGAACACTTCGAATACTTCATAAAATTGAGCTGCGACACAAGAAACCCGGTCTTCACCTGTGTGGTCCAGTCGTAGAGACAGCTCATCAGCAGATTAAGTAGCTAGGTTTAAAAGATACCTACGCCAGCTGTCAAGCCACGCCCACTTAAGTCTCAACAGGTATTCCCAGGTAATAAAACTCTACCCACTCGGAAGCAAAAATGCAGCAAAAGAGTCATTATACTATATGTGTAGTTACTGCGTCTGCGTCTATTAAATCCGGGGTTTTCATGAGGCGGCATTTAGTAGTAAACATTCATGTAACGCATCAGTAAGAATTAGTATGCTTTCGACCCTCATACGAATATGAAAATTCGTAATTAATAGATGATGCAAAATCATGCAAGTTTGAAAAAATCCCTCGTCCCTCATGGGGTTCAGGGGTAGAAAATCCAATGCTCTAACCACTGAGCCAAAGAGTCGACTCCCTGACGCAGTACGTCAGAGATCGTACTCACTGCTGGGAATCATGTGACCGCAAATGTTTCCATATACACCAAAATGTAAACAAATGACGTCATCAGTTTTGTTTTCTTTCCAAATAACTTCAAGATACGCCTGTTGATTTTTATGCCACCTAGTGCATTCCATGGACAACCCTATTTGGAAGAATTTGAGCCATTGTTTGTGGCATTTCACCTGGCCAGTGTTTCAAACACTTCAATTATTCACTTAAAATACGCTGTTACCCTACACACATAAGCTTTATTTCCTTCAATATCTTAAATATTAAATGTTAATCATTATATTGAAATTCATTACATACTGCTGTGGTATTATAAAAACGTGGGAAGTTTTTTTCATAACGGATAAAACCAAATTCTGCAATTTTACGAGCAGATTACTTTGCTAGATACCATGTACACAGCAAACCAAATTGATTCCTTCCACACAAACAAATTGTGTTCTTATTTTCTGTCAGTTTAATATTAAATTTTAAGTAGATGAATTTTGGCTCTCTAAAATTGATTAGGTCCAATTCAATGACGGACATAGCCATGTTATCGCTAGTTCAGAAAGTACTAGATCATACAAACTGTGTGACTCTTTACCACTCATATCCATCAATAGTCTTTTAAATGTTTCATGTTGAATACCTTTTTCTTTCTTCATTTCTTTATTTACTATACCCGACAAAATTAGAAACGTAATGATGCCATTAACCAATTTTCCATAAAGCTCATAAGAATTAACAAAATTTTATGGATTCCATTTCATAGATATGCTATTCGATCACACTTTTGAACAATGGGCAAAAACTGTGCTTCAAAAATTAGCCATCAACCAGGTGGGGGTCATATGTTAAGTCACTTTAAAATTGCACCTTTTTTTACCGTCACTTTGGTATTTGCTTTAGATGTTTAAAATCTTTTGAGTACACTTCAACGACCCCAGACACACACTCTTTGCATCTTTTATTCTCATTTTGTTCAAACATGGACTCTTAAAGGGAAAGGCAAGGTTAAAACACAATGCATCTTAAATGAAAGTAGGTGCCTCTCTTAACAATTTGGTACGAGTTTTATTAAAATCAGATGGATATTGAGAAAGTTGTGTTGGTTTGAATATACATTAATTTCTGTTAAAAGATGCGGCCATCTTGGATATTCATTAGGCTTAATGCCGTCATAAAGTTCTACTTAAATATGCATAATTAATAATAATGAAACCTTATTAATATTTTTCTGTTAATTTTTGTTACACTGCTTTGTACTATTGATTTACTATCAATTTAGGACGTATACCTCCATAAAAAATTTGAAATATAGAATTTATTCATTGTTTATGGTTTTACAATTTTCTAATTAAATATTCACTTCGTTCCAAAACTTCAAATCACAATATCTCACTTAATCCTTGACCAATTTGAACAAAATTTGCACCAAAATGTTTCTTAGAACAGACCATGAGTTTAAAAGGTATTGTCGTTGAACGTTCTCCTTTAAGGCTTGGTAGCTCTTGTTTTAACCCTAATTTAAACAAAAATGCTTGCTGGAGCTAAACCGTATAAGCCATGAAAAGTTTTATGCTAACTTTTATTAGCTGTACCGATCAAGAGCGATCAAATTAGAACGATTCAAGTGGGTAATGATCAGGAAAAGGCGCAATCATAATGAAATTCCTATTGTTTATGAGAACACTGTTTGCGCAATGTCGGCGTTTAGTGTATGCATAGCTCTTAGCGTCGTTTTGTTTTGATTTTCCAATGACGTTGCAAGCTGTAGAATCTTATTTTGTTTGTTTCTGCATAATTAAGTCCTAAAGCGGGTAAACATATTGTTCATTTTTATTTTAAATTAGTTATGCGACAATTGATATACCCTAATTCGTGTATAAGGTTAATTACATGTGAAAACGGTTATTTCGCTGTTGATGACGTCGCATTAATATATGCGACGTCAGTGCAACGTTTGGCATTAAAACGAAAAAGGCGGGAATATTGAACGGGTTTTCTCTAAATCCTCCAACGCAATTCGATGACCCCCACTTTTTATTTCAACTTTTGAATGGTTACAGCGTTTCATATCTATTGGTTGCGTAGTTTAGGAGATATCGCAAAAATACATAGTTTTTCCAGGTTTGAAAACATGGCGGGAAAGCTAATTTTGCTTGTAATCTCCTCAGTTTAAAAGCAAATAGTATCAAAATTTAAGAAAATAACACTGATCGTATGTTTAAAGTGTTTATGCAAAAAATAACACATATATTTAAACACAGGTCCGCTACGAACGCGATTTTCTGAAATGCACGAGAAACATTAAAAAAGTTCTGATACCATGGAAACGAGGCCGGTGACATCCCACTTTTATTTCGATTTTAGTCCAAGGATACAATTATCTTGAAGCATGTGAAGTTTCATGAAAATCATATGCGGGAGTTTAATAATTATGTTTCCCTTTAAGCCGAATGAGCAGCTATTTCCCAATAAGTGCAAAACAGTAACCCGAACTTGACCAAAACTATGAAAACGTACATAAGGTTCAAACAGCACGAAAATTCGACTCCAAAACATAAAACAAATATAACCACAACAGAAGTATCGCCTTAGATCAATCAGTAATACAAAAAAATGCTGGGGGCCTTAAACCAGTTTTTAGAGTCTCTCAAAGACAAGTTCACACGCTTCTAAATTAATGCAAAAAGTATCAGTTAGCTTTTTACACATATCAAAAATTTCTCCTTAACTTTTATACTCACTTTTGACATGTAAAAGCATAGACTTTTCTACCGCCAAGAGCGCCATGTGCCCCAGAAAATGAACATACGCACAGTTTAATTCAACAGTTCTTGACAGAAAGTTTGCAGAATACGCACCAATTCTTCACATGTCAAAAATACACACGTGAATCTTGGTACCGTTTTTATATATTAAAAAAAGTTCTTCACAGATGTGATGAATACGTACAAATTCTTCACACGACAATGATAAAAACGTATTAAATTGGAGCATACATGATACCCAAAAACTTATCGAAACTGGCATACGCAAAATTAATGTCACATTCCTCAAAATTAATGTGGTGTACACTAGTGGGTGTAAAATTTGCGATATGTTAAATGTGCGTGTCCGACAAACCTACATTTTACCTGTCGCAGTGCATCTAGTTTGAAAGTAGCTTGTCTGTTTCAGGTCATGCTTAATTTGCATGTTACGCGCATGGAACTTATTCGAAACGTATAAGACACACACCCGGGACACACCGAACTTCTAGAAAGTTTTTAAGCATGTTTGATTTTTTTTTTTTTGGGGGGGGGGGGGGGCAAACGCGCCTTGAGCGCGCAGCGACTAACAGCGACGTATATCGACGTGCAACAAGCGTACACCAAGCGTAAAAAACGCGCGTTTAACGCGCTTCTAACGTGTCTCCAACGTGCTCCTGGCGTTTTTTGAATTTTACATTTTTGTCGACACGCCCGGCGCGCGTTTGGATTATACGCTAGTGTGTGACTGCTGTTTAAAATAGCAGAATAAGCCAACGCGCACCGGGCGTGTTGACAAAAATGTAAACTTTGAATGATTCAACCTACGTCAGGAGCACGTCGGAGACACATTAGAAACGCGCTACATGTGCGTTTTTGGTGTACGCTTGGTGTACGCTGGGTGTACGTTGATATACGTCGCTAAAGGTCGTTGCGCTCTCTAGGCACGTTTGTGTTTAATCATGCTTAAAATTTTTCTAGAAGCTGGGCGTGTCTTGTGCGAATGTATTTTACGTTTCGAATAAGTTCCATGCGCGTTACAGGCGTGTTATGCACGCTAGTGTACGCCACATGCGTTTTCAGATTTTATGAGATATTGCTTCCGTAGCGTGCCCTAAGCGTTTGTGAGACGCGCGTTGAACGTTTGCTGTGCGCCTGTAGCACATGCTTAGCGCGTCTGGGAAGTAACACAAACGTACTTCAACACTTTGAGATTTTTGTACGTCCGGCACACGTCTCAGTCAGGCGCTAATGTGTGACTGCTAAAGCGAGTTAAAGGAACAAATTATTTTTATACGTCCAAAATCTAAAGCATGTTGAGAGTATTCATACGCCAGACGCGCGTTTGGGTTATACGCTAATGTGTGACTGCTGATACATAATAAAGCCAGGAAAGCATTCAAAGATTCGTTCTCAATATTGAACAAAACTGAGAATGGCTATTTTTTTTTCTTTTTTCATCATATTTTAGCTGCAATTATGCACAAGTCATTTGTAACCACTGCTCATCCACCTACGGGGAAGGGCGGTGATTGTGGCATTTCTGCTTTCAGGCCCTGCTATAAGCCTCACACACAGGGGGCAAACTGGGGGTTCAAAACTTTGCTCTTTGGCCTCACCTTAGAAATAGAAAATTGCCCTGGAGTAAGGATCCTAATGCATAAAAAACCTCGTAATTCCCCCTGCACTGCGGATACACTCGACAAGTAATTGCTCTGCACTTAAGCCCGGCTATCCCCCACCCTTCACCGTAGGTATGTGTGATGTGTGAGGGGGGGGGGGCAATGGTTACAAAGGACTGGTGCATTAGCAATCAATACATTTATCGACGAAAGAATAGAAACATGATGACTTTTGTTTTAGTGTGGAGGGTATCAATCCACATTGCATGTGTTGTTACGACCTAGCGTAACTAGACAGGTACAGCGAAAAACAACCAAGTAATTTAAACTTAACAATATTTAATCAAACAAATAAATGCTGCAAATACATAAAAACAAACAAACAGATAAGTAAATAAATAAATAAATAACTTACAAAGTTAATGTCAAATAAGTCCTTGTCCCTCAAATGTAAGTCCACAATCCAGTAACCAGAATATGAGCACATGTATATTTTAATCCACACAAAACACTAGTGAAACAACCAAAATTATATACTTTAAATCACTTCAAATTTCTGAATACCTACGACTGAATTGGGACCTATATTTATACATCTAAGGAAATTCTCCAGGTTTCTAGAGAATGATATAATATAATAAACTTTTCTCTAGAAAAGAAACGAACTAAACGAAAGTTCTTTTAAATTCTCCAAAGAGAATTTAGAATTCTCCAGAGAGAATTCAAGGCCGCAACGACCATCAAGACTAAACGAGAGTCCACTAGACCCTTCGAGATCTCAGTATACATAGTCCAAATATATTTTTAACTTATGGTAAAAAAAAACACTCACTCCATTTTCATCTGGAATTATCCACAAAGTGCTCATAGAATTTTCTATACTTCTAAATTATATAACAGTGATAAAAATAATCAATGACATTCTTCTACAAAGTTCTAGATAATAAATTGTAGAAACATAAAAAGAAATATATATTAATTAATTGGGTTACTCCCCTTTGATTATATATATATAAATTATAAGTAATAGCTTTTAAAAGAATCAATATTATTGAATCAATTATATATAACACTTCCCCTCTTCAACGAAAAGAAAGTTTTGTGAAATAAAACTTTCTTTTGCAATACTCATATGCAAACATACAAGGCAAAACTGTCAAGCTCTTGAAAGGGTGTCTGGAATTATATTATCTCTACCTTTTATGTGTCTAATGTCAAGATTGTGCTCTTGCAACATGAGACTCCATCTGAGCAAACGCTGATTCTTGTTTTTCATTTTGTGTATGAAGGTCAGTGGATTGTGATCACTGAAGACGACAATTGGTGAATTTGCAGAAGACAGATACACTTGAAAGTGTTGAAGGGCAAGAATAAGAGATAGACATTCTTTCTCTATAGTAGAATAATTTCTTTGATGTTTGTCAAACTTCTTTGAAAAGTAACAAACAGGATGATCAACACCATTGTCATCTTCTTGTAACAATACACTGCCTGCACCAACATCACTTGCATCCACCGCCATTTTGAATTCTCTGTCAAAGCGTGGTGCTGATAGAACTGGAGCACTCTTAAGTATGGCCTTTAACTGATCAAAAGACTTCTGACAAGCCTCAGACCAAACATACCTGACCTTCTTACCAAGTAAATTTGTCAAAGGCTCAGCTATAACTGAAAAATTATTACAGAACTTTCTGTAATATCCAGCCATACCCAAAAAGCGCATCAGTTGCCGTTTTCCTGTAGGTACAGGAAAATCTGATATAGCCTCAACTTTGGCTTCTACAGGTCTGACCTGACCTTGTCCAACAATATGTCCTAGAAATGTCAAACTAGCATGGCAAAATTCACTTTTCGGTAAGTTTATTGTCAGTTTAGCATCACTGAGTCTTTTGAAGAATTCTCTGATGATCTCCAGGTGTTGTTTCCACTCTTCACTGTAGATGATGGCATCGTCGATGTAAGCTTTACACCCATCCAGACCGAAAATCAAACTATTAACCAAGCGCTGAAATGTTGCTGGAGAGTTTTTCATGCCAAAAGGCATCACTTTATATTGATAAAGTCCATCAGGAGTAACAAATGCCGAGATCTCCTTTGCTCTGTCTGTAAGTGGAATCTGCCAAAACCCTTTCAAAAGATCGAATTTCGTCACATATTTGGCGTGACCAATGTTGTCGATGCAGTCATCAATTCTTGGTATGGGAAATGTGTCAGTTTTTGTGACAGAATTTACTTTTCTATAGTCTGTGCACATTCGAAATGTCCCATCAGATTTTGGCACAAGTATACAAGGAGAACTCCATTCACTTTGACTAGGTTCTATAAAGTCATTGTCCAGCAAATACTTAACTTCTTTCCTGAGATATTGTTGTCTTTCAGGATGAAGTCTATACGGATGTTGTTTCACCGGTTTTGCTCCTTCAATAATGTCTACATCATGGTAGATTTTATCGGTTCTGGATGGAATGTCCGGAAATAAGTGCTCATATTCAAGAATTAATTGTTTTAGTTCATGTTTCTTGTCCGGATCTAGATGTGACAGTTTCTGATCGAGGTCATGCAGAATGTCAGAATTCTGGAGTTTTGAGGATAATGGTTCACAGTTCACAGAGTTCATTTCTTCAAAGTCTGTCTGATTTTGTTCATGAGGGACAGAATTAACTATGCTTACTGAGGAAATAACTGAACTATCATTATCACTATCCCTATCAATGTACTTTTTAAGCATGTTAATATGACATAATTGTTTTTGCTTGCGCCTCCCAGGAGTGTTAACAATGTAATTTACATCACTTAACCTTTTCTCAACAGTATATGGACCATAATATCTAGCTTGTAATGGCCTGCCAGGAATGGGCAAAAGAGCAATCACCTTGTCTCCAGGGTCAAAATTTCTGTTCTGAGCATTTTCATCAAAATGCAACTTCATTTTGCTCTGAGCTGACTTAAGATTGGACCGAGCAACTTCCCAAGCTTTTGTCAATCTAGTTTTGAAGTCAGACACATACTGAAGTAAGTTCAAAGGACTGTCATTACTTGAAAGAAACTTCTCTTTCATAAGTTTTAAAGGTCCACGAACAGTGTGTCCGAAAACAAGTTCAAACGGACTGAACCCAAGAGACTCTTGTACTGACTCTCTGACAGCAAATAATAGCAAATGTATGCCTTCATCCCAATCTTTTTCGGTGTCAAAACAGTAAGATCTGATCATGTTCTTCAAAGTTTGATGGAATCTTTCCAAAGCACCTTGACTTTCAGGATGATAAGCTGATGACTTGTATTGTTTAATGCCAAGTTCATGCATTACTTGCTGAAATGTTCCTGACATAAAATTGGAACCCTGATCTGATTGGACTGATTTTGGAAGACCTACAAGTGTGAAAAACTTTACAAGGGCCTTAACTATTGTTTTCGTCTTGATATTCCTGAGTGGAATTGCTTCAGGAAAACGTGTTGAAGCACACATTATAGTCAAGAGATATTGGCAACCTGATTTAGTCTTGGGTAACGGACCTACACAGTCAATGATAATCCTACTAAATGGTTCATCAAATGCAGGAATAGGCTGTAAATTAGCTTTTGGAATAGTCTGATTAGGTTTTCCTACCATTTGACAAGTGTGACAGGATTTGCAATGTTGGGAAACATCAGATTTTAATCCTGGCCAGTAGAAATGCTTGAGAATTTTGTGGTAAGTCTTATTTATCCCTAAATGACCTGACATGGGAGTTTCATGGGCCAAGTTTAAGATTTCAGGACGATAAGCCTTAGGAACCACAATTTGGTGATTTATGGTCCATTCGTCTTCCGCTGAAACATCAGGAGGACGCCATTTTCTCATTAAGATGTCATTTTTGACATAAAAACAAACAGGAACCTGAGAAATTTCATTTTCATCTAAAGCCCTTTCAAATAAAGGCGAGATTTCAGGATCACTGTGCTGTTCTTGACAAAGTTGTGACCTTGACATTTGGTCGTGACCTTGGTCAAAAATTGAAGGTGAAAGGTCATTGTCTGACCTTTGATTGTTGAAGTCAGTTTGACTTGAAGAAAGAGATTTTGAAATCTCATCATGAAAAGACTGACCTATAAAAGTGTCAGTTAAGTCAATATCCTGTATCCCATCATTCAATTTGACTTTTTTTGCCATAGCCCTTGTAACGGCACATGAAGGGTAAAGATCAGGAATTTCCTGCTCAATGGGATCAGGCAATTGATCCTCACAAGGTGTATTGGTCAAAAGTGGGTTTACCACAACCTTATCTCCGGCTAAGTCATTGCCTAATAGCAAGTGAACACCTTTAAAAGGTAAAGAAGGCCTAATACCTACAGCCACAGGACCAGAAACTAAGTCTGAAGACAAATAAATGTTATGGAGCGGTACATTAACAAATCCACACTCTACTCCCTGAATAAGGACACTTGTCCCAGTTGAAGTCTTCTCGGAAAAAGGCAGGGTATCTGCTAAAATAAGAGACTGAGAAGCTCCGGTATCTCGTAAGATTTTAATAGGGGTAGACTGGGCAGAATCACTAGTAAGTGACACAAAACCTTCTGATAAGAATGGTTCATAAATCTCCATAATACAATCAGTCGCAGACGTTTTGGCCAAAATAGGATTTTCATCCTGAATAATCGACTGTGGTTTTGACCTTAAAGAAGTAAGACCTGTTGGTCTAGAATTATTTTGATTTTGTCTCTCTTTTCTTCTTTTCAAAGTTTCACATTCAGAAATGACGTGACCGTCACCTTTACAATAATTGCAAAACAGCCGGGGTGAGTATGAGGATCTTTGACCTTTGTTTTCACTAGTATCTTTATTTTTAGGATTATGTGAAGGACTGGAACTATCAGCTGTTAGTCCAGCTTGTGGTTGTGGATTAGGTTGAGGAGAATTATTTCTCTGTTGAGGGTTAAATGGTTTTGACTGAGGTGTATTAGGTTTAAATTGAGGGTTAAAAGGTTTCTTGTAAGGCTTATTTACAAAAGATACCTTATGAGTCAAAGCATAATCATCAGCTAATCGTGCTGCTACATCTAAAGTTTCTACTTCCCTTTCGTCAAGAAAAGATTTGACATCAGAGTGTATGCATCGTTTGAACTCTTCAACAAGCATGAGCTGTCTTAATTTTGCATGATCAGACTTTACATCCTTTGAAGAACACCACCTATCAAATAATTGCTCCTTAGTTCTAGCAAATTCTACATGGGTTTGGTCATGTTCTTTCCTACAATTTCTGAATTTCTGCCTATAAGCTTCAGGTACTAACTCATAAGCCTTAAGAATCAGATTTTTGACTGTGTCATAATCTGAACTTTGATCAAGTGGAAGCTGAGTGTAAATTTCTCTAGCTTTACCAATAACAACACTCTGTAAAAGCAAGGTCCAATGCTCTTTTGGCCATTTCAAATTTTCTGCTACCTTCTCGAAATGTAAAAAATACTTATCTACTTCTTTTTCTTGAAATGGAGGAACGAGCCTGATATGTTTTGTAACATCAAATACTTTACTAGGATCAAAAGACACAGGAGGCATTGATTTACTGCTTAATTCAAGCTCTTTCATTTTAATATCATAATGCATTCTTTCTTTTTCAAGTTCTATTTCTTTTAACATTTCTCTGTGTTTTTCTTTCTCTCGTTCTTCCATTTCTCTTTGTTTTTCTTTATCTTCTCTTTCAAATTCTAACTTTTGCTTTTCAAGCTCTAACTTTTCTTTATGCATTCTTTCTTCCCTTTCTTCCTTATCTAATCTTCTTCTTTCTTCAAATTCTAATTTCATTTTTTCTAATTCTAACTGTCTTTTATTTTCTAGCTCTCTTAACTGTAAGTCGGTTTGTGAGACCATAATATGAGATGTTGCAGAGGGTTCAAAAATTTCCTCATCAACAAAGAACTGAATAATAATATTCTTGATTTCATGCTTTAACATGGATGTTTTAACATTTGGTATGCTATAATGACTAGCAATGTCTAGAAGATCACTCTTTTTGGCCAAGTTTAACAGCTCTTGAGAAGGCGCAGCAATGAAATCTCCAAGTTTGAATGACATGGTTGCTTTTTGCTGGTATGACAAACAGTAAATATCTTTTAAGATTCTGAATAAATTCGGTGCACAAAATGTTCAATCCCGGCTCAGAGCCCCCAAAATCTGTTACGACCTAGCGTAACTAGACAGGTACAGCGAAAAACAACCAAGTAATTTAAACTTAACAATATTTAATCAAACAAATAAATGCTGCAAATACATAAAAACAAACAAACAGATAAGTAAATAAATAAATAAATAACTTACAAAGTTAATGTCAAATAAGTCCTTGTCCCTCAAATGTAAGTCCACAATCCAGTAACCAGAATATGAGCACATGTATATTTTAATCCACACAAAACACTAGTGAAACAACCAAAATTATATACTTTAAATCACTTCAAATTTCTGAATACCTACGACTGAATTGGGACCTATATTTATACATCTAAGGAAATTCTCCAGGTTTCTAGAGAATGATATAATAAACTTTTCTCTAGAAAAGAAACGAACTAAACGAAAGTTCTTTTAAATTCTCCAAAGAGAATTTAGAATTCTCCAGAGAGAATTCAAGGGCCGCAACGACCATCAAGACTAAACGAGAGTCCACTAGACCCTTCGAGATCTCAGTATACATAGTCCAAATATATTTTTAACTTATGGTAAAAAAAAAAAACACTCACTCCATTTTCATCTGGAATTATCCACAAAGTGCTCATAGAATTTTCTATACTTCTAAATTATATAACAGTGATAAAAATAATCAATGACATTCTTCTACAAAGTTCTAGATAATAAATTGTAGAAACATAAAAAGAAATATATATTAATTAATTGGGTTACTCCCCTTTGATTATATATATATAAATTATAAGTAATAGCTTTTAAAAGAATCAATATTATTGAATCAATTATATATAACAGTGTATAGGGATGCAATGTCAATGATGTTGATTATCTTTTTTCATGTGGCACTTAGCATATTTCTGTAAAATGGAGGTAATTGTCCTTTGAAAAAAATGTTATTTTACCTCTAAGAAAGGACGCATTGTTGCTGGAAGAATGAATAAGGCCCAAAATAAATATTTGGTGTACATGGCAACAAACAATTTTGATGATGGGAATGAGGTGTTTACACAAACAAAACACTTTGAAAGATTAGCTCGCACATAGTCAAATAAATCTGATGTATCTGCATGGACTGGGCATATTCATCCATCATTATCCCTCAGCATTTGAAAGAAAACTCGATAGACTTACCTAGACCCGGTGGAAAATGGCGGCTTCTTGTTTACAATTTGCACATATTATAAACATTGCGTATCACGTGATTCCCAGCAGTGGTACTTATATGATACATTGTATCGAATAGCTGTGCTATTTGTGACCTCATTTGTAGAAGCTACGCATCATGTGATCTGCCAACTCGGCAAATAATCTCGAATGAATGAGAGGTGCAATGGGACATAAAACCCCCAAAATAACACGCAGCGCATTTATTATCACCGGTTTTCAAATAAAAAAAAAAGTTTCACTTGCAAGCATTATGTTATCGGATAACGTTGGAGAAAACACTGCAGGCTAAAATAACATAGGCTTTGGTTGGCCGATTTGGGGTATAACGTCCCACCAACAGCTATGATCATATGGAGACGGGACCTCGGTTTATAGCATCGTTCGACAGGCTGGAGAAGCCCGGGATCGAATCTGCGATTCCTGGTTTACAAAGCGAGTCAGTTAAGCACTGCGCCACGGAGGCTTCCACATATGCTTTGATTCGGTGTACTGGTCGAAAAGAAACTCTTACCTTTACTTTGTACTCTGAACTGTCTGACACAAGCGTATCGGCACTGCTAACGCTAGTCCTTGACATCGTATCTTGAGAGTCCGTCCTACCACATGCCGTACCAAGTCCAGATGACGCCTTCCCGTTAGAAATACTAGAACTCGAACTGCTAGAACTTCTGTTACTCCGCACTGAAGCTCGGTCATATGTAAAATCCATAGAATCGGCATGCCCATCGCCCTCCCTGGAAGTTGTTGCACACAAGGAGTCCATAGAATCAGCAGTTTTGAGTTCCTCTTCTACTGATGTTGGTGAGCATAGATTTGGATGCTGAGAGGGTCGAGACGAAATTTTGTCGATATGTGTTGCTTCAAGCTTGTATTCATCATTTGTCTGAACATTCACTTCTATTTCATTTTCAGGCGTACATGGTTTCATTAAACCTGGACCTTTTTTATTTGAATTGTTTAGCCCTTTTCCATATTCATCTTCCGACCCATCGAATGCCAACTGTCGTTCAAGGGCATCGACTTCATCTAAATTGTTTTGGACTACATTTGGTTCAAAGGTCGGTACAACGGTCGGGTCATCGGTGGGCACGACAGTGTCGATAATTTGATCAAGAATGAATGCAACAAAGTCTTCTTTTCTGTAGTAACTAATGCCAGGCAACCCGATGTTTTCATCATTTGGACAATGTTGGGCACTGTCCGAAAAATCCTCCTGTCCATTTTCGTTGTCACTATCCAATTCCTTACACATCGTTTGGAACGCAGATGTTTTATCGTGTTTCAGTTCTTCTTCGTTGTCGTTATTCATTTTACTCATTGATGTTACGGTATTTACAAATTTAGATATTCTAAATTTACTTTCATCCTCAATGTTATCCCGTATTTTCTGTGAGTTAGGTGCGAATGCCCCATGTACCTCTTTATTCCCCATTTGACTAACGTCCTCGGATGAACTACCGTTGTCAAAAGAATTATAGCCCGAACTATTGTGTTCAAAACTGCCATTGGCAGACAATTCTCGCAACTGTCGCATGAGAACTCCTTGAAATTCGCCTTTAACCTCGTCTTTAAAATTAGACATTTTTTTAAAATACTTTAATAGTTTCTCAATATAATATCATTAATACTTGTGATTTACTTCCTTGTGAAGGTTTTATTAATAGTTTCTTTGAGTTTCACATATCAAATACATATGTGAAAATATAAACATGTTTAAAACATTGTTATACAACATATATTTGATATCCAGTCTGTAATTTATAGTTGAAGCAAAATGACAAGATACGCAAAACATTTGTTATTTTATATCCGACAAAGTGGAAACCCAACGCTAAAAATAAAATTGTGGGTAGTTTGAGTAGTGTTGAATTACCTGATGGTTCGTGTGACAAATGAGCCGCGTCATGAGAAAACCATCAATTCGCTTAAGCGAAATCAAAGGCGCAGATCAGCTGATTAGCGTAGACCTGTGTTTTCCGGATAGAACACTTCCTCTACTTACTAAATCCAAAACCCAGCATCTAGCCATCTTCAGTGCTTGTACAGCCCAATTTGTGCCAGACCGGTTCGGAAACCAAATTGTCGTTTTTCTCATAACGCGGCTCATTAATATTTTGGGATTCTCATGTGGTAAAAAATCTTATTTACCCGCAAAATATGTAAAACTTAGTGACCGAGAAAAAAGAAAAGACGATTTTGCGCCCATTCTTGTGCTAAACTCTTTTCTCTGGCCGTCCACCGCATCAGGAAAACTAGTCTGGCGGGTCAGCCGTCAAAATGAATTTTTGATAACCGATTTATAATTTTGGCAAAATGAACCACTGGGTATGATACTTCATTTTGACGGCTACAGGAAAACATGTCCGTGAAATAAATATCCCCTTATACCCCACTTTTATACAGCAAAACTGGAGTTTGCAAGGGTATACCTATTGCGAAGCGGTTCTAACGAGTACCCACAATCTATGTTTTGAGCAAAAATAAGAAAAATATCAAAATTTTTCTGATGAAAATTTTCGATTTTTGAACTGAAAAAGTTCTTTTGTATTTTGCATGGGCAAGTTTTCGAAATGGCTTTCTCGGCTTGCTCCGGAATATTACTGTCGTGTCAATATTTCTGTTTTGTACAGTAGTATTTTATGTGCTGGGAAATATCTTGTTTCCGACCTGTACAAGCACCGAAGCATGCTAAAAACTTGAAATTTCGAATTTAAGATGATAGAAAAGGGATTGTACTATCAAAGTGCTGATCAGATGTGCAGTTACTGCACAGCTGATCTGTGCCTTTGGTTTCGCAAATGCAAGATTGTTGGTTTTCTGATGCAACGGCTCGAAAATTCCATCAGTTCGCAATCTTGTTATTCTTAAACATATTTTCCTTGCGTTGCATGGGATTATATGTTTGGAGCCATCTTGCGATTCAAGTGACCGTCCAAGTGAATCGCAAATACTATCAAGGCTGATGTGTATTATGGTGCATGAACTGTAATCACTTCCTGGACTAGTCTTTATATATATTGTTCTAATGTTTGCCCGAACATATTATATTATCCTAGATCAGCCGGCTTACTGTCACTCCGCTCCACTTCGGTATCTCGTTCCAGTCTAAAATTATCCTACAATCTGCTAGGCTCTAAAGAGTACCAACGATCAATCATTAGGCAAAATGTATACCTCTGTATAACCCAGTTTTCATTTATATAAAAGTGAGGTGTGGGGTTTAATGGGGGTAAACGTTGCATGGACATGTTATCCTGATGTAGAAAAAAGAACATATTTGATAAATATAAGACATGTAACACAGTGTTTTGGGTCCGTCACAGTGTGAGTGATTCTTTATGATATCAGCTACTGATTCTTGATGATATCAGGTAACGGATTCTTGACAAATGCTACGGATTCTTGACAAGGATTGATACTCCCAATTGCAAACAGCAAAAAATGGTAATTTTAGAAAGTTGTAGATCTAAATTTTGTCAGGAGACATATTAGCAGCATGGTTCATTGCAGTCTATGTATATATTCTACATGTTATGTGTTCAAAATAAAACCAAATAGATAAATTGAGCAAATATGAAAAACATGGCAATTCTGTAAATTATGTGAATTTCTAAAGCAAACATGTTTGGAAACATTGAAACAGTTAATAAAAGTAATATCTGGACCTTCAAATTCTACATTACCCTGCGTAATAACACTTTTTCATTTTTTTTGCATGCTACGGATTCTTGATGATACGTTACAGATTCTTTATGATAACAAAATGTGGGTAACAGATTCTTTATGATACATGTCACTGATTCTTTATGATAAATGTCACAGATTCTTTATGATTTAAAGCAAGTTTATGATGATCTACAACTAAAAATGCAGATTTGGTACCATTGTCCACCAATGAACTGTGTTTTTATCAACTCTACACTGCAAGAAATATGATGTGCATTCTAAAATTGATCAGATTTATCACAAACCAATTAATAATTGTGATTAATGTAGAACCTTGTAGTATTTTTGTATATATCACAAAACCCTATTATTCATTTATTTTTTTAACTACATTGTATTTGCTAAAATCAATTCCATTTTTTTTTTCAATCAGTGAGACCGACAATTTTAAAAGTAGTATTCATGTGTGAACAATTTTACATTGTTTTTTTTTCTGTTTTGGGTCTCACAAGCATGGACATTGATCCCATTTCTAACAACCTTACCGCTTCGATATGTCACCTTATGTATGTTTTCTTGTTCTGGTAACTGAGTGACCGCCTAGTGGAAAACAGCTGCTTACCCAGATTACAAAATGTTCCCTAAGTATAATAAGTAACTTATTGTCAATGTAGTTTTTCACATTGGTTTTTGGAGCGGGAATTTCTGATTGCACCATTTCCATTAATCATAATCATTGCATACTTTTTCCTTTTTGGTGCCACTTAAGAGAGGTAACATTTACTGCTAGACTGGAATTCAGGAAATACAAATATTCAACGAATATTGATTATTTGAAACAGATCTACATTCCTTTCACCGCTGTTACAGGATCTCATTCCTATGGCAAGCTGTTTTACTATGTATTCAAGAAAGCAGATATCTGTTATGCAATATTGGATATCTTGTTTAATAAATAAGATATATACTTTAATTTATTAGATATCTAGTATAAAGAAGATATCTTATATAGCAAATACGATATCCATTTTATTATATAAGATATACAAAATGTTAATATTAGATATCTGAAATAGCAAATATCTGTTATGCAATATTAGACATCTTGTTTAACAAATAAGATATCTACTTTAATTTATAAGATATCTATTATAAAGAAGATATCTTATATAGCAAATACGATATCCATTTTATTATATTTGATATACAAAATGTTAATATTAGATATCTGAAATGTTAACTTAGATTTTACTATTTATTCAAGAAAGCAGGTATCTGTTATGCAGTATTAGATAGCTTGTTTAATAAATAAGATATCTACATGTACTTTAATTTATTTGATATCTATTATAAAAATAGATATCTTATATAGCAAAAAAGATATCCATTTTATAACATATTTATTAGATATACAAAAAGTTAATATTAGATATATGAAATGTTAATTTAGATGTCTTATATAGTATATTTAGATATCATTCAGGCTTAATAAGATATCTTATTTGAGCCGCCTCATGGGAAAACCAACAATCTGCATATGCGAAAACAAAGACGCGGATCAGCTTCGCGGTAACCGCGAAGCTGATCAGCGCCTTTGTTTTCGCAACACGGATAGTACACTTCCTCTTCTTATTAAATCCAAAATTTCAAGCTTTCAACCTGCTTCTGTGACTGTACAGCCTGATTTGTGTCGGACCTGTTCGGAAACCACATTGTTGGTTTTCCCACGAGACGGCTCATTTGTTAAAATAGATATCTAAATTGACAAATAAGATATCTTAACAAGTAGCCCAAGGGCAACGATCGATCACCTGAGAGTCAGCAAGTACAGTCACTGGACAAAGTAATTGGGGGTAATTCAACCTGCTTCTGTGACTGTACAGCCTGATTTGTGTCGGACCTGTTCGGAAACCACATTGTTGGTTTTCCCACGAGGCGGCTCATTTGTTAAAATAGATATCTAAATTGACAAATAAGATATCTTAACAAGTAGCCCAAGGGCAACGATCGATCACCTGAGAGTCAGCAAGTACAGTCACTGGACAAAGTAATTGGGGGTTTTACCATATATTGGTATGGTGGCCATCTTGGTCATGTGACCTTGAAACCCTACTTACATCAGCAGAATAGCTCTTGTCTAGATTGTGTATCCTCTTGTCTGCCAATTTGGTTTACTTGAAAAAATATATCCATTATAAGTCTATGGTAGATAATGACATGCCTGGGGCGTTGACTCTACGCCCCCCAGTGGCACCGTTGGCATCATTTATAAAGGAGAGTATTATTCATTAGTCCAAAATATGAAAACGCTGGGCCATATGGTTTCGAAGAAGACGATTTTTTTTATGTTTTTCCAATTGTAAGTCTAAGGGAGCTACTGACCCCCCGGGGTGGGGCCATTTCTGACCCCAGGGGCATGCTTGGCAGGATTTATGTAAATCTACACATAACAATGCTGCATACCAAATATAGAAGCTTTGGCTGTTGTGGTTTCAGAGAAGATTTTTCATGTATTTTCCAATTGTAAGCCTATGGCAGATAATGATGCCCCCAGGGCGGGGCCTGTATGAACACCAGGGGCACGGTTAGTAGGATTTATAAAGAGGACCACTATACATTGATACACCCAAAATATAAAAGCTCTGGGCCTTGTGGTTTCGGCGAAGATTTTTTTTATGTTTTTCCCATGATGCCCCTGGTGCGGTGCCCGTACGGACCCCAGGGGCACGGTTGGCAGGATTTATAAAGAGGACCACTATACATTGCTACACACAAAATATGAAAGCTCTGGGCCTTGTGATTTTGGAGAAGAAGATTTTTTTTTATGTTTTTCCCATTGCATGTTTATGGGAGCTAATGACCCCCGGGGCGGTGCCATTTTTTGACCCCAGGGGCATGGTTGGCAGGATTTATAAAGAGGACCACTACACATTGCTACATACAAAATATGAAAGCTCTGGGCCTTGTGGTTTCGGAGAAGAAGATTTTTTTATGTTTTTCCCATGACGCCCCCGGGGCGGGGACCGTATGGACCCCAGGGACACCGTTGGCAGGATTTATGAAGAGGACCATTATACATTGCTACACACAAAATATGAAAGCTCTGGGCCTTGTGGTTTTGGAGAAGGAGATTTTTTTTATGTTTTCCCCATTGTAAGTCTATGGGAGCTATCTATTGCCATGGAAACCAGAGTTCTGATCCGACCTGGCCCAAAACCTAACACAACCTTTCCCCCTCCTCAATGATGCTTTAGATGAATTTGATCACGATTGACCATGTTGTCTTAGAGATATTCAAGTTTGAAAATGTGGACGCACGGACGGACGGATGAATGCATGAACAGACGCCGGCTCGACTACTATACTAGTAGCCTTCGGCTCATATGAGCTAAAAATTATATTAGATATCTTATTTGTAAAAATTATATAACATATCTTAATTAATAATTAGTTATATAGATATCTGATTTAGCAATTATGATATTAGATATCAATTTTTTTTTCTTAATGATACATCTTAATCAGCATTTGAGATATCTAAAATAGTTGAATAGATATCTATGTCAACATATAAGATATCATATTTGTCGAATAAGATATCTTCTGTAGTATATTAGATATCTTAATTACATTCACATATAAAATATTTTATATGCTAAAATAGATATTGTTTTTGACGAATTAGATATCGTATTTACAAAAATAGATATCTTATATCCTATATTAGCTATCTTATTGAGCTAAACAAATAAGACGCCTTTAGTACCTTATTCATTTTACCTAATCACAACCGATTTCTTTAACTTTTTAAGATATCTACTATGTCAATACAGATATCTAATTTATAGCCTTAATTAAGATATCTTGTATTAATTCAGATATCTATATTATAAATTAAGATATCTTTTTTTCTAATTAAGATATCTAATTTACCGAATAAGATATCTTATTGACCACTGCATATAAGATATCTATATTACCAATTTAGATACCTTATGGGCTAATTAAGATATCTAGTTTAGCAATAAAGATATCTTATTAACCAAAGAAGATATCTTGATTAATCTTGTAAGGAAGATATCTTGATTAATCTTGTAAAGAAGATATCTTATTTAGGTATAGCAGATATTTTATTTAGTATATAAGATTATATTAGTTTCATAATCACTCGGTCATCTCAGCGCTGTGTCTGGTGTGGGTTCGAGCCCCGCACCGGCTAATTGTGAGACAAGCCAAGCTCTGCTTGTGGGTGTGACAGGTGTTTTTTCTCGGAGTTATACCGTTTTCGCCCATCTACTGATTTACCCGTCTCATATGAGCTGAAATAATCTTCAAAGGGATGTAAAACTAAATTTAAAAAAAAAATAAATTATATTAGATATCTAAATTATCATGTAAGATATCTTATATACTATATGAGATATCTTAATTGTGGGATTAAATAAGATATCTTATTTAGCACATTAGGCATCTTCTATATAAAATTAAGGATATAAGATATCTTATTTAAAAAAGTAGATATCTTTATTGCTAAATAAGATATCTTTTATCTTAATTAAGATATCTTATTTACCATTCAAGATACATAATAAGCATATTAAATAGTAAAACGACTTGCCATACATTTCCTATTATAATTGATGCCATCTTTATTTACAGAGTAACAACCTAATACACAGCAAGTGTCAGTACTGCATGAAATCATACAATAACCCTGATGCAGTCGTCAGGCATTGTATTCTAGATCATCCAGCCAAAAATGTGAGTTTTCTGTGGCCCCTCCTGAATGCCAATGGTAAAAAAGGAAGTGCAGTGCTATAGGGGTAGACTACAGGACTCCGATGCGGGAGGCCCTGGGTTCTAGACATAACTCTACCATGCAGGTTGTGTTCATGAATCTGTAGTATTGTTTAATACACAAAAATTGGTAGCCCTTTGTCCCAACATGACTTAAAACTTGTTTACTGGGACGTCTAGCCATACCTTAACCAAACCATATCATAAAATTTGTAAATAAATGCTCAAATCTCAGTACTCTGATAAAATAAAGACTTGTATACCGAACCACATAGTTCAAACCTGCTTTGTAGATCAAAGACATTAATAATTGAGGTAGTTTATCTCCATAAAAAGAGTGGTAGGTTGTAGGCTATGGTGTCATAAAGAATCTGTAACATATCATAAAGAATCCGTTACCCAACATTTAGTATCATACGGAATCCGTGACAAAATTTTGTCACAGATTCTTTATGATACTTTCGATGCTTGAGAAAACAAAAGTCTGCAAAACAATTCCTTTGAAGATTTACATGCATGGAAAAGTGTAAGTTCATAGATAATTAGTTTAATTTCTAAACTGTTGATAAAATGTTTTGATGTTTTATGTATTTTGATATTCATTTTCGATTTTCCTTGCTTAATTAACCATTTTAAGGATATAATCACCCATTAACTTTCAACCTGTATACCACCATTGCTAAAATTGATCGAGAACAGTTTCCAGCTCATATATACTATGTATGTGTGTCGAAAAGGTCATTTCCGGCATCAAAAACCTTAGAAACGCCGGTTGTTCATCACCTACCAATAGATGAGCTAAGAGAATCATAAAGAATCTGTAACGCTATCATAAAGAATCAGTAGCTGATATCATAAAGAATCATCCCGCACTGTGACGGACCTAAACCCCTGTGTGCAAGAGGGTGAAGCATATTTAGATGTTTCAAATTCAGATCTGGAAACTAGGTTGGAGTCATTTAAACACATAATCTGAAATAATCTGAGCACAGCATTAATACACTTCTGTTGCAAGCATCAAAGAAAACATTTGGACCATTTGACCGTAAAAATAAAAATTAAAACTGAGATCCTTTTATTAGATCCTTTAACCAGAGGACCATTGGTCCTGAGAACGCTCACCTGAAGCCTGATCTTGGAGTATTAAGTCATCATTAAATGACCTTGACCTTTAATACTCACACACCTTTATTGACTTAATAAGTTGTCTGCATCTGCAAAGTTTCAGGTCTCAGGCTGCAATAGTTTCAAAACCCAGTGATTTCTGAGAAAACTTTAATTCTAATTTTGATATTTAAATGACCTTGGGTCAAGGTCAAGAAAGGACCTTGGCCTTCTTTAATTACTTACCTTCATTGACTCCATTAGTTGTCTGCATCTAACAACTTTCAGGTCTCAGGCTGCAAGAGTTTCCAAAATATCCATTGTTTTCGCCTTTTTCCATGTGAAAGCCTATGTTTTCAAAATTGATATTGCCGTAAAATAGGTCAAGGTCATCCAAGGGTCATCATTTCAACAAACTATGATGGGCTGGAGTCCCAAATGCTACATACCAAGTTTCACGAAAATCGGCCAGCCGGTCCTGGAGAAGAACTTTTTTGAGTGGTTTTTACCATAGTTGGGCATGGCGGCCATCTTGGTCATGTGACCCGAATTTCGCGATCAAACTTTCGTTCCCCCTACCCATGGACGCTCAACATAAAATTTCACTTGATTGGCCAAGCAGTTTCAGAGAAAAAAATCTTTGAAAAGTGTGTATTGATGGCAGACTGGCCAAGGTCAAGAGACGACCTTGACCTAAATTAATCACATACCTTCATCTACTCAATTAGTTTCGTGGAAATCGGCCCACCGGTTCTGGAGAAGAAGATTTTTGAGTGGTTTTTACCATATATGGGCGTGGCAGCCATCTTGGTCATGTGACCCGGATCTCGCGATCAAACTTCAGTTCGCCCTACCCATGGATGCTCCACATAAAATTTCACTTGGATTGGCCAAGCGGTTTCAGAGAAGAAGATCTTTGAAATTGTGGACGACGGACGGACGGACGCCGGATCATGGCCATCCTATAAGCTCACCTTGTGAGCCTTCGGCTCAGGTGAGCTAAAAAGTCTGTTGTTTAAAATGCATTGCATACATATAAAACATGTAAACTGATTTTTAGTTCAAAGTTAATAAGTAACACAACCGACGCCTTGTGCATCTGCAGATTAATTGCCTAGTTGCACAAAGGACAGACAAGTTCAACTATTTTTCTTTCACTTTCATCCAAAAGTTGAAAGTCAGGCCTATCAGCACAAATAAAATGCCATCTCGTGGATCATTCGCCACATTTAACTCATCGAGATGGGTGCTGGTCCCCCCTGCTACACCCGGGGCACATATCGAACTCCTCCTCAAAATTGTCTGTATATATGGTACGTTTTCGATATCTGAATCAGAACTGACAGAATCTCTTTTAACCTGTTTTGGTTTTGTCTTACGCTTTTGGTTTGCCTTTCTTGCTTTCTTCTTATTTAGTTTTTGCTCTCTCTCTCTCTCCATCTTTTAGCGTTCACGCTCTGCTTCCTTTTCAATACGTTTTGCAGTCTCTCTTCTTTGCGTTTCGCCTATGCAATTTCTTCTTCTTTTTTCTTTTGCTTTCTCTCTTGCAGTATTTTAATTGCTTCTTTCCCAGAAAGGGCCTTTGGCAGTTTATCTTTAAGCCTCTGCACTGTTTTCTTCTGATTTGGTTCGGGCACTTTTAGTTTCAGAAACGCTGGAGCTACATGATTAGGGTCAATGTTTTTCTGTGACACAGGCTGATACGTAACGGTCCTTGTGTTTCATAATTAGATGACTGAATGGTGTCAAAATTGCTAGCACAGGTACAGGAGAAACATTATGGGTTGGCTGTGTTGATTCCTCAGATGGCATCACACTTTCTGTATTGTTGGGAACAGGATCCTGTTGATCTGGCATTGAAATGTCGTCCCCAGACATACTTTGTGGGTCAGTAGCGGGAGCATTTATCTCCAGTGTATGATCATCACCTGCAGCTGATGTTGAAGCAGTGGCAAAGTTGTGATCTCCCATAGGTGTGATAATATCAGTCATGTGGTGTGTTTGTGATCCATCCATATCAGTATTGCGTGAACAACACGAGCTACTAGCAGTCAAATCACTATCAGATGACTCGTCGACGGGCCAACACCGGCATCCTTATAAGCGATCTTCGACGGTCCAAGTTTTGTCATATCAATCCCTTTGGGTGTGAACGGGAAGAGTCCTGAACGCTTGAAACCATCTGCCGCGTTTTCATAAGTTGAACCTTTTCCCACGCAACTTTGAATATCATGGGGAACTCCTTCTTAGTGATGAAACGACCAATGTTTTCCGCCTGCCACTGCTTAACCTGTGCCTGCCACGCGGATTTCATAGGACTGAAAAATCCAATGTCACATCTTGAAGAATGTGCTTTGAATTCGGTAGAAGTCAGTAAAGAATAATCCCATTATCCTTACCATACTCTGCTGCTGGCAAACTAATGTGAGTTGATGTCCATCGACAAACAAGAGGATCGGAAACTGTATATTCTGACTCTTACCAAATGAATACAGGCTCTTCAAAAGCTCTACAAACGTATCTGAGTCCATCCATCCGTTTTTGATCACCGCATATGTAGCTGCGGGGAATCCTGACAAGCCAACGTCCCTTAATCGCTCACCTGGGAATAAAATCATTGGCGGGGCATAATCGCCATAGGCATTAAAGCCTACCATGACAGTTATCTGTGCTTTGGTATTTGTTACTACTTGATATACATGTCTTGCTCCTTTCTCTGCCAACACACGCCCAGGCTTTGGCGCATTCGTCCGCATTAAACACTCTGCGATCTGTATCTGCCAAGTACTCCAAACACCTCTATTGAGTATTACATGGAGTGCGTGCGCAAATGACGGACAGTTTAAGAAAAAAAATAATAAATTCATACGGTTCGGTTCATTGGCATAATTTTAAAACTTTAAGTCCTTCAGTACAAGTTGGTTTGAGTGATGAATAGGATGAAATGATTTATACTTCATGTGAGTAATATGATGAGTGATGAGGATGATTAATGAATATGATAATGGTATGAGACTGTAGGGATTATAGTAATTTAAGGAGCCCTCCTCGGAATGATCCGAGATCAGGGCTATTGCACAGGTCAGGTGAGAGGTTGTTCCAGAGCTTGGCAGTTCTTGGGAAGAATGACTGTTTGTGAGCATTTATTGTGGAACGTGGGAAGGTATATCTTGATCTCAGAGATGGGTGTATATTGTCTGTAAATTTAACGTGGATTGATATATTTACAAAGTCCCTAACCCCCCCCCCCCCCTAAACTTTGAACATGTTGTTCTCAGTCCTGGGATACAGATCATTCATGATATTACATCTCCTGAAAGGGCTATGAATGACAAACGTTATCCTAGTAATATAACTAGAATTTGTATTTGCATTTTCGTGCATGTTGGTCCCGGATGTTGGTAGTGAAATGCACTGTTAGTTTGAAAACTGCTTTTATTTTTCTTGCATTGTTTTACGCTTAAATAAGAAATATTGTGGGATGAGTGTTGGCACGGTAGTTAGTAAGTAGAAAAATCTATCAACTGCTATCATTTTTGTTCTGTTTGAAACAATCCTTACCGAAATATCTGCAGACAAAAAGCCCGTTTTTTGAGACTAATCAAGGTCAAATTAATGGGCTTATTTGTTATGTAAAAAGGCTATGGAAATATACTGTATATGTATGAACAGACTACCTGTCCTATTTTAACAGGTATGCACAGCGTGTACATACTATAATGCATATAAATATACTGTACAAAATAATTTTATCTATGTTTTATTTGAGACATGTCTCAGAGGACTTTAAATCCAACGTTACTTCAACAACACACAACAATTGTTTTTACCCTTATTAGATACATAAAAGATATTGTCAGAAGAACTTCCCTAATGTCTAAAACGTATGAAGACACTGTTCAAAGTAAAAGTTGCTTAATTTATTTGGCATGGTATATTTAAGGTACAGGTATTTGCATAAGTGACGGACAATATTATTTAAAGTAATAAATCTGATAAAGATGATGCACCTGCTATTCATGCAAATCGTTTCTAAGCTAATTTTTCAGCTTGCAAATTAGTTGGAGAACATTATTTAGACCTTCACAAAGGTTTCTATCAATTAAAATCAAAAATTTATTTTAAAGGATTATTTATGGAAATTTATTAGAAAAATACGTAATTTCACTAAAAACTTCTATTACAATGGCTTCCCTTTGGAAAACATTATCAGTCATAAGAAAGTTTAAGGTTTAGGGATTATTCTGGTATGTAACATGCCACATTTTTTTAAATAAATCTATGAAATATTTATGAGCAGAAAACACTATTATTTTAGTAATAAGGAACCTTAATATTTACGAAGTTGTGCTTTATTTTGTAAAACATGGTCAGGGATGAGATTTCTCTGCGTTTCTTAAGTGTAGGAAAGTTTAGCTTTGACCTCATGTTAGTTACACTGCTTGATGAAGTGTAGTCATTGAATATGTATCTTATGGCCCTGTGTTGAATCATTTCTATCTTCTCTGTGTACTTATTGTGCCAAGGGTCCCATACAGAGGCCGCATATTCAACGAGGGGACGGACATAGGTCTTATATGCTGACTCTTTCAGTTTGGGATTGTTAGTCTGGATATTACGCTTTATAAAGTTTAGAAAATTGTTGGCCTTCGTAGTGATTTGGTTGATGTGCTTACTCCACGACAAGTCCTTGGCGATGACTGGTCAGTAAAGTCTCATGATCAGGCACCTCCTTCTTCAGGAACTTTGTTACAGTAAGTAAGTAAGTAAGTAAGTAAGTAAGTAAGTAAGTAAGTAAGTAAGTAAATTTTATTATAGTGACATTATGTATGTATACAAACGAAATACATATTTTTATAACAACATCCGGCCGCGCTGGGCCTATAAGTCACTTTAGTTATATATAAATTCGGATTAAATATATGCTGCACAGTAGAGGTATTAGATTGCTTGAATATGACTGACACATTTATTAATTTCTACCTATATAGACTCAATTTGCGTTTGTTCATAGCTGCAACAATATAATTTGCTACACAAGCATAATGATTTTCCATCAAGTAAATCAGTTTTTGAGCGTCATTTAGTGTTGAAAAACCTGTGTGTAGTTCGATAGCTTTTCTAGTACACCATCATACCAGCCTGTTATTATTTCGATATTCACAATTGATCTCTCGTGCCCAAGGTTCCTTGGGGTTCTCATTGTGATTTCCGGATGCCGTTTCTGAAATACTTGAGACCACTTTTTTCCAGGGCGGTTATCTCTAAAAGGTGTAGTCCTGCCATCAATGTCAAATACATGCTTCACCTCACCCAGAAACTCGCCCTTGGTAAGTGGATACCCTATTTCAGCCATAAAGTGACAATATATAACTAATGTTTGTTAAGACAGTACGACACGACGCCCGGGTGATGTAGGTGCCTCTGGTACTCGCCCAGCTAGTTTATCCAGAAGGGTAGTGCGAGGTACACCATACGCTTTGGCTGCAGCCTTTCTGCTCATACCACAAGACCGAACCATATGTATGGCCATTGCCATCCTCTCTGGTGTATACCGCACTCGCTTTTTGGCACCAGCAGCTTGCGACGACATGACTGAAAACAGAAGATTCATATTTGTTTACTGTCGGGCTGGCATTACAAATGAACTAACACTCACCCAAAGCAACTGTTTGTTTCCTAAACTGCTTAATGACAAGAGGAAGATGCGATGATGATCACCTGAGATGATGATCAGAAATTGATCGACTCAGTATATCACAGTGTTTTAGGTCCGTCACAGTGTGAGTGATTCTTTATGATATCAGCTACTGATTCTTGATGATATCAGGTCACGGATTCTTGACAAATGCTACGGATTCTTGACAAGGATTGATACTCCCAATTGCAAACAGCAAAAAATGGTAATTTTAGATAGTTGTAGATCTAAATTTTGCCAGGAGACATATTAGCAGCATGGTTCATGGCAGTCTATGTATATATTCTACATGTTATGTGTTCAAAATAAAACCAAATAGATAAATTGAGCAAATATGAAAAACATGGCAATTCTGTAAAATTATGTGAATTTCTAAAGCAAACATGTTTGGAAACATTGAAACAGTTATTAAAAGTGATATCTGGACCTTCAAATTCTACATTACCCTGCGTAATAACCCTTTTTCATTTTTTTGCATGCTACGGATTCTTGATGATACGTTACAGATTCTGTATGATAACAAAATGTGGGTAACAGATTCTTTATGATACATGTCACTGATTCTTTATGATAAATGTCACAGATTCTTTATGATTTAAAGCAAGTTTATGATGATCTACAACTAAAAATGCAGATTTGGAACCATTGTCCACCAATGAACTGTGTTTTTATCAACTCTACACTGCAAGAAATATGATGTGCATTCTAAAATTGATCAGATTTATCACAAACCAATTAATAATTGTGATTAATGTAGAACCTTGTAGAATTTTTGTTTATATCACAAAACCCTATTATTTATTTATTTTTTTAACTACATTGTATTTGATAAAATCAATTCCATTTTTTCAATCAGTGAGACCGACAATTTTAAAAGTAGTATTCATGTGTGTACAATTTTACATTGTTTTTTTTCTATTTTGGGTCTCACAAGCATGGACATTGATCCCATTTCTAACAACCTTACCGCTTCGATATGTCACCTTATGTATGTTTTCATGTTCTGGTAACTGAGTGACCGCCTAGTGGGAAACAGCTGCTTACTCAGATTACAAAATGTTCCCTAAGTAATGTATAATAAGTAACTTATTGTCAATGTAGTTCTTTCACATTGGTTTTTGGAGCGGGAATTTCTGATTGCACCATTTCCATTAATCATAATCATTGCATACTTTTTCCTTTTTGGTGCCACTTAAGAGAGGTAACATTTACTGCTAGACTGGAATTCAGGAAATACAAATAATCAACGAATATTGATTATTTGAAACAGATCTACATTCTTTTCACCGCTGTTACAGGATCTCATTCCTATGGCAAGCCGTTATGTATTCAAGAAAGCAGATATCTGTTATGCAATATTGGATATCTTGTTTAATAAATAAGATATATGAGCCGCCTCGTGGGAAAATCAACAACGTGGTTTCCGAACAGGTCCGACACAAACCGGGCTGTACAAGCACAGAAGAATGCTAGAGACTGGAAATTTTGGATTTAGAAAGTAGAGGAATAGTACTATCCGTGTAGCGAAAACAACTTTAGGCGTGATCAGCTTCGCAGTTACTGCGAAGCTGATCTGCGCCTTTGTTTTCGCATATGCAGACTGTTGGTTTTCTCATGAGGCGGCTCATATACTTTAATTTATTAGATATCTATTATAATGAAGATATCTTATATAGCAAATACGATATCCATTTTATTATATAAGATATACAAAATGTTAATATTAGATATCTGAAATAGCAAATATCTGTTATGCAATATTAGATATCTTGTTTAACAAATAAGATATCTACTTTAATTTATTAGATATCTATCATAAAGAAGATATCTTATATAGCAAATACGATATCCATTTTATTATATTAGATATACAAAATGTTAATATTAGATATCTGAAATGTTAACTTAGATTTTACTATTTATTCAAGAAAGCAGGTATATGTTATGCAGTATTAGATATTTTGTTGAATAAATAAGATATCTACTTTAATTTATTAGATATATATTATAAAGAAGATATCTTATATAGCAAAAAAATATCCATTTATTAGATATACAAAAAGTTAATATTAGATATATGAAATGTTAATTTAGATGTCTTATATAGTATATTTAGATATCATTCAAGCTTAGTGAGATATCTTATTTGTTAAAATAGATATCTAAATTGACAAATAAGATATCTTAACAAGTAGCCCAAGGGCAACGATCGCTCACCTGGGAGTCAGCAAGTACAGTCACTGGACAAATGAATTTGGGGTTTTACCATATATGGGTATGGTGGCCATCTTGGTCATGTGACCTTGAAACCCTACTTTCATCAGCAGAATAGCTCTTGTCTGGATTGTGTATCCTCTTGTCTGCCAATTTGGTTCACTTGAAAAAATATATCCATTGTAAGTCTATGGTAGATAATGACATGCCTAGCTAGTTGACTCTACACCCCCAGGGGCACCGTTGGCATCATTTATAAAGGAGAGTATTATTCATTAGTCCACACAAAATATGAAAAAGCTGGGCCATATGGTTTCGAAGAAGACGATTTTTTATGTTTTTCCAATTGTAAGTCTAAGGGAGCTATTGATCCCCGGGGTGGTCCCATTTCTGACCCCAGGGGCATGCTTGGCAGGATTTATGTAAATCTCCACATAACAATGCTGCATACCAAATATAGAAGCTTTGGCTGTTGTGGTTTCAGAGAAGAAGATTTTTCATGTATTTTCCATTGTAAGCCTATGGCAGATAATGATGCCCCCAGGGCGGGGCCTGTATGGACACCAGGGGCACGGTTAGCAGGATGTATAAAGAGGACCACTATACATTGCTACACCCAAATATGAAAGCTCTGGGCCTTGTGGTATCGGAGAAGATTTTTTTATGTTTTTCCCATGATGCCCCTGGTGCGGTGCCCGTATGGACCCCAGGGGCACGGTTGGCAGAATTTATAAAGAGGACCACCATACATGGCTACACACAAAACATGAAAGCTCTGGGCATTGTGGTTTTGGAGAAGAAGATTTTTTTGATGATTTTCCCATGACGACCCTGGGACGTGGCCCGTATGGACCCCAGGGGCACGGTTGGCAGGATTTATAAAGAGGACCACTATACATTGCTACAAATAAAATATGAAAGCTCTGGGCCTTGTGATTTTGGAGAAGAAGATTTTTTTTTATGTTTTTCCCATTGCATGTTTATGGGAGCTAATGACCCCCGGGGCGGTGCCATGTTTTGACCCCGGGGGCATGGTTGGCAGGATTTATAAAGAGGACCACTACACATTGCTACATACAAAATATGAAAGCTCTGGGCCTTGTGGTTTCGGAGAAGAAGATTTTTTTCATGTTTTTCCCATGACGCCCCCGGGGTGGGGCCGTATGGACCCCAGGGACACCGTTGGCAGGATTTATGAAGAGGACCATTATACATTGCTACACACAAAATATGAAAGATCTGGGCCTTGTGGTTTTGGAGAAGAAGATTTTTTTTTATGTTTTTCCCATTGTAAGTCTATGGGAGCTATCTGTTGCCATGGAAACCAGAGTTCTTATCCGACCTGGCCCAAAACCTAACACAACCTTTCCCCCTCCTTAATGATGCTTTAGATGAAATTTGATCACGACTGACCATGTTGTCTTAGAGATATTCAAGTTTGAAAATGTGGACGCACGGACGGACAGATGAACGCACGGACAGACGCCGGCTCGACTACTATACTAGTAGCCTTCGGCTCATATGAGCTAAAAATTATATTAGATATCTTATTTGTAAAAAGTATATAACATATCTTAATTAATAATTAGCTATATAGATATCTGATTTAGCAATTATGATATTAGATATCAGATATTTTTTTCATAATGATACATCTTAATCAGCATTTGAGATATCTAAAATAGTTGAATAGATATCTAGGTTAACATATAAGATATCATATTTGTCGAATAAGATATCTTCTGTAGTATATTAGATATCTTAATTACATTCACATTAAAATATTTTATATGCTAAAATAAATATTGTTTTTGACGAATTAGATATCGTATTTACAAAAATAGATATCTTATATTCTATATTAGCTATCTTATTGATCTAAACAAATAAGACGCCTTTAGTATCTTATTCATTTTACCTAATCACAACCGATTTCTTTAACTTATATGAGATATCTACTATGTAAATACAGATATCTAATTTATAGCCTTAATTGGGATATCTTGTATTAATTCAGATATCTGAATTATAAATTAAGATATTTTTTTTCTAATTAAGATATCTAATTTACCGAATAAGATATCTTATTGACCACTGTATATAAGATATCTATATTACCAATTTAGATATCTTATTGGCTAATTAAGATATCTAGTTTAGCAATAAAGTTATTAACCAAAGAAGATATGTTGATTAATCTTGTAAGGAAGATATCTTGATTAATCTTGTAAAGAAGCTATCTTATTTAAGTATAGCAGATATTTTATTTAGTATATAAGATTATATTAGTTTCATAATCACTTGATCATCTCAGCACTGTGTCTGGTGTGGGTTCGAGCCCCGCACCGGCTAATTGTGAGAGAAGCCAAGCTCTGGATTTATACCGTTTTCGCCCATCTACTGATTGGCCCGTCTCATATGAGCTGAAATAATCTTGAAAGTGATGTAAAACTAAATTTAAAAAAAAAATAAATTATATTAGATATCTAAATTGTCATATAAGATATCTTATATACTATATGAGGTATCTTAATTGTGGGATTAAATAAGATATCTTATTTAGCACATTAGGCATCTTCTATATAAAATATCTTATTAAGGATATAAGATGTCTATTTAAAAAAGTAGAAATCTTTATTGCTAAATAAGATATCTTTTATCTTAATTAAGATATCTTATTTACCATTCAAGATACCTAATAAGCATATTAAATAGTAAAACAGCTTGCCATACATTTCCTATTATAATTGATGCCATCTTTATTTACAGAGTAAAAACCTAATACACAGCAAGTGTCAGTACTGCATGAAATCATACAATAACCCTGATGCAGTCGTCAGGCATTGTATTCTAGATCATCCAGCCAAAAATGTGAGTTTTCTGTGGCCCCTCCTGAATGCCAATGGTAAAAAAGGAAGTGCAGTGCTGTAGGGGTAGACTACAGGACTCCGATGCGGGAGGCCCTGGGTTCTAGACATAACTCTACCATGCAGGTTGTGTTCATGAATCTGTAGTATTGTTTAATACACAAGAATTGGTAGCCCTTTGTCCCAACATGACTTAAAACTTGTTTACAGGGATGTCTAGCCATAACTTAACCAAACCATATCATAAAATTTGTAAATAAATGCTCAAATCTCAGTACGACTGATAAAATAAAGACTTGTATACCGAACCACATAGTTCAAACCTGCTTTGTATATCAAAGCCATTAATAATTGGTAGTTTATCTCCATAAAAAGAGTGGTAGGTTGTAGGCTATGGTGTCATAAAGAATCTGTAACATATCATAAAGAATCCGTTACCCAACATTTAGTATCATACGGAATCCGTGACAAAATTTTGTCACAGATTCTTTATGATACTTTTGATGCTTGAAAAAACAAACGTCTGCAAAAACAATTCCTTTGAAGATTAACATGCATGGAAAAGTGTAAGTTCATAGATAATTAGTTAAATTTCTAAACTGTTGATAAAATGTTTTGATGTGTTATGTATTTTGATATTCATTTTCCATTTTCCTTGCTTAATTTTAATCATTTTAAGGATATAATCACCCATTAACTTTCAACCTGTATACCACCATTGCTAAAATTGATCGAGAACAGTTTCCAGCTCATATATACTATGTATGTGTGTCAAAAAGGTCATTTCCGGCATCAAAAACCTTAGAAATGCCGGTTGTTCATCACCTACCAATAGATGAGCCAAGAGAATCATAAAGAATCTGTAACGCTATCATAAAGAATCAGTAGCTGATATCATAAAGAATCATCCCACACTGTGACGGACCTAAACCCCTGTGTATATGAAGACAGACAGAAGTGCATTGACAAAACGAGGGAGCCGAACGTCACACAATAAGAAGGAAACTTCATTAGACAAAACATAGTTTTTTCTCCATTATATATGACTCATATATACATTCTGGTAATGACACCCATTGAAAATGTTTGGCAGCTATTTAGCATGTGGCAGCATGTCGATAATAGGATCATGTGTTTAAATATATGCGCCTTTCCTGTCATAATATTCAACATCACGAACATCTTGCGAGATAAAAATATATACCACTCACCTTATTTGCGCCGATAAAATGCTCGCGCAAAATATTTTTCCCGCAGTCCTGTTCTCGGATGATAATAAAATGGTGGTTGATGACGTCAACATGACGAAATCGAAAGTCGCGCATCTGATCATGTGACCTTTAGCCAAGTAATGCCAATTACAAGCCTAATAGATCCAGGGTGTCGATAAAGGGACCATGTCAGCATTTGGAGACCTTGCTCTAGCGATCTTGTTGGGTTGATCGTTCAATTGGCAAAACTAATTAGCTTTTCATAAAAAGCATTGGTAAGACAAGGGAAACAACTGAGAAAATTATTAAACCCACAAAAACTACCAACTATAGTACTGGTCTCGCCCAGGAAAAAAAAAAGTTGTAAACCCCATATATTTAGTGGTTAAGCTACTTGCCAAATATTTGCGGTAGTCCTTTCGAAGGAGACTACTAAAACGAAGAAGTAACCACCAAGATCCCGTCCACTTCTTTGTCCGCGCAAGTCTATATTCGTCTATATTCTTCGAGAAATTGATAATTTTAGAATGCTACAGGTCTCACGGGGACCCCTCAGGCATGTACGCAACTTCATAATAGCATGCATTAATTAACATTCCAAGTTGCATCAATAATCACGATTAACAGTTGGGTCCCCGTCAAGCCGCGGTGTTCCACTTCCAGACGTAAATTCTCTCGGAAAACAATATCGGGGAGCAACGGAGGTGTTTGCACTGTTGGGGAATTTGGTCTGAAGAGTCCATGCATATTGCGATGCCCGTTGCGATGGCGGTTCACGTATTGCGCAACACTCATCAGTGATGGTCAATCGGTTTAAAAGACTGGTGGAACCATGGATCGAACTCGCGACTTATGGTCGCCAAAATAAATAAATAAATAAATAAATAAATAAATAAATAAATAAAGCAAAAATTCAATATAAAACATCTCAAACACCCTTATGATCTATCACTGAAGCGTAAATGGAAACATTACGAAAACACGCCCTTGTAATATACAGATTTTTCTTAAGTTGTAAAAATTGAAAATTTTCAGCAGAATTTTCTTTTTATGTTTCTTATTTTTGCTCAAAACATAGATTGTGGGTACAAATTAGAACCGCATCGGTGAGGCGGTTCTAACGAGTACCCACAATCTATGTTTTAGCAAAAATTAGAAAAATAGGTATACCCCTCCATACCCCAGTTTTACTGTATAAAATTGGGGTACATAAGGGGGTATACGTTACACGGACATGTTTTCCTGATGATTTGTGAATCTCTGAAATATTTTGTTGTTTGTCCATATCTTCCATAAAACTTAACTTCGGTGCTGATACGATAAAAACGCTTGTCGTGAGTAGCGATTTTCAAGTTATGATTTCGTGATGTTTCTTCCCCAGAGGGAAGAAGTTACTCTGAAATCTTTTCGGGGTGGGGGTGGGGGCTACAGACCTCTAATGCTAGGGCCGAACCTATGTATACGCCCGTTTAGAGACCCCCTCCAGCCCTCCAGCCCTCCAGCTGGGGTTTCTTCTTTTTGTCTGCCCGCCCAAGGCTTATGCAAGCACAGCGTATTTTAACAATGTACGAAAACGGAAGAGTGTGGTGTCCAATATTGTCCTACAATACTTGCTAAGACGTCTACACACTACACAACAGTGTGTGTGTGTGTGTGTGTGTGTGTGTGTGTGTGTGTGTGTTTAAAAGTTCTCACTTTTCTGAGCCACACTTTTCCTCTCATTGTGTCAGTCAGTGGAGTGGACTGGCGCAGGTGGTAGCGCATCGGACTCTGGGCAAGTCACATTTTCCACAGCTCAATGTATATAGTGTAGATCTACATATGTTCTTAAAATAGTCGCAATAAAAGCTCTACAGAGCTAATGTTGATTGTTGAAATATGAAGCGACGTAAAATAAAGATTATTATTCATTTATTATTATTGCGTGTGTTCGGGGTTTTCCAATGGTACCATTGGTTGGAAACATTTGAACCATTTGTACCAATTTAATTGCCAATGGTACCATTGGTAGAGAAATTGGTGCAAATGGTAAAAATGGTAATACCATTGGTACCAATGGAACAAATGTTACCAACCAATCTTACCATTGGGGGAACCCAGAACACACGCATAGTCAGAGTGTTCGGTGTGTGTAATCACCGGATCGGATAGGATCGGACCGGATAGAACATAATTACCGGATCGGACATAAATTTCCCTTTTATTTATTACTTTCATATGTTTTCACTTGAAAATTTCATTGCATTCCGGAGGCAATGTACTCAAGCTGGCTACCGACAATTGTTCTCCAGTAAAAAATTAATGTGACAAATCAGAAAGACTTCTCCTGATTCGTATAAGCCTCCTATATGTAGGAGCACCCCTGTACTCAGGGTAGGTTTACGTTGATTGTCGTTGAGTGTCTCTGGGCTGTTTCTAGGGAAAAACTTATCGGTACATCAGATTAGGTGTTATCTCCCGGGCCACCATCTTCAATACTTCGAAGAAGTGATAGTCTCTTATTGTAAAGTTTATAGCACAAATTTCTGGATAGTTTCTCGACCTCTAATATGTTATGAATGTCCAAGAACAGATTGGAGAACTTGCGGCAGTCAATTATTAACTGGACAATACTCTCTTTTGTGGTGAAGACATTACACCAGACATCGGGCCCCAGTTTTTTTTTTTTTACATAGTCTCTGAGCACTTTGTATTCGACTCTCCTCTCACCTCAGCCAGCAAAGGACAGTACAGCAGCACGTGGAAAATGTCTTCCTCCCGTGTTGTTTACACAGTTTACACATGGGATCCTCTCGGTATTGGCTAAATCTGTGTAGATTCGACTGCAGGAGACACGTCCCAGATAGGATTCTGGCTTTAACTATCGCCTTCCTGACATCAATGATGGAGTTGTCCGTGGAATTCCAGACTGGATGAGCTTCACCAATGGAAATGTTTTCATATGCAAGAAATCTCAACGTTGTTTTACATCGAGCATCACGCACCAATGACTCCCTCCAGTGTTCCGCAACAGACTTACTGACCATGTCCTTCCATTTATCTTTCTCTGGTAGTTGTTGAATCAGAGCAGGTATACTAGGAAGGTTATATAGCTCTAGCACTTTCAGAATGCGGTAGAAAAAAACTGTCCTTATTATCGAAATTAACTGACAGCTGGCGGTTAAGCACTTCTTTGATTCTACTATTATCACAAACCAGAATGGAGTGTAGCAATGACAGTTGTCTTTTATGAATTTCATTCTCTATCGGTAAAGCTCCGAGTAGTAGGTAAACAGCAGATGTAGCAGTTCGCTCCGGTAATGACTGTATAATCCTTAAACTGTTTTTATGAAATTTCTCCAACCCTAAGATATGAATTTTACTAAGTGGTAGGATTTCTAGTCCGTATAACAAACGAGGAAGCACAGAAGTCTTGTACTCACACCTTCAATACCTGAATACCGGGTTTTAGTATTAGCTTCAATGTGCAGTTGCAGTTATACCGATAAAACGATAAAATTACAGTTGTCTCTCACTGAATTACCCAATTAAAATCAAAGTCCCGTAATTAACAGATTAAACTACACATTGGAACCAAATCTATTGCTGTCACTGAATAAACTGGCAATAAGGGCCATGACAGGTATTTTGCAGTTTTCATTCCACGGCGCAGGAGATGCGACGTGCAATTAGAAAAAGATGTAAAGTGTTCTCACCTGTCTACAAAGCTGTATGATCAGTAAATACACGTTGATATCTTCTTGAGCGCACGTTGAACACTTGTTGACTTGACGTCGAGAGTAGTTTTCCACCTGGACTCTTCGAGAGCTTGCTTCCAACTACCACGATTCAGGCAGGCAATGCTGCCTCATCGACCATGAAAAAATCCCATTATGTGTCGTTGGCTGTGATTGGCTAATAGTACACAAGCGACTCTCCTATTCGTCCATTACTTTCGGTGCCTTCCAGGCTCTGTTGATCTCGCCTGATTAATCTCCGGGGATTTCCGTCAGCATTCGTAAATGTCCGTAGACTGAACCAAAATAGAACCGAACAGAATATTTGCATTCCACAACACTCCCCCCCGTTTTGTCTTAGAAGTCCTCCGTTCTGTGGGGGAGCGAACACGAAACTTCTGGCAAATATTCTCGTTGACAATACAGCGACACCACCAATCCATAGGATGTGCTCCTGAACACACTATTGTGGGCTCTCTCCAAGGATCCCAACTGTACCACTAACTGCAGCTGAACCTTTTCTACACAACGGAAACTTTGTGAAGTTTGAAATGGCTCGCGTTCATCACCCCGTGATGCAGACTTCTCTGACTTTCACCTCCATCCAGGGCCATCCCGAGCTGTTAACACTCACACGCGTCGTCTCTGTGTCCTAGACACTCCTGAATGGGCATCTGTCAGCGATCTGTTAGCACACCGCAGCTAACAGCCCATAGGGCTTGTTTCATCCCTAACCCTGCCAAACAACTTCACTACCCGTGACAAACTCAGTTGTATCACTGCCATCGCACTCATCCTGCTACCATGGATCACACTCCAGCGTCGATGACGAATAACTTCGGGCCCAAAGTTTAAATGTCCGCTCGAAAAGCTGTGACCAACATAGCACCTCTCGAAATTACACTGGCAATTCAGACTTGAATGGTCAATTCCCGCTCCCAGGATCTCCTCGTCGTTATGCCCCAGTAGACGGGTGAACCTCTACACCGTCGAAGCTCCCTTCTAGCATCGCCTAAAGCTTCTCTATAGGAACTGGACACTCCGGAATCCTATTAGCAAAAATCGGCTTGCCATTGTCGCCTTCATTAACCAGGGAATTTGCTTGTACCATGCTATAGCTCCCCAACTGCAGTCATCCAATCCTTGATTACTATACCGTACCAGTCCACTAACAATTTTCAGAATCCTACGGTTCGTATCTTCGCGACCACTATCACGCGACCATTCAGCATACCACGCTGCCTGTACTGTATTGTCAGTTTTCCTTTTCCAAACTCCTACAGTTCGTATTTTCGCGACCACAATCACGCGACAATTTGGCACCACGCTGCCTGTACTGTATTGTCAATTTTCCTTTTTCAAACTCCTACAGTTCATATTTTCGCGACCACTATCACGCGACAATTTGGCACCACGCTGCCTGTACTGTATTGTCAATTTTCCTTTTTCAAACTCCTACAGTTCATATTTTCGCGACCACTATCACGCGACAATTTGGCACCACGCTGCCTGTACTGTATTGTCAATTTTCCTTTTTCAAACTCCTACAGTTCATATTTTCGCGACCACTATCACGCGACAATTTGGCACCACGCTGCCTGTACTGTATTGTCAATTTTTCCTTTTTCAAACTCCTGTGCCGGCTGGACCCGACAAATACTCGATCCAACTTCTCCTATCCTTCCCCCCGGACAAATTTATTGAGCTCCATTTAGTGATGAACTTCACTAGGACTTCAGTACGGCAGCAAAATTGACAATTTGTCTGGTAACACTGACAAAAACCACTGAAAAACCATCCTCATCCCCACTGGGTGATTAATCCAAGGCTGGTCGCTGGTGTCGTCCATATAACCGTTTCGCATTTTCTCTTGTGACATAGAGCAGAGCTCTCCAATCACTGCAGCCTCTGACTCTGGCCAATTCCGCCGCTGTCATACCAATCACAGCCGGTGAACTGTTACGGCTCCTACCGTAACGGAAATAGGGGGCATCTGTCTCTATCAGTAGCCTCCCCTCATGCAGCTCTCTAACTGCTCTAGCCCGCTCACCAGTCAGGGAACCCACCATCTTGGTGAAACCGAAGTACGTGTTCGGAAAAGACTCCAACCATTCCTCGACGACTTGGTATGTACCGTTGAAACAATGCAAGTGCATTAACGTTCCCTGGCCCAATTGGTATTTCAAAGCCAGTCGTAGCAGGTTGTAAGCCTCAGTGTTGTCTTGATCTGGAACACCACCCCTACAATGCAGCACCACTAATTTTGGAAGATTCTGGGCCTCCTTGATGGCTCGGTCTATCATGTCCGTCTGACTGGTCCACTGAGTCATGGGGACTGTATGGTCAACCCCGATCTCACCAAGACCACTGACATCAGGCAACAGAAGGAGATCATGTAGACGCTTCCAGTCTTCTTCCGAAGGAGTCTTCTTGGGGTGCATCCCAATCACAACATAGCAGCCTTGGCTGGTGAGCGTGTGTACCTCCTCCGGTGTTGGGTATGTGACCGGATCACAGAAACTGGCAACCACACCTTCCAAAGTGACTTCACGGTTTTCATCTGGGCGAATTTGATCACAAATTTCCTGGAGGCTTGCCGTCCGAGGAAGACCAAACTCTGTACGACATCGATCCAGATGACAATGACTATCGAAAGCCAGCGGTGGTCTAGGAAGTGATGCCTCCTCTTCTGGAGTCAACTGGAACAAGTTCATCAATGGCTGCAACCGTGCAGGTGGTTGAACCCGGGCCAGTAATCTCACCAAAACCTGCCAGTGGACGAGAATCCAGACATCGTTACCGGCTTGTGATAGATCGAATCTGGCAGGAGAATCGACTCTCTGATGAACACAGATATCCATCATGGCCCGAACTTGATTCTGGGAGAGGCGTTGTTCCAGCGTACTGGCAAGGTCCATCAGATGGAAATAATTGGCCAGCGACCCCAGAGTAGCCCGTTCACCGAGTAACCACGAAGCAATCATTGACAATGCTCCAACACGACGGGTCGTGATCTGCTCTCCGTGAAGTTCTTCCCTGAAGATAGCGGGTAAATGATTGGCGAAAGCGTGTCTTCTGGAGCCATCTCCAGAACACTCCGCAATGGGACACTGTGCCCCACTCGAACCAACCGTAGCAGTTGCCCTGGGCAAGTTCAACATCGGCACTTCCACCGTCATCCCCCGGTCCCTGGGAACCGTTACCATCTCAAACTTTGGCTTCTTTGAAGTGCCACTGTGGCTAGACTGGTCCTTTCGTCCCCTGCGACGACGACGACTTACATTAGAGCTTTGAGCTCTCCCCTCGGAACGCTCAGGGCGTTGTTTGTCAACCGCACCGGAACCAGCAGATGGGTCGTCCAGGGTGACCGACTCACTTGGATCTTCCCGAAGCAGAGCTTCCTCCTCAGATGGGCTAGGAAACTGGACCATTGGAGATGACCTCCTACTTCCTCTGGACTCCTCTGGCGGGTGACCTTCCTGGGGCGGCAAAGCCATGCCCCCAGATGCACCCAGGCTAGAGTCATCCTGACGCGCGGGGCGCCTCTCCGCGGAAACCTGACGCTCGGGGCGTCCTCCCAAAACTTCTTGTGGACGAGATGCTTGTGAATCTCCGGGACGTGATGCTGGCAGATGCCTGGTATGGATATGGCGGCGAATCCATTCCCTGTCATATCTCTCTATTGCTCGAGCCTCCCGAGCTGCCAATTCCAGCCACCTGACCTCGCGCCGGTTCCTTGCCATTTGCACTTGGCCCAACAAAGCTCTGTCCCTCCGAGCATAATTATGACGTCGGACACCTCCCAGCTGATCCACCACTTGTCGGACGGGCAGCAACCGCCCAGTCCGGTTGGCTTCCTCGACTTCCCCGAGGTAGTCCTCCAGGAGCATCTCGTACCTCCTCTCGTAAACTTCCCTGTCTCCACTAGACATGATGAAACTAGATAAACTGCAAATATATAGAAGAGACAGGGTTAAGCAGCCTAGCCGAGCTAGACTGTACCAGGCTGCCGCCGATGGCAGTCTGGACACTCGTACTTGTCTATATGCAGCGCGTCTGTGGCCGTGATGTTCACACACGAACCATGATACCATTCGTCGCAACTGTCGCATTGAATCATGAACCGATTCATGTATGGCTGTCGACACGAGCAATAGATTTTTTCATTGCTAGCATTGGCCGGGTCTTCGATCTCTGAGTTTTCTCGCCAATGCCGGATCCACAAAGGCAAGGTCCTATCCCTACACGGCTTAATCATATCGTGGTTCAAGACCATGACCGCGTTTCGGAGCTTGACACGGTAGAGATACGGCGATAATTTGGTACTAACCACCCCTGGGCCCTTCCAAGGCGGTCCCAATTTCTTACATTCCCCCTTGATCGCAGCTTTGTCTAGAATGTAAACGGGATCCTTAACCGCGTATGTCCTCTGAAGGATGTGCAGGTCGTAGTTACGCTTCATGCGCTTTGTTGCTGTCTTAAGCGAAGACCTAGCAGTGTCATGAGCTTTTTGTATTTTGGACACCAGTTCAGCAACATAGCATTCCATACTCTCATGCTTCACCCCTACCTGAGGAAACATCAAGTATGCAGGGGTATTCACCTCCCGACCAAGCATGAGCTTATTTGCCGTAAAGCCGGTCTGACGATTTACCGAAGCTCGCAACGCTCCCGCTATCTGCTGAAGATGGAGGTCCCACTGGTTCTGCGCCTTTCCAATGAAGCACCGTACAGCATCCATCAAAGTCCTGTTGTATCTCTCCACCTGTCCATTTGAGGAAGGCCTATACGGCGTAGTCCTTGCTTTGTGGATATGGAGCACCTTGCATAACTCTGCAAACAACTTGGACTCAAAGTTACGACCTTGGTCCGAGTAGACCTGAAATGGGAAACCAAACCGACTGAAGAAGTGATCGACCGCTGCCCTTGCTGTCTCTTCAGCAGTTTGCGAAGGTAGGGGAATACACTCAACCCACTTTGAGAACTGGTCTACCATCATCAATATGTGCATATTTCCACGGGGTGTTTCTGGCAGGGGACCCAGGAAATCAAGGTGCACACGTTCCATGGGGGCACCTGCCTGAAATTCAGTAAGAGGGCATCTGCCATGCCTTGCAGACTTCTTGTGCTTGTTGCACACCGCACAACCTGTGACATACCGCCTTACATAGCTCCCCATGCCAAACCAAATGAACTCTCTCAACCGCTCCTTTGTCCTAGCCATGCCCTGATGTCCTGAGGAGGGAAGGTCATGATTTGCTCTCACAGCTAATTCCTTATAGCTCTCTGGAACTACGAGCTTTTTATCACCAGATTCATGTTCTTGGTACAAGACTTCTTCAATCAGACAGAACCTCTCTTTTTCCAACCAGTAAGCTTTAGCTGTTGGGCTAGCTATAAACAATTCACCTTCCTGAGGCACAGTCGAGGTCCGCAACCACTCGAGGATAAACTGCAAGTCCTGGTCTTTCGCTTGGGCCTCTCTGAGGTCCTCCAAGGAAAATCCCCAACAGGAAGCTTGGCATGTAAGCTTCGGTTCATCCTTACTCTCTGTGCCCACTGTGAGCACATGCACCTCCCCATCTCGAAATATTATTTCAGCATGGACATCATCATACTGTGCTCCCGGAAACGTGTCAACCATATCAGGCTAGCGTGATCAGTCCTGACGACAAATGGCTTACCCAAAAGGTGGTGTCTAAACTGACGTGTAAACCGTAGTACCGCAAGAAGCTCCTTCCTGGTAACACAGTACTTCCTCTGTTCTGCCGTCAAAGCCAGACTCCCATAGGCAATCACCTTCTCCTCGCCATTCTGCACCTGTATGAGCTCAGCCCCAATGGCATGGTCAGAAGCATCAGTATCAAGGATCATCTCATCCTCTCTGTTCGGTAGAGATAACACCGGTGGGTTGGTCAACGCATGCTTTAAAGCATCAAATGACCACTGCTGCTCCTCCCCCCACTTGAATTTGTTCTTCCCCACAACCTGGTATAGCGGTTCAGCCAGTCGTGAGAAATCTTTCACGAACGTCCTGTGGTAGTTGGCTAGACCTGCAAACCTCTCTACATCTTTGGAGCAAAGGGGGGTTGGCCAATCCTTGACAGTCTTAATGTCTACATCGGACATAGACAAACTGTCCTGGCTCACAATTCTTCCCAGGAATTCCACTTGCTTGCAGAAAAAAACACATTTCTTTGGCTTAAGTTTAAGCCCATACTGTCTGAATCTAGCTAAGGCCTCTTCAAGATTGGACAAATGATCTTGAAAGCTCTTTCCCAAAACCAAGATGTCATCCAGGAAGGCTAAGACAGTCTTCCAATTCAAGGATCTTAACACCAAATTGACCACTCGAGCGCACGTAGCAGGTCCATTACAAAGACCGAAGCCCATTCGAACATGCTCGAATAGACCATATTTGGTGATAAAAGCAGTTTTCTTCCGGTCCTCTCCTTTGATCTTCACCTGCCAATAGGCTGAGTTGGCATCCAGTTTGGAGAACCACACACTTCCGGATAATGTGTCCAAACAGTCATCAACTAAGGGCAAGGGAAAATTATCCTTCACCGTCACTTCATTTAGAGCACGGTAATCAATACACCATCTCACGGTGCCATCCCTTTTCCGGATCAGAACTGGTGCCGAAGCCCACTCGGAGGTAGACTCCTGGATAACACCAGCCTTCAACATTTTATCCAAATGAGCTTCTTCTTCGCCAGCGAAGCAGGCTGGTGTGCGTCGCATCCGCTGCTTCACTGGCTTAGCTCCTTGAACATCTATGGTATGTTCAATCTCCGAAAAAGTTCCTAAATCGAACTCATTTTTCGCAAAGACGTCCTGATAGTTTCGTAATAAATCTGCAAGCTGACTGCATTCCTCTGGTGAAAGGTGTTCAACCGAATTGTCATAGACCATCCTAAGATGCTCCGGCAGAGCAGTCTTCACATTTGATGACTCTGTGCCATCCAATGAGACTGCTGCCACCTGTGGACCGACTTCAAAGGACTTTTGGCGGCCGTCTTGGCTGCCATCTTGAGGAACGCTCATTTCCTCCTGGTGACACTCATCTGGGGACTCCTCCAAGAACTCCTCTACTGGATATGCCCTGGCTATTTTGGCACCCTTCTTTATCAACTGGTATCTGTCAGACACATTCACCAAGCACATGATTGGCTCTTCACCAGCACTCCTAACCACACGCGGAGCTAATACCCTGAGCTTCTCCACTGGCTCCATCACATAGTCCGACATCTCTTGGCTAAGTCGACATGGTAACTGAACCGCACAGTTCGGAGGAATGACATGTCGCTTGGCAACTGTCACCCTGGCAACATGAGCCTGCCCACTGGACGACCCAACATCCAGTGAGAGCTCTTGTCCATCAAATGTCAGAGTACCCTTGACCATATCCAAAATCGATTTGCCCCTAAGAATATCAAAACCCAAAAGCATATCTTGCTCAATTGGCGCAACATAAAGTATCTCTTGATACCACCTTGAACCTATTTTCATTTGCACTGGGCCCACGATGAACCCCTGCATAACCATTTGACGACCCGCGGTGTGTAACGTAACATCTCGCAACTTGTTAGGGGTTTTCTTCAACGACCGATAAACCTTATCCGAAATAATACTAACTTCCGCTGCCGAGTCGACGACGGCTGACACGCAACGATCACCAACCTGCAAATTTATGCTAAACTGAGAGGCAGATCTCAACTGACAAACCTTAATTGTCCCCGGCTTACCCTCCTTGGGTGACCCTACCCCCCTAGCATGCGATACTTTGGACTCATCCGACTTTTCCCCTTCTTTTCCCACATTTCCCTCTTTCCCCACTTTGCCAATTAATTTCCCCACTTTTTCCCCCGTTTTCTGAATGGGGCTATCTTGGCCTGGAGGCAATTGTACAACTTTGGACTCATCCGACTTTTCCCCTTCTTTTCCCACATTTCCCTCTTTCCCCACTTTGCCAATTAATTTCCCCACTTTTTCCCCCGTTTTCTGAATGGGGCTATCTTGGCCTGGAGGCAATTGTACAACTTGAATAGGAGATTCTGAATCCGCGGTCTCTATCCCCCTAATCTGGGAAGGCCCTGGGCATTGTGATATACTCACCGGAACCGAGTTTTCGCCAGCCACTTGGTCGGTCACAGGGCTCAAAGCCTGGCATTGGCCCTGGCCTGAACCAAGTGGGTCTTGGGTGGCTCCTGCTGTAAGTACAGCTGTGCACGGGGCACCTCCATTTGGATCTACCACTGGGTGGTTGTCGCCATTATTACCGGTAGCGCTGATTTTACTTGAACCCGGAGCCCCCCTTGTATGGCCTACTTGCTGGGTCGGGGCTTGGCCCCTCCTCCCGACCCTCCCCCGTTTAAATCCTTGGTACCCTGTTTCTGATCCTGACCCTCTGGACATTCCCGAGAGTAATGGCCCTTTTTGTTGCATGCAAAGCAGGTGATATCACTCATCGGTCTCCTATTCCTGGAACCCCCATTTGGTCTGTTACCACCCCCCTGGTTATTAGACCGGTTTTGGCCCCCATCGGCACGAGTTTGGGTTTCCAAGAATGTTTTAAACATTGCTGCAAGACTGTGAATTTCTTCCCCCTGCACACGACTTGCTTTCAACAGTGATTCAATGCTATCAGATTTACTACCATCACCGACTGACCGTTTGTTGGCTGATTCCGAAACACTACGCACCGCGATTGAATCGTTAGCCATTCTCTCAAACTGCTTTTTAATATAGCTCACATCTTCCTGAAGGGTATCCCCTTGGGGAGAAGTGGAGGCAGCCTCAGCCACTCCCCTAGTGGTCCTTCCAGAAACATTGTAAACAGTAATAGGTTCATACTCTGGTACCTGACTTTCCCTATGACTGTCACCATACATTGCCTGCTGTACGTGCTGATACCACCGAACAGCATTCAATGCCTCTTCAACTGACTTTGGATTGCGCGAGCAAACCTGATGGCCAGCTTGTTTATCCACTAAGCCTTGACAGAAACGATTAACTACCTGATCATTCAAGAAATGCTCAGGTAGATCCTGAAAAGCACGGGTAGCCAAAGCCATAACTCTATCCGCCCAATCCTCCAAAGTCTCTTTGGGGTCTTGGGTTGCTTGCTGAAACCTTCCTTGAGCCGTAGCAGGAAGCTCTCTGGTGCCAAACCTGCTTTCAAGTTTGCTTAATAATTGTCTAAAGTTCAACTGGAGCTTCTGCTCTAACAGTACAGCATAAAAGTCTGCCGCCTTTCCCGTCAGACTCCAACATAGGCAGTTATAACAATCATCAGTAGTCCAACCCAACTTGTTGGCATACAACATAAAGTTATGCTTAAATGCAAACCAGTTAGTTTTACCATCAAACACCAAACCCTTTGGCAAAGATTTCATAACATCTGCAGTGTGTTTGCGCTGCTTTTCAAACTGTTTCAAATCAAAACTGGGCAATAACCCACTTACCGCTGGCTGCCCCCCCTCATGTGTGCTACTACCTTCAGATTTGTCCTCATGGGCAGCCAGACTATCTGTAAATGACAGCTTCCTTTTCTCTGGAACTTCAGCACCTCCAACAAAATTACCCGAATCGCGAAGTGGGGCCATGGCCTTACGGGTGGGGGACGTGGCACCTTCCGCATTGACAGGTCTATGCATAGCTGAAGCCGAGACTGGGTTTGTGGGTACATTAGGCAGAGGAGGTAAATCTAACTCGGCTAACTTGGAATGCAAGGCAGGACTTGAGCTCATAATGTCCTTCGCTTTGCGAAGAAGCTCAACCACATTGTCAAGATCACCAGTTGTAACACCTGGTGTCTGCACTGGGGAAGGAATGCTTGGTGACTCTTCACCTGAAGCACCCTGACTATTCGCGAGTCCTGTATTATTCACAGGAGAGAGCGACCGTTTGAAAGAAAACTTTTTTTCTTTCCGGTACAGGCGAACCAAGTTGCCGAAGCTTTCCGCGAGCAGAGTTAAACAGAGCAGCTGCGCTGCCCCATTTCTCTGAACTTGGCTCCCTTTTGACCGTCGACGCGCGCGAACTAAAACATCCATACTCATCAATTTCGTCCGGCAGTTCATCATTCGGCGTAAAATCAATGTCATCAATCGCTTTCTGCGAAACCCTGCCTCTGGTTAAGGCAATCAATATATCCGGAGTTATGTTTCCACTCTTTTCCCTAATTGACATGATCACTGAAGCAATGCTTGCTCCCACACCCGGTATAGTCTGCAATTCTCCGAAACTTGCAAAGTTAATTTGCACAGACGTCTTTACTCAAATTTAAAATGGATAATCACTCACAGCGGTAGCCACGGTAAACAAGGTGCAACGAAAATCGAGTGCCACGATTTTGAAAACAAGAAACAACAAAGTGCAATTTTATTTCAACAGCCCTTAGTTTGGGAACACAAGAAATAAACACCAGGTCACTTTATTTCAAAACTGGGGGCAAAATAAAATTACCTTGACACCAACACGACTCTTGTTGACAAAAATTCAGTGCAGGCTAGTTTCTGTAACTGACAGAGACAATCATGCAATCCGCGAGTGCATCCACGCTGAACCGATTGAGCAAAAATGACACGAAGTGATCACGCATCTCAAAAATATTGCAAATATCGTGAACAGACAGACTAACAACTTGTAGGCACCTTCAAATCTCTTTAAAACTGCATAGGGCATGTCGGCAAAGTACTCTTCCGTGAAAAAAAATCAATATCGGTCACCTTTCCCGCTATTTTCTTCATTCGGTGGAGGTGGTAACCTCGGTCATTATCGCTATGCGTTAACTACTTACAGACGATGATAAAACCATAATATGACCAAAATATTATGCATTTCTTACGTTGGAATGAATTAAATCCGGAAATCTAATGGAATATGCAATGCTTTGATGGAAAAATTTCATTTTGATCCCATATTTTGTGCTCCACATTTGGTAAGTCATAGCGATAAACACCGAGTAATGTACCTCCGCCGAATGAACAAACTTACCTGTATGACGTCATCCCAACATGCCCTATAAAATCTTCCAGCGGAAGTAACCAGTCGGCCATCTTGGTTGAACGAGATTTCCGGCGAGATTTACAAGATGGCGGCGCCCATGAAATGTGTCACGTGATCCGTAAATTGCGGGAAAGGGGGTCGGGGCTAGGGAGGGGATTTGGGAAGTTTGTGGAACAATTCTGCGACTTACTCTTACTCACTCACTCACTTGAGACCGAAGAACCAGCCAAATATGCCTTTATTCCGCTCCGTTAGCGAAATTACACAGCCGATCTGGGCCACCGCAGCCCAATATGCACAGCGTCAGACACGTGAAACACCTTGAAATGCACAAATTTACACAAATTTCAGGCCTGGGACGATGCCAAGCACTTCTGACACCAATAAAGTGTTCTCACATGTCTACAAAGCTGTATGATCAGTAAATACACGTTGATATCTTCTTGAGCGCACGTTGAACACTTGTTGACTTGACGTCGAGAGTAGTTTTCCACCTGGACTCTTCGAGAGCTTGCTTCCAACTACCACGATTCAGGCAGGCAATGCTGCCTCATCGACCATGAAAAAATCCCATTATGTGTCGTTGGCTGTGATTGGCTAATAGTACACAAGCGACTCTCCTATTCGTCCATTACTTTCGGTGCCTTCCACGCTCTGTTGATCTCGCCTGATTAATCTCCGGGGATTTCCGTCAGCATTCGTAAATGTCCGTAGACTGAACCAAAATAGAACCGAACAGAATATTTGCATTCCACAACAGATGGGAAGGCCAATCTGCAAAGGATTCTCACATTTTATCAACAAAAAATAACAGTGTATTTGTAATATTCATGTTTGAAATTTTGACAAATTGTTAACTAACAACATTGTTAATTTTGAACAACCGGGCCCTGACAATTGAGCCGTCTCGTGGGAAAACCAACAATGTGGTTTCCGAACAGGTCCGACGCAAACCGACATTACGGAAACATCTCCGTTTGCACAAAGTATTCTATGATTCAGCTGATTTTGATTGTATTTTTGCATTAATCACACTTGTTGTCCATAAAATCATGTGTTTTGGCTATCCTCTATGATCACCTCATCGATTCGATGATAACAGATACCCAAAATATATGATTTTATGGATTAATATTAAAAATAAATAATTCCATACGACCCCTGATTTCGGCTGAGGCTATCCGCACGACGGTCGTGCCGATAACGCCGCTTATCCGCACGACGGTCGTGCCGATAAGCGGCGTTATCGGCCCGACGGTCGTGCGGATAGCCAATGCTACAGGTATTGGCTATCGGCACGACGGGAGTATGAGATTTTCTAACGAGCTTACGTATGCATTTAACTATCAAATTGTCATTAAATATATTAATTATGTGTTTAGCTAGTGAAATACATTCAAAATTAACATTTTTGTTAATTATGAATAAGAAAACTAATTTGATTTGATTATTCCAGCTGATTTAAACTGAATAACTGTAGATTTCTAACAGGGGAGAAAAATATAACCAATGTAAATGCTTTTTAATTGTGTTACTGATACGTTTCCATACTCCATTGTTAAAATCATTTTGGATTGCCACATTCTTTTATTATTTAGGTTGCGATAATTACTTTCTCATTTACGCATACGCATGGTTGATTTTACAGGTAAATTCATAGGTAAGCCAATTTCAGCAAAATAATAATTTTGGTTATTAAAAGTAAAAAAAAATCCTGCATGGGTAATATTCTGTTTCAGTTTTGAAGCCAGTGTATAATATTTATCAACTTAAAATGTATCAATTTCTTAACATTCATAGCATTTGGATATCGATGTCCCTGTCGTGCGGATAACGCCGCTTATCCGCACGACGGTCGTGCCGATAAGTGGCGTTATCGGCACGACCGTCGTGCGGATAGCCAGTGTCCCTGATTTCCCCCATTTTTACTATATGTAAGGTGCAAATCTGGGGTAGCTTTCATACGGAGGTGTTTCCATGATGGAGCTGTACAAGCACAGAAGATGGCTAGAGACTGGAAATTTTGGATTAAGAAAGTAGAGGAATTGTACTATCCGAATAGCGGAAACAAAGGCACTGATCAGCTTCTCGGTTACCGCGAAGCTGATCTGCGTCTTTGTTTTTGCCTATGCAGATTGTTGGTTTTCCCATGAGGCGGCTCAATTATTGATTTAATTAAAATGCCAATTCATTAATTGCTTGTTTTTTTAGCATTTTCGACTGATTATTGGTTACACCTGTAGAATACCTGTAGAATTCTTTCTGGGTACGAAAGTAAGGACAAAATCCTTTTTATACCCATATCTTGCTGTCTTGTTTAGGTTACGGCTACATGTAGTTCTGTCACATTATCCGGTTTGGTGTGTTTTGGTGTGGTGACTGTTACTAGTATTTTGGCAATAATTAACATACTACTAATACCATTTAGTAGTGACTGATAGTTTACCTTAGTACTCATACAACATATTTCATGCGCGGATCCAGAAAATTTTCTCAGGGGGGTCCAAATTCCCAGAAGGGGTCTGACGGAGGGGGGGGGGGTAACTAAAGGGTAATTGTTGTACGAGTGTGTGGCCCAAATTTCTGAAACCTACCCCAATCATATACCTGGTCATTGAAAAAATAGACCATTCATATACTTGATTGATCAAAGTATTGACCCATTCATATACTGTCCTTTGATTTTTTATACCCTTTCATATACTAATTGCTGCTTCGTATCATCTGCGCAGAGATTCTGAGCTCGATTCTGAGGGCGTATACTGAGGCGTATATCGCGTGACTGAGTCTCGTGACAGGAAATCTTTGCAAATACCATATACAGGGATGCCAGAAAAGATGGGCCATTGATATACCACACAGGAAATCTAGGGCTATTTTACTGTTGTGTGTAAAAATGGGGCCATTTGTATACTTTTACTTGAAAATTGAAGCCTATTCATATACTGGCGAGGCTGAAAAAGGGGGCTATTCTGGCGGCACATCCCTACTATGTCATATATAGCTTGTTACCCCTCCGAGCCCTGTTCCCCCCTCTGGGTCCGCCCATATTAAAAATTTCCTTGCCAGTGATTATCAATCCTTGATTTGAACGAATTTAAGGTGTCTGCATCCACAACATGTTGTGGAAATCCATTCCATAAGTTTATGACTTGAAGGGTGAACTGATTTAAAGCAAATGACGTTGTTATAATCGATTAATCATTCTACCTCTAAAAGGTGGGGATTATGACTGTTCAGCTTTCAGTGCCCTGCTGGGCAGTCATTACAAAGACTTGTCTATGCAATATACAGAGATTTTTAAAGATCTAACATATGAAAGTTTTCAGAAAAAAAAATTCTTATTTTTGCTCAAAACATAGACTGTGGGTACATGTTAGAACCACCTGGCCAAGGTTGCAATTTATAGGGAAATGTTCCCAGAAAAAACATAACGCTTACAATTCTTCATGCCAAGTTTCGTTGAAATCACTTTGGTAACGCAAAATGCAAGTGACTGATCATGTATTGCACATTTATGATTTACCTTGTGACCGATTCTTCCACTGTTTAAATCGCAAGCACCATTACTTTCGTTCACTTTTGCTACCCTTCTCTAATGTGAAAATACATTGCCCATTAAAAATGTGTCAGTTGGGTGATACAGATTGCCCTGTTTTCAAGATGAAGGGCAAAATCAGCAGCATACACCTTCTTACATCATAAATGAATAAACAATCATTGATTGTACTTACATGACTTAGTCTAGCTAAAACTGATAAACTACATGTGGCCCGTATTGAAGATGAAACAGACGTTGATGGTGTTTTAAAATCAGATTTCAAATACCTAGATTTATAGGTTAAACACGCAGATGTTGCATTTTCTGTAGCAAATAGTGTTTTAATGCCATTTTTGTAGCCAGAATTCGCCAACTCTATGGGAAGACTTAAATTAATATGTATTTTATGCTTTCAGGGTACACAAAGGATTGTGTCTATTAATAGAGATTTGAAGGCATCCTATCAACACATACAGAAGAAAAATGGACATCACGGGACAATATTTCTGCAGCTTTAATATAAAAGGCCAGCCTTACAATGAAGAATTTAAAGTTGTTTTAGAAGCCACAGTGTCAGTATACAATGCGCTTGGCGAACTTCAAACTCGCATAATCAGCAAACTTCCCAGTAAGCAAATTCTTATCAAAACATTGATGAAAGAGAATCTAGAACAAGGCCTTGAGTTGTCTGATGTTGTTTTCGATAAGCAGTCTGATGAAATTCAAAACGGCAATGAACCTAAAGCAAAGAATGAACATTTAGGAAGGGTTGGTACAAACTGGCAGGGAAAACGTTTTAATAATAATAATGGTAGGGGTCAGCACGGTATTATCATAAGGAACAATATATATATTCTACAAAAGATTCGTCTTGACTGTTTTTGGGTTCATTTGCCCGATGATGGAATCAAAAATAATAGTAGTACGGACACTAGAGGTGAAGATGTGAGTGAAAATCCGCCGATCACAATAATACATAAGACAGTGATTCCATTAGAAACAAACCGACGCGCCAGCCAAGAAAAAGAGAGCCAAAGTTCTAAGAGCCAACCGAAACGACTAGTAAGTTTGTTAGACACGAGTAAAAGGCAAGAAAATAACACCACCTCCATTGGAAATGAAGATGGTTCTAGATGTAGTCCCAACAACGCGGAAATTAAAATTGAGCCTGATATTATAGAAAACATTAAGAAGGAAATTGACAATGAGGAAAGCGGAGTCGTTCCTGTCGGTTTGCCATTTATGTCAATTGCCCATGCGATCGCATCATGTGAAAAACCCGCAGAAACGACAGGCGTTGATAAAGCCACATGTCTTGAAAATGAATATACCACATCTAAAACACTGGATGCTACTGATGTAAATAATGATGAGCAAGTCACTGGTCTTGTAAATGATTCTGCCCCATTGAAACCATCGGGTACTGGTGTCGGTATAAACAATGATGAGCATGTTACAAGTTTTGAAAAGGAAGCTCTCACGTTGAAGAAACTGGATACTGTAACAGTAGGTATAAATTCCGATGAACAAGTCACATCTCTCGAAACAGAAACTGTCCAATTGAAAATACAGGGTAGTACTGTTGAATATGAAAACGACATTGGAGGAAATCTGAACGACAGCAGAGAGTTTGGCGAAACACTGAATACAATATGTCCAGATACAGACAATATTGAAACAAATGAAGTTATTGATAATGTTGATAATGATAATGGTCACTTGATGCTGTTCTGTGCTGATGTTCGTAAGAACGAAATCGGTGCATTTGTGAACATAAATGCAAAGGGCGATGAGGTTAGCCATACAGAAGCGCAAGAGAGTGAAACACAGACTTTGCCCGTCAATCTGGACCACACATACAGGAAAAGAAAGCAGGTTAGAAAACAAACGAAGCGGAGAGGAAAGTCAAAAGTTGCGAATGGTGAAAAGAGCATGTCTTCCCGGTTTGGAAAGAGGAAAAGAGAAATTTTCACTGACAAAAGAATGGACCCTTTTGTAGACCTTGGGATGGACATTGCGATAGACTTAGGTATAAGTAAAGTAGAAGTGAAAACTGACGATTTAAAATTATCAAAAACAAATGATCAGCAGGCTGAAGCAATTAATTCAGACGGAAATGACTTGAAAGAATCTGATATGGAAGCAAAGATAAGTGACACAGAAAGTGGTGATAATTCAGGTCGCAGAAAACGACGAAGATGTAGCAGAAATGTAAATTACAAAGCTCTTGTGGAAAGTTTAGATATGTATGAATCTGAAAGTGAAGAAAATGTATCCGATGGAGAAAGTGTGTCGGGTCCAGAAGCCGATGAAGTTTCACAAGACTTTGATTCACAAAATGAAGACATTGAAAAGGAAGCTCATTCTGATATATGTATAAAGAAATCAGATTCAGACAAAGATAACAGTGAAGTAGAGCCGCCTCCTAAAACAAAGAAGCCAAAAGCTGTTGTTGACCCAGATTATCAACCGGATTCTTCTGGAATATCTGGGGATGAAGACAATGAAGATGACTCTTCCTCCGTTTGTAGTATGGATGAAGAAGACAGTAGGGAAAATTCAGAAGAAATCGAAAGGAAAAGAAAACTTGCCGAAATGAAAATGAAAGTTATTTTAGAGGAACACGAAGATAAGTTCGAAATCGTTAAATTCGTTTCATCTGAGCAGCGAAATAGAGGAAAATCCTTGGAGGAAAAATCGCACGATGCGTTTGCGTGTAAGATATGCAATTCATACCAAACTTCAGACAAAGATACGATGAGTCTTCATATAGGTCAGCATTTGAAAGGCAAACTGCGATGCAAATTGTGTAATTTTGAGTGTAGTTCAGCGTCTCGAAAGTTACATCACATAAGGCAAGAACACCCTACTAAGACATCAATTTACACAGTCTGTGAACAATGTGGCGTTCCGTTTTCGAGCAATAAATCAAGACAAAGACATATGTACAATGTTCATCAAGTTCCTGCATTTGATTGCAGATTTTGCCGCAACCATGATGAAAACAGTGACGAAAAATTTGCTACCGCGTCTGAATTGCGGCGCCATGCAATCGAATGTCACCGTGACGAACTTTACGAATGTAGAAGATGTGGTAATTATTTCATAGAAAGACATATGTATAAGAAACATAAACGTATATGCAAAGAGTCCAAAGAAAATCAGAATGTCACATGTAGTAAATGCGGAGAAACAGTTGCATCAAAACACCAACTGGCAATGCATCAGCGACGAGTACATCGCAAGGAGAAACTTTGTAAATGTACTATGTGTGACTATACTGCTTTCAGCATATACTCTGTGACACGACACATGGCACACGCTCATCTGGGTATGTACTTGATTGACTATTTTGTAGAAAAATATGTACAGGAGTCAGGCTTGGGCAATGCATTAAACTAATGCCAATGCGTTGGCAATACATTAACTATTTCTCAACAAATGCAAATGTCAATGCTAATATTAATTTTGGCATTAAAGCAATGCTAATTCTAATGCATAACTTTTGCAAATTTTACTAATGCATTAGCATTAGATGGGGCATTAGCTATAAAACTTTTTTCTATGATTTACATACTTTGTCTTAATTCATTTATTAGGATCTTGTTTACAAACTATTTCTAAAGATATGATAATTTGTCACTTTAATACATGTTGCTACCTGTTTGTCTTTGGCAGTAATGTGTAATGCTAGTATCAAAGTATTGTTTTTATTAACTAGCTAATGTTAATGCCAATTGATGCTAATGCCAATGCTCCAAATCAGTTTAATGCTAATGACAATGCATTACTTTGCTCACTAATACTGCTCTAGCCTGACAGGAGTCTTGTAACTTACATGTAAATGTGCGTTTTAAACATAACATGCGTATATAAACTCTTGACTAAATCTTCAGTTTCTGGATCGCAGAAATATTTATTCACGAAATTTGTATTTCTTGCAAGCGGCATGTTTGTTACTGATTACCATAAGAAAATCACATCAATATATTCTTTCACAGAACAGTATTTCTTGTATTCTTAACTATATATCATTTGGTACGATGAAAATAGATATGGCCTTAAAACAGATCATTGAGAGAACTCCTCGTTCCTACCAAAGCCAGAAAAAGAGCAAGCGGAGTTCCCCGTATATGTCATTAGACCAATCTGTCATGTATATTATTGAGTAGTTAAATAGCGCCATTAATTTCTTACAGGGTCTTTGCCATCCTACACTTAAAATTGTATTTTACAGGTACCAAAGAATACCAGTGCGAGTTATGTCCCTTCTCAGCAGTTCAGGCCGGTCAGTTAAAGTCACATATGAGAACACATACCAAAGATAAACCTTTCAAATGTCATCAGTGCTCTGGAATGTTCTACTAAAAGGTAGGTACTATAATTTGAGCCTGTGCGTGAGAAAACCAAGAATTTGGGATTCTGACCAGGTCCGACACAAACCGGGCTGTACAGTCACAGAAGCAGGCTAAAAGCTTGAAATTTCGGATTTAAGAAGAAGAGAGATTGTACTATCCGTGTAGCGAAAACAAAGGCGCTGATCAGCTTCGCGGTGACCGCGAAGCTGATCTGCGGCTTTGTTTTCGCTTATGCAAATTGTTGGTTTTCCCATGCACAGGCTCATTTTAGGGCCAATTGTGAGATTGTTTGTGTCGGGCCCTTTTTCTCTCGTTTTCTTAACGCTTATATATGCTCTTGGCTTTCCTTTTGGCCATGATCAAGTTATTCGGCTAAGGGTGTTTTCATTACGAAAACTTTCCCATGTAATACACAGATTTTTCCCAAGTTGTAAAAGTTGAAAATTTTCATTGAATACAATTTTGATATTTTTCTTATTTTTGCTCAAAACATAAGATTATGGGTACACGTTAGACAATTGTAAAGACAATTTTCAGTAGAAATTGTTCGATATTTTGTCTTATGTTTGCTCAAAACATAGATTGTGGGTACACGTTAGAACCGCCTCGCCGCGAAGGTTTTAACGAGTGTCCACAATGTATGTTTTGGAGCAAAGAAAAGAAAAATAGGTATATCCCTGCAAACCCCAGTTTTGCCATGTAACTGGGGTATGAGGGGTATGTTTTCATGGATTTGTTTTCATGATGTCATTAGCTGATGAAAATCTTCATTCGATTCATTCGATTCTTTTGGAATCGGCTTTTTATTTTCCTCTTAAAACTGAAAATTAAGTAAAAAGGTGCAAGTAAGCAATGATCGGGAAAAGGCTCAATCGGAAAGAAATTCCCACTCCAAAAACCGAGGTGGAAAAAACTAAATTGACAATTTGGTATTTTTACTTAGAAAACACATCGTAAGCCGAGTGAGCAGCTATTTCCCAAAAGGCGGCCACTCAGTTACACGAACTTAAATAAAAATATGAAAACGTACATAAGGTTAAAACAGCACAAAATTCGACTCCAAAACAAAACAAATGGAACCACAACATAAGTATGGCCTTGGAACGATCAGTAATATAAAATATAAAGTATACTGATTTCTTTCTAGATCATCTGAAGGTTCACGAGCTACCAAACACAGTTACCTGCCAAGTATGCGGAGTCGTGTTGAAGGACGCAAAGGCACTGAAACGCCACACAACACGGGAACACACAGATGGTACAAAGACTGAATCACAGACCACCAAACCTTCGACAGAGGAAACAGCGCCGAATAAGTGAAAGCAGTGAAGAATGTTTAAATTATTTGAAACAAATTGACAGAATGTTATGTGAGTTGCGTCATGAGAAAATCGGATGTTTGCCTATGCGAAAACAAAGGCGCAGATCAGCTTCGCAGTAACTGCGAAGCTGATCAGCACCTTTGTTTTCGCCACTCGGATAGTACTATTCCTATTCTACTTTAATCCAAAATTTCAAGCTTCTGTGGCTATATAGACCGCTTTGTGTAAGACCTGGCCGGAAACCCCGTAGACCGGTTTTCTCGCGTCGCGGCTCATATGAACATACGTACTTGGCAATAAATAATTTGGTGGATGGTCTATGTTATTTGAATGTATCATATTAGTTTCTGTATAGTTGGTTGATTTTGTTTTAACGTCCCATCAACAGCCAAGGTCATATGGAGATGGCACCTATGTTCATAGTCTCGTCCGATAGACTGGAGAAGCCCGTGATGGTTCTGAATTGAAAGGATATTTGAGCCTGTGTTGAGAAAACCAAGAATTTGGCTTCGGACCAGGTCCCGACTCAAACCGGGCTGTACAGTCACAGAAGATAGTTAGAAGATAGTTAGAGGCTGGAAATTTTGGATTTGGAAAGTAGAGGAATTGCACTATCCGTGTAGCGAAAACGAAGGCGCAGATCAGTTTCGCAGTTCCTGCGAAGCTGATCTGCGCCTTTGTTTTCGCCTATGCAGAATGTTGGTTTTTTCATGCGGCAGCTCATTTATTACGATGTTAAAGTACAAGTCATTATGCATATCACACGTGTCAAAGACTTTTAGTAGGGATGAGAAATGTCCCTTAAAGTCTATAAAAGTTAATTTTTAAAACACGTAATTTAAGCTAAATTTTGAACTGAATTATGTTTTTAAATGGTATAACTTCAGATATTCAGACCGATGTTGCATATCTGCATTGTTTATTGCGATTTTAGTCCAACTAAGATGTTCTGTACTGAGAATAACTAGAAACTTATATTAAGCTTCAGTCCTGAATGTCAAATATCAGAAGGTTTGAAATGTTTTAATTGTTTGTAAGTGTCCAAAATAGATAGTATCAAAAACTGAATGTTTTGTTTAATGTACGAGTCTACTAAATGGATGTTATGTGAAAAAATAGAGATGTCAAAATTGGATTTCAGTTAGCGATGCCAAAGATACAATCTCAGGACTCAGGGGGATAGATACCAACCTCCTTCAGCAATTCAGATATAAATATTCCATGGGGATAGAAAAAAGTAAAAATGCGACATTAAGTCCTAAAGATTTTAAATTAATTAAACCTTTAAGAGCACTAAGCATATTAATGAGAAAAGGGATGAGCCATACCGCAGTTTCGGCTACTTAAGCCTCTTGAGTGACCCTATAGAGTTGGCAAAATGGAGGCAAAGAGAAAAAGGTACAAGTAGGCAACGATCAGGAAAAGGCGCAATCAGAAAAAGATTCCCACTCCAAAAACCGAGGCGGGAAAAATCCAAACTAACAATAAGGTACTAAGACCATGAATACATTTAGTAAGCCGAATGAGCAGCTATTTCTCAATAGGTGGCCACTCAGTTACCTAAACTTAACTAAAATATGATACCTGGTTACCATACATAAGGCGCCAACAGCACACACAAAAGAAAAATAAACACCAAGACATAAAACAATAAGAACCACAACAGAAGAATCGCATTGGAACGATCAGTAATATAAAATTACTGGCGGGCTTAAACCGGTTTTACAGGATCCTAACCTCACCCTCAGCTTCTGTAGTGGTTCATAACATTTAGTTGTTCGGTCCTCGTAGTGAATCTCTAACTAGTCAATGAATCGTCATGGACAAACAAATAAATCATGATAAATTCCATGATGAATCGAAAACGAGGACTCACAGAATAAGTAAGTTGCCCGACGATGGAGATCCCTGGGCGCCCAATAACTTACTAACTCCGGAGCAAAAGAAAAAAAAACACCAGCTGAACCCCGCTGGGCCAAGCAACAGACAAGAAGCTCCGGCCCCAACCAACTAAAATGAATAGCTTTATGTCGGGGCCATCATAGAGTCTGACGCCCGACCCACCGGCGTGCAATTAAAGAAGGCAGCATAGTTATCAACCGAGATTGGGTTAAAACCTAAGCATGCAGACTGTCGCATAACATTTAAGTTATATCCTATACGTCTGTAACGCGTAATGATTTTTCTGAATTGAAAAGAAAAATCGTTTCTTAAATTTGTAAACCAAGTCACCATAAAATTCTGGTTCCGTAAGGCCCTCACGTAAAAGGGTCTTTAGCCCAACATTAAATTTGGAAATCAGTTCATAGTATCTGCGATAAAATTTAGAAAAGGTTTTTCGAAGTTTATGATACCTATAGCCCTGCTGAAGAAGTTTGGCTGTTAAACATTTATTTCGTGCATTGAAGTCCGCAACATGATTGCAGACTCTAGCAAACCTAGTAAGTTGTGAAATGTATACGCCATAAGAAGCACGGCGTGGAACGTCACCATCCAAAAACGGAAAGTTTACCATATCAAAATCAAAATCATCACGTTTATCATAAATTTGAGAAGAAACGACTCCATTTGCAATAGAAAGATGTAAGTCTAAAAATGGGGCTTCGGTATGTGTGTTGTTTGCTTTATTCAACTGTAGTTCAGGGGGATAAATTTGTTTGACCATGCCTTCAAAATGAGGAGGATTGTCAATTCATGAAAATAGATCAGCTACGAGTGGGGCGCAATTGGTACCCATCAGGATTCCAACAATTTGTCTGTATAACTTGGTCCCAAATCTAATATAAATATTATCCAGGAGATAGGATAAGGCATCGCATACATTCTGGCATAATCAAAGTGAATATGGACTTCGGTCAGAGGAAGTGAAAAATCGAGCGTCAGACTCTATGATGGCCCCGACTTAAAGCTATTCATTTTAGCTGGTTGGGGCCGGAACTTCTTGCCTGTTGCTTGGCCCACCGGGGTCCTACTGGTGTTTTTCGTTTGCTCCGGAGTTAGTAGGTTATTCGGCGCCCATGGATCTCCATCGTCGGGCAGCTTACTCAATCTCTGAGTCCTGGTTTTTGATTCATCATGATGTTTATCGTGATTTATTTGTTTGTTCTTGGTGATTCATTGACTAGTTAGAGATTCACCACGAGGACCGAAGAACTAACTAAATGAACCACTGCAGAAGTTGGGGGTGAGGTTATGGCCATGTAAAACCGGTTTAAGCCCGCCGGTAACTTTGTGTTTCTGATCGTTCCAAGGCGATATTTCTGTGGTGGTTCTTTTTGTTTTATGTCTTGGTGTTTAAAATTTTTGTGCTGTTGGCGCCTTATGCATGTTTTAATATTTTTAGTTAAGTTTAGGTAACTGAGTGGCCACCTATTGGGAAAATAGCTGCTCATTCGGCTTACGATACGTTTTCATGGTATAAGTACCTGATTGTTAATTTAGTTTTTTCCCCACCTCGGTTTTTGGAGTGGGAATCTTTTTCTGATTGCGCCTTTTCCTGATCTTTGCCTACTTGTACTTTTCTATCATTACAGGCCAAATAAAGTGAGCCATAGTTTTTTAATGCTCTTTTGAATGTCCACTCTATCAAATCGAGTAATTTTTCTTTAATCAGATTATGTGGCAGTGTGGTATACAGAGTAGAAAAATCGTATGTGGACAAGCTCGTCGCACGGAACCCTCTACACTTCACTTTACTGAGCACTCGCCAGGATTTCTTATTGACCAAAACCAATTTTTATTTGAAGTTTCATACACCGTCTCACAGTATCGTATGTAAGACAGGAAGTTAATAGTACAAGAACTAGAATAAGCAATAAATCTAGCTTTGTATGGTCTTTTGTGAAGCTTAGGTAACCAATACATCGTATGAAGTTTGTCTTGGCCTTCATTGACACAGGCAGAGAACGTAACAGGTAATTCATTTAAGTAAGTAAGCATTAACTACAGACATTTCATCAGTATCTGTCTCCTGATAAGCCCTAGTACCATCAAGCTCCTGTTTTAAGGTGTTAATATAGTGAAGCATACAAACAACAACAACGTTGTTTGCGGCCTTGTCTGCTGGAACCAAGACATACTTTCTATGGAATTCTTGGATACCCTGCTTCAAATGCCTAAAGGACGATTTGGGCTTAGGCGGTAAAAGATTAGTATTCTGTGAATAAAACTTTCTACGTTTATCCACAATAGTGAAGATACTTCTTTTCCAAGCTTTAAGAGCACCATCCTCAACACCCTCTCGTTTACACCATCGATTACCGAATTCATTTTTTTCGCAATTAATGTATTTCGGACCTTTTAGAAACAATATTGCGAATTCTAGAATCCGAAATTATTGTTAAATTTCCAGTTACTATATGTCCGGCGGGTTGATAAAGATATTTTGAATCTTTACACTCTCAACTTAGGAGTATTAGCATGGATATCAAGATCAGAAACAAGTTTATTGAAACTAAAAATTGTATTTCTGATTGGTTTGTTATATTTGTAACAAATAATAGGAGGTTCCGAGTTTTGGAAGTACGTAGGTATAGACTTTGACACTTATTTGTCCTGGAATATACTTGGTAAATCAATAAAGTCAATTCTTTTATTAATGAATGGAATTTTAATGAAATGTCGTATATGATTAGATTCGGAATCGATAAATGGACGAAGAGCGTGTTGAGTATAACATCTTGTCAGCAGTGCACCATCGTACATTTGATGATTTCTATCGTAAAATATGTTAGCCTCTGTGTTCAAGGAACGTAATACAGCAATAGGTAGAGAACTAAGATAAGAAAGCATAGAATGTCGACCGTGTTCCCTTAATTTAGCATATAAATCATGAAGGGGGAAATTTCAATTTCATTGCAGCGCACCGTTTTCGTTTGTCATTACCCCTTTTCCTTATACCTTGAGATCTAGATTTACGTTTACGAGACTCTAAAAGTGTAAGAACATCAAAATCGGGCATTTTAGAAATATTACTTTCATGGTTAATGTTGTCGTTAAATCCCAGTGGAAAGGGTGTTTGCAATAATTTAAATACTGTAATTTTGCACAAAAAAAAAAAAAAAAAAAAAAAAAAAAAAAGTTAGTAATGCAGGTTGATGCAAGTTTACGTGTTACTTCAAGAAGGACAATCGCCTCATGCTCAGCACAATGACGTGCATATTGAAAAGGAAACACTGGGAATTACTTTCGCTTGTAACAAATGGTAGGCCTACCGATTCATTTTCGGAAATGAAGTTGCGGTAGAAACTCAGAGCATAAACCATTACAGGCAATTTGTTTACTTAAGAAGCTCTTGCTTGATTTGTCCAATATTGACCAATGGCTAACTGAGCGGGGTTTACTGGTAACCTGGATATCTTATATTGATAAATGGAAAACTGGGAACCAACAAATTAATGTGGATTTGGTTAATACACAAGCGTTCCACTATGATACTGCAGCCTTTGCAGGAGTTCTGGCTTTACACCATTTTCGTCGCCCGTATCCATGGGTGAATACAGTATAAAGTCCACAATCAGCTGCTGACTTTTTGTGCCGTATAGTAGGCCTATTCTTATTTTATTGTTATTAATTTTGTGTTTGGATTGATGAATTCAATGAAATCATTTCGTAATATCAGAGAGCAACGTAATTATGCTTAATTGTACGATTACAGAAGGCAATAAATTCCTGCTGCTATAAGCGGCGCCAAAAGTCGTCAAGTACAAGCTTCTGATCCTGCAGTTGTTGGTATAGTCAAGAAACGCAGTTACAGCGATACATGGAAAGAAGTTATCTTTCTACAACTAACAATGTTGTAAAATTCCGTAAAAGATTTCTGCAGGTAAAAATAGCTTTTTCGTTATATTCATATCTCCTTTTCTTTTTAAGTCTACATTTCACCCTCTGTACCCGTGATACAATCAATTACCTTACGTCGGAGTCTGATACAACTAGACGCGGCGCGTGGCGGAAGATGGAGTCAGGTGAGTTGACGATTATTTTAATTTTACAGGTATTTATGCGGGGGAGTTTGGGTCAAGAGTTAGCAGAGAAATAAAGTGTACATACCTCTGTTTGTTTGCCATCAACAGTATTCTAAACAACATCTCCTTGCCACAGAAACAATAGTTTTCTCGGCGGAAAATTCCACCTTCGTCACGAAAAATGATTGCATTTGCTAATTTCTCCAATCTTTCGTCACCTATTGACATCTTTAACGTTTCAATATAGACCAAAAACATTCTTTGTTACATACATGCAGAAAACAATAATGAAGTCAGGCTGGTTTGTTCACAATATGGTGTTGAACACACACAGGGTAGATTGATTAGGATACAACTAACCTACATATGAGTCAATTACCTCGATACAACTCACGTATAAGACTTTTGGATAGAAAATGATGCTCCTTACGTCGTAGAATGGAGCAAAAATGATACTACTTACATCAAAAGACTATTGTACATTGAAAAGCCCACGGACTCGATCAGCTGGCTAACCTGCACTCCGATACACTCCGTGACCTCGTTCCACTTCCGTGACAGCTTTAAATAGCATAGGCATTCAAACTATGATGGATTTCGTAATAAACTTTTAGCCTCATTATTTGGTAAAGGTTATTTGAATTTGTGTTATGTATTTGTAGCAGTGTCATAATTCTTCTGATAAACACATGTATGCGTATCCCGCAGAGTTTAAATAAATTTGGAAAAATCGAATGATTTTCTTCTTTCTGTCGCTTATTCTACAGTAGTCTCCCCTGATCTATTAATACATGTATATATATTTGATATATTCAACAGAAAACATGAAGTATTTTATGAATATGCATACTTTTACAACTAGAATGAATATGATTTAAGTCACATGTGCCAAAAATGATCTAACATAACACAGTTTTTCGTTTCTTTGCATTTTTGCTAGGTTTTAATTTTCGACCAATGGTTCAATATATCCCATTTCCGTCGGTGCGGAGTTATTGAACGGAACACCGATGGAAATACTGTCTACCCACGGACTAGCGAGCCCGAATGTGTCAGGCGGAGCAAGTTTGCATGTGTTCCTTATATCAACATGTTCCAAGGGCTCAAGAAATTTTACTTAGTGTGTTTTATTTATTTTTCTGACTGGTCACGATTTTTTCTGACTGTTTGCCAGTAACTTTGTTACTGAATTAAATTATTATTATTATTATTATTATTATTATTATTATTATTATTATTATTATTATTATTGAATCAATATTTGACGTCTTTTTTAAAATTCTAATATCATGTAACTCATCTGGATAACATGTAGGTAAAATGTATACCCCACTAAATTTATAGTAAAATTGGGGTCTATAGGGTTTTTACCCATCTTTTTTAGAGGTGTATGGTGGGGGGCTACGTGAAGAACGTCAATCGAACGAACAATGCAGACATTTCCCTTTTTTTCTTTTTCTTTCTTTTTTTTGAGATTGAGAAACATTCAGCTGATAAAATTTATGTGTTTGTTGGTGGAAATGTGTGAACTGTTGGTCAACCTTAGATGCGTTGTGACTAAAGTAATAAATAAATAAATAAATAAATAAATAAGTAGCATTCCGTATTACCAACCGTTAAAATTGCACAAACAAGAGCCCTTGGAACATGTTGATATAAGGCACACATGCAAACTTGCCCTGCCTGACACACTCGTGCTCGCTAGTCCGTGGGCTCTTCATTGTACAATAGTCTTTTGACGTAAGTAGTATCATTTTTTGCTCTATTCTCCGACGTAAGGAGCATCATTTTCTATCCAAAAGTCTTATACGTGAGTTGTATCGAGGTAATTGACTTATATCTATATATAGGTTAGTTGTATCCTAATCGATCTACCCTGTGTGTGTTCAACACCATATTGTGAACAAACCAGCCTGACTTCGTTATTGTTTTCTGCGTATATGTAACAAAGAATGTTTTTGGTCTATATTGAAACGTTAAAAATGTCAATAGGTGACGAAAGATTGGAGAAATTAGCAAATGCAATCATTTTTCGTGACGATGTTGGAATTTTCCGACGAGAAAACTATTGTTTCTGTGGCGAGGAGATGTTGTTTAGAATACTGTTGATGGCAAACAAACAGATGTATGTACACTTTATTTCTCTGCCAACTCTTGACCCAAACTCCCCCGCATAAGTGCCTGTAAAATTAAAATAATCGTCAACTAACCTGACTCCATGTTCCGCCACGTGCCGCGTCTAGTTGTATCAGTCTCCGACGTAAGGTAATTGATTGTATCACGGGTACAGAGGGTGCATTTATCAATAGACGCGCCCCCTTTGTGTTAACTTCAACTTTTGCACTAGTGTAGGAGATGTCTGAATTACTGGTGACACGCCTAAATGGCATTATTTCACCAGGGGTGAAGGGTAAAGCCAGAATGCCCACAGATGACCTTATCCCGAAGAATAGGCGTTGTAGAAATCAACACTCTTTGGCTTTTCAGATACCTTCAGCTAGCAAAGAAGCATGCAAAAGTATGTTCTTTCCACAGACTATCAGGGACTGGAATGACCTCCCTGATTCTCGCCAGTAAACCATTCAGATTCTGGGTTCGGATGGGTTAGGCACGAGTGAATTGATTGATTGATATTTATTCGGTAAAATCAACACATACATACATGTATAGAAACATAAAACGTATAAAGCACATTATCTATCACAGTTAATTGTTATGAATAAATCAATCTTAAATATACATAAAGACATTTTATAAATCAGTCTAAAATGTATAAATAAACATTTTTGAAAAACACTATTTATAAATTAATATAAAAAATATAAACAGACATTTTTTGAAAAACGTCACTGTATAAAAAATAATAGTTTGCTAAAAATAACAAGTTAAAGAGGCAAATTTAGATACCCTAGTTATAAAAAAAAAATTATTACAGCATGATCATGTCTCACACTCCCGGAGCAAGGGAGTGTAGCAAAGCGTCATGTCAAGCTTCTTCGCCTACACCCACCGTCTCTAGAAGTGACCAAGCCTGGTGCCGCCAGCAGAACGGTGCCCAAGTGTGTGAGACATGAAAAAAAATAGTTATGTAGGAGTGTTGAAGTAACCCAGGATAGCCCATGAAAGCCCAAAGGCTTATTTCCAATTGGGTCCTGATGGTTAGATCCAAGACTACCAGACAACAAGCGAAAAAATGAATCCTAAGTTTATATTCCAAGTACTGAAAACTAAAAGCCAATTAATAGTATATGAAATGATCTGTTTCCTTATAAGTTTCAGTTGGGTTCTAAGGTATTGTTTTGCAGCACTTTTGAATCCATTGAAACTACGCTTTTGTTTGACATCCAAGGGTACAGAATTCCAATCTTTAATCGCATTATAATAGAAAGTTGTTGCTGCTGCAACACATAGAGAAGGTAATACAAAATTTTCAATGCTATTCCTTGTGAAATGATGATGAACCTCCGAGGTTTTGATAAACTGTTCAGACATGTATGACGGCCCAGTTTCATTGTTAATTTTGTGTACATGACTCAATCGTAATTGTTTAACCCTAAAATCAACATTTAACATTTTCAGACTATCAAGTTCCGAGAAGCCAATGTGTGATCGAGGGCCAAGATTTTTTATGAAGCGCACAGTTTTGTTTTGAAGAGACACACAATCATCTGACATTTCAGCGGTGGAGAACAGAGAGTCGGGGAAGCCATTCCAGTCTCTGAAAGTCTTGGGAAAGAAACTACATTTATAGGCCTCCATACTAGCAGATGATAGCTGGAATGCCAGGGAGTGATTATTTCTACAATGCCTAGTCGTGGGGATAAGGTCATCTGTAGGTATTCTGGCTTTACCCTTCAGACTTTTGTATAACATTATGTTTAGTAGCATGAGTAGTATGATGAGAAATATAGACATGCAAATAAAAACATCCAGCCAGAGCTGGCCTTGAACCCCGTTCGCCGGGGTAGAAATCAGGCGTCATAACCACGAGGCTAAAAGGTCCAGACCAATTAGAATGGTCAATTATGCTACCTATAAACCTATATACACTACATTGTATATTATAATATATAATGTACTTAGCAGTCGCACTACCACATTCCTCCATGCTACAATGAAACATTTGTTACAAATAGTTTGAAATTCCTCTAGGCGCTTCTCTGACTCCTCTGAAGCCTCCATGGCGCAGTGGTTAAGCCACTTGCCTAGTAAACCAGGGGTCGCAGGTTCGATCCCGGGCTTCTCCAGTCCTTTGGATTGAGACTATAAACCGAGGTCCCGTCTCCATATGACCTTAGCTGTTGGTGGGACGTTAAACCCCAATCAATCAATCAATCTTCTCTGACTCTATAGACATTGCTTCGCCTTTGGGCTCTGACGATAATCATCCTGGTCACGCCACCAAATGTAGTAGGAGGAGACATATACGAGGGGTGATCGGAAAGTACGTACAAAAATGCTGTAAAATACGTTAGCGTCAACCGATTGATATGAAATTTTGTACGAATAAACATTGATCCTTTTGTAATTAAATGCCCCTGTCATTTTGAAAGAATGACGTCAGACGTTCATGCACGAAACAGCGTAATGACGTCATTTCATGTGACCCGGCGCACCTGTACCCCTGGTCTGACTTTGTTAGTGTATTTGGGGGGGGGGGGGGGGGGGTTGGGAAAGTTTGTCGACATTTTTAATGGAAAATAATTTTCTAACATTAATTGACCATTTATCGAAAACATACGGCATTCTGATGCTTTATCTACTAATACGGTGATATTGAATTCAACAGGCTAGCGTAAAATATGCAAGAACGTCGATTTCATTTGTAAACTTAAATTCAATACCTTTTTTTTCTGGCCGATGTTTAACGAAATGATAAAACACTGGCATAACCTATAACTAGTAGGGACAATGTCAAGAAATAGATATGTTTCGATCTTGCAGTAAATAGTAAACTTGAAAAAAATGATTCCCGAAAATGCAGCATTTTCGAAAATCTTAACAGTTTTGTCTTTTTGACATAGTCGGTATTTGCAAGACTCTACAGACAAATCCATTGTATAAACAACCTCGTAACTTAACAAATAGTCCAGCAGGAAATCAATTTGACCTGGTAATGAGGTATAAAGTTTTTTTCTTTACTGATTCGTGTTGGTTAGGCATTGTCTTCAAAGAATCCAACTGATGACACCTTGTAATCATTGGGGAATTTGAGAAAATCAAGATGGCGTCCAAAAGGTCTTTCAGAAATTCAAAGCTTTGATATAATGGTACTTTTCGCCCCGTAAATGAATCAAAAATGCATTTTTCCTTCACATATTGCACACAGCAACTTATCTGACCGTAGTCATTCTGAATATACTGGTGTATCACAGATGGTGTCCAAGAAGGCTGCCAGAATATCGTTTTTCGGTAATTTCAACAGTTTTGACAATGCATTTAGCATATCAACATACATTGTTTTGTATAAAAACTGTCCACATTCACATGTCTGATTGTGTCATAATTTCACAGATTTGTCGATGAATTACGATGTTTAAGATGGCTTTATAATATTGATTGCCGATAGTTTTCAAAGATGGCTGCCAGAATATTGATTTTCAGTGATATTGTTCGTAGCAATTATGGATTCACTCGTAGTGCTTTTAACTCAACAGTCTTGGCATTAACATTTGTTAATCATAGGTGATGTCCAAGATGTCTGCCATAATGTGGAAACCCTGTGATGTTTAATAGTTTTGACAATAGGGAGATTATGGACTCATCAGATATAAGTACTTCTCAGCCATTACATAGAAAAACGTGTCCAAGAAGGTGCATAATTATAAACAAAACATGATTAACCTCCGTCCCGTGCCAGACCTGCGTTAGAATTGGCCGGTCGCCCCCCTCTTGTGGAACCATTAAACCTGGTCGAATAGAGGAGCGGCTCGTTTGCCATGAGCGGCGACCCGTGTCATTTGGATTAAGCGATTCTGGGGATTGAGTGTGTCTGCTGTGCTGACGTTAATAGTCGGCATACAACACATCACTCTGGCCCTGATTTCGGCTAGACGGGAGGCCATGCGGACTCGGGTATGGTCAATCGGCTTTGTCACGCCAAGCCCTAGGAATACCTTTTGCTTTCTCTTCCTGTCTTTTAGTATCGTCCCTGATACCTACCATATGCCCATAAGTGTCTTTCTATCTTTATCATTCCTAGAAGGTGGCAGCTCAACGGGTCAATCGTGTAAGCATCAAGATTGTACGAGTATATCTCCGTGTATTTCTAACACTTTTGAGTTGGAAAGCCACTCATTTTATGTGTTCCCGTGTAGGGATAAATGGACGGCGGAGAGCATTTGAGATGAATCATCCATCCATTTAATTATGAGAGATTCGAATATACAATTTCAAGCGTAAGAAATTCGCTGAAGAGTCGGATGAATCTTCGGATTCTGAACCACCAACTCAACAGCCCATTACACAATCAACGTCACAATCAGCTTCGAACGTATCGCACTTCTTAGTCGTGCAGTCTCAAAGTGAAAACTCAAAGTGTCAAAGAGATTCGAAACATTCACGTTCACAGAAACGGTGTCCTCAAACGAACAAACATGTTTGACTTTCAATACAACCATATTGCCAAAGAAAATAAAAGCAGCATATATATCTGTGAACGTAGAGGTATACGTACCAGGACCCAGTTGTTCAAAGCATCGTTAGCTTAACGATATGTTAAGACATAAATTTGTTAAGCAAATATCAGCTAAAGTAACAAATACACTGTTATTTTTTGTTGAAAAAATGTGAGAATCCTTTGCACTGCAAAGGATTCTCATATTTTTTCAACAAAAAATAACAGTGTATTTGTAATATTAATGTTTGAAATTTTAACGAAACGTTAACTAACGACGTCGTTAGTTTTGAACAACTGGGCCCAAATCCTCAACGATGTTACAATTGCCAGTTTTTCGGCCATCATGAAAGAAGATGTACCAGGAAAAAAGTATGTGCAAACTGTGGAGAGGTTGGTTGATTGGGGTTTAACATCTCACCAACAGCTAAGGTCATATGGAGATGGGACCTCGGCTTATAGTCCCATCCGACGGACTGGAGAACCCCTGGTTTACAAGGCGGGTGGCATAACCACTGCACCACGAAGGCTTCTCAAACTGTGGAGAAGAGAAACACTGCAGTGATGATCGCAACTTTGAGAAAGCAGCAAAGTGCTCCAACTGCAGTGGCCCACACTCAACTTTTTCACATGACTGTCCGACTTGGCACAACGAAAAGGAGCTCCTTAAGATAAAATGTACAAGAAATCTGCCCTTCTTCGAAGCGCGAAAAAATCGTAGAACAGCAATTGTCCATGACAAACAATAACTATGCCAGCATCATAAAAAGTGCTGGCACACAAGTCAAACAAGTTGATGCCATGACGCAAACTGATGAAACATACGACGTTCAGATTGAAAAACATAAAAATTCCAGGAGGCGATGCCCCTTCCGGTACCAACCAGACTACAGGAGGTAAAGTATCCCCTGCACTAGCAGGAGACAATCCTCCCCCTGTGCAAAGCACTCCGTAGAGCAAAAATGCAGAAGGTAAGCCTCTAACTGAAGGGGGTAAACCTTCAGCTGCTGCAGGAAAGACCATTGCACCATCAAAACCTCACTCAGCAAAGGACAAACAGAAGCTTCTGTCCGAGACAATACCTAAAGGGGCTGATGACCCCTTTAGATCTGAGAATTACTATGACTGTCTTGGTGAGAGCATGGAAGATGATATCACTCCTCCTAGTCCTCGCAAAGTGCATCTTCCAAGAATTACCAATAATGAAAATTTGAAAGTAGGTTCCTGTCTTTTATAATAAAGAAAGGTCGAGTTCTTAATTCTCTGAAAATTATTTAATGGAAAGAATAAACAAAGAATTAAATGTATACAGTGGAGTTGTCAAGGAATTAAACCACGTTATGATGAATTGATGTTACTCTTAACTCTGCTAGGACCGTCGGTTTTCTGTCTTCGAGAAATTTTTCTGAAAACTGACGCTTTAATGTTTACAATCACATCCACTGTGATTGTGCCAGAGCTTCTGGTGGAAGTTCTATTCTAGTAAAGTATTCTTTACCTCAACGTGAAATTAAGTTAAAAGCAAATTTACAAGCTAAAGCTGTTTCTGTGTCAGACCTCGTCGGAAACCCCGAAGACTGGTTTTTTCTCACGTCGCGGCTCAATTATAGTTGAGTTTTGAGTCAAACCACTTAGTGGACAGGAAACCAGACCCTTTATTCTAACTTTCAGTAGATGCATCTGGTCTGGTAAGAATATAACAATTCATACACAGCATCACTTATTAATATGAAAACCTGGACATTATAAACCATATAAGTACCCACTGCTGCTTAGTAGATTCTCACTATGATTTCCACCTACGAAGCAAAGACTCTGATCAAATTGGACACACATATACAAGCTAACAAATCTTTGTGTCAGCCTATTATGCCACACTGTTTATGTTTATGCTACATTTGAAGTTATTGCCTAACGATAACTGCTTTGTGTTAAATATACAATTACAATGAAGCCATTTATTCATGGATCATATTCCCCGACTTGTCATTTCATGTTCAGTAATACAATATTAGAACTGTGAACATATAGTCTTCTATTGTGTTAAATCTGTACTTTTCATTAGGTATTGAGATGCAGCAAAGCTTTTATTTTCATTAAAATATAGGCAAAGCACTTGTTAATTGACTTAAAAGATATATGGCATCATCATACCTAGGCATTTTTTGCCAATTTAGCACCGACATGAAAACTAAAGAAAAATCGCATATTTCTGGCAGCCATTTTGAATGCCACCTTGAAACATCATATGTTTACAGCTTTCTTAAAAGGAATTAAGCTTCACCTTTAATTGTCCCAATTATTAATGTCATTGAAATAAAGACAACAATACTTTTAGGTCATTGTTATTAATAATTTGGTTCAATAATATATTTCTGGTGTCCATTTTGGATGCCATCTTGAAAAAGATTGATGTTTACAGCTTTCTTACAAAGAGTGAAGCTTCACCTTTAATCATCAGTCATGATTTGATGACAAAATAAGCACAGAAATACTTTAAAATCATTATAACTAAAATTATAGTTGAAATCCCTGTATTTGGCAGATATATTGGACGCCATCTTGAATTTCTCAAAACCCCCAATGATGACAAAGTGTCATCAGTCAGATTCTTGAAAGACAATGCCTATAGTACAGGAATCCATCAAGAAAAAAACTTTATACCTGATTACCAGGTCCAGTGAAAATATCCCATATTCCTGCCGGACTAAAACATAAGCCGTGTATGTTGCAGTTAATAAATAAGTATTAAATAAAATGTGGGCATACGCAATCAAAACGGGTGCTACAATACTTTGAGAAGTATTTTGAAATAAGAATAAAACTTCGACGTAACGTTGCGCCGCATAACATTAGGCGGCGTTACCATAACGCCAGCTGCAACGCACGTGTGCGTATTATGCATGCATTCTTGTAATGGAACAACTGTAGATATATTGCTGCATTAAGTTACACTGGTCAATTATGCACCCTATAAAATGTAAAAGTAGGCAATGATCAGGAAAATGGCGCATTCAGAAAGATATTCCCACTCCATAAACCGAGGTGTGGGAAAAAAACAAAATGACACTTAGGTACCTGTACCAAGAAAGCATCGTAAGCCGAGTGAGCAGCTATTCCCCAATAGGCTGCCACTCAGTTACCCGAATTGAACTAAAATATGAAAACGTTCATTTACATAAGGCTCAAACAGCACTTTAGAAAATTCGACTCCAAAACACAAAACAATTAGAACCACAACAGCAGTATCGCATTGGAACGATCAGTAAAATAAAATTACGATGCGGGGGGGGGGGGGGGGGGGCTTTAACCGGTTTTACAGGCGCCTAACCTCACCCTCATCTTCTGCAGTGCTATACACTACTATATACAATGTACTTCCCAGCCGTACTACCACAAATAGTCGATTATCCGTACTTCTTTTCTTGAGAGATTCCCAAGTCGGGTTGTTCAAGAATGCCAGTCTGACATACTTCGATTTCTTCCTCAAGAATAGTTCCTACATACAGATATAGCGTCACGATTCTTTACCTTCTCCAATCCCTCCTGAAGGCCTTTCATGAAGGCCTTTAGTATAAGGAATTGAGGATCACAAACAACATTTGTCCAGTCCTTTATAAGCAGCTTCTTAAACATCTTAGGGACAAGAAAAAAAGTTTCTCCTCAAGAATCCAAGTGTTATTTTGGCTTTAGTACAGATATTGGTGATGAGGATATTCCACTTCAAGTCATTTGTAATTGTTACACCCACAATAGATACATGTATTTAATGCTATCAACGTTTGCAAATACAATGAGTGAAATAAGACCCATATTTTACAGAAACATAAATTGAGTTTTCTTTTTATTATATGTATGTATTATATGTATTATTTTCTACAATCTTTCAAAAAACAAAACAAAAAAAAAAAAAACAAAAAAAAAAAACAAAAAAAAAAAAAAAAAAAAAAAAATACAAAATAAAAAAAAAAAAAAATAAAAAAAACGCATATGGTGCATTTTTAGCTCACCTGAGCCGAAGGCTCACAGGTGAGCTTATAGTATACCCATGCTCCGTCGTCCGTCCGTCGTTCACAATTTCAAAGATCTTCTCCTCTGAAACCGCTTGGCCAATCAAAGCCAAACTTCATGTGGAGCATCCTTAGGAAGGGAGAACGAAAGTTTATATAAATGGTCAAGGTCACATGACCAAGATGGCCGCCATGGCTATAAATAGCAAAAACCTTTAAAAATCTTCTCCAGACCTAGTGGGCCGATTTCCACGAAACTTGGTATGTAGCATCGGGGACTTGGGCCCATCATAGTTTATATAAATCATGACCCTAGGATGACCTTGACCTATTTTACGGCAAGGTAAACTTGGGTCACCAATGCATTTGAATGGGAAAAATGGTAAAATGCTATTTAATGGGTAAAACTTACTGGGAATAGGCAAATGGACAGAAGATTAATGTAAATGGAAAATTTTAGCTCCTGGGGGGTTGTCTGCCCCTGCCCCGGGGCTATATACATGTATATTTCCATAATAATGAAACATCTTCTCCCCTGAAACTGCTTGGCCAATCAAAGCCAAACTTCATATGGAGCATCCTTGGGAAGGAAGGAAGAAAGTTTATATAAATGGTCAAGGTCACATGACCAAGATGGCCGCCATGGCTATAAATAGAAAAAAAAAACCTTTAAAAATCTTCTCCAGAACCAGAAGGCCAATGATTTTAAAACTTGGTGTGAAGCATCAGTGACTGGAGCTCTACAAAGGTTATATAAATCATGACCCTGGGATGACCTTGACCTATTTTACGGCAAGGTCAACATAGGTCGCTCATGCATTTGAATGGGAAAAAGCGTTAAAATGTCATTTGTGTGGAAAAAAACTTGCAGGAAATGTGCAAATGGACGTAAGATTGATGATTCTGAAAAAAAAATTGGACTCCAGGGGTCTGTCTGCCCCCACCCCGGGGCAATATACATGTATATTACAGTGATATTCAAATATCTTCTTTTCTGAAACTGGACATTCATATATATTTAGTTTAATTATTTGATTGACCGCCTTCATGTTCGGTCGCCCAAGTTCTCTCGAGATATCAGTACTTATTTGTCATTTTGTCACCTAGAGGTTGATGGTGAGATATTATGATCGCTGCCCATTCGACTTAGGAAATGAGCTGCTGCATTAGAAAAGCAACAATTTGGGTTGCCGACCAAGTCCGACATAAACCTGCCTGTACAGTGACAGAAGCAGGCTATAAGCTAGAAATTTTGGATTTGAGTAGAACATCTTGGAAACATCTACGTGTGGAACTTAACCCCTTCAAACATATACTTATATACACATGTAGGAAAGTTGAGGTTTGACGGGGTCAAGAGAAAAATCAATACTTGATGTTATTTTGTCAAAAGTGCTAAATTCTGACAAAAATCAATATAATAAACCATTATTTTATGATAGGCAAGGCAAATATTTGTAGAATTAAAATAGTTCATGATAAGATGTGTGTAATTAAAAGAAACTCCCAGGTAATCATGAAGAAGTTTCCGTAAGAGGATTTGTACTATTCGCGTTGCGAAAACAGAGGCATTGCTTGCTTTTACGTACATCAAATTCAATAGCAGATCAATCGGGATCTACTTGTATTCCATTTCTTAATAAAGCTGGTATTTTATACGTGCATCCTTTAGGTTGCACGTTATACGTTGTACTTAGGCTCCAAGAAAGTGTCTGTCAAAAGGATAAGGAAAAGAACCGAAGGACTCGGACTGATTCATTAAATGGCCGCGCCCTGTATAATTGGGTGCAACCCTGTCGCGGCATATTGAAAATATATGCGGTGTACTTTGCTTTCTTCCCACTCATCGTATGTCTAAATTCCCATAATCCATTGCGTGCAAAGTGTGGTTTAGATCACGAGACTGCGTCGCGCACGGACCGCGGAAACACCCTCGCGCATGCTCCCAATCGTCCAATCAAAGATGATCTTTTGAATGAACTCGCCAGAAAAGCGGGCTAATCTTTCGACTGCGCAATGCGCATTGGCATGCTCCGCCCACTGACAGAGGTCGTCTGTCAGCTGTTTACCGCCGCCATTTTTGAAGCGATAGAGCACTTTTTCAGGTGTTTATTTGATAACTGAACGGACTTGTCACTCAAAACGATTTGTCATAGGTAACGTGACAGAGGGGGTAGCGCGTTAGCGCGACACCCGACCTGAGCATCACGATCAGCGTAATATTTAGTCTTGCCAACAAAACCCGATTTGTGCGATCCCAAATCTGTATAAACTATATTAATACGCATACAACATGGACCTTTGGCTACAGTTTTAGATATTGGCTATGGTCATTTAAAGCGGACACGTGTGGCGTCTTGTTTATGTAATATCATTGAACCCCCATAAGTCGATACCATAAGAAGTTTTTTTTTTTATAAAAATAAAAATCAAATCATACGAGACTTAACGACACTCACCAAAGTAAATCAAGTCCTAGGCAATTATTGTCCATCAATAAACTTGAAATAATCCCATAAGACATCTCAATGCAAGCTTTTTTCTGGATGACCCCAAAGTCAAAATGGCAAATTGCTAGACCCCTGAGGTCGATACCTCAGGACATCACTCATTCTATAGGAGCCAAGGGTACAATTTTTAGTTTAAAATGTTGAGGTGAAACTTAAGAAGCACCATATCACAATATAACAATTAAAAACTGTTTCAAGAATATATGAGGACAATTATTCATGCAAAAGTAGCAGACCTATGTTAAATTTGCCTAAAATTGAGTCTGATCCTTTTGTGGGTGAGCACAGTTAAAAAGAATAGATGCAAGCGGCATGATATCAAGCTACAAACACTAAGTCACTCCTCTCAATTATCACAACAATGCCATTTATTTGGTTGGATTTAGCTTTCTCTTTTGGGAAGGATAAAAATGAGTGGAAATTGACCTTTCTTGATCCAAAATTCTTCCCGATACCAATAAGCAGCACAAGGCCGATAAACACATATTTTTCGTCAAATGCCTTATTTGTTTGACATGATTGTTATGTGAGACTTTTATGGCTGAAATCTAAACAAAAACAGACGTACAGAGATCAAAATCTTTCTGTTGCATATTACTGAAAAAATGAATGCTTATCCTGGGACAAAAAGGTAATAGTGCAAATACTGAAAATAGGCAAGGGAATAAGTTAAATTTTTGATATGGAATTTACCTGTGTGGAGCAGATTTTCTTTCATTTTTAGTTTTCAGTGAAAATCAGTGACTATAACAGTAAAAAAATCCCTAAGTCACGTGACGAAACGTGATGTTCCAACTTGACACGGAGCAAAACAAATATGGTATCGACTTTCGGGGTGTATCAACTTTAAGGGGTTGAACGCTAATAATTTTTTTTTTGTTTTCCTGTTACTCCCATCAATCAATTTCTGATTATTCTTGAGAGGTGTACATTGCCTACATTGTACACTCCGGTGTGTTTTGCAGGATGAGCCTGCATGCATGAGGATAGAACCTGTGTAGGGATCTTTAAGTTTAACCTGCACAGGGGATGACTGTCCCTGCACAGGGGGCCTCCAGTTAACGTCCCGATCCGAAGGACGGCGCACTGTATCATGTCATTCCTGCAAATGACATGAAGGGAAGCAAGTTAGGACCAACAAATTTTCTTCGCCGCCGGCGGGGATCGAACCCGGGACCTCTTAGCTCTAGCACAAGAAACACTCTGCATGATGAAATTGCCCTCTCTTTCCTTCTTTCTATATATACTGCAGCACCCTCTCGCGAGGATTATGTTTCGTTTCATTATAGACTTGCTTCTTTCTTTTCTTCCTTCAGATACTGAGTCGATCAATTTCTGATCATCACCTCAGAATATTGAATTGCATAACATAAGACAAAACTTTCTAGCAGACAGCTAAATATTGCATTGATTTCGCTGAGTACAAGCTATTCCCATCTCATAAACTTGTGCATTGCAGTCCGATATAAAGAATGTCAATGGAATGACAGAAGAACAAAAAATAAAGTATAATCGCATTGTCGCCCTTGGCTCTGCGTACGCAGATGTCAATTATAGACCGACTTCGATCGGAGACTATAGACTTTATGCTTCGATACACATCAATTTGTCTGATGTCATTTCCCTGATATCATAGTTCTGAATGGTTTCGCCGGACCATGTATGACCAGGGACTGTTAACCTGGCAGTTCCCTGGTATGACCAACAGTGTTGAAAATATTTCCTTGTCCTTTATAATAATACATTTGATTAATCGAAAAACGATGATCGGGGGTGGGGGGATTTTGTTACTTTTTCTTGTTTCTTTGATGTATTTTCTCATGTTTTTCAATCCTCTGAAATATTCTCTCTTCTTTATTTTGAAATTTAACAAATACAAGACGGTTGACCATGGGCGCCGCCATATTAGCTTCCATATATACCAACCAAACATTGTTCGACCTTCCGAGACTAGTCTATGGTCTGAAATCGAAGTCCCTCATTCTGTCAGCTACCGTAAATAATAATTTGAGGGGTTGAGAAGTTTTCCATACGCTATATTAACATTGGTAATCTTTAACCAATAGATCTAGCCCTGGGCCAAAATAAAAAAAATGTTTGTTTGCCGCTTGCGCCGACTTGACATTTTTACCCCCGACTCAAAATTTTTTTTGCCAAATTTCGAGACCGTTTTCTTTTTCGTCCATTCGGATCATTATTGGTCGATTTTCGTCCATTCTGTTTTTATACTTAACTTTCTGACTGGTTTTAAAATGTCGCGAAAGATCAGGAATTAATCGATGCAATAGTTTGTAAACCAGTTTCATCTATGCTTTGAGGCGCTTGCGTGTATTCCGATACGAAAATAGCACTTTTTCACTTGCATTCAAAAAGCCCTTAAATTTGTATTGACTCCATTCTGCCAACTGGATGGTCAATTTGGTGGCCGACCAAAAGGTTTTTAGTGTCAAAAATGATTCAAATTGTACCCAAAAGATCGTGCAGGCATATAAAGTAGACCAGCATCTAATTCTGAACAAGTTGGGAGAGTGGGGCGTCACCTAAAATACTTCGTTTTAATGTGTAAAATACATTATAACCATCAATTAGCCGCTATTTTAACATTCAGTAGGTCTGTAATTGTGTTTCCTTCCAAAATCCCTGCTTCAAATGCGATTTCTAGGCTTAAATATCCAAAATAATGCTGCTAATCTACGTGAAATATTACACAATGTAATTTGATATGAACTTCTGCCAGTCGGGGCACACCTCCAACTGGAGTATTAGGGACTTATTTACAGGGGCAAATATGGTGCTTTTCTCATCAATCCATTTACATTCACAGATGTAGACCCAACACCAGCCATACGCCCAAGGCCACCCCCCAATTTTTTTTCTAAAAATTAAGAAAACATTTGAAAGAAAAAAAAAACAACAACCTTAGGGTTAAATAGTCTAGATCTACATACAAAAAAAAAATGTTTTTTTCATTTTCTTTGTTTTGCTTCATCATTTTGGCCACTAAAATATTATACAGTGTATAAGCCACTCGAAATTAAATTTTAATGGCCCAAATTATGTATTTGGGCCACCTGACAAACCCCCTGAAGAATCTATGGTTTCGACCAAGATTGGACAAGGGGGGACCTTATTCACGATTTATCCTCTGAGTTAGAGGAACCTATTTGGAAGTCTGACACTGTGGAGGTGTCAGTTTCCTCTTCATTAAATGCGATGACAATGGAAGTTATTCATCCTTATCTGCTTGATTGAACCAGTGAAAATAGTGCACAGTTTTGACATATCTCTAAGATTTGTTGTATTTAAGATAAATGGAGATAACACATGTAACAATGATGACTCTAAACAACAACCACCACCAGTTAATGCCCTAGAAATTTTAATGAGTGAACCCGGAAAGCTGAATGAACTGGCTTTGCATTATTTCAAACAGTAAATTTGTCATTATGTTCAAGACCAAAAAAAAAAATCCCTACCTACCTACCCACATGTTCAGACCTTGGGTAGGCAGTGGCAAACCAACAATTTTTTAAGCTTGGCCCTACTGTTCTCTTCTAGATGTTCGCTTTGGTCAATGAAAGTGGCCGCATGCAGACTTATAAGGGGGGGGGGGGGCGTCTGCTGAAGTCAACGTAATAGTTGAGTATATCAATATATTCCACCTTAATTTCTGCTGTATATACCTGCATACTCTTTCTTTCGTTTAAAAAAATTCAATACTGATTGCATAACATAAGACAAAACTATCAGATATTTAAAGCTAGTATCTCACTGGCATGCAAATTTCTGGCGACTGTTTTGCGAATTTTGTCGCAGACTTTCACACAACATTCGTACCAGTGTTGCACGAGTGTCACAAGTATTTCATGTGTCGCGAACTGGTCACGAAATTTTTAAACTTGTTTAGAAATTTTATGCGAGTTTTTTTCACCAAAATATTTTGCAAGACTGTCACGCTACTCGTGGGACGTTCGTGGGAGTGTCGCGAACTTGTCGCCGCAAAACTTTGGCAAATTCACAATGCAAAATTTTTGCGACGCTCGTATGAATGTCGTGCGAGTGTGGTATGAAGTTCGCGCAACAGTCTTGAGAAAAAAATGCGAACACCTCGCGACTATCTGGCGAGAAAATAAAACTAAGCAACATTCATTCCAATGTCACGCAACTGTTATACGAATGAAAATGAAAATAAGCTACATTCGTGGGAAAGTCGGGAGACACTCTCATGAATGTCTCGTGACTGTCGTGCAACAGTCGCGAGATATATTTTCAAAATTAGATTGAAACTTCCGAATTTGTTTCATAAACGTCCATTCAGTGAGACTGCAACGTGAATGTTGTGTTTGTATATTAAAATGTTGTCGAAAAATAGTGGCAAACTATTCACGAACTAGTCTCCAGTTGTCGCATTCCAGTGAGATAGGGGCTTAAGCAGATATATCTTTTTTTACGGTTTACCAAGTCGATCAATTTCTGACCATTACCTCAGGAGCTGTGGAATACCAGCTGTTTGACTGCTGAATGCTGATCACTCTTGGATCAGCTCTATCAGTGAATTGTTGAGTGATAATTTAATGTTTGGAGATCAGTAAAGAGGATCAAATCACGAGCGCATATTCTTACAACTGACCAAAAAACTGAATAATTACTCAACAATTCACATGTACTTAAGCTGATCTATTACGATTCTAACACACAATAAACGGAATAAGTCACTGAAAATGTCAATATCGTTCAGCTTTCCGCAATTGCATGGTAGATATCTCCGCCAAATATTTGACTGTTAAGCAGTCATTTACACATTTATTGCGTTTTTTATGCTCTTAAACCATGTTACCCCGTCTAACGCTGCTTGATGGAATAGCTGATATCACAGAAGGCGCAAAGTAATTACGCTTATTGGCCCAGTGAAATTATTGCACAATATTTTAACACGTGTAATATAGGTGAGGTGTGTTAGAATTATCATATGATGTTGTTATTTTCCAGTGTAAGATTCTCTATTTGTTTTTCTATTTTGTAGTGATTCACAGAGGTTAAAAGTACTGTAGTTAGACTTGTGAAACAGTTACAGAGTAATTTGGGTTAGTTTTGTTTACTATCCTTTTAACCTTGGAATGAAACATTGAAACATACAGCTATGGTCTTTAGCCATCATTATGAAAACTTTACCATGGATACAATATACATCTCTAGATTCTTTTCAGCCGTAAAAATTGAAAATTTCATTGGAAAAATATTGATATTTTTTCTCAAAACATAGGTTGTGGGTACATGTTAGAACCGCCTTGGCTAGGCATTTCTAAAACCCACAATCTATGTTTTGTATCAAAACTCCAGTTTCTCTAATATAAAGAAATGGGGTTTATGGGGGTATACATATCATTGATATGTTATTTCTGATGTTATGCAAGATATTTAAGTTTTTCAGTGATAGTAATGTTACATTGATCACGAAGCATTAATCCCACCCCAGCATCTTGCATTAATTTAATAAATTTTATAGGGAGTACAATCATGACAATGGCATTACGAAAACTTGCCCATGATGAAATATACAGATTTTTTGAGCTTTAAAAATTGAACATTTTCAGCTGAAAAATTGATATTTTTCTTATCATTGCTCAAAACTTAGATTATGGGTACACGTTAGAATCGCCTCGGTGAGGCGTTTCTAACGAGTACCCACAATCTATGATTTGAAGCAAAAATAAGAAAAATAGGTATACCCAGGGCTGCATACCCCAGTTTTGCTATATGAAAGTGGGGTTCAAGGGGGTATACATTACACGGACATGTTTTCGTGATAGCGTAGTGGTAGAGTGTGGAACTCCGAATAGAGAGGTCCTGGTTTCAATCCCCACATGCGTCACCTTGTTGTGTCCTTGAGCAAGACACATTAACTCCCTACAGTACTGGTTAAACCCAGGAAGAGTTGGGTCCATCCTGACATGACTGAAAAATTGTACGCCTCTATACAAAGCAACAATAAGTTTCGTACAGATATATATAGAAATAACCACGAGTGTAATATTCATATTTTCAATGAAAATTTACATTGTTAGCTCACCTGAGCCGTTAGGCTCACAAGGTGAGCTTATAGGATGGCCATGATCCGTCGTCCGTCGTCGTCCACCATTTTCAAAGATCTTCTTCTCTGAAATCGCTTGGCCAATCAAAGCCAAATTTTATATGAAGCATCTATAGGAAGGGGGAACCAATGTGTTTATAAATAATCCAGGTCACATGACCAAGATGGCCGCCATGCCCAGATATGGTAAAAGCCCAATTTTACAGGAAGCATCTATGGGAAGGGGAAATCAATGTGTTTATAAATAATCCAGGTCACATGACCAAGATGGCCGCTATGCCCATATATGGTAAAAACCCTTTAAAATTCTTCTTCTCAGCCTGAACCAATGGACCGATTTCAACAAAACTTGGCATGGAGCATCGAGGACTGAAGTACTACATTGTGTTTATAAATTATGACCTCTGGATGACCTTGACCTATTTTACAGCAAGGTCAACGTAGGTCGCCAATGCATTTGAATGGGGGAAAACTTTTGAAATGTCATTTAAAGTGAAAGTCTTGCAGGAAATGGGCAGTAGGACTGAATATTAATGATTCTGAAAAAAAAATTGGACCCCCAGGGGTTCATTTGCCCCAGCTCCGGGGCATTATACATGTATATTACCATAATATTCAAACATCTTCTCCTCTGAAACCACTTGGCCAATCAAAGCCAAAGTTCATGTGAAGTATCTATAGAATGGGGGAATCAATGTGTATATAAATAATCAAGGTCACATGATCAAGATGGCTGCCATGCCCATATATGGTATAAACCCTTCAAAAATCTTCTCGGGAACCGGTGGACCGATTTCGAAGAAACTTGGCATGAAGCATCGATGACTCAAGTACTACAATGTATGTATAAATCATGACCCTGTGATGACCTTGACCTATTTTAAGGCAAGGTCAACATGGGTTGCCTATGTATTTGAATGGGTAAACTGTTAAAATGTCATTTGAAGGGAAAAACTTGTATGGACAGTATATTGATTATTCTGAAAAAAAAATGGCCCAAGGGCTTCATCTGCCCCTATACTTGGACTATTTTCTATAACATTTGTATATACAGCAGATCTCAGGTGAGCGTTTACAGGACCATTGGTCCTCTGGTTTTTACATACGTCATCAATTACGTCTCATATTCCCATAAAAAGTGATAATACATGTCATGTGTGTTCATAACACTTTTTATGACAGGAAATTATCCACTAGCATGTGTGAGACAAGCCAAGTTCTGCTTGCGGGTGTGCCAGGTGGTTTTTCTCGGGGTTCTCTTGTTTCTGCCCACATAAAGTACTGATTGGTCATAGATCTAGGGTACACACTAGAACCGCCAAATATAAGGAAAAATAGATATACGGTCCAAGATGTAACAGCGGTTTTATAAGCTGTAACAATTTAAAATTTCAGTTAACACCTTTTGATAAAACGAAAATCTTTGATATTTATATTTTTGTTTTAGCGATGCCACTGTTGCTGAAACGGGTGCTGAAACCGCCACATCCCGATTTGTGCCGACAGTATCCGATTATGAGACCCCTCAGCTCATAGAGAACCATAAGAACAGAAACACAAAGAAAAACACAAACTGGGCTGCAGGGGTCTTTTCCTCTTGGAGAAATGCTGCTGGACCTGAATTCGTGCCGGAAATACAGTTAATGACAGTGGAGCAGATGAACCATTATTTGAGCAAATTTGTGGTGGAAGCGCGGAAGAAAGAAGTCGAACCCTATCGCCCATGGAAAGTATGTCGAGTTCAGTAGACAAAGCTCCAAAACGTACAAAGGGGGCTAAAAGGACTTGGAACTCTTTAACAAACTGATAAGACATTACAGCCTAAATGGTATGTATCTTTTTGTTATATTTTGTCATTGAATGTCATGCCAACATGGCTCGTATTTCAGAAACTGCGTTTGTAAATTCACCCTTTTGTGTCCAGAGCACCTGAAGGAAAATTTGTCATTCTGTCACGTTCAAAAAGTTGTCACATAAATAGAATGAAAACCTGTATCAATTGAAATAAAAAAAGATTCTGAAAGATCGTGTTTGGCATGCACGGATCCAGAAAATTTTCCCGGGGGGGGGGGGGGGGTACAAATTCCCAGAAGGGGTCTGACGGAAAATTTCAACATGGCAAAAACAAATAATCTGGCAATTCCAGGGGGTGGGGGGGGGCGGACCTCCTGTCCCCCCCCCTCTGGATCCGCCCATGTTTGGACAGTAAATATTATAGAAATAATTTGTGTAAACAAGTGGAACTGATGTCTGAATTAAATTGTACCAAATAGTCCGATTCTTAGCATTTATACGAAAAATTGAAATTGAGATCATTGCAGCTCTGTAAAAATTGAAATCTCATTAGAAAAATTATGATATGTTTATATTATGTGCTCAAAACATTAATTGTAGGCACACGTGAGAACCGCCTCACTGAGGCGGTTTTAACGAGTACCCACAATCTATGCTTTGGATAGGCACATCCCTGTAAACTCCTGTTTTACTGTATAAAATAGGGGTTCAAGGGCGTATTTATTTCACGGACATGTCTTCTTGATGGTGTGCTTTTTTCAGATGAGAAACCAATTGCAGATCTTTTAAGAAATATTTGGTGGCGTTAAATAGAGGCGCTTTCTACCGAAGACCACTAGCTGGACTCCCTATATGCTATGGCAATCAAGTCATTGGAGTAAATAAACATAAAAACATGATAAAAGTAATATGGGCATATGCTGAACTTTCTGGGAATTATACCAATCATAGCGGTAAAAGAACGTATGTGACACAACTCTACATGGCAGGGGTGGATGAGCAAGAAATAATGCAAAGGACTGGACATAGATCTGAGAAAAGTGTACAGAAGTATAAGGTTGCTTCAAGTGAAATTCAGAAGCGAGTAGCTGCTGTATTAGATCCTCCAAAGGAAAATCTAGTGCCCTATGAAACCTAAGCTGGAACTAGCTGAACACAATTGCTGCACTCCGCCTGAGCAGTCTGATACAGAGTCTGGCAGGGCAGTGCTTGGCGAGAGACGGCCTTATTTCGCCAACTGTAATGTTTATTTGAGATATTAAATATTTGCTGAAGCCCACAGTTGTTGATATAGGCGATTCTTAAGTCTATGATATTTTTGATGAAAAATCAAGGCACACAAATTTGATTGGATATAAACAAAATTATCCATTTTGACCAAAAAATCGATGTTTGTTATCATAATTGTTGGTTGATTTTATTTTGTTGACTTTGTTTACCTTTAGACTTTAATGAGGGTGACAAGAGACTTTAATGAGGGTTACAAAATGTTGAAACGTAGTCACACTTTTGATTGTATTGAGGTTTTTTTTTTTTTTTTTTTTTTTTTTTTTTTTTTTTTTTTTTTTTTTTTTTTTCCGCAAGCTTCTCCGAAGGATGAGTGATATGAAAGTCAGAAGAAGATGATAATTTTGATGGGTTGATGATGATATCAAATTAGCAACTTTATTTTGAAATATATCGAGTTCATATACACATCTAGATTTTACAAGGAAATATTGTTTCGATCAAGAGGCTGCTGGTGTCTTTACAACGTTCATTTTTATAAGGTTTAGAAATTAAGATTATGATTCACAAAAAATTAGGTCACAGATACATACAAAACAGTTGAGTATAATTGCATTCTACCAAAACTATATGATCATAGCACGGTCAGTTTTTAACAATTTTCAAATACACAATAACACATGTAAACAAATAATAACTGAGGAAGAAGGAAGCTAGAAGAAACGATGCAATACCCGGGCATAGACGTCTGATGCAGGAGAAGGTCTGAAGACTGCATCAGGGTCAATTATGTCCGGGTATATACATTCATGGTTCATAAAAGGATAGAAAGATCAAGGTTGATAATGACGTTAACATGTTGATAAGCAAGTATGATGATGATGATGATGATGATGATGATGATGATGATGATGACGTTATTCATTATTTACATCATATTTTAAACAGCATAATATGAAGATTTAATTTCTTTGTGCACAAATTAAAATATATTTTTCCACATTTTGATTTCTTTTTCAAACTTACTTACAATACTTGTGCTTTCTAAAAACTTAATCGCATTTCGTATATTTTGCCTCGTTTGTTCTAAAATAAAACGGTCGGTGACTTGGATATTATCAAACTTTATCTTATTTCTTATTTTCCAGATTCCCTGTTTAGCTAAAACAATAATAAAGTTAACAAAGATCCTAATTGTGTTATTGTCATGTGGAAACCCTAGAATAAAGTGGAATGGAGCGATTTTAATTGCGGATTTAGATTCTTTTTCTAATGCACTATTCATTTTTTGTTCTAATTCTTGTAAAACCCAGTTCGTCTTTTGACAATAAAAGAAAAGATGTGCTACAGTTTCGAGATTTAATTTGCAAAAATGACAAAGACCATCGTCAGACATATTCATTAGGAGCAATCTATGCTCGGTGAAAATAGCATTGTGTATTATCTTCCATTGGAATTCCTTTTCCTTATTGCTGAGAGGCAGCTCGAGGTTTATGTGCCAAATTTGCTTCCAATTAAAGACTTGGTTAAAGGTAGTATCCCATTTTGTTTGGTATTTTCGTTCGAAATTTCTATCTTTTAAGATGCTTTGGATAAGTTTCAATTTTAATTTACTCGGTTCTACAGATTTATTATCGCGAAAGATGACAAGTTCATTATTAATCCCGTATCTTTGTTGCTCGTTGTGAGTGACTTCACCTTTTAAAATTGCGAGTATGTCTGCCGAAAAACTTGCTTTAATTTTGTTGTATTTACCATGCCATCCTGTCTTATCAAGTAGTTGATTTCGGATGGCTTCGTCTGCTCGAAAGGTACCGGTCCCCGGATCCCATATATCACTAACCTTTTTGACATTACTTTTGCAGAACGAACTTATGAATATGGGGTTGCTTCGATACGTTAAAAAGGTGTTTCCGAACAGATAAGAATTTAAAATACTGTCCCTATCTTTATGGCATAGTAAACCTTTATATCTTACCCACGATGAAATACTTTCTTTATAAAATATAGGTATTCCGTTTAAGTTAAGACCTTTTATGCTACTGCATTTGCAAATGAAATAGTTAATGTTAAATTCTGAATCTAATCGTTTAAGCCAATTTTTACCGATAATGTTCCAATGTTCATAGTCCGTTGAAATGATTTTGTACATAAAGTGTACTCGTTTTGATTCTATGAAGTCTCTCAGATTCAACATTTTAACACCCCCTTCGTTACAATCTAAATACATCGTTTTCCTGTTTACTAAAGGTTGTTTGTTATTCCACAGAAAATTCCATAAAAGAGATTCAATTTCTTTGATTACGTTATTTGGCACAGAAATAATGTCTGATAAATAGCCAATTTGAGAAACTAGCAGAGATTTTATTATCAAAACTTTGCCGATATAAGATAAGTCGCGTGTCTTCCAGATTTGAATGCAACTTTTTATTTTATTTATTTTTTGCATCCAGACAGCGGTTTCATTTATTTCGTAACCATGGTGAATTCCCAAAGTTTTTACATTAGTTTTTGTCCATGATATAGCACGAAAGGTCGGCGTTTTATTCTTCCAGGCACCTAAGTATAACCCAGTGGTTTTTTGTTTGTGTATCTTTGCCCCAGATGCCTTTTCGAATTTTTCAGTAATTTTAAAAGTTTCTACTATTGATTCTTCCGAACTGTTAAAGAATTGAGCATCGTCAACGTATGAAACGACTTTGACTTCCGTTTGTTTACCAGTGGCAGGGTTAATATAGGGTAAAGATATTCCAATTATATTTTCATTTTTACGAATAGCACACGCCAAAGGCTCTGCGTCACCTGTTGTCGTCGTCCGTCCACAATTTCAAAGATCTTCTCCTCTGACACCACTTGGCCAATCAAAGCCAAATTTAACATGAAGCATCTATAGGAAGGGGGAACCAATGTGTATATAAGAAATCCAGGTCACATGACCAAGATGGCCACTACGCCCATATATAGTAAAACCCTTCAAAAATCTTCTCCAGAACCGGTGGACCGATTTCAAAGAAACTTGGCATGAAGCATTGATGGCCTTGACCTATTTTACGGCAAGGTCAACATAGGTCGCCAATGCATTTGAATGAGGAAAACTTTTAAAATGTCATTTAAAGTGAAAGTCTTGCAGGAAATGGGCAGTAGGACTGAATATTAATGATTCTGAAAAAAATTGGACCACAGAGGCTCATGTGCCCCACCCCGTGGCAATATACATGTATATCTCCATAATATTCAAACATCTCCTCTGAAACCGCTTGGCCAAACAAAGCCAAATGTTATGTGAAGCATCAACAGGAAGGGGTAACCAATGTGTATATAAATATAATCCAGGTCACATGACCAAGATGGCCGCCATGCCCATGTATGGTAAAAACCCTTCAAAAATCTTCTCCAGAACCAGTAAAACGATTTCAATGAAACCTGGCCTAAAGTATCGATAGGTCAAGTACTACAAAGTGTATATGAATCATGACCCTGGGATGACCTTGGCCTATTTTACCGCAAGGTCAACATAGGTCCCCAATGCATTTGAATGGAGAAAACTTGTAAAAAGTCATTTAAAGTGAAAGTCTTGCAGGAAATGGGCAGTAGGACTGAATATTAATGATTTTGAAAACAAAATTGGACCCAAGGGCCTCATCTGCCCCCACCCCGGGGTATTGTATATGTATATTACCATAATATTCACACATCTTCTCCTGTGAAACTGCTTGACCAATCAAAGCCAATTTTTATGTGAAGCATCTATAGAATGGGGGAATCAGTGTGCATATAAATAATCTAGGTCACATTACCAAGATGGCCGCCATGCCCATATACGGTAAAAACTCTTCAAAAATCTTCTCCAGAACTGGTGGACCGATTTCAAAGTTTGCTTTGGTCATAGTTTGATGTCTTTTTTTTTGTCTTTATTTATTTTTTTTTTAAATTTTATGACTACCCAATATAAATGAGAATTGTTAAGTTACCATCTAGTTTATCACACTGTAAATGCATCATGAGCAGTACATTGTTCTTAGAAAGTATGAATGTATGAGCTGTGTTATGAGAAAATTGGTATTTGGTTGTTCTGACCAGGTCCTGGGTGTTTTGACCAGATCCGAAAGCTTTTTAATATACAACCACAGAAAATAGCTCTAGAATTTGGGTTAACAAACGTTATAGGGATTGAACAGCTATGCAAAAATCCAGTTTTTCAGATGACGCAGGTCAGTCAATACCAGGGAAGCTCTCACTCACACATACATGTACTATCAGGGCCTTTGATTTGATTTAATTATGCAATGAAAAGTAATCAGGCTGATTTGTTTTGTATGTGATTAAGCTGATCTGTGATTGTGTTTGATAGTTGGATGTTTGTATCAAATAATCAGGGTGTCAGGTGTAGTATATGAGCCTTCGCACGAGAAAACCAACAATCTGGGTTTCTTACCAGGCCTGACAAATATCTGTCTGTATAGTCCTAGATTTAAGAAGCTTGAAAATTTGATTTAACAGGAAGAGGGATTTTACTATTCCTGTACTGAAAAGAAAGGCGCTGATCAGCTGTACAGTTACTGCACACCTGACCTGTGCCTTTGGTTTCGCATATGCAGATTGTTGGTTTTCTGATGTGGCGGCTCATATATGAAAATTAATTGTTCTTTAATGTTTATCACATGATTATTTTAATAAAGAATGATACTTTCATTTTTGTTTGACTAAATCGAAAATGCAAAAGTGGGGAATGGCAGAAACTTACCAGGGAGTAATTAGTCAAATTATCCCTTGTATAGTTTCACAATAGACAGTATTTATTTTGCATTTTCTGTTGCAAAATTCAACGATTTTAGCTGACCTGAGCCGAATGCTCATGGATAGCTTATAGGATGGTACTCGAGTCGGCGTGCGTCCGTACAGTCACATTTTCAAAAATCTTCTTCTCTGAAATCCCTTGGCCAACCAAAGCCATTTTTTATCTACACAAGCTCTAAGGGAGTGGTTATCGTTCGTACACACGGACGAACCATATAATAAGTTGCTTATTGCACTTTTAGCACCCTGCACCTTGTGCATCTCCGGGTTTCTGACGTTGAACACTTATAGGGTGCAATATTTTTCTACATTATTATGGTAAGGTAAGATAAGATAAGATAAGATAAGATAAACTTTATTTAACGTCGGCATTCAATATAAACATACAAACATTAGCCATCAAGGCTATTTTACCGACAAACAAAAAAAAAAAACTGTACAAGTATAATAACAAACATCACAGGTTAGAAAGTATATCACAGATTCTATACAAATAAAACATATAGTACAGGTTTGAAAATTAAAACTTTTAAAATACATATATGAGTATGACTAGTAAAATCATAATATATTAGTAAAATTTTGACTTAGTATATTAGTATAATAGCCTACTGATTAGTTATATAGATCCATTTTCGCAATCTACCTAGAAAGAAGGGGTCGAAAAGCGAAAAGAATTATGAGCCAGACCGGAATGCAGCGAGAGGGGGGTCAAGGGTCTCTTGCAGCCTCACAGCTAATCACAAGAGTCTCGACACGAAACCGAAAAGGAAAGTCTAGGTAGAGAGCAGATAAGACCAGCACATTTATAAGCAAGCTAAAGTATGCATTACAAGCAAAGTAGACTAAATCATAGTTTGAATAACAAAGCAAACATCAAATAAAACTGAACAGAACTGAAAAAGTAAAATAGAACTAAATGAAACTAAATGAGAAGCACAAGATGTAAAACACAGTCAAGAAATAAAATCATAAACTGAACTTGCACATAGAACATTTACATGAGGTACCCTCCCAAGTCCGGATCAGTCTTCCGAATTCCCTGAAGTCAGTCGATGTCCTCAGTTCATTTGGGAGGCTGTTCCAGATGTGGGCGGCCTCATATCGGAATGATTTCCTACCGTAAGACTCTGTGTTTACTCTTGGAAGCTCAGCAAGATTTTGGTATCTGAAAGAATAATTTGTATTTTTAAAGTTAACAAGATCAAGAATATAGCTAGGAGATATGTTATTTAGGATCTTAAAGGTTTCCAAAGCAATTTTCCTAAGTCTAGTGAGCTGTAGTGTGTTCATATCTGCCTTCTTTAAGAGATCTTCGTAAGAGCTATCAAAGTCACTGTACACCAGTCTGAGGGCCCTATACTGAAGCTTTTCCATTTTATCTGTACTTGACTTAGAGCAGAAATGCCAGACTAGTGGACAGTAACTGAAGTTAGACCTCACAAAGGATTTATAAATGAGCAATTTTGTTTCTATATTTAAATATTTGCTAAGTCTGAATAAAACATTTATTTGTTTGGCAGCTTTTTTACATATATCTGTGATATGTAAATCAAAATTAAGCATATAATCTAAAGTAACACCCAGAAGTTTGACTGAATCTTCACATTTGATTGTATGATTCTGTATTGTAAAGCTGTCACAGTCACCATGCCCTCTTTTACCCAAGAAAAAGGCCTGGAACTTTCCAGGATTAGCCTGCATGTGGTTAAAATCAAACCACTCAATAACATCTTCACTCTCAGAAGTAAGCACCTTCTTGGTTTCAAGGGGGTCAGGATGACTGTATGTGACAGTATTGTCATCTGCATAGTTGCAGATACCACATTTTTTAACAAAATAAAAAATATCATTAAGAAACACATTGAAAAGTAAAGGTCCCAGGATAGATCCCTGGGGAACACCCTTTATAATACTTAGAAGTATACTCTTGCAATGTCCCAGCTTTACCATTTGTTTCCTATCTGAAAGATAACTTTGAAGCAGGGAACATGCTGAGTCAGAGAGGCCATAGGCTGCCAGCTTCTCAATGATGAGGCCATGGGGGAGACAGTCAAAGGCCTTGGACAAGTCCATCAGTATGGCACCAACATACCTATGGTTGTCCAAGTCCCTCTTCCAGTCCTCCAGTAGCCTCAGCAGTGTTGACTGGCAACCATAACCCCTTCTGAAAGCAGCTAAATATTTATTAAAGATAGTCTCAAAGTGATCACTTAATTGATCAAACATTATTCTCTCAAAAATTTTAGAATGAGTTGTGAGTACACTCACAGGTCTGTAATTCTTTTTAATAAAAGGGTCATCTTTTTTAAAAATTGGACTAACTTGGGCAACTTTCAAACTGTCAGGGAATTTTTTCTGAGATATACTCATATTAAAAATACTGGAAATGGGTGCAGATAGTGCCTCTGCCCCCACTCTCAGTATTTTTGGAGGGATTTGATCGACACCTGTAGCCTTTTTTGAATTAAGCGAATTGACTATTTTAAAAACTTGAGATTCACTGACAGGTTTAAAAGCAAAAGTGTCATAGCCCCCAAAGGGGCTATTATCCTTTATGGCCTGAATACTTGGATGCATTGCAGATGAGTCTGCTTGCTGATTATTTATTCCAATTTCTTGTGCAATGTTAATGTAAAAGTCATTTAAAATATTGCACACCTCAGTTTGGTCAGATACAAGACAGTTATTTTCCATTAAAATGATGTCAGCACTATTTTTAGCTGCTTTAGAGCTAAGAAAAGGCTTTATTGTGGGCCAAAAATCCTTTGACTTTGGGCCCCCACTACACCTTTCGAAAAAGTATAGCTTTATTGACTGTTTCCTTAATTTAGTGACATAATTCCTTTGTTTCTTATAATTTTCCCAGTTATTTTTACCCTTGTATTTATTGAATTTGTTGTAAAGCATTTTCTTTTTGTAAATTGCTCTCCGAAGTTCAGTATTCATAAATGGAGGAGCTTCTTTTTTGGGATACTTTTGCTTCTGTGGGGCATGTTCATCAAGGTATTTCGGTATTTCAGATATCTAACACTCATGGTCATATCATATGAAACTTATTTAAGAATACTTTGGTGAGTTGTGAAATAAGTACTCGTGTGAGATCATTTATTGCATAGCATTTATATTATTTTATTTTAAAGTTTTCATTGTTGTGTGTTTAGGATGCACGGCAATTGGTAAAACCTATTTATTTCATATTATAATATTTGTGCATGTTTAACCAGACCAAATCAGACACTGAGGAACGCGATGGCGTGATTGTAGAGCGTTCGATCCCCACTGGCGGATCCATATTGCGCCCTTGGTCAAGACACATAAACTCACCAGAGTACTGGTTAAACCCATGAAGCAGTAGCTCCGTCTCGAAATGACTGTAAATTGTTTACCTGTACGTTACACCGCAACTCAAACACAAAATTAGTTTTAAGTGCCAATGCTTTTGATATACTATAGACTATAATGACACATGTCAAATGATAGTACACAACAATAACAGTGATCATTATCTATGCATTTTATGCAATAATGATTTTTTTTTTTTATAATTCTGGAATCTCTATAATAAACAGTTATTTAAAGCCAGATGTACGTAATTGACCTCACGGTAGAATTCTTTTATTTTTTGCATGCGAGTGTATTTTGATGTCCTACATACGACAATGAAAAGAAATCGATACCGTTCCGAGCTTGTTTTCGAGATATCGGCCTTCAGAGAGCGAAAACACATTGACGTCAATGTAAAAAGCGATTTTAGACCAATTTTTTGTTTACTTTCTTTATATATTTAAAAAATCCACGTTTGGATTTAAAAAAAAAAAACTGATATGTATTAGAGAAATTTCTGAACTATAGGTAGATAACGAGAAAGTGCTTGGTTACCGGATTCGTTTTCCTGCTATAAGCGCACGAAGAGAGGTAGTCGTTACTGTATTCAGTACGTTTTACGCGCGACGTCGATTTTGCGCCAAAATCCCCGACGCTATTTAGTATTCAGTATTGCTAACTGTCAAGCCAATGATGGTTTCCTCGGGATAACATGTCCACAATCAAGGTTTTGAGCGTAAATGATTATATCATTTTTATACATTTCTGTAGTCTTCTGCATAATTGTATGGACATAGTTTCGTATTCCGAACGCAAACTGACGTTAGAAATGACGGTTCGAGCGAAAACTGACGTTACGAATGCGGCGTAAAAATGACGTTTCGACCCTTAGACACGCACGTTCCTTTGAGCGCATTCAATTACGTACATCTGGCTTTAAATCAGCATTGTTTTTTGTAGGACAGTGGAGATGGAAAATGTGCTATAGCCGTTGTATCCGAGTATCTTGTTACATGCTGAGCATTGGAATACAAATAGTGCAGTGACAAATGTTTTGTTTCTAAAAGACGACATTAAGTACAACCTGACAGTCAGCCGTTTGATCCAATTCGTTTATGAACATTTGGACGTCATGGATTCAGAATCAGAACAACGATTTCGTCAATCAAAAGCTGAAACTAAGCAAACAGATCGTGAAATGCGAGGGCAAGTATTTTCTGAAAATGAAAGGAATCGGCATATAATGATAAACACTAAGGAAGACAGCCAAATATGTGCAAACCGTCAGGCACGCTTTACACTGAGCGACAGTCTCAAAGGTCGTGCCCTTTCAGCAGTAGTAAAACCATATCATTGTGGAATTTGTGGTATGTCGTTTATACATAGTGACAATTTGATACACCATATGCTTATTCACGATGATGATAAGCCAAATAAGTGTGGAACGTGTGGTAAATCTTTTGTAACGTGTGCCCATCTGAAACAACATATGCTTGTTCACGTTAAAGATAAATCATATGAATCTGAAATTTGTGGTAAATCATTCGCCAAGAAATCTGCTCTTGAAAGTGACACTGTAAATAAACAACATAAATGTGAAAACTGTAGTGAAACGTTTACACAGGGTCATATTCCGAAAGATCATATGCTTATTCATAGTGGAAATAAATCACATAAATGTGGAATGGGTGAAAAATTATTTAGACAGAAATCTAGTCTTGGTATTCATACACTTATTCCTACTGGAGATAAACCATATCAGTGTTCAGCGTGTAGTAAATCTTTTACGACTAGTGACCTTCTAAATTGCCATATGGTTATTCACTCTGGAAATTCGCCGTTTTCCTGTGAAATCTGTGGTAAAACATTGAGCCAAAAATCAGCTCTTAACAGGCATATGCTTATTCACACCGGACATAAACCACATCAATGTGGACTTTGTGGTAAACCATTGAATCTAAAATCGGATCTTAACAGGCATATGCTTACTCACACCGGTGATAAATCACATCAATGTAGAATTTGTGGTAAATCTTTTACAAGAGGTCAGAATCTCAAAGATCATCAGCTTACTCACACTGGAGTTAAAGCGCATACATGTGGAATTTGTGGTAAATCATCTACAAAGAAATCTGATCTTAAAAGGCATATGCTTATTCACACTGGAGATAAACCACATCTATGTGGAATTTGTAGTAAACAATTCAGACATAAATTTAGTCTTGAAACACATATGCTTATTCACACCGGAGAAAAACCACATCAATGTGGAATTTGTGGTGAATCTTTTACAAGGAGTCAGAAACTCAACGACCATCATCTTACTCACACTGGAAATATGCCATTTTCATGTGGACTTTGTGGTAAACAGTTCAGACATAAAGTTAATCTTGAAACGCATATGCTTAATCACACTGGAGAAAAAACACATCAATGTGGAATTTGTAGTAATTCTTTTACAAGTATTCAGCATCTCAAAAACCATCAGCTTATTCACACTGGAGTTAAAGCGCATACTTGTGGAGATTGTGGTAAAAGATTTAGAAGGAAATATGATCTTCAAACACACATGCTTATTCACACTGTAAATATGCCATTTTCATGTGGGACTTGTGGTAAACAATTCAGACATAAAAGTCATCTTCAAACGCATATGCTTATTCACACTGGGGATAAACCATATGAATGTGAAACGTGTGGTAAATCTTTTACGCGGAGTAGCAATTTGAAAAACCATATGCTTATTCACAATGGAAATAAACCACACGAATGTGAAAGATGTGGTAAAACATTTAGACAGAAATGTGCTCTATACAGGCATATGCAAATTCATGCAAGATATAAGCCCTATAATTATGAAGCGTATGGGGAATCATACACACAGAATTCTTATCTTAAACGATATGTGCGTATTCTCCCTAAAGATACACCACATGAGTGAAAAAATTAACAATACTTGCATGAAAATGGTTATCTTCACGGAAAAATGATAAGTCGCACAATGTTGAGATCTGAAACATCTGGAATGTTATTTTCACACCGGTTATCCTGCCACAACCGCTGTGACAGAGCACAACTTACACAAAACGGATTTAGAAGATCATAAACAAATTAATAGTAAATAAGCATTTCATTCATTTCAAATTATGGTATTTCTGTTGGACATTTTAGCCCTTTCGCAACAGTTGTAGGGCGATACTTTGGCCATGTTTGTGTGGTGTTTGAAGAACGTCTTTCCCAAGATACACAAAATATGGATAGAATAGAAAGGAAAATGTATTTTATCATCACATGCCAAGCTTTGCAATTCTGTAAAATTCGTAATGTTGGGGGTATTTGCATATAGTTTGTGATTGAAAGATTGTCGAATGCAACAGACCTCGAACTCGATCGTCTCTGGTAGGATATGTCGCTTTTATAGTGCACAAATGTCGCGATCCATCAGCCCAATTGGTTTTTAGCAGGGAAAAAATCACTTCGGATGATGATTCGGCTCAATGCGGTCCATCAGAATAATGTGGACTCGACGAACACTGATTTTAAACTGTGCTTTATTCAAACAAAACAAGACATATAAAGCCTTGGTCTGTACAGTTTGGTTATATTAAACCTCAAACTAATGGTAATCTGTATCCTTATTAAGAACGTGCGAAGATAAGGGTCAACATGTTTTTTCTTTCATTGACGTTCGCTAGGAGTGGAGTGTTGAAACGCACGAGGTTTTCAACACTCCTCGAGTGACCTAGCGAATGTAAATGAATGACAAAAACATTTTTGATCGAAATTATTGCATAAACTCTGCACAAACGAAAGAAATAATGGTGCCCTATTTTTATAGCCTTGTCACAAGTCAAGTCATAAGCGTAAAGGCGTTCATTCTTATTGTCGTTCCGGGCGGAGTCAGTTACTCATTATTTGCACGTGCTTTGCATGGCGCCTGTTATCGAGCATAAATAAATGTGGTGTGTTAACAGCACGCGCGCATGTGAATTGCCTCCTTAAAACAAGGCCTTTCTCTTCGTTATTACATAAATTCCTGTGTCACACAATATTGACTGCCATATACTAATAACGGAAAAGCCGTGTATTAATGTAGCAGTTCACGCGCACACGTGCTGTTAATACACCACATCTAGTTATGCTCGTTACCGGGCGGCACGCAAAGCACGTGCTTATGGATAGGTATCTGAAGTCCACCCGGAACGAGCAGAACAATGAAAGCTTTTACGCGTATGAAAATGTGATGAGGCTATAGAATATAGTGCACCATTATTTATTTCGTTTGTGCAGAATTTATGCAATAATAGCGATCAAAAATTATTTTGTTATTCATTAACATTCGCTAGGTCCCTCGGGGACTGTTGAAAACTCCCCTCGGGACCTAGCGAATGTTAATGAATGGAAAATCATGTTTGCTCCATATATGAGTATACGTCTCTTAATATCGCGTGACACGCGTATTTATGCAATAATATCAAAAAAAAAATAAAAATAGTCTAGAGTACAGAATAGTATTGCCGCTTACTTGAAAGTATTTTAATATCTATAGGACAAGTGTGGTAGTCTGGTGGTAGAGAGTCTGGCTCCAAATCGAAATGAAAATATACTCAACAAAATAAGATGCTTAAATGCCGCCTTTTATTATACAAAGTCATTCTTAACAATCAATTAGTGCTGGCTATATAATATGTTACAATATTTTCGATTTCAATCAGTTGAACCTCACAATCATACTTCCTCATCCACTGCACTGACTGTGACAAATTATAGATTTTACTATGTATTCGCTTAAACCGTGTAAAGTTTCGTGTCTGTACTCGTGATATTTGACAAATAGATCGGAAATCACTTCTATCTGAATGGGGTTGTTTCTTGATTCACTGCTCAACATGTTCCCTACTCTTGTGTCGCTTCAGGACATTGTTGTCCTTCAACACCACACCACACTTTTGGCAGGTAACTGTACTTTCTAGTTCATGTACCTTTAGATGATCTGAAAAATAAGAAAAAATCAGAACTGTTACGAGCAAGCGTAACTAGACAGTACAGGTACTGCAAAAACCACCAAGTAATTTAAACTTAACAACTTTAATTAAACAAATAAACAAATAGATGCAGTAAATACATTCAAACAAATTAACAAATAAGTAAATAGATAAATAATTAACTAACAAATTAAATGTCAAATAATATTCCGTAGTGTAGGTCATTCCATGTCAGATAACCACTCGTGTCACAGCTACATGAAATAAACATAAAACTATAAATAAAGTATTTTTACTGCACAACGGTCAATAAACGTTTGCACAACGTTTTTAAGTAATAACATTTGGAGAACATTTTTACAACGTTTTGGTTCAACGAAAGTATTTTCTAAATTTTTCTACATAAATGGTACCTAGATTATCAGAAAACAAGACATATATGCTGCTTAGCTAATCGTATACATAAATGACGAAGCCAAATACGCACGTTACAAGTACAAAAAGGTACAAGTAGGCAAAGATCAGGAAAAGGCGCAATCAGAAAGAGATTCCCACAACAAAAACCGAGGTGGGAAAAAACCAAACTAACAATCAGGCACTTATACCATGAAACATATCGTAAGCCGAATGAGCAGCTATTTTCCCAATAGGTGGCCATTCAGTTACCTTAACTTAATAAAAAATATGAAAACATACATAAGGCGCCAACAGCACAAAAAAAAATAATTTAAACACCAAGACATAAAACAAAAAGAACCACCACAGAAGTATCGCCTTGGAACGATCAGTAACACAAAGTTACTGGCGGGCTTAAACCGGTTTTTTTGACTCTGCTGGTCAGACTCACTTATCATACTCTTACAAAATTGTTTATATGTGAAAATTACTGTGATATTTCATATGTTTGCATGCATCTGTGATATTTTAATCTCTTTCTGATTGCGCCTTTTCCTGATCTTTGCCTACTTGTACCTTTTTGTACTTGTAAAATGTGCGTATTTGGCTTCGTCATTTATGTGTACGATTAGCTAAGCAGCATATATGTCTTGTTTTCTGATAATCTAGGTACCATTTATGTAGAAAAATGTAGAAAATACTTTCGTTGCATGCATGCATCTGTGATATATTTATGTGTTAGTTAGTCGGTTGAAAAGGCTCCTAGGAGCTTATGTTATCAATTACACAGTAATTAGGTCGAAAGGCAGACAAGCACTATTCTGCAGAGCAAAATAAAACGGATAATGCTTATCACGAAAGCAAAATACAAAAGACTTGTAAAAGGATGCAAAAGACTTGAAAAAGGATGCACAATTAAATCCGTCACGTCAAGTCAAGTCAAGTAAAATTTATATTGAGTCGGTATATTACAAAAACATGATAACATAAGCTCCTAGGAGCTTTTTCAACCGACTAACTAACACATAAATATATCACAGATGCATGCAAACATATGAAATATCACAGTAATTTTTACATATAAACAATTTTGTAAGAGTATGATAAGTGAGTCCGACCAGCAGATCTGTGCATTTATAAATAAAAGTTTACAAATTGCGCACCTCTCGTAGCTGATTTATTTTTATACTGCTACGAAAGAGATTTCATGGATTCTCTTAACCATGATAATCAAGCTGATGTTATCGAGGCTTTTAATTCCACATCTAGGTACCTCGATGACCTTTTGAACATTGACAACCCTTATTTTGAAGGTATGGTCAATCAAATTTATCCACCTGAACTTCAGTTGAACAAAGCCAATATCACAGATACTGAAGCCCCCTTTTTAGATCTACATCTTTCAAATGAAGAAACAAATGGATTTGTTTCTTCTAAAATTTATGATAAGCGCGATGACTTTGATTTTGATATAGTAAATTTTCCTTTTTTGGATGGTGACGTTCCTCGTCGTGCTTCTTATGGTGTATACATTTCGCAACTTATTAGGTTTGCTAGAGTCTGCAATCATGTTACATACTTCAACGCTCGAAATAAATGTTTAACGACAGGGCTATCGGTATCATAAACTTCGAAAAACATTTTCTAAATTTTATCGTAGACACTATGAATTGATTTCCAAATATAATGTTGGGTTAAAGACGCTTTTAAGTGAGGGCCTTTCGGAACCTGAATTTTATGGTGACTTGGTTTACAAATTTAAGAAACTTAAAGGAATTAATGATTTTTCTTTTCAGTTCAGAAAAATCATAACACGTTACAGACGTATAGGTTATAACTTAAATGTTATACGACAGTCTGCATGCTTAGTTTTTAACCCAATCATGGTTGATAACTATGCTGCCTTCTTTAATTGCACGCCGGTGGGTCGGGCGTCAGACTCTATGATGGCCCCGACATAAAGCTATTCATTTTAGTTGGTTGGGGCCGGAGCTTCTTGTCTGTTGCTTGGCCCACCGGGGTTCAACTGGTGTTTTTCTTTTGCTCCGGAGTTAGTAGGTTATTCGGCGCCCAGGGATCTCCATCGTCGGGCAGCTTACTCAGTCTGTGAGTCCTGGTTTTTGATTCATCAAGATGTTTATCATGATTTATTTGTTTGTTCTTGATGATTCATTGACTAGTTAGAGGTTCACCACGAGGACCAAATAACTAACTAAATGTTATGAACCACTGCAGAAGCTGAGGGTGAGGTTATGGCCATGTAAAACCGGTTTAAGCCCGCCAGTAACTTTGTGTTACTGATCGTTCCAAGTCGATACTTCTGTGGTGGTTCTTTTTGTTTTATGTCTTGGTGTATAAAATTTTTTGTGCTGTTGGCGCCTTATGTATGTTTTCATATTTTTAGTTAAGTTAAGGTAACTGAGTGGCCACCTATTGGGAAAATAGCTGCTCATTCGGCTTACGATATGTTTCATGGTATAAGTACCTGATTGTTAGTTTGGTTTTTTCCCACCTCGGTTTTTGGAGTGGGAATCTTTTTCTGATTGCGCCTTTTCCTGATCTTTGCCTACTTGTACCTTTTTAGAATAAATCATAAAATCTGCAATTGAATCGATATATATGAATCTCAGCGGGCCATCTTAGGTCGAAAGGCAGACAAGCACTATTCTGCAGAGCGAAATAAAACAGAGATAATGCTTATCACGAAAGCAAAATACACCCAAGATGAGACACTGAGGTCCATCATTTGCACATGCTGCATTTGCAGCTGACTCCATTCAAGTTTCTAATAAAATTTTTAGATATATTGAATGAGGTAATCTTCCTGGCTTCCTCTGGCAGATCATTCCAGAGTTTAGCTGCTTGGAAACTAAAAGAGTTATTTCCATACTTTGTACTTCTAACTCTGGGAATGTCAAGAAGGTTTGTGTATCTAAAATTATAATTTGATTTTTTCAATGTCATAAAATGTTGTAAATATACTGGGGATTTACCATAAATAATCTTAAAAGTTTCAATGGCAAGGCCTCTTAAACGGGATAAATGAAGGGTGGTAGCACCTGCTCTACTAATAAGGTCATCATAAGAGGCTTCAAAGTTTTAATGCTCTGAAATGAATCCTCTCTAATTATAGCCCCGCTTTGGAAAAGTGGGGCTATACTGGATTCACCCTGTCCTTCCGTGATTCCGTCTTTCTGTCATTCCGTCTTTCCGTCATTCCGTCATTCCGTGAACAATTCGTTTCCGTTCAATATCTTGAGAATGGCTCGACAGAATCTGACCAAATTTTGTACTCACATCAACATCGACAATACCTAGCTTGGGATTGTTGCCCATAATTTTTCGCAAAAAATTCTCGGAGTTACAGCCCTTGATTGACGTCAGAATAAATTCGTTTCCGCTCAATATTTTGAGAACGAATCGACAGAATCTGACCAAATTTTGTATGCACATCAACATTGACAAGATCTAGCTTGGGATTGTTGCCCGTCATTTTTCGCAAAATTTTGACGGAGTTGCGGCCCTTGATTGACGTCAGAATTTCGTTTCCGCTCAATATCTTGATAACGAATTGACAGAATCTGACCAAATTTTGTATGCACAACAACATAGACAAGATCTAGCTTGGGATTGTTGCCTGTCATTTTTCGCAAAATTTTGACGAAGTTACGGCCCTTGATTGACGTCGGAATTTCGTTTCCGCTCAATATCTTGATAATGAATTGACAGAATCTGACCAAATTTTGTATGCACATCAACATAGACAAGATCTAGCTTGGTATTGTTGCCCGTCATTTTTCGCAAAATTTTGACGGAGTTACGGCCCTTGATTGACGTCAGAATTTCGTTTCCGCTCAATACTATGATCTTAATAACGAATTGACAGAATCTGACCAAATTTTGTATGCACAACATCATAGACAAGATCTAGCTTGGGATTGTTGCCAGTCATTTTTCGCAAAATTTTAAAGGAGTTACAGCCCTTGATTGACGTCAGAGTTTGGTTTCCGCTCAATATCTTGAGAACGAATTGACAGAATCTGACCAAATTTTGTATGCACATCAACATTGACAAGATCTAGCTTAAGATTGTTGCCAGTCATTTTTCGCAAAATTTTGACGGAGTCACAGCCCTTGATTGACGTCAGAATTTGGTTTCCGCTCAATATCTTGAGAACGAATTGACAGAATCTGACCAAATTTTGTATGCACATCAACATTGACAAGATCTAGCTTAAGATTGTTGCCAGTCATTTTTCGCAAAATTTTGACAGAGTTACAGCCCTTGATTAACGTCAGAATTTCGTTTCCGCTCAATATCTTGAGAACCAATTAACAGAATCTGACCATATTTTGTATGCTCATCAACATTGACAAGATCTAACTTTGGATTGTTGCCGGTCAGTTTTTGCAAAATTTTATCAGAGTTACGGCCCTTGATTGACGTCAGAATTTCGTTTCCGCTCAATTTCGTTAGAACCAATTGACAGAATCAGACAAACTTTTGTATGCCCATCAACATTGACAAGATCTACATTGGGATTGTTGCCTGTCATTGTTTTGCAAAATTTTGACGGAGTTACGGCCCTTGATTGTCATCAGAATGTCGTTTCTGCTCAATATCTTGAGAACCAATAAATAGCCTCTGACCAAATTTTGTATGCACATCAACATTGACAAGATCTAGCTTGGGATTGTTGCCTGTCACTTTTCACAAAATTTTGACAGAGTTACAGCCCTTGATTGACATCAGTATTTCGTTTCCGCTCAAAATCTTGAGAACAAATAGACAGAATCTGACCATATTTTGTATGCACATCAACATTGTCAAGATCTAGCTTGGGATTGTTGTCTGTCATTTTTCGCAAAATTTTGACGGAGTTGCGGTCCTTGATTGACGTCAGAATTCCGTTTCCGCTCAATATCTCAATAAATAGCCTCTGACCAAATTTTGTATGCACATCAACATTGACAAGATCTAGCTTGGGATTGTTGCCTGTCACTTTTCACAAAATTTTGACAGAGTTACAGCCCTTGATTGACATCAGAATTTCGTTTCCGCTCAATATCTTGAAAACAAATAGACAGAATCTGACCATATTTTGTATGTACATCAACATTGACAAGATCTAGCTTGGGATTGTTGCCTGTTATTTTTCGCAAAATTTTGACAAAGTAACGGCCCTTGATTGACGTCAGAATTTCGTTTCTGCTCAATATCTTGAAAACAAATTGACAGAATCTGACCAAATTTTGTATGCACATCAACATTGACAAGATCTAGCTTTGGATTGTTGCCCGTCATTTTCGCAAAAATTTTATGGAATTACAGCCCTTGATTGATGTCAGAATTTTGTTTCCGCTCAATACCTTGAGAACAAATTGACAGAATCTGACCAATCGTTTTATGTGCATCAACATTAACAAGATCTAGCTTGGGATTGTTGCCTGTCATTGTTTTTCTCAACCTGGCAAAAAGCTCAGAAGCAGGGCTATAGTCAGATCCTCTGACAATTCTAGTGTCTCAGTGTTTGACTTTGAAAAAAAAATGCAAAAGCAGGGGACAAAAATTAAAAGTAGACATTATAAAGGCGTGATATACCGCTTTCCGAGATTCAAAGTTAGATACTTTCCAATGCGTCTGAGTACATTTATTTGATGGGATGCCTTTTTACACATGTTGGACACTTGAGTGTCAAACGATAAAAGATAATCAATCTCAATGCCAAGTAGCTTAACAGTCTCTTCACATGAGATCTCTGCTTCACCTATATTGAAAGTAGGCTTCTCGTCAAAGGTTTTCCCGCCGACTGCAAAAGCCTGAAATTTGTCTGGATTAGCCTTCATTTGGTTACGGGAGAACCAATTGATGAGAACCCGACTTTCCTTTTCTAAGACTGTAAGTAATGTGACAAAGTCTGGATGCGAAAAAGATAGCGTATTTTCATCTGCGTAGTTAAAAAGTTTTCCTTTCTCTATAAAGTAGAAAATGTCATTTAAAAATATGTTAAAAATAAGAGGGCCTAGTATTGAGCCCTGTGGGACACCCTTGGTAATCTTTTGAAAGGAGCTACAGTGTTCACCAATTTTAACACACTGTTTACGATCCGATAGATAGTCATGAATAAGTTCTACTGCATCATTTGACAATCGATATGTTCTAAGCTTCTCCGTAATAAGATCAGACGGAAGGCAGTCAAATGCCTTGGACAGGTCCATCAATATTGCAGCAATATATTCGTTCCTGTCCAGGGCATTCCTCCATTCCTCTGTTATGGCCAACAAGACTGACTGGCAGGTGAAACCCTTACGGAAAGCAGAGAGATAAGGATTGAAATGTTTCTCAAAATATTCACTAAGCTGCTCTTAAAGGAATTAATGATTTTTCTTTTCAGTTCAGAAAAATCATAACACGTTACAGACGTATAGGTTATAAGTTAAATGTTATGCGACAGTCTGCATGCTTAGTTTTTAACCCAATCATGGTTGATAACTATGCTGCCTTCTTTAATTGCACGCCGGTGGGTCGGGCGTCAGACTCTATGATGGCCCCGACATAAAGCTATTCATTTTAGTTGGTTGGGGCCGGAGCTTCTTGTCTGTTGCTTGGCCCACCGGGGTCCAACTGGTGTTTTTCTTTTGCTCCGGAGTTAGTAGGTTATTCGGCGCCCAGGGATCTCCATCGTCGGGCAGCTTACTCAGTCTGTGAGTCCTGGTTTTTGATTCATCAGGATGTTTATCATGATTTATTTGTTCGTTCTTGATGATTCATTGACTAGTTAGAGATTCACCACGAGGACCAAATAACTAACTAAATGTTATGAACCACTGCAGAAGCTGAGGGTGAGGTTATGGCCATGTAAAACCGGTTTAAGCCCCCCAGTTATTTATAACTGACCGTTCCAAGGCGGTACTACTGTAGTGGTTCACACTTATCAAAAATATTCCGATTACGAGTTTCATGTTGCATGGCTTTGTGGCCACCCGATTATAATTTGGCTGTTCACTTAGCCCTCTGCATTTTACTTGTTCTGTCCAAGCTAGCACCGTGACCACCTAATACCTTCAATAGCTGCTCACCCTGCTTTCCGTTATTCATGTTAAACGTTGGTATCTATGTTTATTATTTTCTTAATATGATTTTCTTATTTCTTGTATATCACTGAACCACTGCGGAAGCTCAGGGTGAGGTTATGGCCATGTAAAATCGGTTTAAGCCCGCCAGTAAGTTTGTGTTACTGATCGTTCCAAGTCGATACTTCTGTGGTGGTTCTTTTTGTTTTATGTCTTGGTGTATAAAAAATTTTTGTGCTGTTGGCGCCTTATGTATGTTTTCATATTTTTAGTTAAGTTAAGGTAACTGAGTGGCCACCTATTGGGAAAATAGCTGCTCATTCGGCTTACGATATGTTTCATGGTATAAGTACCTGATTGTTAGTTTGGTTTTTTCCCACCTCGGTTTTTGGAGTGGGAATCTTTTTCTGATTGCGCCTTTTCCTGATCTTTGCCTACTTGTACCTTCTTAAAGAGCACGCTCAAAGAGTTTTGAAGTAATGGGAAGAATACTTATGGGCCTGTAATTTTGTACGTCAAAAGGATCCTTCTTCTTAAAGACAGGTGAGACCCTTGCCTCCTTCAACGGAGCCGGGAATCTCCTGTCAGTAAGCATCCTATTTACTAGGGAGGCAGTAGGTCCCATAACGACATCTTTTGAGAGGTGTAAAATTTTTGAGGAGATGGTGTCGAGTCCGGTAGCTTTCCCCAGGCCAACCCGACCCAAGTATCCTGCGACCTTGGCCTCATCCGCAGGCTAAAAATTAAACTCTGAATCAGCGGATGTATTGGCCCTGATCGCCTGAATACTAGGGTGGTCGGCAGGGTCAAGGGGTCCGTTCTCTTCACCTATATCCTTGGCTACATTTATGAAAAAAGTATTAAACTTTTCACAAATTTCCTTATTGTCTGTAATGAGTTTGTTATTTTCTGAGAGTGTTATAGTTTCACTATTTTGGGTTCCTTTATTTGTCAGAAAGGGGCGGATGGTAGGCCAGAAGTCTTTCGACCCTGTACCACCACCACACCTTTCTGCAAAATATAATTTTACAGACTGTCTCTTAAGTTTGGTTACAAAGTTTCTTTGTTTAGTAAAGTTTTGCCAATTTTCATTGGTTTTATATTTTAGAAACTTTCGGCGGAGAGCCTTTTTATGGTCTATTGCCTTTCTTAAGTCACTGTTCATGAAAGGAGCACTATGTTTTCTTTTATTCTTTTGTTTTATAGGGATGTGCTCATCCACAACCTCCCTAAACATCTTGTCATGTGCCCAGTAGACATCATCGATGTCGTCAAAGATGTGTGGGGCATGAAATGGTATTCGCCGTGGTCGCGAAAACATATAACAATCACAGTATTCGAAAAGGAGCGCATTTTTTTCGATATACTAATTTTAAATGGTCACTAAATTGAGAGAAGCATGTATTGAAAATTATTTAAATTCAAAGCAAAATAATAAACTTACACTTTGTTACGCGGCCGTTTTCTTTTGTTGCACATTCAAATGGTCGAGAACAAAGAAACCACGTGATGCGACGCTTAAGAGTTGCGTTTCGAAAAATGATTGAAATGTGGCGTAATGCATGCACCAACAGACCAAAATTGCAACAGACAATCGTCTGATAATACGCTTTCCATTCCCCACGCAAAGTTGACGGAAATAAAGTCATACGAAGCTGCCGTAAAGGATCATTGACCATTTCCTGTAATATATGCCTAGTTTTCAAAAGCCCAAAACTCCATTTTGAAGCAATTTCTACTACAATTTTGCAATGGGGACGGTAGTAGGATGTCTTAGGAACAGATAAATGCCATAATTTGTGTGAAGCATTCCTTCACATACTGTAGAAATGGCTAGCGAAGTGGAGGTAGGGGTCAACAATTTGAAAATATAAATTAGAATAATAATATTATTGTTGCATGTCTGGATTCAGTTCCAACATTGTTGTGGTTTTAAAGATGTAGGTCAGTGTTAAGGGTCTTAGACACCTAAAATCCATCTCAAAAGTCACAGTGACGAGTATTGAGCAACGCCACGAGACAATGTTTCATTCGTTTTAAAACAGGTAGACAATAAACCCAAGTTATGTGGCCAAAGAACATGACAAAGTACTTCACAAATCGGGGTTTAAAAGCACAGAGGAAGCAAAATGTGCCCAAGCCATTAGCGACTACCACACAGTTGATCTGTACATGTATATGCAAAACGCATGTTCACATGGATGTCTCAATTACTGTTTGATTTTCGCAAACATAAAATTACACAGAATTTATATGCAAGTCTGGAATGGATGAATGCAAGCATGTCACCATTAAAAATCTAAAAGCATTTTGTTGTTAAAATATTCCTACACCGATCAAATATTTTTTCAATGTTAAAACTTGCATACTTATACACTTGGTATACGTATAATTATTTAGCTATAACACACCCTGCTATATCTTTCTTAATGCACAACAATGAAGTGTATAGAGAAAGAAGTACTTCAGTGAAATTAAATATTGTTGGTCTAGATGAATCAAGGCATACTGTCAAGAGTAAACTAAGATGATACCACTTAAGTATTTGACTAGATTCACATACCTTAATTCCATGTAAATCACAAATTAAGAAATTTAATAAAGCAAATGCCTGAAGTAGTCAAAAAAATTTCATGTCATGATACTGACACCAAAATGCTTAGCAATCATTCATGACACAATTTTAATACACAGTTTTCGGGTTGTTTTTTGCGTGGGCAACATTGTCCTCCCACCCAAGTACCAACACGCCTTCAAATATTATATGTAATTTAAGATGGCCTATCAACATGCAAAAAATTGTTTGTTTCGGGGAGGGGGGCAATGTTTAAAAATAGTTTTCTGTTTTCCTATTTGTTTAATACAAAAAGTAGCTATTTTAGTCCAAAAATAAAGTCATTCATGTATCGAAATAGGGACCAAAGTCCAATATGCTAAAATAAGGACTTACAGTGAACTAACGTAAGATGGTTGAAGCATTTTATCAACTTTTATTATTATTATTTTTTTTTCGAAATACAAGGCAGCTACACATTGTGACTCCCATTACCATTGTCAAAGGTCATTTACATACGTCACAAATGTTGTTGCAGACGTTTGTAGAACGTTCTGGAATCGTTTTGTTGTCGAGCTTATTATATTAGAAACAAAAGGTTTGAAATAACTGGCAGTTGTATACTTATTAACAAATAGCTCTATTTAGGATAAATGCCATATGCAGAAGAACGGCCTTTTTATGTATACAAAAACATTTTGATAACGCTTGCTAATGGTTGATACTAACCTTGCAAATTCACAACCATTTCAAAACGTTTCAGTAACGTTTTCGCAACGTACGTTAGGTTAAGCCAAACATTTATACAACCAAACCGTAATGTTGTCAAAAAGTTTTCTCTTAGCTGGGATTATACCGGAACACCACACACGGGAGAAAGTACATTGCAAGTAAGCTATTGCATTTATGTGCTCGATTCTTTTGTTTCAGATGCAGGTCTACATAAATGATTTAATTAAGAATGGTATTCTCCTATTTGTATATTTATATAGAGCTGCAATACTGTGAAAAAAAAAAAAAAAAAAAAAAACATGAAAACTCGCTTGGCTGTTGACATTTTGTCTGATCCCGCGGTTCATGTTCGGAAGTTCCCGTGAAGCCCTAACTATATTACCAGCCGTGAATAATCGTAAATTATCTTGCAGTTGTTGGTATAGTCAAGAAACGCAGTTACAGCGATATATTGAAAGAAATGAGTTACCTTTCTTTCTACAATAATGTTTTAAAACTCCGTAAAAGACTTCTGCAGGTAAAATTAGCTTTTTGTTATGTTCATATCTGTTTTCTTCTATAGGACATGAGATTTCAACCTGTCAGAACTATGCAACATGATCTGCAGCTAACAAATAAGCGGATAAATAGAAATAAGGCCTCCTACACCCTAGAGGGTTAAGTATCAGAGTATTGGAAAATGTTGATAAATATCTGTACTAAAGCAACAGAACACTTGGATTCTTGAGGAGAAACTTATTTTCTTGCCCCCAACAAGAAGCAGCTTATAAAGGACTGGTGCGCCCAGTCCTGGAAAATGGAAGTTCTTTTTGGGATCCTCATACTTAATGCCTCCAGGAGGAATTGGAGAACTTGGGTACAGAATCATGCCGCTAGATTTGTAACTAGGAATTGTTCTTTTGAGGAAGGAAGTATGACTGGCATTCTTTAACAACTCGGGTCTGAAGGGTAAAGCCAGAATACCTACAGATGACCCTATCCCCAAGACTAGGCATTTTAGAAATAGTTACTCCAAGGCATTTCAGCTTCCATCTGCTAGTTTAGAGGTTAGTAAATGTAGTTTTTTTCCCCAGACTATCAGGTACTGGAATATATGGATCCGGGTCATTTCGCCCGTGTGTTGTTTCGCCCGCAGTCGTTTCTCCCTGGTTTTATGGGTGGGTCGTTTCGCCTTTATTAGGTGGGTCGTTTCGCCCGTGAGTTGTTTTGCCCATTATTATTATTATTATTATTATTATTATTATTATTATTGTAGTTGTTGGTGATATTGCTATTGTTGATGATGCTGATAGGTAGGTAGGTTGTAGGTAGGTAGGTAGGTAGGTAGGTAGGTGTTTTATTTAAGATGAGTATCTTGACGTTACTTGTTAATATAATATTTTTTAAACATTTTAGCGCTTCCGCTTCTATGGCTTTTAATGTTGTAGACAGATAGCTCAAGGAAGGAAAGAAAGAAAGAAAAAAGAAAGAAAGAAATGAAGGAAGGAAAAAAGGATAGATAGATAGATAGATAGATAGATAGATAGATAGATAGATAGATAGATAGATAGATAGTCCGTGCCTTTTTATTGTGTTTGAAAACTTTCGAATTCGTTTCCTTTTACACGCAAAAATGAGAGTTGTCTTCACAAACGTTCAATTTACATGATATCCACAGTTTTAGTGCAACTGAAAGTCAACTACCAGCATTTGCTTGGCTTTTGTTTTTTCTTTTCAGAAATCATGTTGGACCTGGTGAATAATTTTCGCCCTCATAATTTGTTTTTGTTGAATTTTTGGTAACGATTGAAAGCATACTGTATGATGTACATCACTGGCATTGACGTTCCTGTTTTGGTATGGAATTCAAACAGGCTGATTGCATTTTCTGTGCCGAAACATTCTGTTTTCTAAAAGAAATAATCATCATCTTAACCGTTTTATATTGAGGTGTTTTTAAAGTCCTTTAGTATATATACCCAAAAGACAGTTATGAATGATCAGCCCATGACATATCCTTAAGTTATGAATAACAATTAAAAAAAAAATAATACACCAGATTACACATTTGGGCATGGTAGAAAAATAAGGGCTAAACGACTCACCAAATAGGGGCGAAGCGACTCACGGGCGAAACGACCCAGGGCGAAGCGACTAAGGGCGAAACGGTTCAGGGGCGAAACAACAACTCACGGGCGAAATGACCCGGGACCGAATATATCCACTAAAATCTTAGTTTATGGGCAGTAACATTTCGAAAGATAAAACAAAATGTAAGTAGAAGAGTTGTCCATACCACAATATTAGTATGTGCAAATACTACTACAACTTCCAAAGATCTATTTACCATGTTTACTTGATAAGTTCTAGAAGCGTTTTGGCTGACGTTTTCAATCATGAAATTTGACAAGTGCTTCTGTTATGATAGAGACGGACAGCTCTCTTAGAAATTAAGCACCTGCTCCACCGTATAAATGAAGGAAATGTTAAATTGCCTGTCTAGTTACTTACAGCGAATGTCCATCTAGACCATTTTTGACAAACTTAGAGATTCACCGCGAGGACCGAACAACTAACTAAATGTTGTGAACCATTACGGAAGATTAGGGTGAGGTTAGGGCCATGTAAAACCGGTTTAAGCCCCCCAGTAATTTTATATTGCTGATCGTTCCAAGGCGATACTTCTGTTGTGGTTCTAATTGTTTTGTGTTTTGGGGTTGAATTTCTGTGCTGTTTGAGCCTTATGTGCGTGTTCATATTTTAGTTCAGTTCAGGTAACGGGGTGGCCGCCTGCCTATTGAGGAATAGCTGCTCACTCGGCTTACTACATGTTTTCTTGGTATAAGTACCATTTCGCATGAAGTGTATGTCTATTACGCATGTTCAGTTTAAAAGGTAAATGCTGTATGGTAGTTATAGGGTATAAAAGGGCGAGGACTCTACAAGATGACTAGCCCGTGCTAGCTTTCTCAGGATACAAATAAAATGTAGACGCCTCTGGTGTCTACTAGTAAAGCATCTCGCCGCTGTTTGTATTCAGTGATCGTGGTTTCGATCCAAGGCCCCTACAGCCCTTCGGATAACATTTTCGGCATTCTCTATCTCCATATGACATAATATGTTAATAGGAGGTAAAAGCAAAATTAATCACAGTTTTGAGGTGTGAATAGGATAATAAAGAGTATAAGCACACCAAATAAGTTTATAACAAAATATACATGTATATGCGAATAAGATTTTCAATTATTACGACTTTGGGTGACCGGATGTTTTGAGGAGTACAAAAAACTACGAAAAGGTGTGACCTGTCCGTTGATTTTTCATGAAGTATGTTTAAAATATAATGACGTCATAAAGCATCAAGAATAATTCTATAAAGTCAATGTTAAAATTGTAAGTTTATTCTGTTGCTCATAATTTGTAAACGCTCACCTGAGATCTGCTGCATAAACATGTTTGAATATGATGGTATTTAACCCCAGTGCAGGGACAGATGAAGCCGTTGGGCCATTGTCGTTTTTCAGAATAATCAATATTCTGTCCATTTGCCAATTTCCTGTTGGTTTTCTCCTTCAAATGACATTTTAACAGTTTTCCCCATTCAAATGCATAGGCAACCCATGTTGACCTTGCCATGAAATGGGTCAAGGTCATGACAGGGTCATGATTTATATACACATTGTAGTACTTTAGCCATCGATGTTTCACGCCATATTTCATTGAAATCAGTCCATTGGTTTCAGAGAAGAAGATTTTTGAAGGGTTTTTACCATATATGAGCATAGCGGCCATCTTGGTCATGTGACCTAGATTATTAATATCTACATTGGTTTCCCCATCCAATGTTTCTTATAAAATTTGGCTTTAATTGGCCAAGTGGTTTCAGAGGAGAAGATGTTTGAATATTATGGTAATATACATGTCCGGGTGGGAGCAGATGAGCCCTTTGGGTCCATTTGTTTTTCAGAATCATTAATTCTCAGTCCTACTACCCATTTCCTGCAAGACTTTCACTTGAAATGACATTTTAAAAGTTTTCCCCATTCAAATGCATTGGCGACCTATGTTGACCTTGTCGTAAAATAGGTCATTTTCACCACAGGGTCATGATTTATATATACATTGTAGTACTTTAGCCATCGATGCTTCATGCCAAATTTCTTTGAAATCGGTTCACCGGTTCCGGAGAAGAAGATTTTTGAAGGGTTTTACCGTATATTGGCATGGTGGCCATCTTGGTCATGACCTAGATTATTTATTTATATATACACATTGATCCCTCCATTCTATAGATGCTTTACATAAAGTTTGGCTTTAATTAGCCAAGCGGTTTCAGGGGAGAAGATGTTTGACCATTATGGTAATATACATGTATAATGCCCCGGAGTTGGGGCAGATGAGCCCCTGGGGTCAAAGTTTTTCAGAATCATTAATATTCAGTCCTACTGCCCATTTTCCTGCAAGACTTCCACTTTAAATGACATTTTAAAAGTTTTCCCCATTCAATTGCATTGACGACCTATGTTGACCTTGGCGTAAAATAGGTCAAGGTCATCGCAGGATCATGATTTATATATACATTGTAGAACTTGAATCATCCGTACTTCAGGCCAAGTTTCGATAAAATTGGTCCACCGGTTCGGGAGAACAAGATTTTAAGGGTTTTACCGTATATGGGCATGGCGGCCATCTTGGTCATGTGACCTGCATTATTTATATATACATTGGTTCCCCCATCCTATAGATGCTTTACATACAATTTGGCCTTGACTGGCCAAGTGGTTTTCAGAGGAGAAAATGTTTGAATATTATGGAGATTGGGGCAGATGAGCCCCTGGGGTCAAAGTTTTTCAGAATCATTAATATTCAGTCCTACTGCCCATTATCTGCAAGACTTTCACTTTAAATGACATTTTAAAAGCTTTCCCCATTCAATGCATTGGCGACCTATGTTGACCTTGCCATAAAATAGGTCAAGGTCATCACATGATCATGATTTATATATACAATGTAGTACTTGCGTCATCCATACTTCATGCAAAGTTTCGTTGATATCGGTTCACCGGTTCTGGAGAAGATCTTTGAAGGGTTTTTACCATATATGGGCGTGGCGGCTATCTCGGTCATGTGACCTGGATTATTTATATACACATTGGTTCCCCCTTCCTATAGATGCTTCATATAAAATTTGGCTTTGATTGGCCAAGCGGTTTCAGAGGAGAAGATCTTTGAAATTGTGGACGGACGGACGCCGGATCGTGGCCATCCTACAAGCTCACCTTGTCAGCCTAACGGCTCAGGTGAGCTAATAAAAGTGGGCCTGTATATACTGTTGCGAAAGTTATAGCCTTTTCTGTACTAGGGATCAAAATAACAAATAGCAATAATTTTAATAGCAATCTGATCAGAAAAATCGGCATTTCATCACATATGAACAACATTCTCATTGATTGTCCATAGGAAAAATAATCAAGCAGAAGACAATATTAAAGAACACTCCTCGCACCATAACTAAACAATTTGCTCTTAAGAAGCTCTTGCGGAGGGGTGTCAAAAGCTTTTTCAAAGTCCAAAATGGAAGTGTCAACCTGACCCTTTTTGTCCAAGATTTTTGCCCAATAATTCATTACTGTAGCCAGCTATGTTTCACAACTATGCCATGTCCTGAATGTGTGTTGTTGGTCCGACAAAAGCTTATGTTGGTCAATATGACCCATGATATTTGAGCAGACAGTATGTTCTAGAAGTTTGCAAGGAATACCAGTCAAAGAAATTGGGTTGTAATTACAAGAGGCGACCTCACCTTTCTTGAAAAGTGGACAAATATTAGCTAGTGACGATTCTTTGGGGATTGCAAATACCTATCCTAATTCTATAATTGCCAACTATTTTAGGACACTAGGATGGAGGTCATCAGGTCTTAAGGCTTTAGAAGGGTTTAGACATTGAAGGAGCTTTGTTATTCTTTCCTTTGTTACAACAATTTCATCTCATCATGCCGACCTATCTAGAAGTGGGACTTGGATTCTTACCGTTTTGGTGAATGCATCTATGAGCTGACCATTTAATTCTTCTGCTTTTTCTAAATCTGATCGAGTAATACCACTTCCAGTTTTCTTTTTCAAATGGTGATGCTTCGGGTATCTTTCCCCTGGCTATTGACATACCTGTAAAATCCCTGGGATAAGCCTTATCAGATGCGAAGTAAATAGAAAGCATCTTTAAAACACAACAGTCCTGTCTTGGAATGGGCTTGGCACTTTTTCTTTTTTGTGTTTTTTTGCCCAACCTGAATTCCACATACGTAAAGAATATGTATTGATTATAAGGATTAGACAACGTCTTTAGCGGCTGTATGCAAGAAATTTTAATACGTAGTTTGTCAGGAAAGTTCGTAGACGCCATTAATATTTTCAACAGGAAAAGAAATGCATTCAATATGAATATATCTGGGTTTGCAAAAATATTTCATGAACAAATAGATGAAATTTTATGAAAATCTGACCAGCACAACATCTACAGCCTTTTACGTGCACCTCCCTGACCGGGAGCGGGGCAAGGGTCAACGTCACAGTGACGTTACATGACGTTTATTGCTGTCAGTGCTTTACATATTTGTAACAAGTTCAACCGATGTTTTAGAGTTTTTTTTCCACATAGGGTCCTTGGATATCGGTACATTTTTATTCTGTGTATCCATCTGTCAAATGCAGACCTGTGCCAACTGTCGCTAAGTTCTCTGACGACTGGCTGAACATATGAAACCATTTTCATGCGCTGAGCATATAAGTTGAGTGCCCTTCTGTGGCTGTTTATCATCTTAGATAATCTATCGAGCATACACAAATCTACCATGCCACCTGTAAACAAGTGACCGACAAGCTGATAGCTTTTATGTTGGTGTTTGTATCATTTCCATCGTGTTTGTTGGCGATTTTCATAACAAAAACACACAATTTTATGATTATCAGCTGTTCTCCGACGTCAAATTACGCCATTTTTTTAAAAATCTTTTTCGGATTGCATCTGAGATTTTATTCACAGATATCAAACTATACTGCCGCCAAGGCCCAAACATTCAGAAAATGTTGTTGATTGAACGTTCTTTTAGGATCAAAAGATTTTAACGTTACAGCACACTTCAGTACTGTTTCACAAGCTATTTAACATAATGTGAAAATCGTCACATTTTATCACGTTTTGACACCTGCCCCACGCGGTCCTACCCTCAAGCAGAAAACAGGTCATATCAAGCGTGTTAATATTTCAGACTGCACAAAATTTCTAAAATATACTCATAAGATGTTGCTGCTTGAAATTATACAAAACACTTCTTCAACAACGCGTTACTTTTTCTGATAGCTAAAGTGTCTACAAACTTTCCTGCCAAACCTCGTATATATGTACTTTGTATATGTCGTGCGACAAGTCAATGTGAATACGAACATACTGTTTGTATTATGCATGTGGGGCCTAACATTAAGGTTGTCGAATCGGGCGGAGAAACGGTTGCAGTATCAACCCAAAGTAACATTTACTGTTACCAAATTTTCGGGATTTTCGAATATTAAAGGTATACAATGATCACATGAAAAGTTGCAATCAAAGCCAGAGTCGTACCTGAAACATAGCTGTAGAACTACCACTACATGTACCAGATAACGGGTCGTTGCTAATACAAAGGAACAAATGGTATTATCGTGCAGATCACAACTGATACAGTTACCGGGGTTACGATATGTTCCCTTAGTATAAATATGATTGCCAGCTTAGTTTTTTTAGCTCACCTGAGCCGAAGGCTCACAAGGTGAGCTTATAGGATGGCCATGATCCGGCGTCCGTCCGTCCGTCGTCCGTCCGTCCACAATTTCAAAGATCTTCTTCTCTGAAACCGCTTGGCCGATCTAGTTGAAATTTTATTTGGAGCCTCCTTGGGTAGTGTCATTTCAAGTTTGATCGCGAAATCCAGGTCACATGACCAAGATGGCCGCCACGCCCATATATGGTAAAAACCGCTCAAAAATCTTCTTCTCCAGAACCGGTAGGCCGATTTCCACGAAACTTGGTATGTAGCATCGGGGACTTTAGCCCATCATAGTTTGATAAAATGATGACCTTTGGATGACCTTGACATATTTTACGGCAAGGTCAAATTTGGAAACATAGGCTTTTACATGGGAAAAAGTGAAAACTATGGATTTTTTGAAAACTATTGCAGCCTGAGGCCTGAAAAGTGGTAGATGCAAACAACTAATGGATTAGATGAAGGTATGTAATTAATTTAGGTCAAGGTCATCTCTTGACCTTGGCCAGTCTGTCGGCCATACACACTTTTCAAAGATCTTCTTCTCTGAAACTGCTTTGCAAATCAAAGTGAAATTTTATGTGGAGCATCCATGGGTAGGGGAGACGAAAGTTTGATTGCAAAATCCAGGTCACATGACCAAGATGGCCGCCACGCCCATATATGGTAAAAACCACTCAAAAATCTTCTTCTCCAGACCCGGCTGGCCGATTTTCATGAAACTTGGTATGTAGCATTTGGGACTCCAGCCCATCATAATTTGATCAAATGATGACCATAGGATGACCTTGACCTATTTTACGGCAATGTCAATTTTGGAAACATAGGCTTTTACATGGGAAAAAGTGAAAACTATGGATTTTTTGAAAACTATTGCAGCCTGAGGCCTGAAAGGTGGTAGATGCAAACAACCAATGGGGTAGATGAAGGTGTGTGATTAATTTAGGTCAAGGTCATCTCTTGACCTTGGCCAGTCTGTCGTCCATACACACTTTTCAAAGATCTTCTTCTCTGAAACTGCTTAGCCAATCAAAAAGAAATTTTATGTGGAGCGCCCATGGGTAGGGGGAACGAAAGTGCGATCATGAAATTCTGGTCCATGACCAAGATGGCCGCCATGCCCAACTATGGTAAAAACCACTCAAAAATCTTCTTCTCCAGAGCCGGCTGGCCGATTTACGCGAAACTTGGTATGTAGCATTTGGGACTCCAGCCCATCATAGTTTGTTGAAATGATACCCTAGGATGACCTTGACCTATTTTACGGCAAGGTCAATTTTGGAAACATAGGCTTTTACATGGGAAAAGGCGAAAACAATGGATATTTTGGAAACTGTTGCAGCCTGAGACCTGAAAGTTGCTAGATGCAGACAACTAATGGAGTCAATGAAGGTAAGTAATTAATGAAGGCCAAGGTCATTTGTTGACCTTGACCCAAGGTCATTTAAATATCAAAATTGAAATTATCACTGGGTTTGGAAACTATTGCAGCCTGAGACCTGAAACTTTGCAGATGCAGACAACTTGTGAAGTCAATAAAGGTGTGTGAGTATTCAAGGTCAAGGTCATTTCATGATGACTTAATACTCCAAGATCAGGCTTCAGGTGAGCGTTCTCAGGAACAATGGTCCTCTGGTTTATTCATCTCGGTTTTTGGACTGGAAATTTCCTTCTGATTGCGCCATTTCTTGTTCATTTTACCCACAGTTACCTTTTTACCGTCAGTATGGACATTCATATATATTTAGTTTAATTATTTGAGTGACCATTTTCATGGAAGTAGCTCCTTGTTCGGTAACCCAAGTTCTCTTGAGATATCAGTACTTATTTGCCATTTTGTCACCTAGCGGTTGATGGTGAGACATTATGATCGCTGCCTATTTGGCTTAGGAGCTGCTGCATTAGAAAAGCAACAACAGGTCCGACATAAACCTGCCTGTACAGTGACAGAAGCAGGCTACAAGCTAGAAATGTTTTTTTTTTAAGTAGAAGAGGAATTTTACTATTCGCGTAGCGAAAACAGAGGCGCTGATCAGCTGTGCAGTTACTGTTGAGCTGATTTGCGCCTTTGGTTTCGCATATGCAAATTGTTTTCTGTTGCAGCGGCTCATATGTTCTATTTGTCTGTTTGCCAATTTGTTTCTCCGCTTCGGCTATCTTTATGCGCATTGCCTGCTTTGACGTACATCGAGTTCAATGACAGATCAATTTGGATCTTGTTGTATTCCATGTCTTAATAAAGCTGTTATTTTATGTAAATTTGTGTGCGTGTTTAACCAGACCTAATCAGACACTGGACAACGCAATGGCGTGATGGTAGAGCATCGGACTCTAGATCGAGAGGTTTTGCGTTCGATCCCTACTGGTGGACCCATATTGTGTCCTTGGTCAAGTCACATTAACTCCCCAGAGTACTTGTTAAACCCAGGAAGCGGTAGCTCCGTCTCGACATGACTGAAAATTGTTGACTGGGACGTTAGACCTCAACTCAAACACAATATCACATAAAATTGCCTAATAATGGTTTTGATGTACTATAGACTATAATGACACGTGTCAAATGATAGTACAGAACAATAACATTGATCATTATCTATGCATTTATGCAATAAAGTTGTTGTTGTTTTTTTTTTTTTCCTTTTTTTTTCTTTTTTAATATTAATTCGCGAATCTCTATAATAAAAAGCTATTTAAATCAGCATTGTTTTTTGTAGGACGGTGGAGATGGAGATGTGCAATTGACGTTGTACCCGAATAGCTTGCTACAAGCTGAGCATTGGAATAAAAATACTGCACTGACAAATGTTTTGTTTCTGAAATACGACATTAAATACAACCTGACAGTCAGCCGTTTGATCGGAGCAAATATTGCCAATTCGTCTATAAACATTTGGACGTTATGGATTCAGAATCAGAACCACGATTACGCCAATCAAAAGCTGAAACTAAGCAAATAGATCGTGAAATGCGAGGGCAATTATTTTCTGGAAATGAAAGGCATCGGCATATAATGACAAACACTAGGAAAGACAGTCAATTATGTGCAACCCGTCAGGCATGCTTTACACAAAGCGACAGTCTCACAGATCATGCCCTTTCAGCTGTAGTCAAACCATATCACTGTGGAATTTGTGGTTTATCATTTATACATAGTGACAATTTGATACAGCATATGCTTATTCACGATGAAGATAAGCCAAATAAATGTGGAACGCGCGGTAAAGCTTTTACAAACAGTGACCATCTGAAACAACATATACCTGTTCACATCAAAGATAAATCATATAAATGTGAAATTTGTGGTAAATCATTCGCCAAGAAATCTTCCCTTGAAAGTCATATGTATGTTCACACTGTAAATAAGCCACATAAATGTGAAACATGTAGTGAAACTTATACCCAGGGTCATAATCGGAAAGATCATATGCTTATTCATAGTGGAAATAAACCACATAAATGTGGAATTTGTAGAAAATCATTTAGACAGAAATCTTGTGTTGGTAATCATACACTTATTCACACTGGAGATAAACCATATCATTGTTCAGCGTGTAGTAAAACTTTTACAACTAGTGGCCTTCTGAATAACCATATGCTTATTCACTCTAGCAATTCGCCGTTTTCCTGTGAAATCTGTGGTAAAACATTGAGTAAAAAATCAGACCTTAACAGGCATATGCTGATTCACACCAGAGATAAAGCACATCAGTGTGGACTTTGTGGTAAAATAGTTAGTCAAAAATCAAATCTTAATAATCATATGCTTATTCACACCGGAGATAAACCACATCAATGTGGAATTTGTGGTAAATCATTTGCAAGAAGTCAGACTCTAAAAGACCATCAGCTAATTCATACTGGAGTTAAAGCGCATACATGTGGAGTTTGTGGTAAATCATTTAAAACGAAACCTGATCTTAAAAGACATATGCTTGTACACACTGGAGATAAACCACATCAATGTGGAATTTGTAGTAAACAATTCAGACATAAATTTAGTCTTGAAACACATATGCTTATTCACACCGGAGAACAACCACATCAATGTGGAATTTGTGGTAAATCTTTTACAAGGAGTCAGCATCTCGAAGACCATCAGCTTATTCACACTGGAGTTAAAGCGCATACATGTGGAATTTGTGTTAAATCTTTTTCAAGTAGTCAGTATCTCAAAGACCATCAGCTTATTCACACTGGACTTAAAGCGTATACCTGTGGGGTTTGTGGTAAATCATTTACAAAGAAATATGATCTTCAAAGACATGTGCTTATTCACACTGGACATAAACCTCATCAATGTGGAATTTGTGGTAAACAATTCATACGCAAATTCAGTCTTCAAAGACATATGCTTATTCACACCGGACATAATCCACATCAATGTGGAATTAGTGGTAAATCTTATACAAGTTGTCGGAATCTCAAAGACCATCAGCTTATTCATACTGGAGTTAAAGTGCATACTTGTTGAGTTTAAGGTAAATCATTTACAAAAAAATCTGACCTTCAAAGACACATGCTTATTCACACTGGAGATAAACCACACGAATATGAAAGACAGAAAAATGGTCTAAATAGGCATATGCAAATTCATGAAGCAAATAAGCCTGATAATTATGAAGCATGTGGGGAATCATTTACATAGAATTCTTACCTTAAACGGTATATGCGTATTTTCCCTAAAGATGCACCACACAGGTGAAAGAAATTAGACAGTACTTGCATGAAATGGTTATCTTGACGGGAAGATGATTATTCGCACAAGGATGAGATTTGGACCATCTGGAATGTTATTTTCACAGCGGTTATCCTGCCAAAAACTCCGCGACAGAGCACAACTTACTCAAAACGGATTAAGTAGATCATGAACAAATTAACGGTAAATAAGCAATTCATTTAGCTCGAATTGTGGTATTTCAGTCGGACGTTTTAGTGCCCTTTCACAACAGTTGTAGAGTGATAATTTGGTCATGTTCGTGTGGAGTTTGAAGAAGATCTCTCCACAAGAAATATAAATATTTTCGACTGGAAAAATGTATTTTATCATTACGTGCCAAACTTTGCAATTCTGTAAAATTTGTTTTGTTGGTTTATTTGCATAAAGTTTTTGATTAAACAGGGAAGTGTATTTATACAAGGAATAAGCTCAGAGCGACTTCAAACGCCCCATCATTGTAACCGCGAAAAACAGCTATCAAAACAGCGTATGGACTATATACAGCTACCTGTAAAATCGTGCTCATCATTACAGCGCAAGATAATATAGCAATTATCTGTAATTACCTGTCTATTTACCTGCCTATTCATGCAAGCTGTCATCGTTAGAAGCTCAGTGAACGTTATAAGACAAGTGTCACCATCGGTCACCAAGCCATCAAGCCGCCAAGCTTAGTTATTCACCGCTCAGGTAGACGCGCTCACGTAGAAAATCACTAGTGATTACGATAACAATAGGATAATTGGCCAATCACGTTGCGCTGTATCGATGAGCATAGTTTGCGCCGTTATGATGAGCTAAGATAATTACCCCTTGTGCCGTTTTGATAAAACACCTATCACATACTTGTCATAAATTGATAAGTAATTGTGATAATTGCGCAATATTCAATTCTTTTGCGTTACCCGATCTCGAAAATTGCTTAACGGGTACAGCATCATGTCTAGCTGGAAAAGTACATTTTGCACTTGTTAGTCGTCCTCACAAATCGTGAAATGTTTACAATTTTTATTCATTTTATTTGTTTTTATTTGTTGTTGAATTAAACTCATAAATGATAAAAATTGACCACAGCATTCTGAAATCATGCCATTGAATGCACACCGTTTGCCAAATTCACAGGCAGAATTTTATCAAAACGTATCTCCATGGGAATAATTTGAACTTTCATGCACGGCCTTCAGTTGTGTTGTATTTCATGGCGTTTTAGCTAATACGTATTTCACACTTAATAACCCCAGTCTGTTAATACGAAATTAAAAAATAATTGTGGCATTTATGCCGACGGGTATATAGTTTTCGCTTTTCCATTCGTATGTTAGTTAGTTAGTTAGTTAGTTCGTTTGTTCGTTCGTTCGTAATTCGGGAACGTTCGTAGACTTTACGTCAAAAGTTTTGTTAAAGTTTCTCTAGTGGTGTATATCCCATGAACCAATGGTCAGAAACCATTCATATTTGGACCATAGGTGCCCTATAGGGTTTGCTATGTTTCCATGAGTTCGGACCCCAGGGTCCATGTCCAGGGGTAGGGCTGGAGGTTTTCACATTTTTAGTTAAGCTCGGTAACTGAGTAGCCGCCTATTGGGGAATAGCTGCTCACTCGGCTTACGGTATGTTTTCTTGGCATACGAGGGTGATCCAATAATGAATGGGACTTTTCTCCTATTTCATAAACCCTACTGACTAACTCAAGTTTACTACTTTCATTTACGAGATACACATCTGATCTCTCTATAGAAAAAAAGTACAAGTAGGCAAAGATCAGGAAAAGGCGCAGTCAGAAAAAGACTCCCACTCCAAAAACCGAGGTGGGAAAAAAACAAACTAACAATCAGGTACTTATACCATGAAAACATTTCGTAAGCCGAATGAGCAGCTATTTTCCCAATAGGTGGCCACTCAGTTACCTTAACTTAACTAAAAATATGCAAACATACATAAGGCGCCAACAGCACAAAATATTTTAAACACCAAGACATAAAACAAAAAGAACCACCACAGAAGTATCGACTTGGAACGATCAGTAACACAAAGTTACTGGCGGGTTTAAATCGATTTTACACGGCCGTAACCTCTGTAATAACTAGACAAATTACGAATTACAAGTTTAATACATGATGTGTGAACCGGAATGATAAAGCCAACGTAACCAAGTAACCAACGTCCGATACGTAACGTCGTCACGTTAGACCGGATACTACATATCTCCCTTGTTTTCAAATAGTGTTTGTAATTTATGTAAATTATACAGTGTGCTAAAAGTAACATGCTTTTATAATTGGATTTAAGGTAACCAAGTTGTATTTTGAATGTACAGCCAGAAAACCATAAAACGTTGGTTTAGGAAATCATGCACACTGAACATTACAAGTCCGAGTTCTTGTAAATTAAAAATGTGACTTTCTTTGTCTTCTCTTTCTGCCCTTTCGAAAAGGCGGGGTCCGAGTTGTTGGACATCTTCCTTCGATGAACGAACTGTCCTCTAAGTCGCTGTCGTCTTTTTCTGTTCCGTCGCTTCTGTCACAGCTATGAACATAAGCTGCAAGCTTGTCACTTGCGCATACAGGATTTAGTGTTTGTCGCCCTGGTTGCTCAGTCTCCTCATTCGCTGGGCTTTTACTCTTGCTAACATCGTCGGTTTCATCCTTTGTCTGCAAGTTTGTTATCTCATCCCTTAAATCACTACATACACATATGGTTCTTAGCGCACTCATTTGTTCGATGCATTCATCCAATTTTTGCTCGAATTTCATCTCCAACTCTCGCGTATGCCTCTGTATTTCGTGTCGCATTATTTCTATTTCTTTCCTGCATTCTTGGTGTTGGTCCCAGATATTTGCGTCCGAATGTGCAGTTGCTTCTCCTTTCTCTGCTCGGCTCTGTATGGCGTCGGATTTTACTGTTTTAATTCTGAGCATGTGCGCTGCAGAATTTGAAAGAAAACTGTCATCTGAGCTGTCCGAATTATCTGTATCGTATGTTTTCTGCAACCGTTTGCTTTCACTGGTTCTGCGAATTCTGTTTTTCTGTTTTGAAATGCCATCCTTATTTCTCTGTGATTTACAGACTGAAGCGAAGTGATTTAGCTTTTGACAGCTATGACATTTCTGTCCATACGCGGGGCAGTCCTCGATTGTTTTCTGTCATAACCGCAGAATCTGCATCTCGTTTCAAAATCATCTTCGTCGCTGCTATGATGGTTCCGATAGGTTTTCAGTTTACGAGAACTACGTACCCTGGCAACATACCTGTCATCTCGTGCGTCTTTCATGTCATGCACCTGCAAGGATATGTCTTCAATCTGTCCGGCTTATGACAGAAACTGTGCTAAGTCCCAGCATTTCGCTATGCACTTCTGTATCAAGTGCTTATTTTCAATGGTTTGTATCAGGTGCTCAAGAATCCTGTCATCAAATGTGTCTCCAAAATCGCAGTCGTATGCTTTTTCCCTCAGCCTAGCTGCGTAGGCAATTGTGGCTTCCCCTGCAAATGGTCTCAACTTTAGAAACATATACCGCGAATAATGTTAATTCTGTCTTGGTGAGAAATAGTCGTTCAGCTTTTTGCGCAATTTCTCGTATTCATTCATTCGGCCGTCGGGGTCATCGGGGTCTGAAAGACTCTTCTCCAGTCTGGCAATCTCCTTACCTCCATAGATAATCATCGCATCTTTTCTGTCTGCGGGGCTGCTAATTCGAAAATATCTAAACTCTCTCTCGATATCATCAAGCCATTCCTCCCATGCTTTACCTGTCGACAATTGATCTTCACTGGGTCGAAATGGAAGTGCCCGTAAATTTCTCGTCTCTGTCATTACTGTGACTCCTGTATTCTCTGCCATGTCGATTACGTAATTCGTCATTCAGCTTAACTACTTCCTTCAATAGGCGCCGTAGTTTTCAACTTTTTCCGGTTGCTACTGTTAAAACTCTTTCCCTTGCTGCTGCTTAACCTCTTTTCTTGCTGCTGCTTACTTCGTTTTAATCCTCGTCGCCAATGTAATAACTAGACAAATTGCGAATTACAAGTTTAATACATGATGTGTGAACCGGAATGATAAAGCCAACGTAACCAAGTAACCAACGTCCGATACGTAACGTCGTCACGTTAGACCGGATACTACAACCTCACCCTCAGCTTTTGCAGTGGTTCATAACATTTAGTTAGTTCTTCGGTCCTCGTGGTGAATCTCTAACTAGTAAATGAATCATCAAGAACAAACAAATAAATCATGATAAACATCCTAATGAATCAATAACCAGGACTCACAGATTGAGTAAGCTGCCCGACGATGGAGATCCCTGGGCGCCAAATAACTTACTAACTCCGGAGCTAAAGAAAAACATCAGTTGGACCCCGGTGGGCCAAGCAACAGACAAGAAGCTCCGGCCCCAACCAACTAAAATGAATAGCTTTAAGTCGGGGCCATCATAGAGTCTGACGCCCGACCCACCGGCGTGTAATTAAAGAAGGCAGCATAGTTATCAACCGTGATTGGGTTAAAAACTAAGCATGCAGACTGTCGCATAACATTCAAGTTATAACCTATACGTCTGTAACGTGTTATGATTTTTCTAAACTGAAAAGAAAAATCATTACTTCCTATAAGTTTCTTAAATTTGTAAACCAAGTCACCATAAAATTCTGGTTCCGAAAGACCCTCACTTAAAGCGTCTTTAACCCAACATTATATTTGGAAATCAATTCATAGTGTCTACGATAAAATTTAGAAAAGGTTTTTCGAAGTTTATGATACCGATATCCCTGTTGGAGAAGTTTGGCCGTTAAAGATTTATTTCGGGCGTTGAAGTATGTAACATGATTGTAGACTCTAGCAAACCTAATAAGTTGCGAAATGTATACACCATAAGAAGCACGAGGAACGTCACCATCCAAAAACGGAAAATTTACTATATCAAAATCAAAGTCATCGCGCTTATCATAAATTTTAGAAGAAACAAATCCATTTGCAACAGAAAGATGTAGATCTAAAAAGGGGGCTTCGGTATCCGAGATATTGGCTTTGTTCAACTGTAGTTCAGATGGATAAATTTGATTGACCATACCTTCAAAATAAGGATTGTCAATGTTCAAAAGGTCATCGAGGTACCTAGAAGTGGAATTAAAAGCCTCGATAACATCAGCTTGATTATCATGGTTAAGAGAATCCATGAAATCTCTTTCGTAACAGTATAAAAATAAATCAGCTACGAGAGGTGCGCAATTTGTACCCATCGGAATTCCAACAATTTGTCTGTATAACTTGGTCCCAAATCTAATATAAATATTATCCAGGAGATAGGATAAGGCGTCGCACACATTCTGACATGACCAAAGTGTATACCGACTTTGGTCAGAGGAAGTGAAAAAAAGCCTTTCTGTCATTACATGCCAAATAAAGAGAACCGTAGTTTTTAATGCCCTTTTGAAGGTCCACTCTATCAATTCCAGAAGTTTTTCTTTAATTAGATTATGTGGTAAAGTTGTGTACAGAGTAGAAAAATCATATGTGGACAAGCTCGTCGCACGGTATTTTTAGAGCATATTTTATCAGATTTGCTCAACAACTTTAGTTGCTATGGTTACTTGAGAACTACTTGTGTAGTATCTATAGCCACGATATGTCCTTTGAAGTAATATAACCTATTAAAATGGAGCTATGCCACACATTTTGAAAAAGATAACTGATCATACTTGAGTATTGTCTGTGTTAAACTTCATCTGTGAAAGATTTTTCTACAGTCAATTTGGATCTAGCGTTAGTGATCGATAGGTGGTTGCCTAGCAACCATTCTACTCTATGAATTCTGACTTAAAGCATTTTCTGAGTTCTGTGGTTGCTAGGCAACATAAATCTAAAAGGTCAGTTGTCTCTTTTGTAATTCATTTGTAATATTTGCACTGTAACTTATAATTTCAAAGTTCATAACAATCTTTTATGTCACTTATACCCAGGCTATGAAATATATCCCACCCCTACCCCCAATTTCATTGTATTTTTTCGCAAACAAAACCCAGCTTTTCTCGCAAAATGCTCACCCTGTTTGAGGTTTCTGCTGTATATATGTGATATTTGCAATGCATAAAGCCAGCAATGCATGGTATAAACTACAGTGTGTCTTAAGTTGAGTTTTTGCCACCAGTTGCCATGGCAACCAAATTTAGGTACATATTCACGGGGTCTATTCTTCAAGCCAATATGCTCGGGAGTTGTGCTGGTTAAGGTCCGTTTAGTCTGGTGTTTCATTGCTTTCTTCAAAAAATGAAAAAAATATAAGAACGTAGGTCAGCAATGTACATTTTTTGAAGTGCAGTCTCTAGATACATGTTAAAACATCAAATTAACATTCACAAATCTTTGCAAAAGTTTGAGAAGCGTTCAGCGGAAATGTTCAAAGCTCATAAAAGTACGTGCCTCATCCGCGAGAAGATAAAACTAGCGGTACATTTCGGTTGATTTGTCGACACACTTGTGATTTTGAGCAGATTGCGGAAGGTGAGTACACTTGTTGGTCTTCAATGATTTATACATTCAAGAAATAACACGTCATTTTGCTTTTGAGGAAGAACAGCATGTAAACATGTAACGTATAAGAATAAAATGTAGGGGTGGTGTGAATGCAAAGCACAAAATCATGGGTTGTGAGATATTTCCAAAAACATGAAACTGTTAAGTTTTCCTTATTATTGAGATTCGTTCGTGATATGGATTCTTTTAACAGGCAATACCATAATTAATATCTGCAGTTGCACACATTAAGACTTTCGTTAAATTGTTACTGTAGATCGAAGAGTAATAGGCGTTATAAGCATAACAACTAATTTATACGAGTAATAGTGAAACATAGTGATTATGCCTAGGTTACATTTGCACCGATCATCGTACGATTTTTCGGTCTGCGAGTTTTCCTACGATTTTAGACATCGGAAGTGATCGTTAGCTACGACGTATGTGTTAATAATTCAACAATTTCTTGCTCTGGCTTTCGTCGATGTTTTCAGTCAGAAACGTATGGAGATCGTATGAAAATCGTAGGGTATCCGTACTCTTTAATTGAAAAATCTTACGGAGCCCATGCGATGTCCGCGAGGAGTCGCTATGATTTCTGACTGGGCCCTTGCGGTCTCCCTACGATCGCCGAACTATTTTTTGTCCATAAATTATCATAATAAATCGTGCGGTGATCGTACGATCATCGCAGTGTCTCCGTACGGCGCGTGCTCGACGTGTCTACGGGCTACGGTTTTGCGATTTTTAAAAATTTGTAAAAGTGAAGACTATTACAAATTCGTAGAGGCTATGATGATAGTTGAACATCGTAGGGTCATCCTGCGGACACCGGACGAAAATGCCAAAATTGGCATCGTGCGATCATTGCACGATAATCGCAGGCCAAATGTAACCTATGCATTAGTCATAGTAGTCATTGATGTGTGGATGAATTGGGCATTACGTCCACTGGATAATTTAGGTCGTACGGAGGCAATGCCTAGGTTAAAAGTCCCATTTGAAACACTGGAGAAGCACGAGATTGAATCAACGATGATTGAATCAATCATTACAAAATAAGGTTTTTTATATCAGAGTTCTTGTGGTTGTGCCGTGTGGCGGCCCTAAAAAGTCTCCCCGTACATCCATTTAATGCTCTTATTTTTCCAATCCTCAGGGATTGCTTGCAATCAGTTTGTATTTTCCTATCTCTATAACTAAATGTTATGAACCACTGCAGAAGCTGAGGGTGAGGTTATGGCCATGTAAAACCGGTTCAAGCCCGCCAGTAACTTTTTACTGATCGTTCCAAGTCGATACTTCTGTGGTGGTTCTTTTTGTTTTATGTCTTGGTGTTTAAATTTTTTTTTTTTTTTTTTTTTTTTTTTTTTTTTTTTTGTGCTGTTGGCGCCTTATATATGTTTTCATATTTTTAGTTAAGTTAAGGTAACTGAGTGGCCACCTATTGGGAAAATAGCTGCCCATTCGGCTTACGATTGTTTCATGGTATAAGTACCTGATTGTTAGTTTGGTTTTTTTCCCACCTCGGTTTTTGGAGTGGGGATCTTTTTCTGATTGCGCCTTTTCCTGATCTTTGCCTACTTGTACCTTTTGACTCTGCCTTAGCTGTTGACTGGGACGTAAAGCATCAATTCAAACAAATAAACTTTTCAAAGTAGGCTTCTATCAACTACTGTATATGCTATCACGCACATGCAAAAAATACACTAAAACACTATTTGAGTGATAAAATGGGATCGTATTAGAAAGAAGTGTCTTAATCGATCTTTTAATGTTCAATGTATGTCACTTTTACATCCCAGTCGACAATGGTTGAGTGATGTCGGGAGGGATTCAAAGCTCCCTGTGTAGAACCAGATATATGGTTCATAAACGTATACGCCCGCCTACAAATGCAATAGCATATTTGCTAAACAACATTTGAGCCGCGTCATGAGAAAACCAACAATGTGATTTCCGAACAGGTTCGACACAAACCGAGCTGTTTAAACACAGAAGACGACCAGAGGCTGAAAATTTTGGATTTAGAAAGTAGATGAATTGTACTAGCCGAGTAGCGAAAACAAAGGCGCTGATCAGCTTCACAGCTACTGTGAAGCTGATCTGCTCCTTTGTTTTAGCATATGCGAAATGTTGGTTTTCTCACGATGCAACTCATTCAGTATATTTTAGAGATGTCTTGTAATGTCATTTGCCTGCCTTGTGCCTGTATGTAGAATTTATTTTCAATTATGTGTTACGACATTATATTTGCCACAAATGTACATGGGGAATATTATGTAGGATATGAATACACGCGTTAGCTGATACGTGTAATACATAAACAGGGTTAGCAAGCACTTCGCAACTATTTCCTATGCAACGGTGTGTTACCAAAAAAAATGTTCGCCAGAGCTACGTAACGTTCCCAGGAGCTGCCTCTCTGAAAGCAACCCGCCGTTGCTAAGGAATAAGGAAGATCAAATGGCGTCATCAATATCTCAAGGGTTCGCGTTATGCAACTCACGCCAGAATTACGAGGAACCAATGGGATAAGATCCTTGTTAAGCTTTTGAGCGAATATGTCTCTCAGCCACTATAAACACACTCAATTATTTCAAATCTGAGAGTGCTTGCGATTGCATAAACAATTTGAGTACCTGGTACATTGTCAGTCAGATTGCACGTCTACCGTACTAAAGCGTCTTAACATTCACGACCACCTGAAAAATTTGCTTATACCAATATTTTTTATTTTAGACTCGCTTTCACAAAGCTATTTCGATTCCCAGGAATGTACGTACTGGTTATATTTGTTTGTGGGTCGAATCGGACAATGTCCGGTGCATAAATATTCAAAATGTAGGGCAAACTTGTGAATCTGGCCGAAACTGTTACATCAAAACAGCCACGTATCGAAACTTTGAACATCAAAATCTAGTTTCCTATTGCATCGTCGCCACTCTAGTTTTAATTTCAACTAGCGTTTGTAAATTCTCTTGAGACTGCACATCAGGATTTTATTCAAAATCAAAAGATAAAACAGTAATAATGCAACTTATCTGTTCACCTGTCTACTCCATTTCTTTGTTTACATTCAATTTCTCAAATCCACTACCGGAACCTGCTTATACCTGGACGACACCAGATTATATAGGCTTAGAGAATAGACCCCGTGATATTACCCACGTGGCCATGGACTGTTAACTAACTTTCTCTCGTTGCTAGGCAACGGTAGGTTGTTGTTTATATGTCAAATTTTAGCGGTGAATTGGGGTCGCATTATATTGAGCAACAATAATAATTTACTCCCAACATGCAAATTCCATTTACATAGAAATAATTCAAAAAGTCCCATTCTTAATTGGATCACCCACGTAAGTACCTAAATGTCATTTTGTTTTTTTCCCACCCCTCGGTTTGTGGAGTGGGACTTTCACTCTGATTGCGCCATTTCCTGATCATTGCCTACGTTTACCTTTTCAAATTATTTAACGAAGCTCTAAACCATGTTTGAATAATAATTTAGACCTCAAAACCTACTTTGAGAAAGACACTTACGAGTCCTACGACCATATTATAATATTTTCCCACCGAAAAACTGTGGGGTCTTAGCCACTACGTTGTTTCCAGTTCCTTAGCCAATAGCGTTGTAATGAAACTTCAAGTATTGTCACACACTGGGGGCCTTTCAATTTCATTTTTTTATGAATCATGCTCAAAGGTGTCCGATTTATCATTTGCATATGTATAAACTACAAGACAGCGTACTATATGATAGAAAACCAGTGTTTCATGAAAAATCATGAGATTTCGTGGTTCAGTGTCTCCACTTTGTCGAGGTTACACTTTTACTGGCTGCAGCTGGCGACATCGGACCATCGAACATAAGTCTGTGACTCATTTGTGGGTCCCGCGCCGCCAAGCCAGTAGCTGTCATCATTGATAACCGGAAAATGAAACTGTAAAACAACAACAAACCTGCACATGTGTCTATCTATCCGCCATTTTCTTTCTTAGCCATAGCGTTGAAATTGCCTTAGCCTATACGTTCGTGCCTTAGCCAGTGCGTTTACGTTTACCAGTGTGCATCTCGTCGAGGTTTTCTTTGCCTCTTTCTGTGGTATTAGGTCGATGGTTAGAATAAGCATAATGTAGGACAAAATTTTATTTTGAATGCGCGTACATCTCGTTTGCACTCGGTTTCACACATTGGCAGGTGTTTTTATCGTTGATGAATGCCCAACTTGAAATTAAATTTAAAGCATATGCGCATAATAATTATGTGCGCACTGAAGGCATCTAGACTGATGCTACCGTAACATGTTCTTCTTTAATAAAAACTTACTTTCATCTTTAGGACTTAACCGGAAGGCCCCGAAAACTTGATATATATCAAAATTGGTTAAATTGACATTTTTGCGCGTGCACAAATATTTCGAAACGCTGTTGCGTCACTATTTGTTGACCGATTTCGGTAATAAAATGTCTGCGTGACACAGATTCACACCCCGCGTGTCAATATGATAAAGTGCATTCTTATAAAGTTGTTCTTATTTAACAAAATTTAGAAATTCAACAAGTGATATACTCAATTAATTAGTGGAGACGCGATAAGATTCGATCCTTTTTCTAGGTATTGCGGTTACGATGATGAGGTTCAAGGTTATCAAATTGATTAGCACCTCTCTACGCAGTCCCCGTAGAGATTCGACATGACCTAATTGGTGCAAATTGGTCCAATTAGTCTGTACTTATTCCTCCTCCCTTACACTTCCCTGGATTTAAAGATTGCCCAATGCCACAGGCCTCGGACGCGATCGCCTCTGGTATGATATGTCACTTTTATAGTGCACAAATGTCGTGATCCATCGACCCCATAGGTTTTTATCAGGGAACGATTGACCACGGATAATGATTTAGCTCAACGCGGTCCATCAGAATAATGTGGACACAACGAACATTGATTTCAAACTATATTTTAACAAAGCAAGACATATAAAATCTTGGGCTGTACAGTTTGGTTTATTTTTCCAAATAGTAGACACAAACACTTACTTAACACGATTTCGCCTTATAATTGCCCGGTACTAACTGTTTCGATAAGAGACAGTGTCGTTTTTAAGACACTGTCAGCCATCGGTTTTAATATGAATGAAACCAGATCTTTCGCCACAAAAGGCATCTCTTCGTCTTTTACCGCTTTTCGAGTCAATTTTATTTGCGACTGAAGCGCATTCCCTTTCATATTTTAACCTAAAACTAATGGAAATCTGTATCTTTATTAAGAAGGTGCGAATATAGGGGTCAACATGATTATTCATTCATTGACACTCGCTAGAAATGGAGTGTTGAAACGCATGAGGTTTTCAACACTCCTCGAGTGACCTTGCGAATGTAAATGAATGACAAAATCATTTTGATCGATATTATTGCATAAATTCTGCACAAACGAAAGAAATAATGGTGCATTATATTTTATAGCCTTGTCACAAGTCAAGTCATAAGAATAAAGGCGCTCAGTGTTATTGTCGTTCCGGTCGGAGTTCAGTTACTCATTATTTGCACGTGCTTTGCGTGGCGCCTGTTAACGAGCATAAATAAATGCGGTGTTTTAACAGCACGCGCGCATGTGAATTGCCTCCTTAATACAATTCATAAACATTATCTTCGTCATTACATAAATTCCTGTGTCACACGATATTGACAGCCATATATTACTGAAGGATTAGCCGTGTATTTATGTAACAATTCACGCACGCACATGCTGTTAATACACCACGTCTAGTTACGCTCGTTACCGGGCGGCACTCAAAGCACGTGCTTATGGATAGGTAACTGAAGTTACGTGAAGTTAAGTCGCGTGACACGGGTATTTATGCAATAATATCGAAAAAAGATTCTAGAGTACAGAATTGTTGCCATAAGTATTTTAATATAGGACAAGTGTGGTAGTCTGGTGGTAGAGAGCCTGGCTCCAAATCGAAATGAAAATATACGCAATAAAATAAGACGCACAAATGTCAACTTGTATTATACAGTCATTATAAACATTCGTTTAGGCACGTGTCTTTGATTTAGACCTTGTGTAAATTTTTGAAATTGCAGTATATTTATCTGGCTATCTTCGCCAATTTTTAAGCGTCACTGATGAGGGTGCGCAATATGGCCCATACTACCTCCCTTTGAACGTTTTTATTGCTTCCAAAGGATAAAACTTTAATATTTTATTTGCGATTACTGCAGCTGGCGTTGTGCCGTGAGGCGGCCCTAAAAAGTCTCCCGGCCCCCGTGGCCGAGCGGTTAAGAGCGCTGTTTCTTAATCACTCGATCATTTCACCGCTGTGTCTGGTGTGGGTTCGAGCCCCGCTCTGGCCACATGTGAGACAAGCCAAGTTCTGCTTGCGGGTGTGCCAGGTGGTTTTTCTCGGGGTTCTCCCGTTTTCGCCCACCTACTGATTGGCCCGTCTCATATGAGCTGAAATAATCTTGAAAGGGACGTAAAACTGAATTAAAAAAAATAAAAAAATAATAATAAAAAAAAAAGTCTCCCCGTACATCATCCATAGTGCAGATTATATTATTTCTTTAATTTCCGTCCTTTGAGATCAGTAAGAATATTCAGAGTATCAAAATATTTTACGTTTAAAGCCATCTTTTAAACATTGTTTCAATTTTAACCCCGTTTATGCATGGTCTTTGAAGAAGACAACTCTTGTGTAAAATTTTGAAATTGCAGTATATTTATCTTGCTATCGTCGCCAATTTTTAAAAGGACCACTGGTGAGGGTCAAGTACCCGAAATTGCGCAGTATGATCCATACTGCCTTCCTTTGAACGTTTTTATTGCTTCCAAAGGATCAAACTTTTAATATTTTATTAACAATCAACTAATGCCGGCTATATATGTTACAATATTTTCGATTTCAATCAGTTGAACCACAAAATTATACTTCCTCATCCACTGCACTGACAAATACATGTAATAGATTTTTTTCTAAGTATTTCTTTAAACCGTGTAAAGTTTCGTGTCTGTACTCGTGATAGTTTGACAAATAGATCGGAAATCACTTCTATCTGAATGGGGTTGTTTCTTGATTCACTGCTCAACATGTTCCCTACTCTTGTGTCGCTTCAGGACATTGTTGTCCTTCAACACCACACCATACTTTTGTCAGGTAACTGTACTTTCTAGTTCATGTACCTTTAGATGGTCTAAAAAATCAAACTGGTAATAGTCACTTATACAAGCACTTATAACAAGCATGTGTGATCATAAGTACTGATAATGATAAAATGTAGATGGATAAATGATAATGAACAAGTCACTGATAAATTCAAAGCAAATAAACAGTTATTTCAATAGTTTCTAGACAGAAATTGCCCAGAATACATAAAACTCGAAGGCAGAAAAGGGTACAAGTAGGCAAAGATAATGAACAAGTCACTGATAAATTCAAAGCAAATAAAAAGTTATTTCAATAGTTTCTAGACAGAAATTGCCCAGAATACATAAAAAGATAATGAACAAGTCACTGATAAATTCAAAGCAAATAAACAGTTATTTCAATAGTTTCTAGACAGAAATTGCCCAGAATACATAAAAAGAAGCCTGGGAAGGACAAACATTCTGAAAAAGCCAGGAAACTGAGTTATTTGGATATTTTGAGCATTTCCAGGGTCTAATTAAACGACTGAAAATTCTCGGAGGATGCAAGAAAGCTCAAATTATCCCCTACAACATGTACAGTATCATCACATGAAATGAAACAAAAAGACATGCATAACAGCATGATAAAATTATGTAGTTTATTGTATACTTATATGCCAGGTTGCCAAATTCTTGAAACATTTCAAAGGCACAAAGCTACATTGCATCTGTGTCTCAACGAACGTACACTATACGACCCTGTCTTTAAGTTAACATTCCATGCCGCGGCGCATGAACACTGGTCACATTTAAATGGCTTGTCTTTAGTGTGTATTTTCATGTGAGACTTGAGTTGATCCGCACGGATAGCTGAGACAGGGCACAAGTTGTACTGGTAGCTTTTAAGACCTGTAGAAGTAGACAAGTGTGTTAAAGGAATCGATTCGGAAACGCATATTGGGCCCTGTACATATTCATTTAGATGTTACAGCACGTTTTACAAATCAAATCCAAACGATTTACCCCATAATAAGTACAAAATCATCGATTGAAAATTACGCTAAAATGCGTTTCGAATCGCGAAGGTTGTCGCCATATTTGTTTACTTGTGACGTCACTCACTCACTTTCGGTTGAGAGCCATTTACAAGCGTTCGTACTCCACTTCATTTTATCGATAAAATTCGCAGAGAAAAAAAAAAGGAAAAAAAAAAAAGAAATAAAAACAGAAAAAGATGTCATCTGTCACAGGGATCTCGCGGACGCAGGACCCGGAGTCCCGGGACGAGTAAATCTGGGCTCAGACACAGGGTTTTCCTCAGTGGTGATTCCCGGGCGCAAGTTGTTTTTACCGCGAAACGTCCCATATTTACTTGTGTTTTGTTGTCTATGAGCCGAAAAGCATCTTAGAGATATCCATCCGAGTGTATTATGCACCTTTATGATGAAAATCCAGTTAGGTAGTCGATAATCTTTCATACGTATAATGGCGATCAAACGATTTAGAATGGCGGTCGCATCTTTTGATGGCGCGTGTCTTTATGTAAACAACTTATAATGGCGATCAAACGATTTAAAGAATGGCGGTCGCATCTTTTGATGGCGCGTGTCTTTATGTAAACATCTTCAATTGCAGTCATTGTTGACAGGTCAGCTGACTGTTTGAGGCGTGTTTACCGGGTCACATGCTAAAATAATTATCCGCATGAGTGAAAATATTTTCTGGATTGGTGGCAAACAAATTAGAAACGCTTGCGCATTAAAAACAATTAGTGATGGGCGGTTCATCTCCAATTATAAATTAAAAAAATCAAATTATGTAAAAAAAAAAAAAAAAAAAAAAAAAAAAAAAAAAAAAAAAAAAAAAGTTAGATTACCCCTGGAGTGTACCGATTCCGTTTTGGAATAAAATGGATGAAAAACTTGCGAATTCCTATTCTTTTTCTATTGTGCGCGATTCTTTGACTAATTGTATGTGAAATGCCAAAATTCGGAATAAAAACTACCGTGCGTAGATACATGTAACAGTAATTCCATTCCGTTCATACTGGATTATTAATAAGGACTTTGATTAATATTTTTATAAGAAATAGTGAAAATGTCTACACCTACGACTTTTTATCGCTTTGGGGGAAGCAAAACGCCGACGACAGGTATCTGGAATTTTTTTCCCCTTCTTTTTGTGGCTTGTTTTTACAGTTAATCGCCTTGGACTGAGGCATCTTCGGTAAATATTATTCTCCAGTATTATCACATAAACACTTCTATTAAGTTTAACGCAGAAAATATCCACAAATACAAAATAAAATAACGAAATTATCGCGAGAATATTTGAACGTCTTGCAATTGAAATGAGCGACTTAAAGAGAAAGTGAGTGAGTGACGTCACAGCTTTATACTGGTTACCTTGTTCTTGTTGTATCTGTCCGACCAGGATCGGTCAACCGTTGTACAGTTGTCCAACGCAGTTGCACCACCACCCAACGTAGTTGTACCGCTATCCAACGTTGTTAGGAGTGTAGATCAACGTAGTTGTACCGTCGTCCAACGTAAATAATGCGTTGATTGAATTTATTCATCTGCCCAACACCTGCAGCCCTTTCCTATTAATTTTATTTTAGCCCTTTATTTAAATTTTACATCCATACGAATTAGTAATAACATATTTACAAGCCCATAACACCCAGCACCAAAATTTGTTTACAACTTCACCAGCTATTTCACTGTCGCTAAACCTCTTTCTTGTAATATCCTGAATCTCTCAACATGCAAGGCACTACACAGCCTACGCGAATGAAATTCAATGTTTCCCTTGACTTCTTCACTAAGCAGGGAGGAGACCTGAGTAGAAAGGTACAAGTAGGCAAAGATCAGGAAAAGGCGCAATCAGAAAAAGATTCCCACTCCAAAAACCGAGGTGGGAAAAAACCAAACTAACAATCAGGTACTTATACCATGAAACATATCGTAAGCCGAATGAGCAGCTATTTTCCCAATAGGTGGCCACTCAGTTACCTTAACTTAACTAAAAATATGAAAACATACATAAGGCGCCAACAGCACAAAAAATTTTAAACACCAAGACATAAAACAAAAAGAACCACTACAGAAGTATCGACTTGGAACGATCAGTAACACAAAGTTACTGGCGGGCTTAAACCGGTTTTACAGGTACCTAACCTCACCCTCAGCTTCTGCAGTGGTTCACAACATTTAGTTAGTTCTTCGGTCCTCGTGGTGAATCTCTAACTAGTCAATGAATCATCAAGAACAAACAAATAAATCATGATAAACATCCTGATGAATCAAAAACCAGGACTCACAGATTGAGTAAGCTGCCCGACGATGGAGATCCCTGGGCGCCGAATAACCTACTAACTCCGGAGCAAAAGAAAAACACCAGTTGGACCCCGCTGGGCCAAGCAACAGACAAGAGTTCAAATTCAATAAAATATTTAGCTTGTTTTCAGAACTTTCACCGTAGAAGGATTTCCCTGTGTATTCATGTACAGGCTGAGTAATACAGTCAAGAATTTGTAGCCTTACTGGGTCGAGCGTTTTTCATTTCAGAAGGAAGTGCTCTAGGTCTTCGTTAGCTTCATTACAAAGTTTACATAATGATGACTTTTCTGTGTCACAGAACTTCACCCTCTTTGACTGTAAAATGTATGTACCAGTTAGAAGTCTTAGTTTAACTGAGAGTTTTTGAATCTCACGAATTGGATCTCCTTTTATTTCCAGTACAGTATGACAAGAACCAGGGATATAATCTACCCCTGTAAAATATTTCAAACTAGAGTATAATGGAATATCCTGTTGAATTTGCTTTCTACAATATTCATGGATGGCTGTTTTGACTGTTCTTTTCCACTGAAGTTTTTCTGGGGGATTTTCTAATAATTTCAATGGTGAGGGTAATTCATACTTGTAGAGAATGTCTCGTAGGCCAATGAACCAACTTGCGCTATCAGAATCCTTTACCGTAAGTTGTCTAATTGCTATCTGGTGCTCTACACTAGTATTATCCTGTCTACATATATTATTGAAGAGAGTCAATGCTTTCAATTCTATTTGTTCTTGAACAGGTATTAATCCTGACAATATATAAACAGCTACATCTGGAGTATTCTGAGGTACTGATAAAATTCTTTTCAGTAATTGTTTCTGAAACTGTTCTATTTTTTTAACTGAGCCTTGAGATGGTAATGAAACTTCTAACCCGTAAGTCAATATAGGTAATATGAATGTTTTTAACAAATTTACACAGGTAACCGGATCCACCCCATTTTCACCCTGGAATCCTGCTGACATAAGACCGTATGATGCCTTGCGTGCTTTAGATATATTCTGCGTCACTATTTCGCGCTCTGTATTTTCTATGCTAGTACTACGGATAATACCAAGATGAGGTGTCTTATTGACTATTGGCATTGATTCTTGCCCAAGAGTCCATGTATAATTGGTTTTCATTTTGCATCTAATGTTCCAGTAGAAGTCAATATAGGTAATATGAATGTTTTTAACAAATTTACACAGGTAACCGGATCCAACCCATTTTCACCGTGGAATCCTGCTGACATAAGACCGTATGATGCCTTGCGTGCTTTAGATATATTCTGCGTCACTGTTTCGCGCTCTGTATTTTCTATGCTAGTACTACGGATAATACCAAGATGAGGTGTCTTATTGACTATTGGCATTGATTCTTGCCCAAGAGTCAATGTATAAGTGGTTTTCATTTTGCATCTAATGTTCCAGTAGATAGGTAGTATCACACTTTTCTGTGGCTGTAGAAGATATCTATGTAGGTTACTATAATGATAAGCATAGTTCAACAATATCTGAAGAGCAACTGGATTATCAGCAAATAGGGCTATGTCGTCGGCACACGCTACAGCATTCAACGTTAGTGGTCCTATTTTAATTCCTAGATCAGAGTCTTTTAACATTTTTAACAGGTCGTTGACATAAACCTTGTATAGATCGGCACTTAACAGGCCGCCTTGCTTCACGCCCTGGAATATCTCAAATTCTGAAGATTTATTGTCCATCCATTTAATAACACATTTTGTTTCAGTATGAAGTTCATCGATGAGTGACCAAGCTGCTGGATCAACACCAGAAAGAAATGTTTTCCTCATAAGAATGTCTTTTACCACCACATCAAACGCAGACTTTGCATCCAACATAGCCATATATACCGGTTTTCCACTGTCTTTCCCTTCAGGTATCACTTCATCTACTATAATTGCACAGTTCAACGGTGAGGCGTTCTCAGTGAAGCCTCTCTGCAGTGGAGACTGATGTTTCAACACAGATTCTTTCAAGTCTTTTTTAAGAATAAATTCAATATTTTTTATCAATACTGAAACAACGGCTATACCCCCGTAGTTTTTCGAGTCATTCTTATCTCCCTTATTTTTATATATAGGGGTCAAAAGACTAGACTTCAGGATGTCTGGGATTTTCCTACAGTCAAATATTTTCTGAATTAAACTGTGAAGAAAGATTATTAAGTCTTCTCCAGCATAATAAATGCTTTCAATTGACATGCCGAATATATCCTCAGATTTGCCTCTATTGATTGCTGCCACCGCCTCCCTAACTTCATCCACTGAGATTTGTTTCGGCGGAATATCATTAGCTATTTGCTTCATAATGTCATAATCAAGTCCACACAAGTTCATAAATTCCTGATCATACAAAGGATTTTCTGAAGGCGGAGCTAAAGTACTGAAATGTTTTTGAAACCCGTCAATAACGCTATCACCAGTCGTCTCCAACACGAAGATCATTAATAAACGTATTCCCATTCTGGCGTTGTCTTTTTATTAGCCGAAAAAATAATCTTTTATCAGATGAGTTAGCTTCTGCTATTTGCCTGCGAATTTGACAATTTCTTAGTGACAGTTCTTTCCTTATTTCTGCGCGAAATAAACTACGTGTTTCCTTTTTCTTCATCAAAAGTTCATTATTAATGTCTGAAGGCCTTCCAGCTAAATTTCACTTCCTGTTGGCTTCGCGATTCTCTTTCAGCGATCTAGCTATTGACCCGTTCCATACTTTCAGCTTTGGAACATTTTTTGAAGGTTTCTTACTTGTTGTACAACTTTCAACAGCGGTATTAAGCACAGTGACAGTCTCAGCAATCAATATTTCTTTCAATTCTGTTTTTATCCGTACAATTAACATTACAGTTCTGTTGCAACTTTACAAGTCCGCGTTCACCGTGTAATTATCGATAAACCGGTAACCATACCCGATAAATATGGCGATTCACTCAGATGTAGGAAAAAAGAAGGTTTCCCAACTTTGAATACGAATACTTTGCGTAACAAACCCGATATGCATTCTCTTGTACCAGGAATGAATTTATGATGGTACTTTACGTATACATACGCCGTCTTATGCGGTTCCGAATCTATTCCTTTAAATTATCAATCGGCAACTGCGATTAAGGAAAACATCCATTCATAGTTTCTGTAATGTTAATGTAAGACTAGAAATGCCAGGCATTGTTGCAAGGAGATGAATATCTTTGTAAATCTTTATAAAGTGTCATACCTCAAACAAAAACAATAAAATTCAATCAAAATTCTCAGTACCTTGGTGTGCATGTGCCATGTGGCTTTTAATATTGTACTTGTCGTAGGCTCTGAAACCCTATAATTCACACTGAACTCTGTTGACATGGTCTTTCAAGCGAACTTTGTTCATAGTTGAGGAGCTGCATTCTTTACATTGAAACAATGTATTCGTTCTGCCATTGTTAGCACACCTGAGCCGAAGGCTCACAGGTTAGCTTATACTAATGCTTCGGCGTCTGTCGTCCGTCGTCCACAATTTCAAAGGTCTTCTTCTCTGAAACCACTAGGCCAATCAAAGCCAAACTTCATGTGAACCATCCTTAGGAAGGGGGAACGAAAGTTTGTATTAAAGATCAGGTCACATGACCAAGATGGCCGCCGTGGCTATAAATAGCAAAAACCTTTAAAAATCTTCTTCTCCAGAACCTGAAGGCCTATGATTTTGAAACCTGGCATGAATCGTTAGGCATTGGAGCTCTAAAAAGTTTGTATAAATCATGACCCTGGCGTGACCTTGACCTATTTTACGTCAAGGTCAACTTAGGTCGCTAATGCATTTGAATGGGAAAAATTAGTAAAATGTTATTAAATGAGGAGGGGGGGTAACTGGCTGGGAGTATGCAAATGGACAGCAAATTTATGTTTATGAAAACAGTATTTACCCCAGGGGGTTGTCTGCCCCAACCCCGGGGCTATATACATGTATATGATCATAATATTCAAACATCTTCTCTGAAACCGCTAGGCCAATTAAAGCCAAACTTTATGTGGAGCATTTTTAGGAAGGAGGAATGAAAATTTGTATAACAGGTCAAGGTCACTTGACCAAGATGGCATCCATGGCTATGAATAGAAAAAACCTTTCAAAATCTTTTTCTCCAGAACCAGAAGGCCTACGATTTTGAACTTTATCATGAAGCATCAGGCAATGGAGCCCTACAAATAAAAATTAAAACTGAGATCCTTTAAGAGCAGTGAACACATTAATGAGAAAGAGGATGGGCCATACCGCAGTTTCGACTATTAAAGTCTCGTCAGTGACCCTTTAGATTTTGCAACATGGAGCCAAAGAGAATTACTGAAATTTTAATTTTCAACAGGGTAGTCGATACAAAGACTAGTATTATCTAAATGGGACCATATATATTAAATATTGGTAAGAAAATGAATCTTGATCGATAATAAGTTTCTGATTTCTCAGAATATCCTCGCGAATCTCAAAGGACCAAACAGAAAATATAACCTGCACTATAGATGCACTAAGTTAATATAAATTATGACCATGAGTTGACCTTGAGTCCTATTTTACGGCAAGGTCAAGTTAGGTCGCTTATCCATTTGAATGGGAAAAATTAGTAAAATGTAATTAAATGGGAGCATGCAAATGGACAGAAGATTTATGTTTATGAGAAAAATTTTGACCCCAGGGGGTTGTCTGCTCCTGCTCCGGGGCTATATACATGTATATGACCATAATATTCAAACATCTGTGCGATTTAAAGCTTAACTTTATGTGGAACATCGTTATGAAGGGGGATTGTAAATTTGTATAATAGGTCAAGGTGACATGACCAAGATGACATCCATGGCTATAAATAGCAAAAACTTTAAAAATCTTCTTCTCCAGAACCAGACGGCCTATGATTTTGAAACTTGGTATAAATCCTGACCCTGGGATGACCTTGACCTATTTTACGGCAAGGTCAACTTATGTCGCTTATACATTTGAATGGGAAATTAGTAAAATGTAATTAAATGGGGAGAATTTTGCTGGGAGTATGCAAATGGACAGAAGATTTATGTTAATGAAAATAAGTTTTGACCCCAGTTGGTTGTCTGCCCCTGCCTCGGGGTTGTATACATGTATATGACCATAATATTCAAACATCTACTTCTCTGAAACCGCTAGGCCAATTAAAGCCAAACTTTATGTGGAGTATCGTTAGGAAGGGGGAATGAAAATTTGTATAAAATGTTTGTCACATTTACTACAAATAAATAGTTCTTCAAAATGTTTGTTGCGTTCATGTCTGTAAAGGTCTTTGCGCATTGCAAACTTTTCCTTGTCGTTCTTTTCTTGTTTTACACATAATCGGCATTCAAACGCTGGTATTTTATGGACCGTGTACACATGATGACACCATCATTTCTTCTTGAACAGCTGACCGCAGTGCTCACACATTGTCCCTTTGTCTTTACATTCCCTGTAGTGGTCTTGTCTCATATGCAAATTCTTTCGCTTGTCTGAAGGAAACCCAATACCGCAAATTTTACAGCGAAGCTTTCCTTGTAACTGTTGGCCTATATGCAAACCGATGGCTACTTTATCAATCACTTGGAACAAACTGCATATCTTGCAGAATACGAATCGTTTGTTATTTCGTCAGTAGGCTTTTCTCGGTTCTGTTTCTCGCTTGATACGAATTTCACTATTTCAAATTTGTCTTCGTGTTCGGAGAGGTTTACATTCAATTTATAGTTTGATTTCTGTTTCACCGTTTCTCGTTTGGTTTTCAGCTGTCTCAGTTGTACAGCCGCGGTGGTGTAATGGATAGCGTATTCGCTTAGCAATCTAGATGTTGCGGGTTCGAAACCCGGCTAGTACATATGCCTGTCATGTTGGTGACAAATGTTCACCCTGACGTAATAAAGGCAAACCGCCCATAGGGTGTGTTTTCTCGGATAATCTGTTCTTTGCTTGTTATCGGTATCGTTTACAGATTTCTTTGATAGTTGTTTCCTTTGTTTTATATTATTTTTACATTCTTTGTAATTGCCTTTGTTTTCTTAATGTTTACATTATCTGTCTTTATTGTTTTCTTCACTTTATTATCTTTTTCAGCACTTTTCATTCTTTTTGTTTTCTTTATATCAAGTGGTGTAAGAAGAATGTCTTCACTGCCGTCGTCTAAGCCCGACATACATTTAACTGACTCTGTCTCAGAAACATCTAAATCTGAATGTGGCTTATAATCCAAGTCTTCAGACTCTTTATCAGCGCATGAAAATTCAGGATCAGGACCATTGGTCGGAAGAGAAATATATTTATCAGACCCGTAGAGAAGAGCTTTATATGAATAATACACATTGAGCATTTTCGTTTCTTTCTGGTCCTATTGTTTTCACTGTCGGCTTTGTCATTTCCATCTATTTTGAGATATAATGTTTTCCGAACCTTTATCATATATGTCTGTTCTATCATGTTCTTTGGACATGTTATGCTTTCCTGAAAGATGGACATTTTGTCTATAGTTTTCGAAGATCTTTGCTTGTCTTCCTCATTCGGAATAACATCATCACTACAGAAACTTGGTATGGAACATTTACGACTAAATAACACTTGTGTAGATTCTGTTCTCGCTTTACATGCATTTTTCCTAGGCCTTCCTGTCATAGGTTTTTGTAGCACTGCAGTTGTGTTGGGTTCTGTGTGTTTGTAGATGTCGGCATTACTGACTTTTCCTGACTGTGTACATATGTCAATATCTGGTTCCGCCTTGGGGATATATAATTTCTATTTTTTACTGCATTTATTCCACATTTCAAATCATTTACTACTCCTTCGTCACCTATTTGAAAAGTACCAGATGAGACATCGACATCGTGATAAGAAACACTACCAGTAGTGTTTTCGACAGAATCAGTTTCTGTGCGTAATCCATTGACACTTGTGTCATCGGATGTTCCTTCCAGGTAAGGCAGTAACTCCATAGATTCTTTCTTCTTTATCAGTGCTATTATATTCTATAACAGTTTCAGCTGTTGCTTGTTCACTACTTCTAACGGAATCGAAAATGGTACTTTTTTCTACACAATTCGCCATTTTTTTAACTTCATTCGTGCTATCATTACGTAGACACAAAAGGAAGAGCAGCTTGTGAACAAATATCAGATTACAAGCTGACAGAATTCGTTATTGTTTCGTTTGCTTCCGTCGTATCATTCTTAACCAGATGAAAAGGTCTGTTGATTTCTATGTCTATATTTGGCATACCGCAAAATAATCAAGCTAGGTTTCTACAGCGCATTGCTTTTCAGTTTCTATTGCTTGCTGAACACTCAAGAGACTGACAACTATCTAGTCCATTGTGATATTCATCAACTTGTTTCTCAAATAAATCCTTTGAACAATCATGACCATCAATGGCAGATTTCAACGATTCAATAACTATTTGTTTTGCCGGTTTTTGATTGAAGGACATCGAACCTGTCATACACATAAATAGAAGCTTCTATGATAACTTTGAACTCCTCCACATGATGCAGTCCTTCTGTGGTGGTTCTTTTTGCTTTATGTCCTGGTGTTTAAGAATTCTTAAGCTGTTTGCGCCTTATGTATGTTTTCATATTTTTAGTTAAGTTTAGGTACCTGAGTGGCCACCTATTAGAAAAATAGCTGCTCATTCGGCTTACGATGTTTTCATGGTATAAGTACCTGATTATTAATTGTTTCAAAGTTGAATGAATCAACATTGGTTCGAAATTGTTTCAACTTTGTGTGTCTGCTGTTTTGTTTTCACTCAAACACAGTATAACTTTATGAGAGTGATATAGTGGTCGGGGTTTGAAAAGGTACAAGCAGACAAAGATCAGGAAAAGGCATAATCAGAAAAAGATTTCCACCTGATTGTCTCGGTTCTTGATCCTTGGTTAATCTTATTTTAAAGGCGCTGATAGTCAGCGACCTTAACCACGGCCGGTTGTGCGGTCGTGTGATCTAGTGCGAGTTAGTTCCCATCATCCTCCAGAGGTTGTGGTCTCGAACACCGACCGACACATACGCGTGTCATGTTGATGACTTTTGAGCCCCCGGACTCTGTGGCAGTATGCAGGATGCACAATATATACATCAGTATATGTATTTGAAGGTGGTCGGGTTGCGATATGGGCACTCACCCATTAGGGGCTAAAGAAATAGATGGGCTACTTGTACATCCAGGTAAAGCTTATACACTACTGAGTGACATACTGACCGACCATCTGATTACTGGTTAACCCCTCTGGTCTGAGCTTGCCCAAAACGTGGTTCAAGTCATACCATCCATACGTATAAGCATTTTTGGCTTAGTTGGATGGTTATATTTCAAGCACTTGTAGGATGTCATGACATCCTCATTTTGCGTAAGTCCCATAAAATAGGGCAACGTCCCGACATGACCTTATCTGTTGACTGGGACGTAAAGCATCAATTCAAACAATCAAAAGCACGTTTTTGTTCCGTTTGTATAAAAATTTAATTCCATCAAAGAAGCACATTGGCAAACAAATAAAGCACAGGTTATGCCATGGTGTTTCTAGGGCGAAGACTCAACCGAGCGAAACCAACAATCAGTTTGAACCCTGGAACAGACCGCAAAGTTCAGTTCCGGCCCATGCCATACTGAATATATAATCAAAATTAGGGGTATACATATAATTAAAGCTAGAAACAATGCGCTATTCGTAAATAATTCCCCGTCTCATGGCTCTTACACATGTGCGTGTACGTTCTATTTGAATATCTAAAATTGCTTTGCAGTAGCCATGTATCAGTTATGTGGAATATTATCAAATGTTCACACTATCTGCTTTCATTTTTTTTCCAAATTTCTATATAGTCAAAAGTACAATCAGCTTTTTGTTCATCGACTGGCCATCTTGAGTAAAAAAGCGGCATATAAAATCGTTTAAAGACAGTCGTTTCACTTTGTTTCCTTCCCAAGTAATGTTTTCTTCATGCAATTTATGGTTTGTAGCGATGCAAATTAAACCATATACTGACTATTGCATAACAAAGAAGTGTTTTAGTAGACCCGTATCATAAAACGTTGATCTACCGTCTGGGTCATTCCGTATCGGCCGTCTGTAATTTCACTTATCATATACATTCGCCCGTCTGTACTTTGGCGTATTGTTTTTGTCGCCAAGCGACAGAATAAAACGATAAATACACGGTAAAAGTTGATTATCAATGATCCTTCAGATGGAGATTGAAAAAATATAAGCCTCAATAAGATTATACCATGAAAAGTCTAGGTATTCTTTGTAAAATACAGCAAAATAACTTACCCGCCAAAACGCACGCGCTGACATAAACATCTGGAATTTGACGTACCAGTTGGAATTTGACGAGCCGTATGTACGGTGTGTGTTCAGCCTCTTGTAAATATTTTAATGATTCATCGCAATTGTTTTCCCTCTGTTGCAAAAAAAAGACACCCATCCCACACTCATCAGGAAAACATGTCTGTGCAATGAATACCCCCTCATACCCTAATTTATATAGTGAGAATAGGGTTTGCAGCGGTATACCTATTTTTGCTCCACAACATAGATTGTGGGTACTCGTTAGAACCGCCTCGCCAAGGACAATGTGGAACAACAGCTGGGGGTTGTTCTGATGAAATAATATGAGGGAGGTGCTTAATTTTCTGCATGTAAATGTACAGTTACATCTGCAAATCAAATAAGGGCTATAAAAGTAACTAAATAATAAAATACGACTAATATCTAATTTGAATTAATGTGACTGTGTATTTTGGCGGGAAATTAAGGGCCCGGTACATCCCCGGCACTGTCAAGACTCATCAGAGGGTAAATCACAACACTTTAGCGTCGCTGTGTCCCCGATATCCCCGGCCTTAGGGGGGTGGCAGGGATACAAATGACTGGTGCATTACAGGCACGGTATCTTTTTTAATGTTACACTAAATCTGTGAACCACGCATCTTTCCAAATGCGGCCTAGCAAATATTCTCTGGAGAAAACTATCATAGCTTCTCATATTTGAAACCAGTTCGATCCAGTTTTTTGGATGATACTTTGGATTTAGGCCATATGTTTTCGCTATGTATGGCCCAATGCAAAATTACAAAGGCTTCAAAAATAAGAAAAATACTCAAATTAATGGGCAAATTAAGCATAATTGTGGTAAAGATTGAATTGAGATACACTCACCAAATGTTCTCATCACCATATAAACAGGTGAATTCACTTCGCCATCATGTTCAAGTGAATCATGATAGAAAGTCCGAAATGATACTAAAATGGACAATTGTACTGTCAATTTAATATGCCACTCATATGTTTATATCATGATGGGACGGAAACCCATCGAAGAACAGTGCCGAGAAACAAACATGGTAAACGGACAGTTATCGTTCATATGGTGTTGTCACAGTAACAGGATCAACTTCATGGGTACTTAAATTAGTATGTATGGTAAATTTTTCGCTTTCAACAACACAGATCATCTACATTTAATATTTCTGAAGCTTATAAATCCCATGCTTACTAAAAGACATGTATGGCAATTCTGACATCCTTTTCAGACCAACCTCGTACTTCGGTTATAACAAAATTTCAAACAGGAATTATGTTTTAAAATATCCAAAACCAATCTAGACGTCCTTTGGTCTAAAACACGCCAATGAGGAAATGGCGGGGCACACGTAAAACAAAAAATCAAGCATCAGTCGATGACCACACATGCGAACTCGTAAAGCGAGGCACTGGCGATAAAATAATAACGATTGGATATTTCTGGATGATCGTTTGGAAGGCAATTTTGGATACAACATACGAAAGTCTGAATTTAAAAATTATTATTAAAAACATTCATTATTTTGCTCAAAAGTTTTAATTTTCTAAGTGACCGCTTAGAACTTTGGGTGAGTATATTGAAGAAAACTTCAGTTTATCATAATGTCATCACAAGCCAGTCGGGAAAAAAATACAAAATGATTTTGCTACATTGTAGTGCATGGACACCTTCTTCCAGGGACCTTCTCCTACCAGTCAGTCTGGAGTTAGGGCCTATACAAAGACTGATTTGGAGACAGTGTCACAGGCAGTCCAATTTCATTTCTCAGGGCCACAATGGGCAGGGCATTATTCAAGAAGAGGTTATTATGGCTAATAAAGTTCTTTTAGGGGTCAACTATGCGGAAAAATACATTACCTCCGGCAGTACGTGAAAACTATTAAACGATGCCGATTTAGTCGTTGGTAGAAACCTGTAATATATGATCGGTACAGCTGCAACTGCACATTACATGATGCATAAAAAAATTAGCTGCGTTTCCGCTAACAGGCCGAAAAAAAGCAGGGTCGGTAGGTAGGCAAATCGTTTGATTTTTTCTCTAATTTTTATTTGTTGAAAACAGATAAAAATTGATAAAATGCAACGCAATTCATCTCATGACATTGAGGTTTAAAACATAAAGTAAGTTAAATAGAATGATTTTAAATATCATTTTTTGCAGTTTTGACTTATTTTAAGTCATATGTCCATTTACCTGTAAATTTCAAGGGTAGGTTGGAATGAAAATCTTTTTATTTTCTTTCAAAATGGCAATAAAAAAATGCAGGGTCGGCACAAAAAATCAGGGTCGGTCGGGTTAGCGGAACTGACAGCTATTCTTTTTTTTTCGGCCTTAACACTAAAACAAAATATTTGATCTCAACCAAAAGATAGATGGATAACCCCTCATTCATTTTGAAAATCAGCATACTACATTGCTCATAAAAGGTAAACAAATAAGACGTGATTCTAATTTTACATAACCATGGTAACCCAGTTTCAGTAGCATTATCGTAAATGTGCAGTTGCAGTTGTAGCTAGATTAAAACAGTTCTCTACCAACAACTTGCTAATTGACTTCGTGATTCTTCGCCGTAGGTAACTGTATTTTGCCAATTTGCCTGGTTCCTCAAAGAAGCGTATACCGTCTTCACTTAATGTTGCGCTTAGATTTTTATAAACGCATCGTAACTCATTGCCATTTTTATTTGATGAGGCCTGCCAGCTTAGCTTTCTGAAAGAAAACTTTTATGATGGCCTTCCTCACCAGCTTCATTAGATGTTTTTCCTCAAATCCCTGCTCCTTTAAAATCCTCAAAACTTTGCTTGCCTCACAGATCCCGTCTCTCCAGATCCTTGAAAATACATTTCACTTCTCCCCAGATTGCCCAAAGGCCCCGGTTCACGGGGACCCAACTGTTAATCGTGATTATTGATGCGATGTGGAATGTTAATGCATGTTATTATGAAGTTTCGTATGCGTCGGCGAGATCGTTACGAATGCGACGTTCCACATCCTCTGTCCTTGGACCGTAGGTATCACATGTTTTGCTCTCGCGATAATAAACAAAGTCGAATTTGCAAAATCGGCGTCCACTATGATCTGCAAATTCTTCTATGTTCCCACTTGAAGTTAATTGGAATACTTACGGCACTTGTGTTTTTCAGCTAATGGTTTATAAAGTTGACATGTAGATACAATTTTGCCACGGAAAAACTAAGAAGTATAACACAGTCCTGTGGGTGTCTTTATTGAAATTTGTATCCAAACGGCTTTGTAATGCACATTTATTTACTGAGCGTGAAAAACAGTAAGATAAGCATCTTTTGTATGCATCGAAGACGGAGGTACGTACTACTAGAATGAGACATGGAAGAATTAGCATTTTTGTTGTGCTTTTTCAAAAGTTATTTACGTAAATGCAGAAGCATAACGAGTGCCTTTATCAAGTGATATATTGCATGGTGTTTTTTTCCTTTACATGCACTTCGTTGAGCGAGCTTCAAAGCATATACCACTTTTATTTTGAATGAGGTCACAAAGTGGGGTTTCTGATTCAGCTTTGTCAACATTCGAGTGACACAACTGATTTATTCTTGCCTCGAAACAGCAAATCATTTTCGGACATACCAGTGACAGAGCTTATATGTTTCCTTACATTAAATGAATCTAAGGATAAACCAAATAATTTTTTATCATTGAATATGGGTGGCTCCTTGCATTTCTGATAAGCAGGGGGAAAACAACAGAATTAAAGGGGTTTATGCTGTTTTTAGATGCGGTTGCGAGGCAGTTTTCCATTGGAATGGTGTGTTATACAACAGCGATCAACTATGGTTATTTCATTGCATTAACATTAGAAGAGTCTTCAGGAGCACTTTGAACCCTCGGCCTTGGGCTCAAACAACTTTCTCCAGCCTCTGCAAGTAATAATACCATGCGCGGATCCAGAAATTTTCATGAGAGGGGGTCCAACGAAAAATGGTAATTTTTGGTCACAGACGAGGGGGGGTCCAACCCCCCAAAAATCCCGAAATTACCTTTTTTTAGGTAAAATTTTCAAATTCCAGGGGGGGGGGGGTCCGGACCCCCGGTCCCCCCCTCTGGATCCGCGCATGAATACAGTATAAAAACCATGGTTGACCCCTTTAACATGTATCTAAAAATATTTATTGAAGAAAATGCATCACTGTCTCCATATAGCAACATCTGCTATTTTATTTTACTAAATCATCGGGCTAATTCTTCCACGATGCATTTCTGTGTCGCATATTAAATTTTAACGACTTCGATCTTATCTTACTGTTTTTCACGCTCAGTAGATAAATGTGCATTTACAAAGCCGTTTGGATACATATTTCAATAAAGACACCCACAGGACTGTGTTATACCTTTTAGTTTACGACCAAGACAAAGAAAAACAAAAGAACTTTAAGAATGTAATGAGTTTCCGTGGCAAAATTTATCTACAGGTCAACTTTAAAAACCATTAGCTGAAAAAACAAGTGCCGTAAGTATTCCAATTTACTTCAAGTGGGAACATAGAAGAATTTTTGCAGATCATAGTGGACGCCGATTTTGTTAAGTCGGCGTTGTTTATTTTCGCGAGAGCAAAACATGTGATACTTACCGTTCAAGGGCAGAGGATGTGGAACGTCGCATTTGTAACAATATCGCCGACGCATACGAAACTTCATATTAGCATGCATTAACATTCCACGTCGCATCAATAATCACGATTAACAGTTGGTTCCCCGTGCGGTTGGGGCCCTTTAATAGATTAGCTTCCTCGTGTTTAGACTGTTTATTTTATCGTTTATTTTGTTCTCTTGTTGTTGTCCACCTACCGTCCTTGAATTGTGTCCTTTATCAATGTGCAAAGTATAACACACATTAAATAACATATTTCAGTCTTTTCCGCCATTTTCTTCTAAAGAGTATATAAACAAGCTGACTTTCTTTTTGCTCAAATAGGTAAGAGAACATAAGATATAAGAGAAAAATCACTGGCAAACGAAGGGTAAAAACATTAGAAAGCTGAAATTGGTATCAAATGATTGCTAGGATAATGTTTCAAAACCGTGTGGTAAGACACAAAAACAATCTGACCTACTTGTTTTTCGATTATTGATAAATACTTTAAATATTAGAGAAAAATCACAGAAAAGTATCAGAGAAAAATCACAGGAAAGTGGAGGGGGTATACCAACAAAAAAGCTTATAACTCAGCAACCAAAAGTTATAGAGAGCTTTTAAGTAGCTGTCTTTCTTAGAATCATGCAGAGGGTGATTTACTCATAGTCTCAGATTGTCACCAAAGGTCCTTATAATGTTCCAGTGCTATGCACTAATCGTGAAAATAACTTTGTTTTTTCGCTCCTGCCATTCTGGGGAAAATGGGGGCATTTTTTTTATATTTTACCCCTTGAGAGGCCTCTTTTAGCATATTTAAATGGCAATAATCTGATTATTTGAAATGATTGCTTTAAATATAATTCTTTTAAAAATTGATATCAAATGTATTCTATAATCATTGGATAAGATTTATGAAAAATTTGAATTTCTTAGTGTTGAATATTGATGAGAACTTAAAATATTAAATAAAAATCACAGAAAAATAGAGGGGGTATACCAACGGAAACGTTTATATTTCAGCAACCAAAAGTCCTAGAGAGCTGAAACTGGTATCAAATGATTGATATGACAGTTTTTAATAACCATATTATATAATGAGATATATGAACAAGCTGACTATCTTGATGCAAAAATTTAAGAAAAATTAAGATATAAGAGAAAATAACACAGACAAATGAAGGGGGTATACTAGAATAAACTCGAAGATTTTTACCATAAAGCTACCACCTAGAAAGGTCCCCCGATTTTATCTAATTTTATACATGTACATGTACATGCCCAAATTATCAAAATGTGCGGGGGGATCTGTTAAGGTCCGACATCTTAAATAGCTCATCACCTATTTAGCATGTACGTTTAAACCGGGCGTTTAAATTTTTTTAGCCCTATACGTTTGTTCTATAGCCGATGCGTTTGCCTTCCAGGGGGAAGGTGGGTACATGTACTCTCATTTTTTGTGGATACATAAGCGCGGCCCCATCTTCTACCCCCAAACCCAAACAGAGTTTACTGACTACACCCGTCCTTTCAGGCATACCCAAAAATACTTGAAATTTTAGCTTACTTCCCAAAAATATTCATCCTTTTATATGCGTATTGATGAAAATTTTATCACATCCATATGACCTAAGCTGTTGGTGGGACGTTAAATCCCAAATCAACAAACTGACCGAATACAATACAGTTAGTATATGTACCTTTGCAATGCTTTGTGTTCTCATATGCAATTATATAACCCGGAATATACGTTTCCCCCGGACTTTCTCCTGTAGTAACCTGTTAGCACCTTGTCAAAATAAATATTAGGGCCCCTGCCGCCTGGCAAAGCTTATACACTACTGACTGAACATCTGATAACTGGTTAACCTTCAGGTCTGAGCCTGCCCATGAAAAGTGGTTCAGGTCAAACCGTTCATGCGTATAAGCCTTTTGTGGCCTTTTGTGGCTTAGTTGGATGGTTATATTTAAAGCTCTTGATGGATGTCATGACGTCTTCGTTCTGGGTCCCATAAAATGGAGACAACGTCCCGACATGACCTTAGCTGACCTCATATAAAAATTGCAATTTTACCAAGGAGACTGGTGACTCTGGTTACTCTTGATGCATTATTTAATTGGTTGTTCATGATACGTCCTGAGTAAATTTAAGAAAACACAAATGAGAAAAACAACTAATTGGGTTTCCGACCAGGTCTGACACAAACCGGCCTGTACAGTCACAGCATAGATCTAGAAGCTTTGGACTTTAGGTATGAGTAAAAGAGGAATAGTACTATTCTTGTGGCGAAAACAAAAGCGCTGATCATCTTTGCAGTTACTGCACAGCTGATCTGCGTCTTTGTTTTCGCATATGCAAATCGTTGGTTTTCACATGCGAAGCCTCAAATACCATAAACCTGATCTTAAACTTCCTTTTTGATTTCAGAAATAAACAGAAAGTGGTGTACTTTGTAGCAGAGAAGCCATCGACTTCATACAGTAATATAAATGGATGTAACCATGGTAACAGGGAAATATTCCAGTTGCTTTAGCATTGAAGGACCACATAATGCGGAGGAATTCAGCGTGGTCATTCAAGCGTCAATTTCTTTGTATGATAGTTTCGGTTCCCTTCTATCAAAAACCGTTAGTAAGCTGAATAGCAAACCCATAGTAATTAGTTCGTTGCGGACATCGGCCAAGGATGACATTGACCTGTCTCAGGATTTATTTGGGAAACAAGTAGACGAATATTTCAATAATCAAGAAAGTTGTCAGTCGCTTGACGAAAGTGTTAGCGCTCAGCAAGAACAACATGTAGATTCGGAGAAGCAATGCGCTACTGAAACATACGGATTCATGTCAGTCCAAACCCTGCGGCTTGATTATTTTTCGGTACATATACCATTTATTGACTCAGAAATCACTAGAGCTTTTTCTCTGCTTAAGAATAGCAACTTAGATGCAAACGAAAAATTATCCTCGGATAATAGTTATTCACAAGTCGGACGCCCGTTCGTATCAAATGACACTCAATACACTAACGAACTAACAAGTTTTGCAGACAAACGGACAGTTTTTGATTCCGTCAAGAGTGTTGAACGAGCAACATCTGAAGTTTATGTCAATTCTTTAAATTGTAATAGCACAGATAAAGAAGATAACACTTCGCCAGTTGTAGGACTGCATACGGTTACATGTAAAAGAGAATCTGTGGAAATTCTGCCCTACCGGGATGTAACCTCCGTCACTGGGACAAGTCGCTATGGCCTAAGCTCAGAAACTGATTCAACCAAAAAATTTTCAGATGTTTTTAATCAAGATAATAATGTCGCACCTGATACTCTGTCCATTGATGCAAACGAAATCAAAAGCGTTCAGTTGAAATGTGAATCAGGCGAAGAAGATAACAGAGATGAGATCCCCAAATTGGAAACTGATATTCACAGATGCATTCAGTCAGAAACACTTAATACCGGTGGTATATTCAATAATATGTTACCCAAAGCAACAGCCATTGAGCATAAACGTAAGGTAGGCAGACCGAGGAAAAAAGCTCGAAAAGCAACGACAAAATCTAAGCAAGATGTAGCTAGACGACATTGGTCCTTAACAAATAACTGTAGTGAGGGTATTATTCTAAATGAGGACAGGCAAACAAAGGTCGTCGAAAGCAAAAATCAAAACCAACATGTGTCAGGAAAGCGTAAAATGTCCATAGAACGCGGCGAAACAGATAAACGTGGCAAAGATTCGGATAACATGATAACTCAGTTAGATGCAAGTAATATAACCGACAGTGACAATATTAAAGGCAGAAAGAAACGAAGATGTTCAATGAACGTATATTACTCATATAAAGCGCTTATAAATGAGTTAGAATCACAGGTCCTTGAGAAAAACATTTCTGTTCCGACAAATGGCTCTGATCCTGAATTTTCACGTGTTGATAAAGCGTCTGACGATCCGGATTATAAACCACCTTCAGATTCGGATGTTTCTGAGGCAGGGTCAGTTTCTTGTGTGTCGAGTTTAGACGATGACACTGAAGAAAAGCCTCTGAAACCGTCTGATATGAAGAAGACGAAACAAATGAGAAAAACAGCAAAATATAATATGAAGAAAATAACAAAGAAAAATAAAGCAGATATGAAGAGAGGGAAAAGAAGTACAACGAAAGTACGGAATAATACAAAGCAAACGAAACAAAGACAAAAACAGGAACTATTTAATATAAAGAGAAAGAAACTGATCAGAAAGGAAGGTCCTATTAATGTTAAGACAAACAAACGAACAACAACGAAACAAAAGACAACTACTGGTAAACATAAAGTGAGTGTAAACCTCTGTGATCATGAAGACAAATATGAGATAGTGAAATTCATATCAAGCGAGCAACAGAACCGAGGAAAGCCTATTGCCGAAATATCATATGACTCGTATTCATGCAAGATATGTAAATCGTTCCAAGTGATTGACAAAGCATCTATGCGTTTGCATATAGGTCAACACATACAGGGATTTCTTCGCTGTAAAGTTTGCGATACCGAGTTTAGTTCACAAAACCGAAGGAATTTTCATATGAGACAATACCACTACAGCGAGTTTGCAGACAAAGGAACAATGTGTGAGCAGTGTGGCCAACTTTTTGACGAAACGAAGCATCGATGTCGTCATATGTTCAAGGTGCATAAAATACCAGCGTTTGAATGCCGGTTATGTGTTAAACAAGGGAAGCATGAACGGGAAAAGTTTGCAATGCCTGCAGATGTTTACAGGCACGAGCGAGAGAAACACTTTGAAGAACTATTTATATGCAGTAAATGTGATAAACATTGTGTAAAAGCATTTGATCTTGTCCGACACCAAATATTTTGTCCTAAAAACAATAATGGCCAAGAACATTCATTGTTTCATTGTAAAGAATGTAGCTTCTCAACTTCTAGAAAGGAATACTTGACAATCCATGTCAGCAGAGTTCATCGTAAAGAAAAGAATTGCAAGTGTGAACTTTGTGATTACAAAGCGTACGCCCAGTCCAATATCAACAGACACATAGCACATGTACACCAAGGTAATGTAAACGTTACTACTAAAGTTTTCATCACACTTGTTCGTAGCATGTGGGGTTTACCTGAAACACCTTTCTCAAGGAAGGTACTATTTTAGCAACAGGAATAGCAGATAACAACCGTTTTTGAATGTATAAGTCTAATATTGTAAATTTTAATTTATCGGAAGTGCCTCAGCATACATGTACTTTCGAATTTCTAAGCAATGTTTTAACATTACTTTTGCTTACTGGAGATGGACGTCAAGCTAGGCATTTCTACTTAGCTGTTAAGCTAGGCATTTTTACTTAGCTGTCAAGCTAGACATTTCTACTTAGCTGTTAAGCTAGGCATTTCTACTTAGCTGTCAAGCTAGGCATTTCTACTTAGCTGTCAAGCTAGGCATTTCTACTTAGCTGTTAAGCTAGGCATTTCTACTTAGCTGTCAAGCTAGGCATTTCTACTTAGCTGTCAAGCTATGCATTTCTACTTACCTGTCAAGCTAGGCATTTCTACTTAGCTGTCAAGCTGGGCATTTCTTCTTAGCTGTCAAGCTAGGCATTTCTACTTAGCTGTCATGCTAGGCATTTCTACTTAACTGTCAAGCTAGGCATTTCTACTTAGCTGTCAAGCTAGGTATTTCTACTTAGCTAAGCAATTCTGCTTCTTATAAGCCGACTGTCTAGTGGTGGGGGTACGAATTGTCCTATATTATCATTTACCCCGATTCATACAGTTCTATATGAGTCGGGGTAAATGAAATTATCGGATGTTGTTTAGAAAAGGAAAGTAATGGTGATACATTATGATGGTAAGTCATGTAAGTAGTAATGATATATCCCTGATAATTTAATGAGAAGCCAATGTTGTTCACGAACACATAAGAAACCGTTGCTTTAAAAAACGCATTTCTGACCAACAAATTCATTCTTCCTTGCCCAGCCGATGCATCTAATCCTATCACTGAACCATTTTTTTTTTTGCACACGTAAAACAAATTTCTTAATATGAATTTCAAAAATCACCACCAAACTAGGGTTAACAGAACAACATATTAAATTAAACTGTTTATGTAGGTACTTGCGACTTGCCTGACACAGAAAATCACGAATGGCTTTATTGCAGATAGGTCGATTCATTACGAAAAACATGCCCATGTGATATGCAGATTTTTTCAAAGTTATAAAAATTGAAAATTTTCAGTAGAAAAATTTTGATATTTTTCTTATTTTTGCTCAAAACATAGATTGTGGGTACACGTTAGAACCGCCTCGCTGAGGCGGTTCTAACGAGTACCCACAATCTATGTTTTGGAGCAAAAATAAGAAAAATAGGATAACCCCTGCGAACCCCAGTTTTACTATATAAAAGTGGGGTTTAAGGGGGTATTCATTGCACGGACATGTTTTCCTGATGTGATAACAATACTTGCTCCTTTTGTATAGGTCTTAAAAGCTACCAGTGCAACCTGTGTCCTTTCTCTGCTGTCCGTACTGATCAACTCAAGTCCCATATGAAGACTCACACGAAAGACAAGCCCTTTAAATGTGACCAGTGTTCATACGCTGCGGCCTGGAATGTTCAACTTAAAGGTAGGTTCGTATCGTGTATGTTTTTGAGACATTAACCGTTTTACCAATGTTTCAAGACTTGGGTTTGCTGACTCATGGAATATGCCAATTTCAGCAAGTTATATATAGGAGGTGTAATGCAAATATTCTCTAATTAGATTCTCCATACTAGGCTAGTATTTAATCCATACCAGGCTGTAATGCCACATAGGATCATAATGATTGTTTCTTATTGTATTGTTAGTTTTACTGATCTAGATGTACATATGTCTAAAAGGTGCCCATAAGAGAAAACACCGTTCGACTTTTAATGAAATAATGTTTCCTCACATTTCGTGCATTTCGTATAAATTTGCACTAGTATCAACGCGATGTGATATGCAAAATCCAGTTATAGGGAAAGCTTTTAACAGTAAGTAAGTAAGTATTTCCTCCATAGACAGGAGAGTTACATCGTAAAAATTGACGATGTCCCTTTCGCTCTATCAGTGTATTATTGAATTAAATTCCAGATCATCTAAAGGTCCATGAACTAGAAAGTACAGTTACCTGCCAAAAGTGTGGTGTGGTGTTGAAGGACAACAAGGCATTGAAGCGACACGAGAGTAGGGAACATATTGAGCAGTGAGTCGAAACCGTCTTCTTCATTGCGGTGGAAGCGACATTAGACTATCTGTCAGACGTCAGACAGACACTAAGCCTGCGCTTCATAACAGCTACAAATTGAGCCGCGGGGTGAAAAAACCGTTCCTCGGGATTTCCGACCAAGTCCGATGCTAACCGACCTGTACAGTCACAGGAGCTGGCCAGAGGCTTGGAGTTTTGGATTAAAGTAGAAGAGGAATTGTACTATCCTAGTAGCGACGAAAACAAAGACACTGATCAGCTGTGCAGTTACTGCACAGCTGATCTGCGCCTTTGTTTTCGCATAGGCAAAAATCCGGGTTTCTCATGACGCGGCTCAAATTATTGCTGCAGTCGACAAGGAGAAGTCAGTTTATGTCTAAACCAAAATGTATCTGGTTATCAATAGTTTGAAATCGAACGTATATACTGTATGTGTTCGGGTTCTCCCAACGGTACCATCGGTTGGTTACATTTGTACCATTGTTACCAGTGATATTACTAGTTTTATGCACCCAGCTTTGGAAGAAGTTAAGGGGGCATATTGGTTTGGGTCTGTCCGTCCAGTGCAGTGCAGTCAGTCTGTGAGTCTGTGAAGTGCGTGAGTTACGCTTACACTCGGTCAAGAATGGTTAGAGCTGGGATCTTGAAACTTGGTATGTAGTTTGTATATGAAAATTAAGAGGACCCGTATTTTTTCTTTCAGGAAAATTCAAGGGGCTAAGGGCCCATTCTCTGAGAGTTGTGTCCCTTTTTAGTTCTTGATAAAGTGAACAGATAATGGGTACCTTGTGTGCGCAACTCCTCATACAGTTTAATACCGATTCTCTTGAAACTTTACAGATGTTGTGACCATGCTTTGAAGATATGCATATTTTTTGAATATAATCCTCAGATTAATTTTTGTCACTTTTTTCGCAATTTGAACTTAGCCATTTTTCGGGCATTTTGACAATGAAAGTGATTAGATAGTGAGTACCTTGTGTGCACAACTCGTCCTACAGTTTTATTCCGATTCTCTTGAAACTCTACAGATGTTGTGATCATGCTTTGAAGATATGCATGTGGTTTGGATATAATCCTCACATTAATGTTTGACACTTTCTTTCTGCAATTTGAACTTATTCATTTGTCGGGCATTTTGACAATGAAAGTGGATGGACAGTGGGTACCTTGTGTGCGCAACTCCTACAATTTCATGCCAATGGCTTTAAAACTTTACATGTGTTATGGGCATGGTCTGAAGATATGCATATGTTTTCAATATATTCCTCGGATTATTTTTTTTCACAATTTGAACTAACATCATTTTTTGGGCATTTTAGTGAATGGATAGAGGTACCTTGTGTGCACAACTCCTCCTGCAGTTTAATACCGATACTTATGAAACTTTACATACATTGTGACCATGCTTTGAAGATATGCATGTGTTTGGGATATACTCCTCAGATTAATTTTTGTCACATTTTAGCAATTTGAACGTAGTCATTTTTCGGACATTTCACATCTTGAAAGTGAGGTACCAGTTGGGGGCATAGTGTTTCATAAACACATATTCTAGTTACATTTGTACCATTTGCACCAATTCATTTACTAATGGTATCGGTGGTAATTAAATTGGTACAAATGGTAAAAGTGTTACCAACCAATGGTACCATTGGAGAACCCCGAAGACACGCACGGTAAGTTATGGTAATCGTTAGTTGATTGTTAAGAATGACTTTAATTGTCTCCTAACCAAATGAACATTTACAAGAAAAGGATATATTCTGCAGGTCTTGATCAGTCAGGTTTTCTGAGATAAATTTGTCCTTTTGTGGCATACGCAATTAAGAATTAATTAAATGAATAAAAAGTACATGTGCAGAAGGAAAGGTATATAGCAATGACGATATAGCACACTTTTCCGTGCATTAATGTTTCTCAAGCCCTCGGGTAATAATGTGTTGCAGCACTCACCGCTCTGTGGTTCGGCCTGCAACACATTATTGCCATTGGACTTGGCAAAATTTAATGCACGGAAAAGAATGTTTTATACTCTTATTATAGTGTGTCATTTTGAACATAACTGAGAAATGTAGAGGCAATTAGCGTTAAGAGATATCTCATTATAGTGAGTAGTATAAATCATTGCTTATGACCGAGTAGTGATGAAGTACTAAGCACCTAGAGATAGCTCCGAGTAGTATAGAACGTAGCATATACAAGTCTAGTAGTTTAGAAGTATTAAGCACCTAGAGATTGCTCATTATATAGTAAAGTATAGAACGTGGCATGTAACAGTCATAGTGTAGAAGTAATGAGTACCTAGATATTGCCCATTTTAGTATGTAGTATAGAACATGGCATGTAACAGTTAGCGTAGTGTAGAAGTATTAAGAACCTAGAGATTGCTAATTATAGTGAGTAGTATAGAACATGGCATGTAACAGAGTAGTGTAGAAGTATTAAGAACCTAGAGATTGCTAATTATAGTGAGTAGTATAGAACATGGCATGTAACAGTTAGCGTAGTGTAGAAGTATTTAGCACCTAGAGATTGCCCATTATATAGTAAAGTATAGAACGTGGCATGTAACAGTCAGAGTAGCGTAGAAGTAATGAGTACCTAGATATTGCCCATTTTAGTATGTAGTATAGAACATGGCATGTAACAGTTAGCGTAGTGTAGAAGTATTAAGAACCTAGATATTGCCCATTTTAGTATGTAGTATAGAACATGGCATGTAACAGTTAGCGTAGTGTAGAAGTATTAAGAACCTAGAGATTGCTAATTATAGTGAGTAGTATAGAACATGGCATGTAACAGAGTAGGGTAGAAGTATTAAGAACCTAGAGATTACCCATTATACTAGTAGCATGTGGTATAGAAAATGCCATGTTAGCGTCATAGTAGTGTAGAAGTATTTAGCCATTACATTATGTAGTATAGAACATGGCATGTAACAGTCAGGGTAGTGTAGAAGCACCTAGAGACTGCCAATTATAGTGTGTAGGATGGAATATGGCATATAATTGAGTACTGAAGAAGTATTTAGCATCTAGAGATCGCCCATTATAGTGTGAAGTATAGAACGTGGCATGTGACAGTCAGAGTAGTATAGAAGTATTTAGCACCTAGAGATTGCCCATTATAGTATGTAGTATAGAACATAGCATATAACAGTCAGTGTAGAGGTATTAAGCATCTAGAAATTGTCCAAAATAATATGTAATACAAAACAATGCATTTAACAGTCATTGTAGTGTAGAAGTATTAAGCACCTAGAGATTGCCCATTATAGTATGTACTGTAGAATTCCCATAAAGTGCAGGCAACGTTACAACATGACCAGAGTTGTTGACTACACAGTACAGCATCAGGTCAGACACGCAAGTTAGTTTTGATGTTTCATGAAACAAAGTGAACAACACGTATGTATATTCTGGAGGGCAATAAAGAAGGGCTACAATAATTTCTTATTCTGCTCATAAATGTCAATGATTGTTGGCATTTTAACATTTATAAGCATGCTTAATTACAGACTTAACCTTCATTTTCAATATACATGTATTTGAGCTAATTCTGTATTATGGGCAGTTGAAATTTCAGTCTCAGCTGAGCATGAAAAAAGGTTTATACCTCGGGGCCAGGTCACTAAACGGAATCTGTAAAGACAGCTTGTTTGGCTGCTCAACGGCTAAGGTCATACGAGGACGGGACATCAGTTTATTGTCCAAAACACTGCACAAGCAAGGACTCGAACCCACGACCCGACGTTTACAAGGCGATTGGCCTAACCACTACGAAAGAGTGTTTTTTAAAGAAAGTTTGGTTTGGTTTTGTTATTGCATGACGTCCCAGTTAACAACATTTCAATCATATCGAGCAGGAGCCATCGCCTCCCGTTTACGAGTACTATGGGTGCTTAAAGTGTCCTGAGCTAGGCCACTGTATGGATGTTAACCTATCGAACCCAGCACATCTCTGTCAAAAGTCTCAATGCACTGTAACATTTGAGCTGCATCATGAAAACCGGACTTTTGCATATGCGAAATAAAGGCGCAGATCAGCTGTGCAGTAACTGCTCAGCTAATCAGCGCGTTTGTTTACTCGGATAGTATAATTAGCCAAAATTTCAAGCCTCCAGCCTTTTTCTGTGACTGTACAGGCTGATTTGTGTCGCACCTAGTCTGGAAACCCAGAAGACCGTTTTTTCTCGTTGCGGCTCATTTTACCCCAGTGACTGTGCTCCCTTAACAAGTTTGGCCATTAGATTTTAACTAAAATTTGTTAAGCATAAACCTCATTCATTTGATAAACAACTGCTTGTTCGAGATTTTTTGACCTCGGGATAAAGGTATTTGGGTGAGAATTTAACTAAATCACTCAAAAATGTTTCAAGGTTTTATTAAATATTGACATCCACCTTCTGTCCATCACGATTACATGTCCGGCGTGTAATGTATACCCCCTTATACCCAGTTTTATGTAGCAAAACTGTGGTATGCAGGAGTATACCTACTAGTTTCTCTTATTTTTGATCCAAAACATAGATTGTGGGTACTCGTTAGAACAGCATCTATTTCTTGAGCAAAATCAAAACGTTTCTAATGAAAACTTTCATTTTTTACAACCTTAAAAATCTCTGTATATTGCATGGGCGTGTTTTCGTAATGCCAAAAATTGTCTGAAATGATATCTTTCACAAACTATCCTACAGCCAAGGAACCAATGAGCCGCATCGTGAGAAAACCGGATTTTTGTCTAGGCGAAAACAAAGGCGCAGATCAGCTTCGCGGTAACCGCGAAGCTGATCAGCGCCTTTGTTTTCGCTACTCGGATAGTACAATTCCTCTTCTACTTAAATCCGAAATTTCAAGCTTCTATCTCTTTTCTGAGCTTGTACAGGCCGGTTTGTGTCGGACCTGGTCGGAAACCCCGAAGACCGGTTTTCTCGCGTCGAGGCTCCAATGATGTTAGACGTTCAACTGATGCATGTTTCATATTCAAACACGTTATTGTATATTGTCCAACGGTAGGAATAGACAAGTTCCATGGTGTGGTCAAAACAAAAAATGACTCCGTGCATTATTTAATTTTCCTGCAATCTCGCATTCACAACAGGCTTTAGCTTTGCGAAATGAGCTTTCGCATGGGAAAACCAGCAATTTCGTTTTAAATTGTAACAAACTATCTATTAGAGAGTGTCTCCAACACGTGTCCGAGCATAATGCATGTAAAGCGGTCGATGTAACTTAATCCATATGCGAGTTATCTGTGCTTTCATTAATAGCACAAAATTGGCATTTTCCCACCAAATCAACTGTAGACAGAAAATTTGAACACACTGTGCTAAGGACCACTTATTGCCCTTAAAAAATACTGCCAGACATTTTCGCTTCGACATTTGGTTAGGTTTTTGCAGGCTGTTAAAATTGCTTTGCATTGAAATTAACTCCCTTTGAAATAAACCAAAAGTAAACTTTAACCATTTCTGAAAGTTTTTCTTTTAATCGTATTTTTTGCATTGCGAATCGTTTAGGCCTCAATTGAAATGTGTGGCAACATTGGCTAGTGAAAGAAATCCCGTTGGTTCGAAAGAAAAACGGCAAACAATTTGTTATGGGATTTTCCATTGAAACCATTGTTAATGTCGCAAAATGGGCCTTGGTCCTGATATAACATCACTCCAGTTTGTTGTTCGAGCAGGAACATTCGAGTTAATTTGAACTTAAATAAGCAATACAATGACATCTCTTAACAAGAGGACCAATGGTCCTGTAAACGCTCACCTGAAACCTGAGATATATATACCAAACATTTGCTTGACTAGAATGGTAATATACATGTATATAACCCCAGGGCCGGGTCAGAGCAACCCCTGGAGTCAATTTCTTTTTCAAATCATAAAGCTTCAGTCCACTTGCCAATTTACTACAAGTTTTGCAATTCCAATGACATTTTAACAATTTTCGCCATTCAAATGCATTGTCGACCTAAGTTGACCTTGCCATAAAATAGGTCAAGGTCATCCAAGGGTCAAGAGTTATATAAATTTTTTTAGAGCTCCATTGCCTGATGCTTCATGCCAAGTTTCAAAATCATAGGCCTTCTGGTTCTGGAGAAGAAGATTTTTAAAGGTTTTTGCTATTTATAGCCATGGCAGCCATCTTGGTCAACTGACCTTGACCATTTATACAAACTTTCATTGCCCCTTCTTAATAATCCTCTACATAAATTTTGGCTTTGATTGGCCTAGCGGTTTCAGAGCAGATGATATTTGTTTATTATGGTCATGTACATGAATATATAGCCATGGGGCAAGGGCAGACAAACCCCTAGGGACAAAATTTTTCATAAACATAAATATTCTATTTGCCCATTTCCTGCAAGTTTTGTCCCTCAAATCATATTTTAACAAATTTCCCCATTCAAATGCATCGGCGACCTAAGTTGACCTTGCCTTAAAATAGGTCAAGTTCATCCAAGGGTCATGATTTATACAAACTTTGTAGAGCTCCATTGCCTGATGCTTCATGCCAAGTTTCAAAATCATAGGCCATTTAGTTCTGGAGAAGAAGATTTTTGAAGGTTTTTGCTATTTATAGCCATGGCAGCCATCTTGGTCATGTGACCTTGACCATTTATATAAACTTTCATTGCCCCTTCCTAACGATGCTTCATATAAAGTTTGGCTTTGATTGGCCAAGCGGCTATAGAGGAGAAGATGTTTGAATATTATGATCATATACATGTATATAGCCCTGGGGCAGGGGCAGACAACCCCCTGGGGACAATTTATTTCATAAACATAAATATTCTGTCCATCTGCTCATTTCCTGCAAGTTTTGCCCCTCAAATCATATTTCAACAATTTTCCCCATTCAAATGCATGGGCGATCTATATTGACATTGCCGTAAAATAGGTCAAGGTCGTCCCAGGGTCATGATTTATACAAAGTTTGTAGAGCTTCATTGCCTGATGCTTCATGCCAAGTTTCAAAATCATAAGCCTTCTGGTTCTGGAAAGGTTTTTGCTATTTACAGCCCTGGCGGCCATCTTGGTCATGTGACCTGGACCATTTATACAAACTTTGGTTCCCCCTTCCTAAGGATGCTCCACATGAAATTTGGATTTGATTGGTCAAGCGGATGATTGAAAAGTGTGAGCAACGACAACGACGACGGAGAATGGGTATACTATAAGCTCACCTTGTGAGCCTAACGGCTAAGGTGAGTTAAAAAGTGTTTATTGATAAAAGTACAGTAACACGTCAAAAGTGATGTGATTTGGGGCATGTGGCAACATTCTGTCATTAAAAATCCTTAAAATTTCGCCTACCTGGTGTGTAATTGATCAGACTATAATACAATTGTCATATCAAACATGTTATAAATTTTACACACCTTTACCCGAAAAAAATATCTACAAAAACAGTTACTTTGGGCTTTGAGTATAGTATCATCCCTCTTCTACTTTAATCAAAAGTTTCAAGCTGGCCTGCTTCTGTGGCTGTACAGCCCGATCTGTGTCGGACGTGGTCGGAAATCCAAATTGTCAGAATTTCTCGCGCACAGGCTCAAATATCACCACAACTGGAGTCAAAATTATCCTCCTTGTATTTCGATATATTGTTTTCTGTTTATTTTTGTTGATGTTTTTTGTTTATTTAAGTGTCCATAATCTGCATTGAAAGATAAAAAGAAAGCAATAATCAGCAAATGGCACAATCAGAACAAAAGTGTAACTTCAAACACCGAGGTGGAAAAACAAAATTGACAATCATCACAGTAATAAATCAACTTTACTGTAGTTTAAAACCTTGTCTCTGACAATGTGTGGAGCATGACAAAAAAAACAAACAATTTTCATGTCAAAATTCTTATCTTAGTTGTCCTCATAGGACCTGCAAAAATTTTGAAAATTGGTCAGCAAATAGCTTTAATGGCCAAAATTAATTTTGAATATAGATTTTGTATGGGCAAGGGAGATAATCCATGATCATGAAAATGGACGTTCTTCGAAAATTATATCGTACTTGATCATATAGATTTCGTCTCGGGTAAGTCATATGGGTCATTTTATGACTTTGAGCAATTATAATGAAATACTAAGTTAACAATTTTGAACAAAGAAAATATTTTTTGACAAATTTAATGCTCAGTTGTGCCAAAAAATATATCATATAGATACAAACAGTACCAAAATATCGTCAAAACACCATAATCAGACACTAGGATACACACTTAAGATATACGGAAAACATAAATAAAAGGATCAAACAGCACAAACGTTCAAGCACCAAAACATGAAACAATAAGAACTAACAGAAGTACCGCCTTGGTGCGGTACGTAAACTGTCCATCAACAGTATAAGCCGCGTCATTAGAAAACCGGATTTTTGCTAAGGCGAAAACAAAGGCGCAGACCAGCTTCGCAGTAACTGCGAATCTGATCAGCGCCTGTGTTTTCGCTGCACGGATAGTACAATTCCTCTACTTTCTACATCCAAGATTTCCAGCATATAGCCATCTTCTGTAGCTGCACAGTCCGGTTAGTGTCAGACCTCGTCGGAAACCCCGAAGACCTGTTTTCTCGCGTTTTTGCCTTCAATCACTAGACAGCATGTTCTCGGCTTTCGTGTCTCTTCAAAGCTTTGTCGTCCTTGAACATCACACCACAATGTTGGCAGGTAACTGTACTGGGTAGTTCATGAACCTTCAGATGATCTAACAAAAAGATGGAGAAATAAGGAATATGAGCCTTCGCGTGAGACACCCAACAATATGGGTTTCCGACCAGGTCTGACACAAATCAGCATGTACATCTACAGAAGCAGGCTAGAAGCTTGCAATTTGGGATCTAGAAAAAAGGGGAATTGTACCAGTTGGCCTTGTAGCGAAAACAAAGGCACTTATCAGCTTTACAGCTTCTGCATCTTTGTTTTCGCATATGCAGTTTGTTGGTCTTACCATGCGGCGGCTCCATTGTTGTAAACATTCCATGAACAAGTTTACCATAATATGATTAAACATGAAATGACACTAGTGTTTGACAATTTTAACATGGACATTGATGGTATATCAAATTAATTCCGTCAAACTAATTCCACTTGTACCACTGACTAAGCGATCTACCTTCAATATCTGAACACTGACATGTCATTACGAAAACTTGCCTATGAAATATTTCGAGATTGTTTTCAAAAGCGAAAATTTAAAATTCCATTGGAAAAATTTTGATTTTTATTTAAATTTTGCTCAAAACATTAATTGTGGGTACCCATTAAAAATTTGAGGCCGTTCTAACGAGTACCCACAATCTATGTTTTGGTGCAAAAAATAAGTAGGTGTACCCCTGCAAACCCCAGTTTTTCTATATAAAAGTGGGGTTCTAGGGGATATACTTTTCACAGACATGTTTTCCTGATGCCATTGCTATTTAAATGTTAGCTACATGTACCTAGACCTACCTTTTAGTTGAACATTCCAGGCCGCCGCATATGAACATTGGTCACATTTAAATGGCTTGTCTTTGGTATGTGTTCTCATATGGGACTTCAGTTGATAAGCCTGGACTGCCGAGAAGGGACATAATTCACACTGGTACTGTTTTTGATCTGTAAATGAGAAGAAATTTGTTTTATTTCAGAAGTAGCTAGGGTTAGAATCTAATACATATATATGGTTAAATACCTGTTCAAGGAAAGAAAAAAATAATTAAAAAGGGTAATTTTATCGAGAATACTAGCTGTTCTTACAAAGTCATATATGAGCAATACAAACATCATATTCAGTTTATTTCATTTCCAAACATGCAGTTTTACCAGTCCTCATGCAGCAACATGTTTATCAGCCATTTTCGGGTTTATGAATCTTGAAAACAAAAGAATGCTGTAATGGTAGATCTGTGCAATATTTCAAGAATTATGACAGAAAGATTTTCAGTTAAGTCTTAGTCTTTCACAAATCAAATGAGGCCCGAGGGCTTCTTCCGAAAAATAAAATTAAAAAAAAACATCCACTGTGTCTTACCTAAGTGAGCATGTGCCATGTGTCTTTTTACACTATAGTGAGTGTATGCTTTAAAGTCACACAGTTCACACTTCGCATTCTTTTCTTTCCGGTGCACCCGCTTCACATGTACCGTATAGCTGTTCTTTTGTTTACTTGTGAAACTGCATTCACTACATTGAAATACTGTATCTTTGCTGTTGGCATCTTTGGAACATCTGTTGGCATGAAAGGTATACTTTTGTGCACGGTTACAATGTTTATCGCATTTGTTGCAAATAAATAGATCCTCTAAGTGTTTTTCTTTCTCGTGTCTATAAAGGTCTTTCTGTGTGGCAAAAAATTCTGCAGCTCCTTTCTTGGTACATAGCTGGCACTCAAACGATGGTATTTTATGAACCTTAAACATGTGAATACAGTGGGATTTCCGTTGCCCAAAAAGTATGCCACATTGTTCACACATTTTTCTGCTTCTCTCATCCGAAAACTGACTTGGATGTTCATCTTTCACATGATCAATCTTTCTCCTCAGTGACGGGAGTTCCAGTTCACATTCTTTACAGCGGAAATTTCCTTGCAAATGTTGACCAATGTGTAAACTCATACTTTCTTCATCTACCACTTCAAATTCATTGCATATTTTGCATGCGTAAGAGTTATGAGATATCTCATCGATGGGTTTACCTCGATTCCTTTGCTCACTTGAAACAGTTTGCACTATCTCAAACTTGTCTTGGTGTTCAGAAAGATCAACTTTCACTTTTATATTTTCAGCCCTTTTCCTGTGTTTTTTCTTCGCCTTCGTTTGTCTGTTCTTCTCAATTTGCTCTAGTATTTTGGCTACCTTGTCTTCGTCTAAACCTAGCAATAATGGATCTTCCTCGTCTGCACTGTCTTCTGATTCAGACGTCCCGGAATCCCTAGGTTCCTTATAGTCCGAGTCTTCAGGCTCAGAACAATCCACATCTGAATACGATGGTTCTGGATCTGATTCGCCTTTGTCAGATTCATCGGTTTCATAGGTTTGTGCAAGAGCTTTATAATTGACATTTCTTGTACAGTTTCTACGTTTCCTTCCGCTTTCATTATTGTCATTTTCTATATCACTTTCAACTCTTTCGATTTTTATTTCACCTAAACTCATATCTAACATGTCGGGTTCATGCTTTTCGTCAGCCACATTAGACGCTTTCGGTTTCTTAGTATTCTCACTGTCGCTTTCTAAATCACTTTCAGTTCTTTCAATTTCTATTTCATCACAACTTATGTTCAACAAGCTAGTTTCATTACTTTCAACACGCTTTTTAGACAATTTAGACTCTTTAGTTTCATCTGAGATGTCGTGCTCCTTTTCATTCAAAATATTCGACTTCCTTGGACCGCGAGCAATTGCCTTTCGTGCACGTCCTGTTTTCGTGTTTCTCTTCTTAGCCATCGATTTTGGTACCTGTTCTTGTGCATTTTCGACTTTACGTTTATTAGGGCTTCCTGCTTTACGTTTATGTTCGTTAGGTATTATTATTTGTTCCGCTCGTTTGTAAGTATGGTCAAGGTTTAATGTTCGCAACTGTGACACACTATCATCTTCTTCCATCATTTGTGAAAATTCTTGTATCGTTTCTGGGATTTCTCTCAACTGCGCACCACAATCATCTTCTTGCATTGTTTGTGATGTTTCCTTTTCCGTTTCGTTTATAGTTCTTTCAAATTTAATTTGCGTACTTTTACCACTTTGAATAACACTCGAAACAGAGAAGATGTCTGCAATGTTGTTATTTTGATGCTTATGAGAATCTACAGATTCTTTATTTGCAGCTATAGTGTCAGTATCTTGGCCATTGTTTCTTAATTCTGGAAAACCATTCCCTGGTGGTCTAATGTCAATCGGTTCCTGCTTAACTCTATAGGGTAATCCAACAGGCACGACCTGTTCAGCACCACTTTCAGTAAAGTATTGTCCAGCAACAATGCTTGTTGAAACTGCTTCTTGTTTAATATGTTTTGTTGTAAAGGCACTCGTCCTTTGTTGCGCAAGCATCACTTGATTGTGTGGTTGATTAGTAGTCTGTAAAACAGGGGCGGCTTTTCCAGCACTAGTATTAGTTGTATTTGATTTAACACCAGTTCTTGTTTTATCTGCTCGTTTTGCTTTAAGTTTTGCAGCAACGGTATTCATCTTTTGCTGCATAAGCGGTGATGGTTTTGGTGGTTGATTAGTGGCTTGTAATACATTAAACATAAGAGGTTGAAGGTATATTCCTTTGAACTGACTTCCATCAGCAGGCAAGATTCCAGGATTTGAAAACGTGATTCCTGGTGCGGCCTGATTTGTGACAGTCTGGGTCTTCTGAACTGGCGCAACTACCTTTGGACTGGCGTTTTCTATATTGATATCTGGTAAATGTGCCCAAAAACAATCGAGTCGCAATTTTTGAGCTGGAGCACTTCTACGAGTTCTCGCTTCATTTTGCTTCTTTGCATCTAGTTTTTGCCGCACAGTTGCGCCCTTACCGGGAGCCTGGCCACATCCTTCCTCATCTTCCTGCTCTCCAAATATAACCCCAGTCAGATCAAGACCTTCATTCAGTTGAGACTTCATCATTGATTTGATGGTGATTGCCTTGCTATTCAGTTTACTGACAATGTTTGTCTGAAGAAGTCCAGATTTATCATACACAGAAATGGAAGCCTCCAAAACAATTTTGAATTCTTCATCAAAAGGTTGTCCTTTTATGCTAAAGCAGTTGAGGTACTGTCCTGTTATATCCATTGTTGTTCTGTTTATTTTATGATTTCTGTTTCATTCTCCTACTCTGTAATGAAAAACAAATACATTTAACTCTGTAATGTGAAAACATGCAATATACAGAGATTTTCAAAGTTGTAAAAAGTGAAAATTTTCAGAAGGTAAGTTTTTTTTATTCTTTTCTTATTTTTGCTCTAAACATAGATTGTGGGTACACCTTAGAACCGCATCGGCAAGGTTTTAACGAGTACGCACAATCTATGTTTAGGGGCAAAAATACGAAAAATAGGTATACCCCTGCGTACCCCAGTTTTGCTGTATAAAAGTGGGGTATAAGGGGGTACTAATTGCATGGGCATGTTTTCCTGATGATGTCCCACAGGGGTAATGTATTACAAGTAACAATCACTACATGTGAGGAAACTAACGCTGCGTTGACATTTTCAGGTATGGGAACGATACTGAAAAATTTATAGACCAGAGGACCAATGGTCCTGTAAACGCTCACCTGAAACCCGAGATATGTACCAATAAACTTGTTTGACTAGAATGGTAATGTACATGTATATAACCCCAGGGCCGGGTCAGAGAAACCCCTGGAGTCAATTTCTTTTTGAAAACATAAAACCTCAGTCCATTTGCCAATTTACTGCAAATTTTGCCCTTCAAATGACATTTTAACAACTTTCCCCATTCAAATGCATGGGCGACCTAAGTTGACCTTGCCGTAAAATAGGTCAAGGTCATCCAAGGGTCACGATTTATATAAACTTTGTAGAGCTCCATTGCCTGATGCTTCATGCCAAGTTTCAAAATCATAGGCCTTCTGGTTCTGGAGAAGAAGATTTTTAAAGGTTTTTTCTATTTATAGCTATGGCGGCCATCTTGGTCATGTGACCTTGACCATTTATATAAACTTTCTTTCCCCCTTCCCAAGGATGCTCCATATGAAGTTTGGCTTTGATTGGCCAAGCGGTTTCAGCGGTTTCAATAAAGGAATTGACTTTATTGATTTACCAAGCATATTCCAGGATAAATCAGTGATACAGTCTATACCTACCTACTTCCAAAATTCAGAACCTCCTATTATTTGTTACAAATATAACAAACCAATCAGAAATACAATTTTTAATTTCAATAAACTTGTTTCTGATCTTGATATCCATGCTAATACTCCTAAGTCTTGAGATTGTAAAGATTCAAAATATGTTTATCAACCCGCTGGACATATTGTTACTGGAAATTTAAAAATAATTTCGGATTCTAGAATTCGCAAAATCGTTTCTAAAGGTCCGAAATATAGATTCCCTACCTACATTAATTTCGACAAATGTAGAGAGGAGATTTCATCTGCATTAAATGATTTCGGTAATCGATGGTGTAAACGAGAGGGTGTTGAGGATAATGCTCTTAAAGAATGGAAAAGAAGTATCTTCACTATCGTGGATAAACGTATTAAGTTTTATTCACAAAATACTAATCTTTTACCTCCTAAACCCAAATCGTCATTTAGGCATTTGAAGCAGGGTATCCAAGAATTTCATAGAAAGTATGTCTTGGTTCCGGCAGATAAAGCCGCAAACAATGTTGTTGTCGTTTGTAGGCTTCACTACGTTAACACCTTAAAACAGGAGCTTGATGGTACCAGGGCTTATCTGGAGACAGATACTGATGAGGTGTCTGTAGTTAATGCCCACTTAAACGATTTACCTGTTAAGTTTTCTGTTTGTGTCAATGAAGGCCAAGACAAACTTCCTACGATGTATTGGTTACCTAAGCTTCACAAAAGACCATACAAAGCTAGATTTATTGCAAATTCTAGCTCTTGTACTACCACTGAACTTTCTAAATTATTAACTTCCTGTCTTACTGCTATCAAATCTCATGTTATAAGATACTGTGAGACAGTGTATGAAACTTCAAATAAAAATTGGTTTTGGTCAATTAAAAATTCTGGTGAGGTGCTCAGTAAATTGAAGTGTAGAGTGTTCCGTGCGACAAGCTTGTCCACATATGATTTTTCTACTCTGTATACAACATTACCACATAATCTAATTAAAGAAAAACTTCTGGATTTGATAGAGTGGACCTTCAAAAGGGCATTAAAAAACTATGGTTCACTTTATTTGGCATGTAATGACAGAAAGGCTTTTTTCACTTCCTCTGACCAAAGTCGGTATACACTTTGGTCATGTCAGAATGTATGCGACGCCTTATCCTATCTCCTTGATAATATTTATATTAGATTTGGGACCAAGTTATATAGACAAATTGTTGGAATTCCGATGGGTACAAATTGCGCACCTCTCGTAGCTGATTTATTTTTATACTGCTACGAAAGAGATTTCATGGATTCTCTTAACCATGATAATCAAGCTGATGTTATCGAGGCTTTTAATTCCACATCTAGGTACCTCGATGACCTATTGAACATTGACAACCCTTATTTTGAAGGTATGGTCAATCAAATTTATCCACCTGAACTTCAGTTGAACAAAGCCAATATCTCAGATACTGAAGCCCCCTTTTTAGATCTACATCTTTCTGTTGCAAATGGATTTGTTTCTTCTAAAATTTATGATAAGCGCGATGACTTTGATTTTGATATAGTAAATTTTCCTTTTTTGGATGGTGACGTTCCTCGTCGTGCTTCTTATGGTGTATACATTTCGCAACTTATTAGGTTTGCTAGAGTCTGCAATCATGTTACAGACTTCAACGCTCGAAATAAATGTTTAACGGCAAAACTTCTCCAACAGGGCTATCGGTATCATAAACTTCGAAAAACATTTTCTAAATTTTATCGTAGACACTATGAATTGATTTCCAAATATAATGTTGGGTTAAAGACGCTTTTAAGTGAGGGCCTTTCGGAACCTGAATTTTATGGTGACTTGGTTTACAAATTTAAGAAACTTAAAGGAATTAATGATTTTTCTTTTCAGTTCAGAAAAATCATAACACGTTACAAACGTATAGGTTATAACTTGAATGTTATGCGACAGTCTGCATGCTTAGTTTTTAACCCAATCATGGTTGATAACTATGCTGCCTTCTTTAATTGCACGCCGGTGGGTCGGGCGTCAGACTCTATGATGGCCCCGACATAAAGCTATTCATTTTAGTTGGTTGGGGCCGGAGCTTCTTGTCTGTTGCTTGGCCCACCGGGGTCCAACTGGTGTTTTTCTTTTGCTCCGGAGTTAGTAGGTTATTCGGCGCCCAGGGATCTCCATCGTCGGGCAGCTTACTCAGTCTGTGAGTCCTGGATTTTGATTCATCAGGATGTTTATCATGATTTATTTGTTTGTTCTTGATGATTCATTGACTAGTTAGAGATTCACCACGAGGACCGAATAACTAACTAAATGTTATGAACCACTGCAGAAGCTGAGGGTGAGGTTATGGCCATGTAAAACCGGTTTAAGCCCGCCAGTAACTTTGTGTTACTGATCGTTCCAAGTCGATACTTCTGTGGTGGTTCTTTTTGTTTTATGTCTTGGTGTTTAAAAAATTTTTTGTGCTGTTGGCGCCTTATGTATGTTTTCATATTTTTAGTTAAGTTAAGGTAACTGAGTGGCCACCTATTGGGAAAATAGCTGCCCATTCGGCTTACGATTGTTTCATGGTATAAGTACCTGATTGTTAGTTTGGTTTTTTCCCACCTCGGTTTTTGGAGTGGGAATCTTTTTCTGATTGCGCCTTTTCCTGATCTTTGCCTACTTGTACCTTTTCAGGGGAGAAGATGTTTCATTATTATGGAAATATACATGTATATAGCCCCGGGGCAGGGGCAGGGGCAGACAACCACCCAGGGGCTAAAATTTTCCATTAACATTAATCTTCTGTCCATTTGCCTATTCCCAGTAAGTTTTACCCATTAAATAGCATTTTACCATTTTTACCATTCAAATGCATTGGGGACCTAAGTTAACCTTGCTGTAAAATAGGTCAAGGTCATTTTAGGGTCATGATTTATATAAACTATGATGGGCCCAAGTCCCCAATGCTACATACCAAGTTTCGTGGAAATCGGCCCACTGGTTCTGGAGAAGAAGATTTTTAAAGGTTTTTGCTATTTATACTCATGGCGGCCATCTTGGTCATGTGACCTGGACCATTTATATAAACTTTCGTTCCCCCTTCCTAAGGATGCTCCATATGAAGTTTGGCTTTGATTGGCCAAGCAGTTTCAGAGGAGAAGATCTTTGAAATTGTGAACGACGGACGACGGACGACGGACGGACGACGGACGACGGACGGACGGACGACGGAGCATGGGTATACTATAAGCTCACCTGTGAGCCTTCGGCTCAGGTGAGCTAAAAATCTATGAATTTATTGTGTTTCTATAAATTTATATAACAAATCGTCAGCTGAGTGCTTTATACTACATGTTCATAATGCATGTTCACTCTAAATGTGAACATCTTGACCATATTTCAGGGTCTCAAACTTTTGAACCCAATTTTCTCAAGATTTTGAAACTAGAGGACCATTGGTCCTGTAGCTCACCTGAGAGATTATCACATTGTAAGCTCATGAGATTTTAATTAATTGAGAATCGACCAATGAAAGTCTATGCATGGACACTATTGACCCCCGGGGCATGGCCAAATTTGACCCAGGGGCATGACTGGCACAATTTATAATGGGGACTACCAAACATTGCTACATACAAAATATAGAAGCTCTGGGCCTTTTGGTTTCAGAGAAGAAGATTTTTGTTAGTTTTTCCCATTGTAAGTCTATGGAGACTATCTACCCCCGGGGCGTGGCCAAATTTGACCCCAGGGGCATGGCTGGCACAATTTATGTAGAGGACCATTAGCCTTTGCCACATACAAAATATCAAAGCTGTGTGCCCTGTGGTTTCAGAGAAGATTTTTGAATTTTTTTCCCATAGCAAGTCTATTGAGACTATCAACCTCCGGGGCCTGGCCAAATTTGACCCCAGGGGCATGAATGGAACAATTTATGTAGAGGACCATTAGCCATTGCTACATACCAAATATCAAAGCTGTGGGCCTAGTGGTTTCAGAGAAGAAGATTTTTAAATTTTTTCCCATAGTAAGTCTATGGAGACTATCAACCCCCGGGGTGTGGCCAAATTTGACCCCAGGGGCATGAATGGCATAATTTGTGTAGAGGACCATTAGCCATTGCTACATACCAAATATCAAAGCTGTGGGCCTAGTGGTTTCAGAGAAGAAGATTTTTTTAGTTTTTCCTATTGTAGGTCTATGGAGACTATCGACCCCCGGGGCGTGGCCAAATTTGACCCCGGGGACATGATTGGCACAATTTATGTAGAGGACTATTAGCAATTGCCACATATAAAATATCAAAGCTGTGGGCCCTGTGTTTCAGAGAAGAAGATTTTTTAATTTTTTTCCCATAGTAAGTCTATGGAGACTATCAACCCCCGGGGCGTGGCCAAATTTGACCCCAGGGGCATGAATGGCACAATTTATGTAGAGGACCATTAGCCATTGCTACATACCAAATATCAAAGCTGTTGGCCTAGTGGTTTCAGAGAAGAAGATTTTTTTTAGTTTTTTTCCTATTGTAGGTCTATGGAGACTATCGACCCCCGGGGCGTGGCCAAATTTGACCCCAGGGGCATGATTGGCACAATTTATGTAGAGGACCATTAGCCATTGCCACCTACAATATATCAAAGCTGTGGGCCCTGCGGTTTCAGAGAAGAAGATTTTTTAATTTTTTTCCCATAGTAAGTCTCTGGAGACTATCAACCCCCGGGGCGTGGCCAAATTTGACCCCAGGGGCATGGCTGGCACAATTTATGTAGAGGACCATTAGCCATTGCCACATACCAAATATCAAAGCTGTGGGCCCTGTGGTTTCAGAGAAGAAGATTTTTGAATTTTTTTTCCAATAGTAAGTCTATGGAGACTATCGACCCCCCGGGGCGTGGCCAAATTTGACCCCAGGGGCATGAATGGCACAATTTATGTAGAGGACCATTAGCCATTGCTACATACCAAATATCAAAGCTGTTGGCCTAGTGGTTTTAGAGAAGAAGATTTTTTTAGTTTTTCCCATTGTAAGTCTATGGGACCTAACTGTTGCCATGGAAACCACAATTTTGATACAATCTGCTCCAAAACCTAATGCCATCAATCCCCCAACCCAATTATGGTTCACATTAAATTTGATCAAGATCGGCCTACTAGCTTCAGAAATATTCTTCTTTGAAATTGTGGACATACGACGGACGGACGACGGACGGACGACGGATGCCTGCCTATCCTATAAGCTCACCTGTGAGCCTTCGGCTCAGGTGAGCTAAAAAAAAAAGAGACAGAACACTTAAGCACTCATGCGACGAAATGTTCTGTAAATTTATATATCAAACCTGTAGGTAATCTGTCTGCAAAATGTTACTGAATTAAAACCACATCCCGAAAGTGTCCACATTTGTGTCCATGGTCTATGCCATGGAATGTTGCATCATTATGCTGATGAAGTTGAAAAAAAAATAGCATATCTTTTCTTATTCAGATTTAACTACGCATATAATTAAAAAAAAAACCTCCTTATTATCAAGCAAATGTATAAGAAAGCATTACCAGAAGGCAAACAAAAATACCTTTGATAATTTAACATTATAAAACAAAATCATAATAATTTGAATTACTATCTGACAAATTGGCTTTATGTAAAAAGCTAGTACTTGTTTAAGGTCAACACAGCCTTATAGGCCTAGGTGGACTATAAAAGGCAAAATTAGGTAGCTTATCTCAGTGTTGTCCTTGTGGTAGAATCATGGATTAAGTCTGTTCAGCCCGGCATGACGATAAACTGCCACTTTCTACTACTACTACTACTGCTTTTGTCTAGTCACCAAAGGATTAACATCTCTAGCAGCTCCTTAAAATCCAATAATCAATTTGATTGGCTGTTGCTGCCACCTGTAAAATAACTGATATATGCTCCCCTGTAGAACAGATAACCATAAATACCTATGCACATACCTGTGATTAATTTATTGCACTTACCGGTAATTGGAGCAGGTAGTGTCTAGTAGTGTTGTGCCGATTAATCGAAATAATCGATAACTATCGGAATCTAGCTTCTATCGGTAGCTATCGATTGGAATTTTCCACTATCGATTAATCGAAATTAAATACATGAGTGTATAGTAAAAACATTTACTAACATAAGATGTTGTTACAAATTCAATTCATTTGTCACAATAATGCCTCCTTATGTCTGCCTTCATTTAGACTTGAATGCATTGTTAATATTCACTTATTAAAGCATCACTTGACAATCTTCACTGTTTATAGTTAAGTTTTTTCTATGCTATGTGCTACAGCAATATTCTATCACATGGTCACTTTATCATTTGTAGAAAATGTGGCCTTAATATATTGGTTATGTTCAATTTAAATACAGAGAAGGGGCGTGATGCAGTGACTTGTCACTACATTGTCAAATACTGAGCATTTTTAATCACTTCACTGGTTAATGTAAGGAGAACATACATTTCGATTGTACAATCGATAATCAATCGACTAATGTGCTCCGATAATCGATAGTGATTTTCGCTACCGATACCCAACACTAGTGTCTAGGGGATTATCAATAAGACAATAAATATGACAGAATAATCCAATAATCGATTTGATTGGATGTTGCTGCTACCTGTGAAATAACTGATATATGCTCCCTTGTAAAACAGATAACCATAAATACCTATGTACATATACCTGTGATTAATTTATTGCACTTAATTGGAATAGGTAGTGTCTAGGGGATTATCAATAACACAATAAATATGACAGAAGCTGCACAGTAGCTTATCTCTACCTATATTACCTGTATCAAAAAGGTATTAATCTCTCGCCACCTGATGGCTGACTTAGGCCTTTAAGGATGTTCGCTGACAATGAAAAAGTATTCAAACTTTTTTTCTAACCGCTCTTTTTTGATTCCAAAAGATAAAATAAGACATATGAAAACAAAATAAATATAGGGTAGTAAGCATTTTTTCGAGCTACAGGGCTTTGAACGAGACCTCTAAACAACATGTTTGAAAATTAGAAAAAATAATTTGATTTTCAATTCTTTCACATGTACCTTCCTAGACAAACAATACATCACGAATGCTGTCAAAAGGCATTTTGTTTAAGTAAAGCTGCCTATTTTGGACCTAAAATATACATAAATTTTCATCTGCAAGTGGATGACAATTTTTTTCGACTCTTTGAACAACCCTACCCCCTAACTTGAAAAGTCGAAAAAATTCAATATTTATAAATGTGGCAAATCCATATTTGTAGATTCAAACTTTTTCTTGTATTTTCACACAGCATGGAACTTGTTCATATTATTCGAATAAAAGAATGAAAAATATAGGGTAGTGTGCATATAAAAGAGAACCAACAACTTGAAAATCGCCATTTTAAGCCTTTTTTCGGCCGTTTTTCTTCTAACACCCCATTTCATAAAACCACCCAAAATTTTAAAATTAGCACACCAAAAAAGAAATACTGATAAAGAAGACATTGTATACATCTACTTTTGCTAAAATAAACATCAAATCAGTGGAAGTAATTTGAAGTTGTGTACTATTCAAGTTTAATCAACCCTACCCCCTAAATTTTGCTGACACATAAAATTTTCAAAAAAGTTGCAGACAAGAGGACCAATGGTCCTGTAAACGCTCACCTGAGAACTGGGATATATAAAATAGGTCAAGGTCATCCCAAGGTCATGATTTATGTAACTTTGTAGAGCTCCTCTCCCTGATGCTTCATGCCAAGTTTCAAAATCATAGGCCTTCTGGTTCTGGAGAAGAAGATTTTAAAGGTTTTTTTTGCTATTTATAGCCATGGCGGCCATCTTGGTCATGTGACCTTGACCATTTATATAAACTTTCATTCTCCCTTCCTAAGAATACTCAACAAGACGTTTGGCTTTGATTGGCCAAATGGTTTCAGAGAAAAAGATCTTTAGATATCATGGTAATATATACATGTATATTGCCCCCCGGATGGGGGCAGACCTGCCCCTGGGGTCCTTTTTTTCAGAATCATAAATATTCAGTCCATTTACCCATTTCCATCAAGTTTTTCCTGTCAAATGACATTTTTCCCCATTCAAATGCATGAGCGACCTATGCCGTAAAATTGGTCAAGGTCATCCAAGAGTCATGATTTATATAAACTTTGTAGAGCTCCTCCCCCTGATGCTTCATGCCAGGTTTCAAAATCATAGGCCTTTTGGTTCTGGAGAAGAAGATTTTTAAAGGTTTTTGCTATTTACAGCCATGGAAGCCATATAGGACATGTGACCTTAACTATTTATATTAAATTTCATTCCCTCATCCTACGGATACTACATATAAAATTTGGCTTTGATTGGTTGAGCGGTTACTGAGAAAATTAAGTTTAACATTTAATTTGTAAATGACCTTTGGCCAAGGTCAAGGAATGACCTTGACCTTTAATACTCACATAACTTCATTAGCTCAACATGTTGTCTGCATCTACCAACTTTCAGGTCACAGGCTACCAAACATCCTGAAAAATTCAATGTTTTCACTTTTTTCCATTGAAAAGCCTATGTAACCAATATTGACCTTGCCGTAAAATAAGTCAAGGTCAACCCAAGGTCATGATTTATATAAACTATGATGGGCCAAAGTCCCCGATGCTACATACCAAGTTTCGTTGAAATCGGTCCATTGGTTCCAGAGAAGAAGAATTTTTATGGTTTTTACCATATATGGGCATGGCGGCCATCTTGGTCATGTGACCTGGACCATTTATATAAACTTTTGTTCCCCTTTCCTAAGGATACTCCACATGAAGTTTGACTTTGATTGGCCAAGCGGTTTCAGAGAAGAAGATCTTTGAAATTGTGAACGGACGACGGACGGACAACGGAGCATGGCCATCCTATAAGCTCACCTTGTGAGCCTTCGGCTCAGGTGAGCTAAAAAAAGGGGTGAAAAAATGAAGTTCCTTAAATTGACAATTTTCATGACTCGTTCATTGCATATCATCAATATGTATTCAAATATAAAATATTAGGAAAATATCTGCAACCGTTTACGAGATATTCAACACTAGAGGACCATTGGTCCTGTAGCTCACCTGAGAGATTATCACATTGTAAGCTCATGAGATTTAAATTAATTGAGAATCGACCAATGAAAGTCTATGCATGGACACTATTGACCCCTGGGGCATGGCCAAATTTGACCCAGGGGCATGACTGGCACATTGTAATGGGGACTACCAAACATTGCTACATACAAAATATAGAAGCTCTGGGCCTTTTGGTTTCAGAGAAGTTTTTTTTAGTTTTTCCCATTGTAAGTCTATGGAGACTATCTACCCCCGGGGCGTGGCCAAATTTGACCCCAGGGGCATGGCTGGCACAATTTATGTAGAGGACCATTAGCCATTGCCACATACAAAATATCAAAGCTGTGTGCCCTGTGGTTTCAGAGAAGAAGATTTTTGAATTTTTTTCCCATAGCAAGTCTACTGAGACTATCAACCTCCGGAACCTGGCCAAATTTGACCACAGGGGCATGAATGGCACAATTTATGTAGAGGACCATTAGCCATTGCTACATACCAAATATCAAAGCTGTGGGCCTAGTGATTTCAGAGAAGAAGATTTTTTTAGTTTTTTTCCTATTGTAGGTCTATGGAGACTATCGACCCCCCGGGGGGTGGCCAAATTTGACCCCTGGGACATGATTGGCACAATTTATGTAGAGGACAATTAGCCATTGCCACATACCAAATATCAAAGCTGTGGGCCCTGTGGTTTCAGAGAAGAAGATTTTTGAATTTTTTTCCAATAGTAAGTCTATGGAGACTATCGACCCCCCGGGGCGTGGCCAAATTTGACCCCAGGGGCATGAATGGCACAATTTATGTAGAGGACCATTAGCCATTGCTACATACCAAATATCAAAGCTGTTGGCCTAGTGGTTTTAGAGAAGAAGATTTTTTTAGTTTTTCCCATTGTAAGTCTATGGGACCTAACTGTTGCCATGGAAACCACAATTTTGATACAATCTGCTCCAAAACCTAATGCCATCAATCCCCCAACCCAATTATGGTTCACATTAAATTTGATCAAGATCGGCCTACTAGCTTCAGAAATATTCTTCTTTGAAATTGTGGACATACGACGGACGGACGACGGACGGACGACGGATGCCTGCCTATCCTATAAGCTCACCGGTGAGCCTTCGGCTCAGGTGAGCTAAAAAAAAAAGAGACAGAACACTTAAGCACTCATGCGACGAAATGTTCTGTAAATTTATATATCAAACCTGTAGGTAATCTGTCTGCAAAATGTTACTGAATTAAAACCACATCCCGAAAGTGTCCACATTTGTGTCCATGGTCTATGCCATGGAATGTTGCATCATTATGCTGATGAAGTTGAAAAAAAAATAGCATATCTTTTCTTATTCAGATTTAACTACGCATATAATTAAAAAAAAAAACTCCTTATTATCAAGCAAATGTATAAGAAAGCATTACCAGAAGGCAAACAAAAATACCTTTGATAATTTAACATTATAAAACAAAATCATAATAATTTGAATTACTATCTGACAAATTGGCTTTATGTAAAAAGCTAGTACTTGTTTAAGGTCAACACAGCCTTATAGGCCTAGGTGGACTATAAAAGGCAAAATTAGGTAGCTTATCTCAGTGTTGTCCTTGTGGTAGAATCATGGATTAAGTCTGTTCAGCCCGGCATGACGATAAACTGCCACTTTCTACTACTACTACTACTGCTTTTGTCTAGTCACCAAAGGATTAACATCTCTAGCAGCTCCTTAAAATCCAATAATCAATTTGATTGGCTGTTGCTGCCACCTGTAAAATAACTGATATATGCTCCCCTGTAGAACAGATAACCATAAATACCTATGCACATACCTGTGATTAATTTATTGCACTTACCGGTAATTGGAGCAGGTAGTGTCTACTGTCTAGGGGATTATCAATAAGACAATAAATATGACAGAATAATCCAATAATCGATTTGATTGGATGTTGCTGCTACCTGTGAAATAACTGATATATGCTCCCTTGTAAAACAGATAACCATAAATACCTATGTACATATACCTGTGATTAATTTATTGCACTTAATTGGAATAGGTAGTGTCTAGGGGATTATCAATAACACAATAAATATGACAGAAGCTGCACAGTAGCTTATCTCTACCTATATTACCTGTATCAAAAAGGTATTAATCTCTCGCCACCTGATGGCTGACTTAGGCCTTTAAGGATGTTCGCTGACAATGAAAAAGTATTCAAACTTTTTTTCTAACCGCTCTTTTTTGATTCCAAAAGATAAAATAAGACATATGAAAACAAAATAAATATAGGGTAGTAAGCATTTTTTCGAGCTACAGGGCTTTGAACGAGACCTCTAAACAACATGTTTGAAAATTAGAAAAAATAATTTGATTTTCAATTCTTTCACATGTACCTTCCTAGACAAACAATACATCACGAATGCTGTCAAAAGTCATTTTGTTTAAGTAAAGCTGCCTATTTTGGACCTAAAATATACATAAATTTTCATCTGCAAGTGGATGACAATTTTTTTCGACTCTTTGAACAACCCTACCCCCTAACTTGAAAAGTCGAAAAAATTCAATATTTATAAATGTGGCAAATCCATATTTGTAGATTCAAACTTTTTCTTGTATTTTCACACAGCATGGAACTTGTTCATATTATTCGAATAAAAGAATGAAAAATATAGGGTAGTGTGCATATAAAAGAGAACCAACAACTTGAAAATCGCCATTTTAAGCCTTTTTTCGGCCGTTTTTCTTCTAACACCCCATTTCATAAAACCACCCAAAATTTTAAAATTAGCACACCAAAAAAGAAATACTGATAAAGAAGACATTGTATACATCTACTTTTGCTAAAATAAACATCAAATCAGTGGAAGTAATTTGAAGTTGTGTACTATTCAAGTTTAATCAACCCTACCCCCTAAATTTTGCTGACACATAAAATTTTCAAAAAAGTTGCAGACAAGAGGACCAATGGTCCTGTAAACGCTCACCTGAGAACTGGGATATATAAAATAGGTCAAGGTCATCCCAAGGTCATGATTTATATAACTTTGTAGAGCTCCTCTCCCTGATGCTTCATGCCAAGTTTCAAAATCATAGGCCTTCTGGTTCTGGAGAAGAAGATTTTAAAGGTTTTTTTTGCTATTTATAGCCATGGCGGCCATCTTGGTCATGTGACCTTGACCATTTATATAAACTTTCATTCTCCCTTCCTAAGAATACTCAACAAGACGTTTGGCTTTGATTGGCCAAATGGTTTCAGAGAAAAAGATCTTTAGATATCATGGTAATATATACATGTATATTGCCCCCCGGATGGGGGCAGACCTGCCCCTGGGGTCCTTTTTTTCAGAATCATAAATATTCAGTCCATTTACCCATTTCCATCAAGTTTTTCCTGTCAAATGACATTTTTCCCCATTCAAATGCATGAGCGACCTATGCCGTAAAATTGGTCAAGGTCATCCAAGAGTCATGATTTATATAAACTTTGTAGAGCTCCTCCCCCTGATGCTTCATGCCAGGTTTCAAAATCATAGGCCTTTTGGTTCTGGAGAAGAAGATTTTTAAAGGTTTTTGCTATTTACAGCCATGGAAGCCATATAGGACATGTGACCTTAACTATTTATATTAAATTTCATTCCCTCATCCTACGGATACTACATATAAAATTTGGCTTTGATTGGTTGAGCGGTTACTGAGAAAATTAAGTTTAACATTTAATTTGTAAATGACCTTTGGCCAAGGTCAAGGAATGACCTTGACCTTTAATACTCACATAACTTCATTAGCTCAACATGTTGTCTGCATCTACCAACTTTCAGGTCACAGGCTACCAAACATCCTGAAAAATTCAATGTTTTCACTTTTTTCCATTGAAAAGCCTATGTAACCAATATTGACCTTGCCGTAAAATAAGTCAAGGTCAACCCAAGGTCATGATTTATATAAACTATGATGGGCCAAAGTCCCCGATGCTACATACCAAGTTTCGTTGAAATCGGTCCATTGGTTCCAGAGAAGAAGAATTTTTATGGTTTTTACCATATATGGGCATGGCGGCCATCTTGGTCATGTGACCTGGACCATTTATATAAACTTTTGTTCCCCTTTCCTAAGGATACTCCACATGAAGTTTGACTTTGATTGGCCAAGCGGTTTCAGAGAAGAAGATCTTTGAAATTGTGAACGGACGACGGACGGACAACGGAGCATGGCCATCCTATAAGCTCACCTTGTGAGCCTTCGGCTCAGGTGAGCTAAAAAAAGGGGTGAAAAAATGAAGTTCCTTAAATTGACAATTTTCATGACTCGTTCATTGCATATCATCAATATGTATTCAAATATAAAATATTAGGAAAATATCTGCAACCGTTTACGAGATATTCAACACTAGAGGACCATTGGTCCTGTAGCTCACCTGAGAGATTATCACATTGTAAGCTCATGAGAATTAAATTAATTGAGAATCGACCAATGAAAGTCTATGCATGGACACTATTGACCCCTGGGGCATGGCCAAATTTGACCCAGGGGCATGACTGGCACAATTTGTAATGGGGACTACCAAACATTGCTACATACAAAATATAGAAGCTCTGGGCCTTTTGGTTTCAGAGAAGTTTTTTTTAGTTTTTCCCATTGTAAGTCTATGGAGACTATCTACCCCCGGGGCGTGGCCAAATTTGACCCCAGGGGCATGGCTGGCACAATTTATGTAGAGGACCATTAGCCATTGCCACATACAAAATATCAAAGCTGTGTGCCCTGTGGTTTCAGAGAAGAAGATTTTTGAATTTTTTTCCCATAGCAAGTCTACTGAGACTATCAACCTCCGGAACCTGGCCAAATTTGACCACAGGGGCATGAATGGCACAATTTATGTAGAGGACCATTAGCCATTGCTACATACCAAATATCAAAGCTGTGGGCCTAGTGATTTCAGAGAAGAAGATTTTTTTAGTTTTTTTCCTATTGTAGGTCTATGGAGACTATCGACCCCCGGGGGGTGGCCAAATTTGACCCCTGGGACATGATTGGCACAATTTATGTAGAGGACAATTAGCCATTGCCACATACAAGATATCAAAGCTGTGGGCCCTGTGGTTTCAGAGAAGAAGATTTTTGAATTTTTACCCATAGAAAGTCTATGGAGACTATCAACCCCCGGGGAGTGGCCAAATTTAGCCCCCGGGGCATGAATGGCACAATTTATGTAGAGGACCATTAGCCATTGCTACATACCAAATATCAAAGCTGTTGGCCTTTTTAGTTTTTTTCCTATTGTAGGTCTATGGAGACTATCGACCCCCGGGGCGTGGCCAAATTTGACTCAAGGGGCATGATTGGCACAATTTATGTAGAGGACCATTAGCCATTGCCACGTACAAAATATCAAAGCTGTGGGCCCTGTGGTTTCAGAGAAAAAGATTTTTTTATTTTTTTTCCCATAGTAAGTCTATGGAGACTATCAACCCCCGGGGCGTGACCAAATTTGACCCCAGGGGCATGAATGACACAATTTATGTAGAGGACCATTAGCCATTGCTACATACCAAATATCAAAGCTGTTGGCCTAGTGGTTTCAGAGAAGAAGATTTTTTAAGTTTTTTTCCTATTGTAGGTCTATGGAGACTATCGACCCCCGGGGCGTGGCCAAATTTGACCCCAGGGGCATGATTGGCACAATTTATGTAGAGGACCATTAGCCATTGCCACCTACAAAATATCAAAGCTGTGGGCCCTGTGGCTTCAAAGAAGAAGATTTTTTAATTTTTTTCCCATAGTAAGTCTATGGAGACTATCAACCCCCGGGGCGTGGCCAAATTTGACCCCAGGGGCATGAATGGCACAATTTATGTAGAGGACCATTAGCCATTGCTACATACCAAATATCAAAGCTGTTGGCCTAGTGGTTTCAGAGAAGAAGATTTTTCTAGTTTTTCCAATTGTAAGTCTATGGAGACTATCGACCCCCAGGGCGTGGCCAAATTTGACCCCAGGGGCATGGCTGGCACAATTTATGTAGAGGACCACTAGCCATTGCCACATACCAAATATCGTAGCTGTGGGCCCTGTGGTTTCAGAGAAGAAGATTTTTTAATTTTTTTCCCATAGTAAGTCTATGGAGACTATCGACCCCCGGTGCGTGGCCAAATTTGACCCCAGGGGCATGAATGGCACAATTTATGTAGAGAACGATTAGCCATTGCTACATACCAAATATCAAAGCTGAGGGCCTAGTGGTTTCAGAGAAGATTTTTCTAGTTTTTCCAATTGTAAGTCTATGGAGACTATCGACCCCCGGGGCGTGGCCAAATTTGACCCCAGGGGCATGGCTGGCACAATTTATGTAGAGGACCATTAGCCATTGCCACATACCAAATATCAAAGCCAGGGATTTTCCTGGGCTGATTTTGGGGCCCATTATGGGCCCCTTTCCCAATTGAAAAAATGTATAAAATTTCCCAATTTTCAGGTAAAAAATCCCAAAATAATAAATAAATCCTTGTACATTTGTTGTGGATACGTAGATCATACCCTCAAAATATTTTTTTCAGAGAAATATCCTCAAATTAACACCAAATATGCATATTATCCCCTGTTCTGTTTTGTATCCATTTTCCCAATTTGACTGATATACGTATTATTTTTCCCAAAATCATTGGTCCCTGGTCCCTGTTTTGAAAAGATAGGAAAATCCCTGAAAGCTGTGGGCCCTGTGGTTTCAGAGAAGAAGATTTTTGTTTTTTCCCATAGTAAGTCTATGGAGACTATCAACCCCCGGGGCGTGGCCAAATTTGACCCCAGGGGCATGAATGGCACAATGTATGTAGAGGACCATTAGCCATTGCTACATACCAAATATCAAAGCTGTGGGCCTAGTGGTGTCAGAGAAGAAGATTTTTCTAGTTTTTCCCATTGTAAGTCTATGGGACCTATCTGTTGCCATGGAAACCACAATTTTGATACAATCTGCTCCAAAACCTAATGCCATCAATCCCCCAACCCAATTATGGTTCACATTAAATTTGATCAAGATCGGGTTACTAGCTTCAGAAATATTCTTCTTTGAAATTGTGGACGGACGACGCCGGACGACGGATGCCTGCCTATCCTATAAGCTCACCTGTGAGCCTTCGGCTCAGGTGAGCTAAAAATAAAAACCGGAAGTTCCGAAATGTCTAATGTTGGCAGCGAATATCCTTAAAGCAAAATCTGCAGCAAAACTAAAGAAACTAGTCTGACCTATTTATTCCAGATGGTGTCCGACCAAGGATAGCTGGAACAACTCTGACAATAAATCTAGCTCTGAAAACCTTTATACAAAACATACATGGTGAAATCATACATGTGTCACTGGGTGCTTCCTTCGTCCCGATATAAAAAGGTTTTGTTTGATTTTTACTATAGGTCCCGATAGAATTTGGTTTTGTTTGATTCAGGTACCGGATTTTTTTCTACAATAATTCCTAGAATTTGGTCAAAGATTTGATTCTAATTTATGACGTCACTGAAAGAATTTCAAGTCATAATATAGTGCTTTGAATGCAACTTTATAGTAACATTTAATTTGATTCGTTAAAAAGTGATATAAATTAAGCAATTTATGTTAATGTCGACTCTGTTTTGTAGAACAAAATCCGGTACCAAAAAGTCAAACAAAACCTTTTTATATCGGGACCAAGGAAGCACCCAGTGATGTGTTATCTCCATATTTCCGAGGGATCTTCCCATTTGGAATTTCAAAATTTACTTTTACATCTCCCTAATCTAAATTTCAGATCTCCCTATTTTTTAAATCAAGAATTTCTTTCTTTGTTTTATCATTCTCCCTATTTTGAAAAGTAAAGCTCCCTATTTGGCTTCTCAGATTTATCAAATGTATGGGTGAAAAACATGATGCATTGCTTCTGTTGCAAACTACTCATCCCATGCAAAAAAAAAAAAAAAAAAAAAAAGTGACATTCTGTAGGGCAGGCCCTAGACATAAATATGGACACGGTTTTGGGATGCAGTTTTCATTTAGTGATGCTTCAAACACTGACACAGATAAGCTATTTGATCTATAAATTTATAGAACATGTTTGTTCTATAAATTAATAGAAACTCATACTCTACAAATCAATATAGCTCAGTGGGTTGCACACTGGCCTCTGGTGCTAGAGGTCCCAGGTGTGATCCCGCCAGCAACATGGAAAATAAGGTGGTCTGAACACGCTTCCACTTGTGTCATTTGCAGGGATGACATGAACACAGTGTGCCGTACATTGGGACGGGTCGTTAACTGGAGGCCCCCTGTGCAGGGACAGTCAGGTTAAAGATCCCTACACCTATCCTCATGCACGTAAGCTCATCCTGCAAACACACCGGAGTGTACGAGGTACACCTCCAAAGAGTAATCAGAAATTGATTGAAGGGATAAAACAAAACTCTGAAAACTACCTGATTTTCTTTGTTGAAATCAACGATGCACAACTGTGTTATAAAAATTACAACTACAACTGCAGATTTAAACTGCAACTGCAAATAAACACCAGTACTAAAACCCGGTATTCAGATGTCAATCTTCATATACTGAGTCGATCAATACCTGATCATCATCTCAGGTGTGGGGTGGGTGCTAAATTTTGAATTTAGCAAGATGGGGAGAACATTCCGGATGGGTCATTAAAACTATTTACAAGAAGCTAAACATAGTCAAACTAAAACGTATACCTCTGAACCCCTGATCTAAATAATAGCCTTGAATAATTCAAGGCTCTTCTTCAGCAGTCTTTCAAATTTTGTTTGTTTGTTTGTTTTCTTGTTACTCCCATCAATCAATTTCTGATTATTCTTGGGAGGTGTACATTGTACACTCCGGTGTGTTTGCAGGATGAGCCTACATGCATGAGGATAGAACCTGTGTAGGGATCTTTAACCTGCACAGGGGGATGACTGTCCCTGCTCAGGGGGCCTCCAGTTAACGTCCCGATCCGAAGGACGGCGCACTTTATCATGTCATTCCTGCAAATGACACGAAGGGAAGCAAGTTCGGACCAACAAATTTTCCTCGCCGCCGGCGGGGATCGAACCCGGAACCTCTAGCACAAGAAGCCAGTGCGCTAACCACTCGGCTACCTCGCCTCCCCAATACTCCAGTATAGATTTAAAGACTATTAAACAAACAAAAACAGAAAGAAACACAACTCATATAAAGACATTTTACCTGCGTATATATGAAACTACATACGCGGTTGTCCTATGAAGGATGAGAAGAATAGTCTTCCATCTTCAGTGGTCTTGTAACGAACAGCCGAGCCGAGCCACAGCAAACCCCGTCAGTGGAAAAGCATGCTCATCCACCAAGGGTGGTTTACTGCGCTATATACCTAACACTTACTCTAATCACAAAGTTTCGAGTTTCTAATTTGCATATTACTACCCGCTAATACGTTGCACCAACGTATTCTACAAGGGAGACCATCCCGTTACATTACTTCCCCCTCCGAGAAGACTCGCCCCGAGTCTTGGCCTGGGGACTACATGGGTAAGGCAACCCCGGTCTGGCGGTTGTCATCATCCCACCGCTGCCACCAAATGTAACGAACAGCCGAGCCGAGCCACAGCAAACCCCGTCAGTGGAAAAGCATGCTCATCCACCAAGGGTGGTTTACTGCGCTATATACCTAACACTTACTCTAATCACAAAGTTTCGAGTTTCTAATTTGCATATTACTACCCGCTAATACGTTGCACCAACGTATTCTACAAGGGAGACCATCCCGTTACATTCTCATCTGAATCTGTATCAACTTATGATACAGATTCAGATGAGACCACTGAAGATGGAAGACTATTCCGTAAAGGGATAGTCCTAGCAAAAAAAAAAAAAAAAAAAAGAATTCTTCAGAGCATCACTATAGGCCCAAATTTCCCAACAGTGCCAACACCTCCGTTGCTCTCCAATATTGATCACTGCCGACACCAGAGAGGACTTTCGCCCGGAAGTGGAACACCGCGGCTTGGAGTTTGATATAGGCCATATATCTTGTGTACTGTGAATCATGAGATGCCTGGTATGATGGTTGGCCCAGTTTTCGTTGTACTAATAATTCATAAGTTGGGTGCTGGGGTCAGATATCTATCTTTATCAAGAGACACTGTACCATAGTGAATCTTGTAAAAGAAAGATAAGGAGGACTTTGAACACCCTGCGGTCTTCCAGGGATGGCCACTCGAGTTCGTCCAACATATCGTCGACGCTACTCCTGTTCCGCCATCGTCTGCTGGTCCACCTGACTGCTGTCTTCTGCACTTTCTCCACCTTTTTTGTCTCAGTTTCATTATAGGGATGCCAAACAGGAGCTGTATTCACCATTTTTGCATTATCCGCTGGTTCCCAGCTTTAGAAAAATCAATATTGGAAAAACAGGTAACCAGAACCCCCCTAACCTCAATGGTCAGGGGGGTTCTGGTTACCTGTTTTTCCAATATTGATTTTTTGTAAGCAGGAAACCAGCCGATAATGCAAAAATGGTGAATACTCGAGCTGATGACGGACCAATGTTTTGTATGCAACTTCCTTTAGATGCCGAGGTGCAAGAGCCAAATCGCACCGAAAAAAATCCAATGTTTTAGTTGCGTTACAACAAATTTCAGAAACATGTTGACCCCATTCCAAGTCGTCAGTGATAGTAAGTCCAAGGTATTTGGCGGATCGAACCTGTTCCAGAGTTTGTTGATGTAGAGAGTAGTTGAAGGGTATTTGATTGCTAGGGAGGTGCCGGGTCACCCTCATGGAGTGTCATTTTGCAACGTTGAATTGCATTTGCCAATCAGTCTCCCATTGTGCAAGGCTCTTCAGGTCATCATGTAGAATCAGGCAACCAGTGATTTGATGTTCCTATATAAAACACAATCGTCTGCAAAGAGACAAACAGATGACCTGATATTTTCCGGAAGGTCGTTAATGAATATCAAGAAAAGGACCGGCACCAAGACCGTTCAGATAAGACCAGGACTGGATCTGAGGCTTGGCCATATAACACCACTTTTTGATAGCGCTCATAGAGCCATGAAGCGATCCACTTTTGAGTAAATCCTCTAATCCCGTAGTAGTGAAGTTTGTAAAGTAACCTCCTATGTAAAGTAACAGCCCCGTAGAATGACAAGACGTAGCTCCATCCCACCGCCCTGTGCCAAATACCTGTATGTACTTCAGTCGATTAAGTACTATGTTAAAGCCAATAGGACCCTTGGTATTTTAGACGAAACCTGTTTTGTTGCCCCCAAGATGTGAGAGAAGCTGCCTATAAAGGTCTGGTGAGACCTGTTCTTGAATATGGTAGCTCATCGGACTTTAGGCCGAGGGGTCCCTGGTTCGATCCCCGTCCGGGCCGTCGTCTGTTGTGGCCTTGAGCAAGTCACATTTCCACAGCTCAATGTATATAGTGTACATGTGTTCTTCAAAAGTCGCAATAAAAGCTCTACAGAGCTTATGTTAGTTGTTGAAATATGAAACGACTCTAAATAAAGATGATGATTATTATTATTATTATTATTATTATTATTATTATTCAGTTTGGGACCCTCATTATGAAGGTCTGGTAGATGATCTAGAGAAAGTGCAAAAGCGTGCAGCTAGGTTTGTAACTAGGTATCATACATATGAAAAAGGTAGTATGACTGACATCCTTAAAAATTAAAATGGGAATCCCTGCAGAAGAGAAGGAAGGATAATAGAACCATATTGCTTTACAAAGGTCAAAAAGGGAGAGAAAAATACCCACGGATGACCTTATCCCCAAAAATAGGCGTTGTAGGAATCAACACTCCTTGGCATTTCAGATACACTCAGCAAGTACAAATGCCTATTTACATAGTTTCTCCCCCAGACTATTAGAGATTGGAATGAACTCCCTGATTCTCTGATCTCCTCTGCTGAAATGTCAGATGATTGTGTGTCTAAATTTACTTCTGTTGTGAGAGTAATCTCCGGTCAATCCCCATTCCCTGGTGTGGTATTGTCAGTTTGACGTTTCACCAGTAAAATATTCTGATTCTGAGCTGTCATTTACTGGAACAGAATGACTTGTTTTGTGGTGACACTGCCTACGCTGTAGCAGTTCAGCGAAGCAGTATGGTCGCTTGGCCACCCAAAGTTCTAACTCTACCAATCTGTTTTAGCCTCCTTTTAATCATTGCACTTTTTTTAACCCTATCACCTATGAATTTATTATTGTTTCATAAACTTAAGGATGATACTCACCGTAAATGTGATTTTAAAAAGCTTGACATTTTTTTTCTAATCTTTATTTAGAAGATGTTTGGTCCACCGGGATTCATCTGGTGTTGCTCCGGAGTTAGTATGTTATTTGGCGCCCAGGGATCTCCATCGTCGGGCAGCTTACTCAATCTGTTAAACCGGCCAGTAATTTCATATTACTGATCGCTTCTGTTGTGGTTCTTATTGCTTTATGCCTTGGTGTTAAATTTTGTTAAATTTTGTGCTGTTTGCGCCTTATGTATGTTTTCATATTTTTAGAATTTTAGTTAAGTTTAGGTAACTGAGTGGCCACCTATTGGAAAAATAGCTGCTTACGATATGTTTTCATGGTATAAGTAACTGATTGTTAATTTAGTTTTTTTTCCACCTCGGTTTTTGGAGTGTGAATCTCTTTCTGATTGCGTCTTTTCCTGATTGTTTCTTACCTGTACCTGTTAACATGCTTTCTAGGTACCCCGATGACCTATTGAACACTGACAACCCTTATTTGAAGGTATGATCAATCAAATTTATTCACCTGAACTACAGTTGAACAAAGCCAGTATCACAGATACCGAAGCCCCCTTTTTAGATTTACATCTTTCTGTTACAAATGGATTTGTTTCTTCCAAAATTTATGATAAGCGATTTTGATATAGCGAATTTTCCGTTTTTGGATGGTGACGTTCCTAGTCGTGCTTCTTACGGTGTATACATTTCTCAACTTATTAGGTCTGCAATCATGTTATGGACTTCAACGCTCGAAATAAATACTTAAAGGCCAAATTTCTCCAACAGGGTAATCGGTATTTTTTTCTTTTTAGTTCAGAAAAATCATTACACGTTACAGACGTATAGGCTATAACTTAAATGTTATGCGACAGTCTGCATGCCTAGTTTTAACCCAATCATGGTTGATAACTATGCTGCCTTCTTTAATTGCACGCCGATGGGTCGGGCGTCAGACTCTATGATGGCCCCGACTTAAAGCTATTCACTTTAGTTGGTTGGGACCGGAGCTTCTTGTCTGTTGCTTGGCCCACCGGGGTCCAACTGGTGTTTTTCTTTTACTCCGGAGTTAGTAAGTTATTCAGCGCCCAGGGATCTCCATCGTCGGGCAGCTTACTGAATCTGTTGAATCCTCGTTTTTGATTCATCATGATGTTTATCGTGATTTATCTGGTTGTTCTTGATGATTCATTGACTAGTTAGAGATTCACCACGAGGACCGAAGAACTAACTAAATGTTATGAACCACTGCAGAAGCTGAGGGTGAGGTTATGGCCATGTAAAATTGATTTAAGCCCGCCAGTAATTCTATATTACTGATCGTTCCAAGGCGATACTTCTGTGGTGGTAATTTCGTTTTATGTCTTGGTGTTTTAAAAATTTTGTGCTGTTGGCGCCTTATGTATGTTTTCATATTTTAGTTAAGTTTAGGTAACTGAGTGACCACCTATTGGGAAAATAGCTTCCCATTCGGCTTACGATATGTTTTCATGGTATAAGAACCTAATTGTTAATTTAGTTTTTTTCCCATCTCGGTTTTTGGAGTGGGAATCTTTTTCTGATTGCGCCTTTTCCTGATCTTTGCCTACTTGTACCTTTCTTTAGACTGAGAAAATAAAAAGTGGGGGTCACCTGCCTTAATTTTGATTTATACCGCCTGAAAGATCACCCATTGCGTGTGTCGATAAAAGGCTTTTTCGCCAGCTGCTACTTCATTTCGGCAATTACAAATTTCGAAATGTACAAGCAGCATTATCCACATCATGGATAACATCTCCGAGTCAAACTTAACCCCTTCAAACCTATACTCATATAGTAAAATTGAGGTTTGACGGGGTCAAGAGAAAAAATCAATAATTGATGTAATTATGTAATTTAAAAGTCAAAAATGATAAATTCTAACAAAAGTCAATATAAAAAAAAGCTATTATTTTATGATAGGCAACTTGAAGGTAAATATTTGCAAAATTAAAATTTAGTCCATAAATAGATATTCAATTAAGAGAAATTCTCAAGTAATCATGGAGAAGTTTTCGTAATGAAATATCATACATTTCAATAAGACTACACTATGTTGAGTGCATATAACAATCATCAAGTGTGAGCTTTGCCTACAAGTGGTATTACAAACAGATATTTGGCAAATTCGTGCTTCTATTGTTATTTTGTTTTATTTCTCCATAATGCGAGGGGTGTTCTTTAATACTTGTCACTCGCTTGATTATTTGTCCTGTGGACAATCAATGAGAATGTTGTTCATATGTGATGAAAGCTTGGTCTTTTGTGATCAGATTGGTATAAAAATTATTGCTGTCTGACGCACGGTCATATAGTTATCGCATTTTAAAACAGGGTACAGTAATGACACTTCGTTGTTTTTCAGTTCATGTACGAGGTTTGGCAGGAAAGTTCGTAGACACTTTAGCTATCAGAAAAAGTAACGTGTTATCGAAGAAGTGTTTTGTATATTCTCAATCTGCAATATCTTATGAGTATATTTTAGAAATTTGGTGCAATTTGAAACAATAACACGCTTGATATGACCAGTTTTCTGCTTGGGGGTAGGGTCGCGCGGGGCATTTTCACATTCTGTTTTTGCTTGTGAAATGACAATGAAGTGTGCTGTAATGTTAAAATCTTTTAATCCTGAAAGAACGTTGATTCAACAACATTTTGTGAATATTTGGGCCTTGGCGGAAGTATAGTTTGATATTTGTGAATAAAAATTCAGATGCAGTCCGAAAAAATGTTTGAAAAAAATGGCGTAACTTTGACGTCGGAGAACAGCCGACGATCATAAAATTGTATGTTATTGTTACGGAAATTGCCAACAAACACAATGAAAATGCTACAAACAACAACAAAAAGCTACCAGCTTTTTGGTCACTATTTTACAAGTGGCATAATTGATTTTGGATGCTCGAAAGATAATCTGTAATAATAAACAGCGGCGGAAGAGCACTCGTCCGACATGCTCAGCGCATGAAAAAGGTTTCATATGTTCAACAGGTCGTCAGGGAAATTAGCGACATTTGGTTCAAATCTGCATTTGACAGCTGGATACACATAATAAAAATATGCCGATATCCAAGAACCCTATGTCGAAAAGCTCTGAAACACCTGTTACAAATATACAAGGCACTGACAGCAAATTAATAAACTTCGAGTAACGTCACTGTGACGTTGACCCTTGCCCCGCTCCCGGTCAGGGAGGTGCACAAGAAAGGCTGTAGAAGATGTCATGTTGGTCAGATTCTCATCAAATCTCATCTATTTGCTCATGAAATATTTTTGCAAAACCAGATATATTCATTTTGACAGCATATAAAAGGTGTCTACGAACTTTTATGACAACCTACGTACAATATGTTATTTTGACCCCTAGTATAGAAATGCTATAACTTTCGCAACAGAATACGAGTATACAGGCCCACTTTTATTTTACACATTATGTTGTCATTCATATGAGCAACAGATAACACTTTTGAAGAATATTTTTACTTTGACTCTATAGAATTATTGCTCCTGCTTTATGACGTCATAATATTTTAATATACGTCATTCAAAATCACCGCACAGGTTACACCTTGTCGTAGTTTTATACTGTGTCTATTGGATTGTATGGTGAATATCTTAAATTGATAGTTATCTCAAGTTTGTCTAAAATGGTCTAAATGGACATTTGCTGTAAGTTACTAAACAAACAATTTAACCTTTCCTTCAGATATAAGGTGGGGCAGGTGCTTAAGTTCTAAGAGAGCTGTCCGTCTCTATCATAATAGAATCACTGTCAAACTTCATGATTGAGAACGTCAACCAAAACGCTTCTAGAACTTATCAAGTGTTACGTGCCAGGCGTAACTAGAAGATTAAGGAAACCAACAAGTTGGTTAGCCAGCAACAAGCTTTGTTTAAAATTTAACAAATCTATTTAGAAGTAATTTAACCAGTAATTACATGTGAAACAATCAAAAGCATATATACAATCAAACAAAAATGAATGTACAATACCTTTCAAGATGTTAATTCCCTTAAAGAATGTCTGAATGTCCCTCAGAATTTTTTAACACAAGTCTGTATCAGTTTCTGATCCCAAGAATTAAAGTTTGTTTCAAAATAGCACTATGTCCCAATCCAGAATCGAATATCACAAAGTAATCCAAGAATAAGCTTAAATTCCAGTAAGATAGATTTTGACTTCTTAATAGTAACAGTACCCAAAGATTGTCCTTATGAAAATTTGTAGCCCTTATATAGCACTGAGGAACATTCAGGATTCTTCCAGCAAATTCTATGATATCATATACTAAAAATAACAAGCTGTTTACCAAAATTTAATGTTCTGGAATATTCTAGAGAGGCCATTATCCTTCCAGAAAATTCCACAATATTCTTTTGACATAAAAAAAAAGATTTTTCTAGAAGATTCTACATCTTTGGTTCTTCCAGATTTTTCCGGACTTTTCCGTCAAAGAACAATTTGAAATTTCTAGAAAATTCTGAAGTAAACAACCTGTTTATGTCCAATATCTGGGACACTAAAAGTAAATAATTGCTAAGGACAACAAGTAAACATCATATGTATAACATCATACTTTCCTGGGCATACTCCCTTGGGAAGTTTACCAGTACTGAATGCACATCTTTCAACAAGTAACTGTCATACATAACACTTCCCCTCTTCAAAGAAAAGAAAGTTTTATAAAATAAAGCTTTCTTTTGCAATACTGGATAATTGTATACAATATGTTTAGCAAAATTTGTGCAAAACTAATCAAATACAACAGCACAAAGCTGGACATCAGCATTGTAGAGGCACTTAAGCTCTGCTTAGGGTGTCTGGAATGATATTATCTCTTCCTCGGATATATCTGATGTCAAGATTGTGCTCTTGCAACATGAGACTCCACCTAAGTAAACGCTGGTTCTTGTTTTTCATTTTATGTATGAAAGTCAGTGGATTGTGGTCACTGAAGACAACAATTGGTGCATGTGAAGAAGCTAAGTAAACTTCAAAGTGCTGAAGCGCAAGGATTAGAGATAGGCATTCTTTCTCTATGGTAGAGTAATTTCTCTGATGCTTGTTAAACTTTTTGGAAAAATAACAAACAGGATGGTCAACACCATTGTCATCTTCTTGCAACAATACACTGCCTGCACCAACATCACTGGCATCTACAGCCAACTTGAACTCTTTGTCAAAACTTGGTGCTAAGAGAACCGGAGCACTTCTAAGTATGGCCTTGAGCTTATCAAATGACCTCTGGCAGTCATCTGTCCAAACATACTTGGCCTTCTTACCAAGCAAGTTTGTCAGAGGCTCAGCTATAGCCGAGAAGTTGTTGCAGAATTTCCTGTAATATCCAGCCATACCCAGAAAGCGCATCAGTTGTCTTTTGCTAGTAGGTACAGGAAAATCTGAGATAGTCTCAACTTTAGCTTCTACATGTTTTACCTGACCTTGACCTACAATGTGTCCAAGAAATGTCAAGTTTGCATGGCAAAATTCACTTTTTGCCAAGTTCACAGTTAGTTTAGCATCACTTAGCCGGTCAAAGAATGTTCTGATTGTCTGCAAGTGTTGTTGCCACTCCTCACTGAAGATAATAGCGTCGTCGATATAGGCTTTACAGCCATCCAGATTGGAAATCAAACTGTTGACCAGCCGCTGAAAAGTCGCAGGCGAGTTCTTCATTCCAAATGGCATGACTTTATACTGGTACAGTACATCTGGTGTAACAAATGCCGAGGTCTCCTTTGCTCTGTCCGTGAGGGGTATCTGCCAAAATCCCTTTAGCAGATCGAACTTTGTAACATACTTGGCATGTCCAATATTATCAATGCAGTCATCGATTCGTGGGATGGGAAAAGTGTCTGTTTTAGTGACAGAATTGACTTTTCGATAGTCTGTGCACATTCTAAATGTCCTGTCTGGCTTTGGTACAAGAATACAAGGAGAACTCCATTCACTTTGGCTGGGTTCAATGAAATCATTGTCCAGCAAATATTGAACTTCTTCCCTGAGATATTGCTGTTTTACAGGGTTCATTCTGTAAGGATGTTGCTTTACAGGTTTTGAACCTTCAATAATGTCAACATCATGATAGATTTTGTCAGTTCTGGATGGAATGTCCGGAAATAAGTGCTCATATTCGAGAACTAACTGTTTCAGTTCAAGTCTTTTGTCTGAATCAAGGTGAGACAGTTTCTGATCAAGATTCTGTAGTATGTCAGAATTCTGGAGTTTCGATGACGAGGGATCAGATTTCGCCAAGTTGAAGTCCTCAGAGTCCATTTGATTTTGTTCATGAGGGACAGAATTAACTATATTTACTGATGAAATAACAGAACTATCCCTATCAATATACTTCTTGAGCATATTAATGTGACATAGCTGTTTTTGTTTGCGCCTCCCAGGAGTGTTAACAATGTAATTCACGTCACTTAACTTTTTATCAACAGTATAAGGGCCGAAGTATCTAGCTTGCAAAGGGTGGCCTGGAATTGGCAAAAGAGCAAGCACCTTGTCTCCAGGTTCAATATTTCTGTCTTGAGCATTTTCATCATAACGAATCTTCATTTTGCTTTGAGCAGATTTGAGATTGGACTGAGCTGCATCACAGGCCTTTGATAGTCTGTTTTTGAAATCAGACACATACTGAAGTAAGTTCAAAGAACTGTCATCATCTGAGAGAAATTTCTCTTTTAGAAGTTTTAACGGTCCACGTACAGTGTGCCCAAAACAAGCTCAAATGGGCTGAACCCCAGAGACTCTTGTACAGATTCTCTTACAGCAAATAGAAGCAAGTGTATGCCTTCATCCCAATCTTTTTCAGTGTCAAAGCAGTAAGATCTGATCATGTTTTTCAAAGTTTGATGGAATCTTTCTAAGGCACCTTGGCTTTCAGGGTGGTAAGCCGATGACTTGTATTGCTTAATTCCAAGTTCGTACATGACTTGCTGAAAAATTCCTGACATAAAATTTGAGCCCTGGTCTGACTGGATAGATTTTGGGAGGCCTACAAATGTGAAGAACTTCACAAGTGCATTAACTATTGTTTTAGCCTTGATATTTCTGAGTGGGATAGCTTCAGGAAAGCAAGTTGAAGCACACATTATGGTCAGAAGATATTCACAACCTTTCTTTGTTTTGGGTAAGGGACCTACACAATCAATAATCACTCTGCTGAAAGGTTCATCAAAGGCAGGAATGGGCTGTAACTTAGCTTTAGGAATAGTCTGATTGGGTTTTCCTACCATCTGACAAGTGTGGCAGGATTTGCAGTGTTGAGATACATCAGATTTTATTCCTGGCCAGTAGAAATGATTAAGGATCTTGTGATAGGTCTTATTTACACCTAAATGGCCTGACATTGGAGTTTCATGGGCCAAGTTTAAGATTTCAGGGCGATAAACCCTAGGGATCACAATTTGGTGGTTAACAGTCCACTCATCTTCTGCTGAGACATCTGGAGGACGCCTTATCTCCTGCCAAATCATTGCCTAACAGCAAGTGAACACCTTTAAAAGGTAGATAAGGTCTAATACCTACAGCCACGGGACCTGTTACTAAGTCAGAGGACAAATAGATATTATGGAGGGGTACGTTAACAAATCCACACTCTTCGCCCTGGATAAGGACACTTGTCCCAGAAGAAGACTTCTCGGAAAATGGCAAGGTATCTGCCAAGATAAGGGATTGAGAAGCTCCGGTATCTCATAAGATTTTGATAGGGGTAGACTGGGCAGAGTCACTGTTAAGTGACACAAAACCATCTGATAAGAATGGTTCATAAATCTCCATAATAGAATCCTCAGAGACTGACTCTTTACAAGTTCTGGTCAGTATAAGGTTTTCTTCCTGGATACAAGACTGTGGTTTAGCCTTTAAGGAGGTGAGGCTTGTCGGTTTAGCACTATCTAGATTTTCTCTTTCTTTCTTTCGTTTCAGTGCCAAACATTCAGAAATAATGTGGCCAGTTTTCTTACAATAATTACAAATTGGCTGGGATAAGGGATTTTGTCCTTTGTTTTCACTAGAAAATTTGGGTTTTGGACTGGAATTGTCAGTTGGATTACTGGGATTGGCTTTGGGACTGGACTGAGGGGAATATGGTTTTGACTGAGGGGTAATTTGCTTTGATTGAGGGTTATATGGTTTCCTAGGATATGGCTTGTTGACAAATGAAGCCTTATGAGTCAAAGCATAGTCATCAGCTAAACGAGCTGCTGATTCCAATGATTCTACTTCTTTTTCGTCTAAAAATGCCTTGACATCGGAATTTATGCACCGTTTGAATTCTTCAACAAGCATGAGCTGCCTTAGCTTTGCATGATCAGAACCTACTTTCTTTGAAGAACACCATCTATTAAATAGTTGCTCTTTTGTTCTAGCAAACTCAACATGAGTCTGGTCATGTTCTTTTCTACAGTCTCTAAATTTCTGCCTGTATGCCTCAGGGACCAACTCATAAGCCTTAAGAATAAATTCCTTTACTGTATCATAATCTGAGCTTTGCTCAAGAGAAAGCTGAGTGTAAATTTCTCGAGCTTTACCAATTACAACACTTTGCAAAAGCAAGGTCCAGTGCTCTCTTGGCCATTTCAAGTTTTCTGCCACCTTCTCAAAATGTAAGAAATATTTGTCAAGTGAACCTCTTTTTCTTGAAATGGAGGAACGAGACGAATGTGTTTTGTGACATCAAATACTGTACTAGTAGCCAAAGGCAAAGATTTTGATTTTGATTTGTCATTAAGTTCAATTTCCTTCATTCTTAACTGAAATTGCCTTTCTCTTTCTTTTTCTTCAATTTCAAATTTAAATTTTTCTTTTTCAATTTCAAGCCTTTCTTCTCTTTCTAATGTTTCTTTTTCTAACTCAATTTTTTCTCGTTCTAATTCTCTTTGTTTTTCCTTCTCTCGTTCTTCCATTTCTAACTTTTGTTTATGCATTCTTTCTTCCCGTTCTAAAGTTTCCAATCTTATTCTTTCTTCCCTTTCGGCCTTTTCTGCCCTTATTCTTTCATCCCGTTCTAAAGTTTCCAACCTTATTCTTTCTTCATACTCAAATTTTAGTTTTTCCATCTCAATTTGTCTTTTGATTTATAGTTCCCTCAACTGCAAGTCAGTCTGAGTGACTAGAATCTGAGAAGTAGCCGAGGAATCAAAAATTTCCTCGTCAACAAAAAACTGAATCAAAATGTTCTTAATTTCATGTTTTAACATGGAAGTCTTGATATTTGACAACCCATAATGATCAGCTATGTCTAAGAGGTCACTCTTTTTGGCCTTATCTAACAGCTCCTGAGAAGGCGCAGCAATAAAGTCACTTAGTTTGAATGACATGGTTGCTTTTTGCTGGCTTTAGCTATTTAAACAGCAAACAGTGAAGATACTTTAGAATTTTAAATAAATTTGGTGCACAAGAAATTTCAATCCCGGACTCGAGCCCCCAATTCTGTTACGTGCCAGGCGTAACTAGAAGATTAAGGAAACCAACAAGTTGGTTAGCCAGCAACAAGCTTTGTTTAAAATTTAACAAATCTATTTAGAAGTGATTTAACCAGTAATTACATGTGAAACAATCAAAAGCATATATACAATCAAACAAAAATGAATGTACAATACCTTTCAAGATGTTAATTCCCTTAAAGAATGTCTGAATGTCCCTCAGAATTTTTTAACACAAGTCTGTATCAGTTTCTGATCCCAAGAATTAAAGTTTGTTTCAAAATAGCACTATGTCCCAATCCAGAATCGAATATCACAAAGTAATCCAAGAATAAGTTTAAATTCCAGTAAGATAGATTTTGACTTCTTAATAGTAACAGTACCCAAAGATTGTCCTTATGAAAATTTGTAGCCCTTATATAGCACTGACCCAGATAGCAAATATCATTGGGCCAACATTGCATATTGATTGGGTAATTGGCGTTTGGTTGCGGTCGCATGTACATGATTGGGCCAATGTTGGCGTAGTAGTGCATTTACATGCAATATTTGCCGACGTTGGCCCAATTTTGGCAAATGATCTGTTACTGCAACGGATCATGAAAGTGATTTTCTTTCACAGAAACAAGAGTGGCCGAATATTTGTTAGCCATTTTAATAAACGATGTACTTATACCCAGCAGGCACACAACGTTCGTTGATATTGTGTGCCTGCTGGGATAGAAATATTATTTTATATTATTTTTAGTTTAGTAGTTTAGATGACATTAATGCATAATAGTTTAAGACTTTAAGTTCGAATTGACATGTGTTAACTGAAGTGACCGTGTATGGCAAGGCTCATTCAAAGGGGCCTGAGAAAATAAATAAAAACTTGTCGTGTACACTTTCCGTTGGCCGATGGTTGGCATATCATTGGCCGATTCGTATATGATTAAATACTGACCGGTGTTAATCGATACATTGTCTTCAACTTTTATTCAATAAAGAGACTTAATAAACAGTCTGGTTTTCTCATAGTTTCAATTTATATATCAATCATAAATAATTATTATGATTTATATATAAATCAACATCAATGATTTTAAAACCATTATCTTAATTAGCAGTTACTTCCTTGACCAGGCCATTTAAATTTACTGTATATCTATTCTGTAATTATTTAGTAAGCAATGGGAGCAAAATTGAAGTTAACACCTTTTTCACTGTAACACCATAACATTGTGGTTTATTATTTGCTTCGCTGCTCCAGCCAGAGTACAAGAGTACATCAGTTGTCATAGCAACGAGAAAATTTCTCAGGCATTTGAGAATTATGAACAGGTGTTTCGCATGAAGTTTTAGAGAAGTCAGTTTTGCATGTTAAGAAACAGACACTCTGAGGTTTAGAAGGTAAGTTTTATAAAATTTATTATTTTGCATTAATTATTAAGCTCATTTCTCCATATTGTTAAAGGCAGATGCGAAAATATAATTGATTTCATATTGTATATTTCGTTGTTTTATATTCTTCATTACAACAAAGAGTTTTTAGTTTTAACATGTATTTCTTTAACAGCTATTCCTTAATGAGCTAAATACATGCGTTGTTGCATAAATGAGGCTAGTTTATGTTTTTGTCATTGTGCTGTATTTATTCGTTTGTTTTCAGAAGACCAGATGTCAAAGTAATCCAGCACAGAGAAAACGAAAAATGAAGAGTTTACCTTCTCCAAAGACAAGAGACCAAGCTCGACTGTCACCATGGTGCTGCAGATCAAGAAACTGTACCGAGTGGACATATGCGATAGAAATACATCGTTGATAGCTTGTAATGAGCACATTCAAACAGTGATGGGCCAACAAAATGCAAAACCTCAGCCATGATTGGCCCAATTTCGAACCAATGTTATGGGCCTTGAATGGGCCGATGAGCAAACGCTACGTTGGCCCATTCAAGATTTACAACCATGGGCCAATCGTGCGGCGTCCGATGGGCCAATGAAGGGCCAATGTATACGTGCTATCTGGGGAGGAACATTCAGGATTCTTCCAGCAAATTCTATGATATCATATACTAAAAATAACAAGCTGTTTACCAAAATTTTATGTTCTGGAATATTCTAGAGAGGCCATTATCCTTCCAGAAAATTCCACAATATTCTTTTGACATAAAAAAAGATTTTTCTAGAAGATTCTACATCTTTGGTTCTTCCAGATTTTTCCTGACTTTTCCGTCAAAGAACAATTTGAAATTTCTAGAAAATTCTGAAGTAAACAACCTGTTTATGTCCAATATCTGGGACACTAAAAGTAAATAATTGCTAAGGACAACAAGTAAACATCATATGTATAACATCATACTTTCCTGGGCATACTCCCTTGGGAAGTTTACCAGTACTGAATGCACATCTTTCAACAAGTAACTGTCATACATAACACAAGTAAATAGATTTTTGGAAGTTGTGGTAGTATTTGTACATGCTATTATTGTAGTATGGACACCTCTTCCACTGACATTTTGTGTTATCCTTCAAATTGTTACTACTTATAAACCAAGATTTTAGTGGATAAATAATCCAAAACTTATATCAATGGAATAAGCAAAGATCTGACACAAAGCAGCATTAACAGTTTGGATGAGTCATAACTAGACTATAAATTATTAGGCTCTAAAACTTCTATTCCAACGTTCATTCAATTTATCAACACGTAAAAACTGGCATAGTACTAAGTGTCTGATTGTACAATACATTTTATTATTTATTAATGTCTTAAATACCGAGCGAGCGAAGCGAGCGAGGAAAAAAATATGTAGCGCCATATACGTGTAAATTGCCAGATAGATTTGCATTAACAATCTTAGTGCTGCCTTGTTTCTGATTGCAAAAGACACTAGAACTATGTTTTGTCCTATAAAAAAACAAGATGATGTCCATCCACAGAAAAGATTATCATTATAGGATTGGAACATACATAATAAGGACAAAGTGGGGTAATAGAATAAAAAGAAAACACATATAACATAAGCAAACAAAACAGTGAAATAATATCTGGCTCAGTAAACATCCAGAATGATTTAAATTATTTTTCTCTGCCTTCAAATGACACATTTCTTTTTCAATTGGTCCTCGAGGTGAGTCCCTACCAGACATATGTCTTTCCAAACATTCAAGGATTTCTGAAATATGAATACAACATTTGAACTAAATCTGGTCTGGGGGCGTCCAGACCCGAGAAAAAAAATGAAATTCTGGAATGTCAGGGAGGCCATCTAAGACAATTCCATAGCTAAATCTTAGCATATTCATTATTCTTTAAAATGTTATTATTCACTATTCATTATATTACTCTTCTATTCATTAAAAATTTACATTTATTCATTATTCTTTAGGGCCTCATTATTCACTAATCATTAAATTTTTTGCTCTTTATTCACTCTCATTAAAAATTTTAGGCCATTATTCATTAATCATTATACCCCATCCAGACCCTCTCTTATGGCGTATACATTTCGCAACTTATTAGATTTGCTACAGTCTGCAATCATGTTGCGGACTTCAATGCGCGAAATAAATGTTTAACAGCCAAACTTCTTCAGCAGGGCTATCGGTATCATAAACTTCGAAAAACCTTTTCTAAATTTTATCACAGACACTTTGATCTCATTTCCAAATTTAATGTTGGGCTAAAGACCCTTTTACGCGAGGGGCTTTCGGAACCAGAATTTTATGGTGACTTGGTTTACAAATTTAAGAAACTTATATGAAGGAATGATTTTTCTTTTCAATTCAGAAAAATCATTACGCGTTACAGACGTATAGGATATAACTTAAATGTTATGCGACAGTCTGCATGCTTAGTTTTTAACCCAATCACGGTTGATAACTATGCTGCCTTCTTTAATTGCACGTCAGTGGGTCGGGCGTCAGATTCTATGATGGCCCCGACATAAAGCTATTCATTTTAGTTGGTTGGGGCCGGAGCTTCTTGTCTGTTGCTTGGCCCACCGGGGTCCAACTGGTGTTTTTCTTTTGCTCCGGAGTAAGTAGGTTATTCGGCGCCCAGGGATCTCCATCGTCGGGCAGCTTACTCAATCTATGAGTCCTGGTTTTTGATTCATCAGGATGTTTATCATGATTTATTTGTTTGTTGACTAGTTAGAGATTCGCCACGAGGACCGAAGAACTAACTAAATTTTATGAACCACTGCAGAAGCTGAGGGTAAGGTTAGGTACCTGTAAAACCGATTTAAGCCCGCCAGTAACTTTGTGTTACTGATCGTTCCAAGTCGATACTTCTGTGGTGGTTCTTTTTGTTTTATGTCTTGGTGTTTAAATTTTTTTGTGCTGTTGGCGCCTTATGTATGTTTTCATATTTTTAGTTAAGTTAAGGTAACTGAGTGGCCACCTATTGGGAAAATAGCTGCTCATTCGGCTTACGATATGTTTCATGGTATAAGTCCTGATTGTTAGTTTGGTTTTTTCCCACCTCGGGTTTTTGGAGTGGGAATCTTTTTCTGATTGCGCCTTTTCCTGATCTATGCCTACTTGTACCTTTTTAAGCCCGCCAGTAATTTTATATTACTGATCGTTCCAAGGCGATACTTCTGAGGTGGTTCTTATTGTTTTATGTCTTGGTGTTTAAAATTTTTTGTGATGTTGGCGCCTTATGTGTGTTATCATATTTTAGTTAAGTTTAGGTAACTGAGTGGCCACCTATTGGGAAAATATCCGCTAATTCGGCATACGAAGTGTTTTCATGGTATAAGTGTCTTCTTGTAAATTTTTTTTTTCCCGCATCGGTTTTTGGAGTGGGAATCTTTTTCTGTTTGCGCCTTTTCCTGATCGTTGCCTACTTGTACCTTTTTGGGTGGCCGTTCGTGGGGGACCGCGGCCTGGGGTCTTCCTTGGCTCTCTTTTGCAGGATTCGCTCCGGTGCGGTATCTCTTGGCGAGAAAGGGTTTCTGGCCCCGGCGCCCGGGCTAGGGTGTGTAAGGGCGTCTCATGGTTCGCGGGGACCAGGATGCGTGTACTGTAGTGGTGTCCTGAGGGATTCGTTCTTCTCGGGGGCTGTTCCGTTGTGGAGTGGTCTTCCACGAGGACCGAACAACTAACTAAATGTTGTGAACCACTACAGAAGATGAGGGTGATGTTAGGCACCTGTAAATAAAAATAAAACCGAGATCCTCTAGCATATTAATGAGAAAAGTGATGGGCCATACCGCGGTTTCGGCTAAAGCCTCTTCAGTGACCCTTTAGATTTGGCAAATGGAACAAAATAGAAATACTGTAATTTTGCAACGTTCATCAGGATAGTCGATACAGAGACTAGTATTATCCAAAAAGAGCCAAATATCAGGTACAGTCGGAAAGTTCCCGGACTGTTCTTGTTGTGTTATTTGTTTTCCATGTAGAAAGTCAAAACTTTGCATACTAGTGGGAAAAACATTTTGCTACACAGTAATATATATATTTGAGTGCTTTTTCATCAAATCACCGAAAGTTTATGGCTCAAAGTATGGACACTAACAACGTACGGAGCACTTTGGCGTTAACAACGTTACTTTGACGTTAACAACGTTCATACCTGAGCGTGTCGTCAAACTCAGATTTCAGACGAGGAAAGATCTACCGAGGCTAAATCGGGGCTTTATGGCGAATGCCATGGTCTCTCGTATCCTATGAAATCAAAAGTCGTCAATGTATCTTACAATCGATGAGCGGACGGTGTTGTTTTCGTGCAAAATCTGATTTTTTTTATGTCAAATGCCGACCGTTTCTTCACTATGCCTCCCGCTTTTGCGATTGCCATTAATATCCGCGTGTCCTTAGCCTATCCCATTGGAACACAAGACTCCTCACCCTTTTCTATACATTTTTCCTTGGGTTTCGTGAATTTTCAAGTGTTTGTAGGGTCTTGTCTGCTCTTTTACCATACTTGATTACCGCGCGCTGCTCCGTACGTTCCCATGACGTCGGCTTTTTTACGCTCGAAAATTCACCCATGACTGTTTAAAACACTGTCAAAATTGTAATTGTTATGTTATCTCTCTGATTCTTTGCATTTGAATCAAAATACTATTAATGTAACATCATGCAAAAATTCACGCCATTGTGATGCCGTTTCATAAAGGAATTGACAGCGATTCAAAACATCAAAAAATCCGATTTAGCAATTTTTCAAAGTGCTCCGTACCCTCGTATATGCCGTAAGTTAATCGACATTTTAAATCAATTCTTGCTTATTCTTTTCTTAATTTATCCGAAAAATAAAGCAAATGGATGTGATTTGTTATTTGAAAAACTTCAAAGTGATTTGACGTTAAATATTCTTTGAAATGAATCAGTCCGGGAACTTTCCGACTATACCTCGTATATAAAAAGTTAGCTAATAAATTAATCTAAACCGATAATGAATTTCTTATTTCTCAGAATACCCTCAATGACCTCAAAGGACCAAAACGAAAATATATATAATCTGCACTATGGGCGATGTACGGGGAGACTTTTAGGGTCGCCACATGGCACAATGTCAGCAGCAGTTATAGCAAATAAAAATAAAAACAGGATCCTTTAAGAGCAATGAGCATATTAATGAGAAAAGTGATGGGCGATACCGCGGTTTCGGCTACTTAAGCCTCTTCAGTGACCCTTTAGATTTGGCAAAAGAGAAATACTGTAATTTTGCAACGTTCATCAGGATAGTCGATACAGAGATTAAACCGGTTTAAGCCCCCAGTAATTTTATATCACTGATCGTTCCAAGGCGATACTTCTGTTGTGGTTCTAATTGTTTTGTGTTTTGGAGTCGAATTTTTATGCTGTTTGAGCCCTATGTACGTTTTCGTATTTTTAGGTAAGTTCGGGTTACTGAGTGGACGCCTTTTGGGGAATAACTGCTCACTTGGCTTACGATATGTTTTCTTAGTATAAGTGCCTACGCGTCATTTTAGGAGTGGGAATTTCTTGCTGATTACCCCATTTCCTGATCATTGCCTACTTGTACATTTTTCCTTCTTCAGAGGTCACGTCTGGGGCCGCAGAGGAATTGAGGGCTCCTATTTAAACCAATAGTCCAGAGGTATACGTTTTAGTATGCCTCTGTTTAGCTTCTTGTAAATAGTTTTAATGACCCATCCCGAACGTTTTCCCCCATTTCGCTAAATTCAAAATTTAGCCACCAAACCCACACCTGATGTGATGATCAAAAATTGATCGACTCAGTATCTGAAGAAAGGAAAGAGAGAAAGATTCTGAATCAAGACGAAAGCTGAGCTCATAGGAAAGGAATGCCAACTCAGAGGCAAAAAAATCAATGGGTTGGGGATCAAATTTTATTTAATGATTAATCTGACTTTGACTTTACAATCAACACGAAACGACACAGATCTTGTTCACCATCTCTAAACGTAAAATACATCATGGAGAATGTTACAAGGTCTGGTCATTTTAGCAACCTGTAATCACCAATTTTCACTTTGTTTGAGGTACCGGGTTTTAGTATAGTGCCGTTGAAAATAATTATTTTATTTATAATTATTGATTTAAATAAAAAATCAATAAATAATAATAATAATAATAATAATAATAATAATAATAATAATAATAATGATAATAATAATAATAAATTGAATGAATATTGGACGTTTCAAAGGTCTGGTTTAGTCTCATCATTTTAACTATACCGGATCCTTTGTCCCAAGACCGGAGATTTCAATCGAGACTCCATCGAGACAACACCTTAAAAACTTTATTTATCCCGTACTATGCCTGTTGATTACGCTCAAAATGGACAAGGTCTAGAGCAGCAGGTACTTCAGTCGATGTTTCTGTGAAAAATCTACGCTATTTAAGTTGTCTTGAAGCAGATTTCTGATAAATTTATTTCGTCTCATTTTGCCCAAAATCCAAGATGGCGGAAACCATGTGCTCCTGTCATTTTTTGTTAAAAATATTTGCCAAAATGTGTCCCACTGTGTCCCATCTCATGTCAGTAAAATTAAAAAGAATGTTCACTGAAGTCTGTTAGTCCTGGCTTGTAAGATTTGTCACCACACAGTGCAGGAGAGAATTTGAAATATCCTACCAAAGCCACCCACCCCACACCTGAAGGAGCCCTTGTATCCTGGTCTATCTATCTATCTATCTTCCTGTACATCTTAACCTCCGAAGAGGACTTCAGATGGTGTTCCGGTATACCAAATGCTGAAGGGGGTTAGTTGAAATAAAAGCAAAGGAAAGTGGGTGATAAGAATTTATACAGTGCGAACAAAGATGTTAGTATAGTTAAAAGGTAAAAACAGATATGCTGGTATTTAAGGAGTTTTGTGAGCTATCTGGCAGACAGCTATACTAAACTGCGCCAGAGTAGGTAGGACAGGAATATGTGGAGGTAGGGCATTCCAGTGTATTATTGTCCATGGGAAGAATGTGTACTTGTAGTAGTCTCTCAGAGTTGTGATCTGTCGGTATGCATAGGAATGGTTTCTAGATGATGGACGGGTATTTCGGATCAGGTAGTCAGAGGCAGGGATGGCTACAAGGTCATATGTGACCTTATATAGGAGGACCAACCGACTGTCAATACGTCGTTGGTCAAGGGTGCGCCAGTTGAGATCCTGAAGCATTGTGGACACACTTGATGTTTGTCGGTAATCTCGTGTTACCCACCTAGCGGCCCTTCGTTGTACAGATTCAAGTTTACCAATATCTTGATCTGTATGAGGAGACCACACAGTAGAGGCGTATTCTAGCTGTGGGCGCACTAATGTCTTGTAAGCTGTGGACTTCAGGTCTCTGTTATGGACCCGGATATTGCGTTTGATGAAGCCGAGGGTCTGATTTGCCTTCTTGGTAATGTTATTGATATGGTCTGACCAACTGAGGTCTTCCGAAACAGTGACCCCAAGGTACTTTGCAGAAGATACACTTTCTAGAGCACAGCCATGGAGGTAATATATAGCCTGGGAGGGTGATTTACTTCGGGTCACATGAATGACCTGGCATTTCGAGGGGTTAAAACTCATATCCCAGAGCTTTTCCCATTTTTCTAAACTTTCAAGGTCTTTTTGGAGGATCTCTGAGTCTCCTTGCTTGTCAAGGGCAAGGTACATGGCTGTGTCATCAGCAAATAGCCTGGTCTAACCTGAGGTGATGATCAGAAATTGATGGGCTCAGTATCAGAAGGTAGATAAGAATATATAGGCCTATCTCACTGGAATGCGACAACTGGAAACTAGTTCGCGACTATTTCTCAACAAACAGGCCCAAGAGAAGTCAAAAATCTAGGTACAGTACTTAGATCTTGGTTTTGAACCTAGATCTTGGTTTAAAAAATACACACAAAAGTTAATATTGTTCCGTGCATTAAAACTCCATGAAAATTGCATAATGGTTCCCAGTGCTGATTGAAGAGCATGTCAATACAAGTTTGAAAACCGAAAAATAGCTGGATTTCTTTTTTGCTAAAGCCTAGATATTTTTATAAAAAATTGGGACAATTTTGAAATAAATGTGAAAAGCTCAGCTGACAAATACTTCGAATTATACACTATTCACTATTTTTGCATTATCCGCTGGTTCCCAGCTTTAAAAAAATCAATATTGGAAATACAGGTAACCACTAACCCCCCTGAGGGGGGTTCTGGTTACCTGTTTTTCCAATATTGATTTTTGTCAGCAGGAAACCAGCCGATAATGCAAAAATGGTGAATTGACCTTCTTTGACTTGGTACTGTTCATACATGTGATGAGTTGAAAAGGAGCTTCAGGGAGATTTTTCTTTCATTTCAGGGAGGTTTTTGAAAAATGTATAGAATATATAGGAAACTTCCTGATCCATTTGAGGAAGACTTTGAATTTTGTATGAAAAATTGGTATATTTTAGAAGAATTTTGATCAATTTTATGGCTCGTTTCCTGGAGTCTCCCTGATGATGAGGGAGGTATCACATGTATGACTGTTCAGTAATTATTCATTCTACCCCTTTTAATCAACTGAAAACTATATATATCTATTGAAGACCAAAAATGAAATGTAAAAAAAAGATAAAGAGAAATATTTTAAAAGCTTGTTCTTGTACAACATTAACAAGGGAGGCAACTTATTAAACATTTAAAATCATGATGCTAGCAAAACAAGTGATAAATAGCATTGAACATTAAACAAAGCATACAAAAGTAAACAGAAATATGTTAGTCATATAAAGAAATGTAGAGGCGTGATGATAATGCACAGCTGAACAAGTTATTCTTTTGCTGGTATAAAACAGTATTTACAAGTAAAATCAAAACTTATATATAGTTTACACTCGTGTATATTTTTGAAGCCACAATCTAGGTTCTAAACCAAAATCTTAGTACTGTACCTAGATTTTTGACTTCTCTTGGGCCTGACAAAGATCAACGATATAAACACAACTTTTACCTTGCAGTCTCATTGAAATGTCAGATGATTATGTGTCTAAATTCACTTCTCTATTTAAGCTCAGAACTAATCTCTTCCAGTCAAGCCCCATCACCCCTGTGTGGTATTGTCATTTTGACATCTCACCAGTAAATTAGTCTGATTCTGAACTATTCTGATTCATTGAATGGACATTTATGCGACAAATTCGTGAATTTCGGTCTTATTTTGCGTGACATTCGTGAGAGTGTCAATCGACATTCATACGAATGTCGCTTAGTTTTTTTTTTGTTTTCTCACCAGATAGTCGGGGGGTGTTCGCATGTTTTCTCAAGACTGTCGTCCGACCATGGTATGACACTCTTATGGCATTCGTGGGAGTGTCACGAAAATTTTACATTGTAAATTCGCCAAAATTTTGCGGCGACAGTTTCGCACATAAAAATTCTCACGACTGACACTCGCACAACTGTTGCGCGAAAGTCCGCGACAAAATTCTCAAAACAGTCGCGAGAAATTTGCATGCCAGTGAGATACTAGCTTTAGTTGTAGAGCATCTGCAGAGCCCTAGTTAATTTTTGAAGCAGGCGGGTATTTAAGCGCCATTTTTTCTTACTAAGGGGTAAAACCAAATTCTAGGAATTGATAAGTTTTTAAGCATGGATTTTTCACTAAGGGGGTAAAAACATAAACTGTATTTGCGAAACACTTTCTTTTTATAATACTGTAAGCAGAGACAGCCATAATATATATCATTATAAGCCACTTTGTCAGACTTCTCAGAAGAGAAGTATTTGATAATTTTGCTCAATTCTACATAAAAACCTATGTTGTGTGTGCTCATAAGAATAGCAAGCCCACTCCAACATTCAGCTGAGGGTACCCTTTGTGTCCCAATTTTGGGAGCACCGGACAAATGGGAAATGCTTGAGTGCAGCAATTCTGTGTGGGTTGGAGGCCGGAGGGTCTAACCTACTGTCTAGACCACATTGAGAAATGTGTGGGATGCACTTCAAAATAATTTTAAATTGTAGCCATAGCCTTTCTTTGACAGCTGTCTAGTATATAATGTTAGGTGAATATCATTTATTTTCACATGTTAAGTTGTGAGTTTGGGGTCAATAAGAGGTGCCCCCCTTCAAAGGAGGGATTTCCTAAGTAATGTAAAGTCATTATTCTTGGTTACTAAAACACCAACCCCACACGTTTTGGAACACTTTTGAAAAGGTTTTACCAACAATTTAGGATTTAGAAGCAAATGATTAAAAAAAATCGGTTTTAATCACGAACTTTTAAGTTGCGAAAACTAATGACATTTTAAAAATCAATCCAAAAGAATGAAAAGTTTTGCTTATTTTATATGTTTATGTAATTCAGTTGATTTCTTAATGAAAATCGCTAGGTTTGCAAAAGATTTAATGACTTACCAAGAAAATAATTATTGTTGCATTATAGCTGACCAATTATCCATAAGACACGTGATGAAAGCACATTGTTTGATAAGTTGCCGAAGGCGTGAAAAATTATGGCATGTCTAATTGGATTATGACAACATTGTTAATTTTGTAATCCATTTCTTGATAAGGGATAATTGATTCACTGTTATCTATGCGGGGATCATACACGTAAATAAAATATTTGACTTTGACTTGACTTACGCGAGGAAAGCCGAAATGTGGACATGAACGGTAGCGGAACGTCCAGATCTCAAACAGATCTTAAACAAGCGCACCCAAAATTCGATGCAAGCGCTTCTCTGACCATAATGCTTGCATATCACGGAGAATGCACGCGTAAATGGTACGCACGATTTTCGATTGAGCAGCGTATTGCCGATCATGCTTGCATAAAATAAGCAAATACGCATCTTAACTAGGCCTCTGCATCTGATCAGACTCCGAATAGGGTGGTCCTGGGTTTGATCCCCACTGGCGGTTGTGTCTGAGCAAGGCACAATAACTCCCCAGAGTACTGGTTGGTGGCTCCCAGGGTTTTCCCTCGGAGTTTTAAATTAGGGGACCAATGTCCCGCTACTAGCAGCTGAGGGACATTTTGACAACATTATTGAGAAATAAGCTTAATTAGGGGGCATTTACTTCAGGAAACTGAAATATTTGAGAACTTTGGGGGACATCATACAGTTTTAGGGGTCATTGGGGGCAAAAAGGGGTCAAAATGCACATTTTTGTGCGCCAGGGAAAACCCTGGTGGCTCCGTCCCGACATGACTAAAAAATACTCCCATAACAGGGAATAGCCTAAAGGGCGACTAGGGAGAAATAGTCTTCCTAAATGAACAAACCTCCTTATTTTCAGCTGAGGGAGAAGTGAAAATGTATAGAATATATAGGCAAACCTCAAATTCAAGTCCGAACTTCTCTCAAATTTTCCTGGGGAGAGACAAAACTTCTCCTTAAATTTCTTGCATAACATGAGAGATTGGATCCTCAATTCACAGCCTCTTCGGCTCAGGTTGTCACAGCTGTGCTGCTGGCCTCAAGTGTAGATTTATTTTCTCCTGGATGACTGAGCTCAAATGTACTATGTTTCAAAATGTGGATTGATGGATGTACCTGTTGAAGTACCAGGCAGTCAATACAAAAGTCCAAATATAATCATCGACTGCCACAAGATTTATGTTATAGAGCTACACTAAAAAATTGTTGACACGGACGTTAAACCTCAATACAAACATAAAGCTCAAGCAGCCCATCTAAAATAGTGGATACTGGATACTCACTGACGGCTTCAGTTTAACTCATTTAAGCCTGGCGTCCCTTTTATGGGACATAGGCAAACAGTATATCCCCAGATGTGATGCCGCAGAATGCGGAGTCCCATCTGGGGTTATTCTGTTTGCTTAGAGAATTTTCCTGGAAAAATTGAATAAAATCTAAAAATCACTCCTGACGCCCCTAAAATTGAAAGTGGACTCAAAATGATAATGATGGGAAAATACAATCATCAAATATGAGTTACATGTAACTCACCATCCCACCCATTAAGACAAAAGTGATCAAATGTACCACAATTTTTAGCTCGCCTGCACGAAGTGCACAGAGCTATTGTTGTCACCTTGGTCGTCCCCGTTTACGCTTACGTTTATGTCCGCGTCTGCGTCACACTTTGGTTTAAGTTTTTAGAAGTCTATATCTCTTGAACATGTAGATGTATCAAGTTGATACTTTGCATATTGGTAGATATTGGTCTGAAGTTTTATGCAGTACCATCATCAGAGCAACGGATAATTTTTCAAGCAATTGGGTATTTTACTCCACAAAATCATGATTAATTGGGTGAAATCAGAATTCTTCTTCAGAAATTGGGTAACGTTACCCCAAGAAACAAGATGCAATTGAGTAAAATTGTCAAGTCAGTGCAAAAGCCTTCTAAGAATAGAAGGCTTTTGTCAATGACTTGACAATTTCACTCAATTGCAAAATTGGTATGAGATTACTTGGGTACGAGTTGACTCAAGTACGAGTTGACCATGTTCCAGCACAAGACACGCGTGTGTATGTAGTAAGATCATTGAATTTTCACCGAGGATATACATGAATTTCAACCGTAAGGGTCCCTGTGACACATTAACATGGGGGCGAATTTTCTACTTTCGTTTTAATTATTTTTGCACACGGCTTTGCACACCACCGGTGTTCTGGTTAAAAAGCCGATAAAACCCAGTACCATCAAACGGTAAAGTAATACGGGATACTTTACTTAATACACATTCTAATAGCCGATAACGGGGTGATCCAGTATAGGAAGTAGGGCTGAGTATCGCCCACTAAAACCGCATCGCGATATATCTCGGTACGAGAAATGCATATCGCAATGCGTATTGAATATATCGTACAAACAGGAAAGTCAATTTTCAATTTCTTATCGAAGCCAAAATTTGTTGCACTAGAATGGGAATCAATTTTACAACATTTGTAGTACATCTATGACTGATATTATTGTAAACAACATGCAAAATTTTTATGCGACGTCAGGTTGTTTTAAAGTGCCGAAATAGATGTATGTTCCAAAAATAACCACATGATTGACAGCTCAACAGGGGAGGCAAATACGCACATGTATTGGACTGGTTTCACGCTAATTACCTGTAAAAATTCGATAGCAGGACCGATTGTAAATACGCAGTCTGTGGTTGTACTCGTTTGGATTATTTTGGGTGTTAGTATAAAACCCGGACTGTGTTACGATAGACCGGAATCCTTGTATGGGCGTACCGGTTTACCGATATATCGGTATATCGTTACACCCCTAATAGGAAGGCATAATTTAACGATCGTGGGATTGGGTTTTACCTGCGAGGACATTTTTATAAATGCACCGTTTCGATTGTAAACAGCTGATGGATACGCTTGGCAGATACTCACAATTGCGTATCAAGAAAATGTCAAGCGTACGTGATACGCAGAGTTTTGAAAATAATTGGGTTTTTGCTTTTACAGTATGAGTAAAATACGCAGATACGCAGCTTATCTGTTGCTCTGCATCATGACCCATCCTGGGAGACCTTGAGGTCAAGGTCACAGACTTAGAAATTTTATGTTAAAGATTTTCATTAAAGTTTTTAGAAGTCTATATCTCTTGAACATGTTGATGGATCAAGTTGATACTTTGCATGTTGGTAGATATTGGTCTGAAGTTTTATGCAGTACCATCGTGGTCCACCCTGGGTGACCTTGAGGTCAAGGTCACGGACTTAGAAATTTTATGTTAAAGTTTTTCAAAAAAGATTTAAGAAGTCTATATCTCTTGAACATGTTGATGGATCAAGTTGATACTTTGCATGTTTGAAGATATTGGTCTGAAGTTTTATGGAGTACCATCATGACCCACCCTGGGTGACCGTGAGGTCAAGGTAACAGATTTAGAAATTTTTTGTTGAAGTTTTACGTTAAAGTTGTTAGAAGTCTATATCTCTTGAACATGTTGATGGATCAAGTTGATACTTTGCATGTTTGTAGATATTGGTCTGATATTTTATGCTTTTACGACCCACCTGAGCGACCTTGAGGTCAAGGTCTTGGGTCATAGATTTTGATAAATGTAGTGGCCAAGCACAAGTCAGACGAGCTACGCTGTCCTGCGACAGCTCTTATTTCTGTAGATGTTTCATAGATTAAAACAATGTATTTGTTTCAGTTTGCTGGTCTAGGCATCAGTGGGCCACCACCCAGACCTGGGAGTGGCAGGGGAAGAGGAGATGGATTTTGTAAGTACAGCACACTATCATACACAGAATAAGGACATGTGTTTTAAGCGAAGAAAATTTACAAACCTCTACTTTTTCACATTTTAACCATATCATTGATGCTGTTAGGGGTTCTTACAACATTGTTTGTTGAGTGTACAAAGATAACTTCCTGGCTTTCAACAGATACATTAGCTTAGATTTCAACTAACATGTGTTTCAAATAAAAAATAAGTGATTTGAATCATTGTACAGTATAAATCAATGTTTCAATGTTTTTATAATGTTCCAACACAGACTGAGAAAGTTGATCCATTTTGATATTACACATCAGGAAAACATGCCTGTGCAATATATACCCCTTTAAACCCCATTTTCATATAGAAAAACAGGGGTACCATTTGCAGGGGTATACCTAGTTTTCTTATTTTTGCTCCAAAACATAGATTGTGGGTACTTGTTAGAACTGCCTTGACGAGGCGGATAGAACGTGTACCCACAATCTATATTTTGAGCAAAAATAAGAAAAATATCGAAATTTTATACTGAATTTTTTCACTTTTTATAACTTAAAAAATCTAGCTCTATGTTGCATGGGCATGTTTTCATATTGATGTATATTTTACAATGGGACTAATCTCTCTCTTACAGCCTCTGGTTCTTACGTGCCCCCTCATATGAGGAACGCTGGGGGTAGTGCTCCCCCAGGGAGAGATTCGGCACCACCCAGAGACAATAGAGGTAACCATTAATAGCAATTATCAAGAAAAGACAATGTAAAATGGGTTTCTGATTATGTCCAATACAAACTGACCCATACAACCACAGCTATGAAATAGAACAGCAACACCATTTATGTTTGTACCTTTTTTTCTCAGTATGAGGCTTTACTGACACATTTAGAATGATGTGTAGGGACTACTGTTATTAACTTTGAACAGGGTACCTCAACAAGTCTTGTGAAATTATACTGTAAATTCGGAAATTTTTGCGTGACTTTTATTTCACGAATTTTCTATTTCCGAATTATTAGCGAGTTTTTGAATTCGCGAACGGGTACTTGTACAGTCTATAAAGCTTATTGCAATTCTTTATTAGTGAGAACTGTATTTTCGCAAGGTTACGAATTCGCAAATATTAGCGAAAATTAGGTTCTTGTGAAAATTTCTGGATTTACAGTATTTGGATTAGCCAATAGCACTTTTTGTGGTGTTTCAGTTTCACTATAATAACATCACAATTGAAAAATGAGCCGCAACGCGAGAAAACTGGTCTTCGGGGTTTTCGACCAGGTCCGTCACTAACCGGCCTGTGCAGCCACAGAAGAAAGTTAGAATCTTTGAAATTTTGGATAGAAATAGAGGAGGAATTGTACTATCCGAGTAGCGAAAACAAAGGCGCTGATCAGCTTCTAACTGCGAAGCTGATGTGCGCCTATGTTTATGCATAGGCGAAAACCCGGTTTTCTCATGACGCGGCTCAAATAGGAGCTAACATGACCATCAAGGGATGAAGCAACATTTAAAGCTGACTAGGTTCTTAGAAAAAACAATGAAAGGGATCTCTGTGGCCTAGTGGGTAGGGTTTGGCTTCTTATTGAGGGGTGGGGGTGATCTAACACTAACAGGTTTTGTCCATCAAGACATGTATATGTTATTGTACATGCACAAAAAACTGGTACTACGCCAAAAGCATTTCAATGATATTGTTGGCTCAAAAGTGAAAGGGGCCATTTTGAGAAAAACTCCCATCTAGAAACATTATCCCCTATCCCCTTACATTATAAAGATGGCCTATGCTTTCGAAATGAAGGGGCCAGTTTGAAAATTAAAGGGCATTTTTGCCCATGGCACCTTCCAAAATTATCCCTGCATTAACTGTCCCCTTGGCTGGAAAATAGTAGACTTGAGACATTATGAATACAATTAAACAAGGGAGCATGGTGACATAGTGGTAGAGCATTAGACTCTGAATCGAGAGGTTCAGTCCTTACTGGCGGCACTGTGTTGGTCCTTGAGCAAAACACAGATTGTGTGTACTCGTTAGAACTGCCTCAGCTAACCGCCTCGCTGAGGCGGTTCTAACGTGTACCCACAATCTATGTTTTGAGCAAAAATAGGAAAAATATCACAATTTTGCTACTGAAAATTTTCATTTTTTTACAAATGTAAAAATCTGTATATTGCATGGGCATATTTTCGTAATGTGTAGGTGGTTACCAAGGAGGTTATGGTGGTCCCCCAGGCCGCGGTGGTGGATACAGTGGAGGACCACAGCCTCAAAGCTACAACCAAGGTATAGAAACATAGACAATAACCTGAGATATTGTTGTACATAGTGCATGAATGAATGTTGTGAAAATAGAAATTTTTATAATATACCTGTACCCTTATATGTTGCTCATAAAGAGAAGCCCACATTTTAGTCATGTCACCATCAGTAGTATTGCATGTCTGGAACTCTGGACCTTGATGGGGACTGGGGTCTGTTCTAAATTTCTCCATGTATCATAGATTTTGGTCACAATGACAAGATTTAAGAAATCCAGTGGCTGTTCATTGTCGAAGATGTAAAAAAATCAGTTATCAGCTTGGTCTACACTAAACCAGTTAACCAAATTTTTGTGTGTGTTGTGTTGAAATATCCTGTGTGTCTTTTTTCACCCACTTAGTATCTTAGTATATATATTGTCTTTCCCGTATGAGCAGTGCTATGAGAAATCCGGTGACAAAACTAAATTTAGGCCTTAAATTTCTAGAATAAGAAGTACAGAAATGGTAGTTCTATGAAAAATTATGTTGTTTTTTTTTAGTTTATTTATCATGTTTATTAGTGGCTGGTAAATTAGTTTCAGGCTAGAGTTACATGTAACTTTTGTCTTCAAAGCAAAATATCACAAATATTGACTTTGGAAAAATGTACATACTTAATGAAACAAAAAGAAGTTTTTTGCTGTGTTGCTAACTTGCTACATAAAGAGATATTTAATCATTATTTTCATATTAAACAAGGAATTCAGTAAGGAATTTAATGCCTTGATTTTTCCCAATTTTTGCGTTTTGCAATTTTTCCCAATTGCAAGGGTCCCGCCCCCATTCCCAGAAAGGTAACACTGTCATTTTATGTTTGCATTTGGTCACCAAAAAGTTCAAGAAAATGTCAAAAACCGAAGATATTTTTTTTTTAGCAATTAAAGAATATTTCGCTTGTTCAAGGACAAGCCGATCATAAAATTCCACTTGTCCTTTGTTCTTTTGTACCAGGGAGGACTAGTGGGGCATGCTATATTTTACCTTACATGCCCCCTCATTTTGTAGGAAAATAATTTTTAACTCACAGGTACACTTATTGTCTAAAACTTGATAAAAACATGTATAAAAGAATAATGAGTGGGGGTAGGGGGAGGCAATATGATGGTTCAATTGGTGAACAACAAACTAAAACAATTTCAATAGCCTTTGTCTGAAATTTTACTGTCGTTGTATTGTCTCTCGACTCTTGGGCAACTCTTATAAGCCCAACATCCATTTTATGAGATGGTGGCCTACCACATGCAAAATGCAAGTCCCATCTGATGCTAATTTGTTTGCATGGAGGAATTTCATCGAAAAAATGAAATATAAACCTAAAACAAATTCTGGTGCACCTAAAAATGAAAGTGGACTCCCCCAACTGATATAGATGGGAAAGTCCATTTATCACTTATGGGTTGTTTATAATTTGTATCAGGTAAACATGTCCGTGTAATATATACCCCCTTGAACTCCACTTTTATATATAGAAAAACTGGTGTATGCAGGGGTATACTTATTTTTGCTCCAAAGCATAGACTGTGGGTACTCGTTAGAACCGCCTCAGCGAGGCAGTTCTAACGTGTACCCACAATCTATTTTTTAAGCAGAAATAAGAAAAATATCGAATATTTTCTGCTGAAAATGTTCAATTTTTAGCTCGCCTGCACGAAGTGCATAGAGCTATTGTAGTCACCTCGGTCGTCCCCGTTTACGTGTACGTGTACGTTTACGTCCGCGTCCGCGTCACACTTTCGGTTAAAGTTTTATAAGTCTATATCTCTTGACCATGTTGATCGATAAAGTTGATACTTTGCATGTTGCTAGATATTGGTCTGAAGTCTTACGCAGTACCATCATGACCCACCCTGGGTGACCTTGAGGTCAAGGTCACGGACTTAGAAATTTTGTGTTTTAATAAGTTTTTGTAAGTCTATATCTCTTGACCATATTAATGTATTGAGTTGATACTTTGCATGTTGCTAGATATTGGTCTGAAGTTTTACGCAGTGCCATCATGACCCACCCTGGGTGACCTTGAGGTCAAGGTCACAGACTTAGAAATTTTGTGTTTAAGTTTTTGGTTAAAGTTTTTGGTTAAAGTTTTTGTAAGTCTATATCTCTTGACCATATTGATGGATTGAGTTGATACTTTGCATGTTGCTAGATATTGGTCTGAAGTTTTATGCAGTACCATCATGACCCACTCTCGGTGACCTTGAGGTCAAGGTCATAGACTTAGAAATTTTGTGTTTAAGTTTTTGATTTAAGCTTTTGTAAGTCTACATCTCTTGACCATGTTGATTGATCGAATTGATACTTTGCATGTTGGTAGATATATTGGTCTGAAGTTTTATGCAGTACCATCATGACCTACCCTGGGTGACCTTGAGGTCAAGGTCACAGACTTAGAAATTTTGTGTTAAATTTTTTGGTTAAAGTCTTAATTTCTTGAACATGTTGATGGATAAAGTTGATACTTGCATGTTGATAGATATTGGTCTCAGGTTTTATGCTGTACATCACAACTCACCTGGATGTTCTTGAGGTCAGGGTCACAAACTTGGAAGTTTTGTGTTTAAGTTTTGGTTAATGTTTTTATGAGTCTATATCTCTTGAACATGTAGATTGATCAAGTTGATACTTTGCATTGGTCTGAAGTTTTATGTTGTACCATCATGACCCACCTGAGTGACCTTGAGGTCAAGGTCATGGGTCATAGATTTTAACAGATGTAGTGGCAAAGCACAAGTCAGGCGAGCTACGCTGTCCTGCGACAGCTCTTATTACAACTTTAGAAAAATCAATTACATGGGCATGTTTTCGTAATGGTTTATCCAGGTGGTGGTGGTTACAGTGACGGTGGCCGCGGTGGCTACAGTGACAGAGGTGGTAGAGGCAACTACAACAATAGAGGGGGATACCAGGTACGTCGAGACTTCTGTTTTTGAGCTGCATCGCAAGGAAATCAGTTTTCCAAGGTTTCCGACTAGGTCTGACATTATCCAGCCTGTACAGTCACTGAAGAAGGCTAGAAGCTTGAAATTTTAGTTTTAAGAACAAGAGAGATTGTACAAGCGGCATATTTTAAATGCTCATTCCCAGATGTGACACAGTGCAAAAAAAGCTAAATATTGAGCGAGAGCAAGTAAGCTGCCATGTACAAGTATGAAAATATGTTGTTTAATTGTTTTTTCGGGTATAACGGGTTTAACATCGCTTTCAACATTATCTGTCATCACGACGGTGTCTGGTTGTGACAGGGAGCTCAGTGCTCACTTTTATAGTGCTGCCTCACTGTGGTATCAGATCCCAGACACTTTTACCTGATTCAACCCTCAGTCACATTATACTGACACCGGAGCGACCAGTCCTATCCCTACCACGAAAATCGGAGTGCAAAGCGGGGAGCAACTAGTACCATTGATCGAACCTGGTACCTCCCGATCTCGGAGCAGACACTCTACATACTGAGCTACTGAGACCGGTATGAAAATATGACACTTATGTCTTAAGTGTTTGTGATTTGCAATTTTTCCCTTACAACATGATATCAAAATTATTTTTTGGAACAGGACAACCGTGGTGGTGGTGGTGGTGGTTACCGAGACAACCAAGGTGGTGGTGGCTACAACGATAGGCCGTACAGCAGTGGCGGGTACAACCGCGGTTACAATGATCGTGGAGGGTTCAACGACCGCGGTGGTTACCAAGGCGGCCGGGGTGGTTATGACAACCGAGGTCGTGGTGGATATGGTAACTATGGCAACAGGGGAGGTTACCAGGGTGGCCCAGGAGGACCCCCACCAAAGTAAGTGTCGTTGGAATGAAAGACTTTTCTAGCAAAAAATGATATTAAATACAAAGTCATGAGATAGTAGATTATGTGGTTTTGACATTTAAAGGTGCATAAAACTTGCATTGCCTCCATCATTTTGTGAATTTTACCAAAGTTAATTTACAGAATATACAATTAATGATGAACATGTCATGACTGGTAAAAATTGATATGCAGAAGGACTTTTAGAGGAGTTTCATGCTTAAGTTACGGAGGCTCATTGTTATTTAATGAAATGCTGAGAACTACTTTGTAGCGTATAAAATAATGTCAGAAAATAAAAAAAAATAAAAAATTGAGTATGGTACATGTATATTATTAAATTAATGCTGTTCAAATTTTCTTTCCCCTAGCTTTGACCATCCCCCACCCAACTTCAGTGGACCTCCTCCCATGCCGTCCGGTGGCCGCTGGGACGCTCTGAATGACGGCTATGACAGGAGACCCAGACATCCCCCTTCCTCAGGGCAGGGGTACGATCTGAATAGTCGTTGGGACAATAGGTCGGACAACAGGAGCTGGGACAGTGCCGAGCCGACCAAGGAGAACTGGTCTATTCCTACTAGGAGAGATGAAAAATTGGAATTGTAAGTTTGAAAAAAAAATATTTGACTAATGAGCAGCAATATGTATAACTGATGAATGTTTGATACATAGAACAAATAGGTTTTGAAATAAATTGACAGAATTGCTATGGAGGTTTGAGGACTGATTCTTTACATCTTTATGAATGATGTCATATTTGTAAATGGATCATTTGAAAGTGAAACAAACTCTAAAAACTGAAAGTTTGCATTCTCCTAAATCTAAAAGTGGTCCTGTCAATACATATATCCATGTGCAGTTGATAATTGTCTCTCTGTGTTTCAGAGAGTTATTTGGCACTGGTAACACTGGGATCAACTTTGACAAGTATGAGGACATTCCTGTAGACGCCACTGGAGAAGAAGCCCCTCAACACATTGAAACAGTAAGTACTTCCTGAGCAGTGATCGAAATTAGGATTTTTCCTCATTTGCCAAAATTTTCAACTAGCCCGATTTATATAGGTAATGGGTTTAACTGAGAAAAACTACCGGTACTAGCCCGACAACCCTTTGGCTAGTGTCGGGCTATCGGGCTATAGCTAATTTCAATCACTGCCTGAGTATCCACAACCTATATTTTGGAAACAAATGTAAGACAGGGATTTTTTTCGGGTGTCTCAGGGGCCGAAATAAGGCCCCATTCCCAATGCAATTTGGGTGACTTTTTTCCCAATTTGAAGAAAAAAATTCCCAATCAAACCTGATTTTTTTTTCAACAGTTCCATACATTGTGAAATTCAAACTTTGCTGTTTGAAACAGTGTTTAGCTTTGATTATAAGTTATTATTTAATGATTCTAAATGAAATACCTTGATAAGGTAGGTCACATTTGAAAATATTATCAGTTGTGAATATTTGAAAATTTCCCAAATTCTGGGTTAACGTCGCTAAATTTCCCAATCAGAAAGGCCCTAGGACCCCTTCCCAAAATTGCCAAAAAAATCCCTGTAAGAAAAGATGTAAACCTAGGGCTGTAAAGCAGAATGTATTAATGAGAAAGTAGATGGGCCTTACCCCGGTTTCGGCCAATAAAGCTTCAGCAGCAGTTTACTTTAAGAATTTAATAACTATGTGCCTCTTAAATTCATTTATGCCATAATTTATTTTTACGAAACAAAATGACTGTAATACTCGAGTCTGATCCCCATTGTGCAGCTAAACAATATCAGTATGTCATGAAAATGCTTCCGTGGTGGAACGGTCCTTAATTCCGTCACAGCTAGGAGCAACAACTCCTGACTAGTTTCGTCAGATTATTCTGACTCTTCAGAGGTAATTTCCTAATTGAATGTATAACGTTGCGATGCTACTTTTATACCCTTGAGCGCCGTTCACATGAGCGGTGCTGTTGCTATAGAGATGGCGCCATTTTAGCGGCGCCGTTGCTACTCTAGTAAAATATTTTGTCTCCTTAGCGGTGCTGTTACTGCTGGCACCGTTTACATGGACAATACTAGCTAGTCATGCGAACGGCGCTTATTGTGACGTCAGCGGCTCGGAGCTGATCATGCGGTCGGCTATGGTGCCGTCCACGTCTGTAGTTCTATATCGCATTTTTGTGCGAGTTTGTACAAGCCGCCGACATCTAGAATTATCTTCTTTTAAGTATGAATCACCGATCTTGACTTAAGTGGTGGGGTAATAACACAGATTTTTCTCAGTTGTTTGAGATTAAATCCAGATATTGTTTCCGCTCATGCTTTCCGTCAGCTGTGTGACTTCTTTTTTGAAGACAACACATCTAATCTCATGACAGATGGGAAAGCAGCAATGCGATATAGAACTACAGACGTGGACGGCACCATAGCCGACCGCATGATCAGCTCCGAGCCGCTGACGTCACAATAAGCGCCGTTCGCATGACTAGCTAGTATTGTCCATGTAAACGGTGCCAGCAGTAACAGCACCGCTAAGGAGACAAAATATTTTACTAGAGTAGCAACGGCGCCGCTAAAATGGCGCCATCTCTATAGCAACAGCACCGCTCATGTGAACGGCGCTCAAGGGTATAAAAGTAGCATCGCAACGTTATACATTCAATTAGGAAATTACCTCTGAAGAGTCAGAATAATCTGACGAAACTAGTCAGGAATTGTTGCTCCTAGCTGTGACGAATTAAGGACCGTTCCACCACGGAAGCATTTTCATGACATACTGATATTGTTTAGCTGCACAATGGGGATCAGACTCGAGTATTACAGTCATTTTGTTTCGTTTTGATACTTAATCTATAGACTCGAGTCCTCTCCATTGTCCCCAGCCAACATAAGAACTTGGGTCCAAAGATAACAAGCGAGTCTAGATCTGCCCTTTGCAAGTCAATATCTTGCACATATTAAAGGGCAGATCGCGAGAACAACATCGTTCTCATCTATTTGACATCGAATTATTTGTTTCATTTATGAATTAAATGAACCAAGAACGGAGGGGCGTTAATTTGTAGCATTTCTACAAATAGTTTCAGTCATGGAGCGAAAGTTAAAAGTCTAAAATATCAAAAATCGTGTTAGCTGCATGGATGTTTCTTTTGCGCAACCTGTGCATCATAACATATACATGCAGAATATCAACACTGTGATTTACAAATGGCCAAACGCTACCAAATGATATGAGTACGACAGGCCATTATTTACTTTTAACTATGTTTTCACTCCACTATCTCTCGCTGACGAAACCTCCCATATGTTTCTTGGTGTCAGGATCCTGGTGGAGGATACAAACGAGAGAGCAGCCACTACCCATGTCTTATTAGTATATACCCATTCCTCTCGTTTGCATCTGAAGCCCGGGTGGCAAAATACGCACAAGGCTAAGTCGCTTGCTGCTTTCCCATCTGTCATGAGATTAGATGTGTTGTCTTCAAAAAAGAAGTCACACAGCTGACGGAAAGCATGATCGGAAACAATATCTGGATTTAATCTCAAACAACTGAGAAAAATCCGTGTTATTACCCCACCACTTAAGTCAAGATCGGTGATTCATACTTAAAAGAAGATAATTCTAGATGTCGGCGGCTTGTACAAACTCGCACAAAAATGCGATATAGAACTACAGACGTGGACGGCACCATAGCCGACCGCATGATCAGCTCCGAGCCGCTGACGTCACAATAAGCGCCGTTCGCATGACTAGCTAGTATTGTCCATGTAAACAGTGCCAGCAGTAACAGCACCGCTAAGGAGACAAAATATTTTACTAGCGTAGCAACGGCGCCGCTAAAATGGCACCATCTCTATAGCAACAGCACCGCTCATGTGAACGGCGCTCAAGGGTATAAAAGTAGCATCGCAACGTTATACATTCAATTAGGAAATTACCTCTGAAGAGTCAGAATAATCTGACGAAACTAGTCAGGAATTGTTGCTCCTAGCTGTGACGGAATTAAGGACCGTTCCACCACGGAAGCATTTTCATGACATAATGATATTGTTTAGCTGCACAATGGGGATCAGACTCGAGTATTACAGTCATTTTGTTTCGTTTTGATACTTAATCTATAGACTCGAGTCCTCTCCATTGTCCCCAGCCAACATAAGAACTTGGGTCCAAAGATAACAAGCGAGTCTAGATCTGCCCTTTGCAAGTCAATATCTTGCACATATTAAAGGGCAGATCGCGAGAACAACATCGTTCTCATCTATTTGACATCGAATTATTTGTTTCATTTATGAATTAAATGAACCAAGAACGGAGGGGCGTTAATTTGTAGCATTTCTACAAATAGTTTCAGTCATGGAGCGAAAGTTAAAAGTCTAAAATATCAAAAATCGTGTTAGCTGCATGGATGTTTCTTTTGCGCAACCTGTGCATCATAACATATACATGCAGAATATCAACACTGTGATTTACAAATGGCCAAACGCTACCAAATGATATGAGTACGACAGGCCATTATTTACTTTTAACTATGTTTTCACTCCACTATCTCTCGCTGACGAAACCTCCCATATGTTTCTTGGTGTCAGGATCCTGGTGGAGGATACAAACGAGAGAGCAGCCACTACTCATGTCATAATTTATTTTTAGTTTGATGAGGCCAATTTTGGAGAGATTATCAGCAACAACATCAAGCTGTCCCGCTATGACAAGCCGACACCCGTACAGAAATATTCCATACCTATCGTACTGAAAAACAGAGATCTTATGGCTTGTGCACAGACAGGTATAGATAGATTTATGCATAATTCATAAAAAATTTAAGACTATTGGGTTGTCATTGGATGGAAGCAAACAACTACAGCAAACAACTGTAGTCTACAGAAGTGTAGGAATATGCCATACATGAATGTTGCAGCCAATTATAATGATAGGCTTAATGTGTTTTATGGATCTTTGCCTGTTTAAATGCATATTACTATACAAAATTTGTGAACTGTTTCTACTTTTGATAAAGTTAATAACAAATAATATTGGTTTTACGAAGATATTAGCAAAATGATTTTAATCACTGCTTGCCCATCTTGATCATCATAAGTTTTGCTGTTTCATTCCAGGTTCTGGAAAGACAGCAGCCTTCCTGGTACCTATTCTGAACCTGCTGTATGAACGAGGACCAGGTGATGCCCCCAGCTACGGTACACCTGTAAGTTGACCATAGTATACTCTTTTATCATTGTCGGTTTAATGCTTTTGTGAAGAGTTTGTTCATGAAAATTTTTCTACGCGTCTCTTCCAAGACAAAATGAATGTTTTGCTTTCAGCATGTTCAGTGGTGAAAAAAGGCTTACTACGTGCTGCCTGCTTAGTAGCTTTGTTTCCGTTTCAGAGTTCAACCCCATTACTTAAAAATTTAAAGCAACATTGGCTTGCTATTGTTTAGGATTTGTTTCTGTTAAATGTGATTTGTAGTTGCACTACAGGGGAAATTCTGTTGCTCCATCTTTAATAAATGTTTTTTGCTACATTTACAGCAAGGAGGCAGTAAGGGTCGCAGAAAGCAGTTCCCTATAGCCCTGGTTTTGGCTCCAACTAGAGAATTGGCCTCACAGATCTATGATGAAGCAAGAAAGGTATGTTGGTATATTCAATTGAATATATGAATATTTATAGTGCCAGGGCCGTCAATCATGAGAAATTTATCAAAAGCAGTGTAAGGTGTGGTTGATGGTACAGAGTTCTATAATAGAACTGCACAGCCTGCCCAAAGCAACCAGAATGGAGGAAAAATGTGGATGATTCTAGACTTTTGAGCGAGAGGACCTGGGTTCCAAACCTACATCCACAGTTTGTTTGCATTGAGGTCGATGTCCCGGTCAACAATTTCTCAGTCATGTCAGGATGGAGCACAGCTTCCTGAGTATCAAGCAGTTCTCTAGGGAGTGTTTGGTCTGGCTCAAGGACACAACACAGTGACCTGTGTGGGGATTAAACCCATGATGTCTTGATCCACAGTAAAGTGTCCTTGATGACAACACTTACGGTCCCCACGGTGGCTGTGTCCTGAAACAGTTGTCTTGGATGCTAAGCCATAATCAAGCCAAAACCAGACCAGAGAGGAGTTAACATCAACTGAACAGAAACCAGGCACATTGGCAGAAGTGAAAGTCTAGTCTGCCAGCCTCATCAGACCAAACAAATCATTTGGTGTTAGAGAAAATTAAAATTGAAAGAGATGATATTTATGTCCCCCCAACCGAAGGTGGGGGACATATTGTTTTTGGTGCGGTTCCCGTCGGCGTCGGCGTCGGCGTCCGCGTCCGTGTCGGCGTCCGCGTCCGCGTAGCTTCTTTCTTACGCGATATCTTTTGAACCAGTGGATGGATTTTGACCAAACTTGCATAGATACATGGTTGGGAGGGGGGAAAGAGTTGATTAGATTTTGGTGACCTTGACCTCATTTTCAAGGTCACCAGCCCATGAAAACTGATCAAATTAGGTTTTCCGACGCGATATCTTCTGAACAAATGAATGGATTTTGAGCAAACTTGCACAAGAGCATTGTTGGGAGGAGGCTCAGAGTTGATTAGATTTTGGTGACCTTGACCTAATTTTCAAGGTCACGAGTCCATAAAAACTGTTGAAATTAGTCTTTCCAACTCAATATCTTGAAAACCAATTGATGGATTTTGACCAAACTTGCACAGAAGCATTGTTGGGAGGAGGCTCAGAGTTGATAAGATTTTGGTGACCTTGACCTAATTTTCAAGGTCACAAGTCCATAAAGAATGTTGAAATTAGTCTTTCCAACGCAATATCTTGTAAACCGATTGATGGATTTTGACTAAAGTTGCACAGAAGCATTGTTGCGAGAAGGCTCAGAGTTGATTAGATTTTGGTGACCTTGACCTAATTTTCAAGGTCACGAGTCCATAAAAAATGTTGAAATTAGTCTTTCCAACGCAATATCTTATAAACCAATTGATGGATTTTGACCAAACTTGCACAGAAGCATTGTTGGGAGAAGGCTCAGAGTTGGTTAGATTTTGATGACCTTGACCTAATTCTGAAGGTCATGAGTCCATAAAACTGTTGAAATTAGTTTTTCCGATATGATATCTTGTAAACTAATTGATGGACTTTGACCAAACTTGCACAAAAGCATTGTTGGGAGGAGGCTCAGAGTTGTTTAGATTATGGTGACCTTGACCTAATTTTCAAGGTCACAAGTCCATAAAAACTGTTGAAATTAGTATTTCCAACGCAATATCTTGTAAACCAATTGATGGTTTTTGACCAAACTTGCACAGAAGCATTGTTGGGAGGAGGTTCAGAGTTGATTAGATTTTGATGACCTTGACCTAATTCTGAAGGTCACGAGTCCATAAAACTGTTGAAATTAGTTTTTCCGATACGATATCTTGTAAACTAGTTGATGGATTTTGACCAAACTTGCACAGAAGCATTGTTGGGAGGAGGCTCAGAGTTGATAAGATTTTGGTGATCATGACCTAATTTTCAAGGTCACTAGTCAAAAACTGTTGAAATTAGTCTTTCTGACGGGATATCTTGTAAACTTATCGATGGACTTTGACCAAACTTACACAGAAGCATTGTTGGGAGGAGGCTCAGAGTTGATAAGATTATGGTGACCTTGACATAGTTTCCAAGGTGACAATTCCATAAAAACTGTTGAAATTAGTATTTCAGACGCAATATCTTGTAAACCAATTGATGGACTTTGACCAAACTTGCGCAGAAGCATTGTTGTGAGGAGGTTCAGAGTTGTTTAGATTTTGGTGACCTTGACCTAATTTTCAAGGTCACGAGTCCATAAAAAAATGTTGAAATTAGTCTTTCCAACGCAATATCTTGTAAACCAATTAATGGATTTTGACCAAACTTGCACAGAAGCATTGTTGCAAGAAGGCTCAGAGTTGATTAGATTTTGGTGACCTTGACCTAATTTTCAAGGTTGTGAGTCTGTAAAAACTGTTGAAATTAGTATTTCCAACGCAATATCTTGTAAAGCAATTGATGGATTTTGACCAAACTTGCACAGAAGCATTGTTGGGGACTGGGATAACCTCCCTGAATCATTGTTTTCCTATGCTGAAATGTCAGATAAGCACCCCTACCCCCTGTGAGGTATTGTCATTTTGGCATTTCACCAGTAAACTATTCTGATTCTGAAAAAAGGATGAAAAACATAAATTTCAGTATTTTTTCAGTGCCTTCAAGTCTGTAAGCACCCAATTTATTGTCTGATCATCACTGAATAACCTCCATTTTTAAGCGCAGGGATGCACATACATACCAGTTTGATATATATGAGTATCTCCCAGGGAGGGTACTCTTGACATTTTGCTAATACATAGGCTATGCCCCAGCATCTACTCTGTACCCCCCCCCCCCCCCAAAAAAAAAAAAATAACAGTGGATTCTAAAATGACAGTATGACAGTGGATTCTAAAATACCAGGAAAATAAATATTTGTGGGACCCCCAAAAATTACCTACAAAAAACTCCATACCCCATCCCCCCCCCCCAAAATACTGACTCCCCCCCCCCCCCACAAACATAAATTCAAAAAAATATATATATATATATATATATATATATATATATATATATATATATATATATATATATATATATATATATATATATATATATATAAAGGTCAACCTCATTATAACGCTATCTTTGGGGTCCATGGAAACAGACCGTGTTATAAGTGAACCGCGTTATAATGAGGTTATTCACAAAAGATATATAACAAAATAATTGAAAGCTTTTCACAAGTCATTTCCAAACCGACAACTCGTAGAAGTACATTGATAGACCATATTTATATCAGAAATGTACCGTATCAAAAAAGCGGAGTTATACCATGCTATTACAGCTATCATGAAATGACATATATAATACTGGATGAGAATGAATTAAATGCTCTTTAAAAATTGAAAGCCAAACTAGTTATGGGTGTTGCCCATAGACAGAGTCCAAAACAAGTTTATACTACCATACCATACAGAACAAGATGGTCATGCTGGCTTGCATAGTTAAACTTCATATCACAAGGTAACTAAACTTCAATTACTAAACGGTTGGGGGGACATAGTTTTCCTCAGAAAACACTGTTTTAATTTAAAATTTTGTTCGAGTTGACAGTCACAGTTAACAATTACGGTGTATATATAGTTAAAGTATTTTCACTTTTCAGTTTGCCTATCGTTCCCGTGTGAGACCCTGTGTGGTGTACGGTGGTGCAGACATTGGCTCCCAGATGCGAGACCTGGACAAGGGCTGTCATCTCCTGGTGGCCACGCCTGGTAGACTGGTCGATATGATAGAAAGAGGCAAGATAGGACTTGATCATTGCAAGTGAGTACCTATTTGATAAAGGGAATCATTAGGCAGCACAAGGACTCATTTCCTTTTCAGTGGCATTCATTGAGCAATTCAGTGTTAACATGTGGATCTCTTGTGAATGATTTAAGCCACTTGGTGACAACACCTGTTGAGAATATAGTCCAGGGTTCACAGACTCCCAATTGACTCCTCCACCAGCAAGGTATAACCACGCCCACCCATATTTCCTTAGACAAACATTGTGTTTTGCACCTATATTTACCTGTAAAAAGCACGTGTTGGTTTGTTTGTCTAACCTCCTTGTTGTCTAATCGTCATTGACCGTTAGCTAATGTGCTGATTTGAATGGTCAATATAAAAATGAATATTAATGATGGGGGGTTTGACGGAGGACTCAATTGTTTTGAGGAGACTACAATGAGATCCTGTGTCTATAGCAATAACATTGAATAATTAAACCTTCACTTTGTCATAAGGCTGTCAAGGGAAGCAAGCATGGTGGCCTGGTGGTAGAGAGAGCATTGGACTCTGAATTGATAGGGAGGTCCTGGGTTCAATCCTTACTTAGGGCACCTTGTTGTGTGCTTGAGCAAGACTCATTTACTCCCCAAAGTACTGGTTTAAAATACCTTTGAAGTGGAGTTTCCATCCGGACATGATTGAAAAAATTGTTGACTGGGACGTTATCCCTCACAAACTTAAAGCTGTCAGAAAACATCTAAAAAGCTAATATTTATTTGTAGTTACCTGATCCTTGATGAAGCTGACCGTATGTTGGACATGGGATTTGAACCTCAGATCAGGAGGATTGTCGAGAAAGACAGCATGCCTGGGGCTGGGAAGAGACACACACTTATGTTCAGTGCTACTTTCCCCAAGGAAATTCAGGTACAGTTAAGATAACAATCAGAAACATGATCAGAAAAATGATCACATTTTGTATTTGAACCTGCATCCCCCCAGTTTGCTAAAGACATGTTTATGTGCATTGCAAGCAAATTAGTATGTAAAAAGAAAATTTTAGCCCAAATACACCAGGGTGGGAAGAAAGGAAACCTTGCTTTGCCGCCTCTGAATTTAGTTATTAAGGGCCCCCACCCATTGTGGCCTAGGAGAAATAGATGGGCTACTTATGCCACCAGGCAAAGCTTGTAATCTACTGACCGGCCATCTGATTACTGGTTAACCGCTCAAGTCTGAGCCTGCCCAGGAAAAGTGGTTTAGTCAAACCATCTATACATATAAGCCTTGTTGGTTTAGTTGGGTGGTTATATTCGAAGCACTTTTTGGGTGTCATGACGTCCTAATTTTGTGCCACCAGGCAAAGCTTGTAATCTACTGACCGGCCATCTGATTACTGGTTAACCGCTCAAGTCTGAGCCTGCCCAGGAAAAGTGGTTTAGTCAAACCATCTATACATATAAGCCTTGTTGGTTTAGTTGGGTGGTTATATTCGAAGCACTTTTTGGGTGTCATGACGTCCTAATTTTGGGTAAAAGTCCCATAAAATGGAGGCAGCGTCCCGACATGACCATTAGCTGTTTACTGGGACCTTAAGCATCAATTCAAACAAACAAACAAATGACTGAATAATGTGTTTCAGATCCTTGCACGTGACTTCCTGGACAACTATATTTTCTTGGCTGTTGGCCGTGTTGGTAGTACCAGTGAGAATATTACACAGAAAGTTGTCTGGGTCGAGGAAACTGAGAAAAGATCATTTCTACTGGATCTTCTTAATGCTGCAGGTATTGTATGAATATGGAATATTTTTCCACTTTTTAATTGCACAGGTGATCAGTGTCTTTGTTTTCCCTACTAGGATAGTGCAATTTTTCTTCTATTGTATCCGAAATTACAGTCATCTAGCATTCTTCTGTTACTGTACAGGCCAGTTTGTGTCAGACCTGGTCGGAAATCCTGAAGACTGGTTTTCTCATGTTGCAGGTCATATTATAAATCTTACCTTGTTCGGTTCCAGGTCCTGAGTCCCTGACCCTGGTATTTGTCGAGACCAAGAAAGGTGCCGACTCCCTGGAAGATTTCCTCATCATGGAGGGTTACCCGGCAACCAGTATCCATGGCGACAGGTCCCAGAGGGAGAGAGAGGATGCCCTCAGACTGTTCAGATGTGGGGATAGGCCTATACTGGTGGCAACTGCTGTGAGTTTTCCAAGTTTTGTTGATTTTCAAAAAGAACAATTTTTCTCTTATGCTTCACAAAGGGAATCTTAACATTAAGTGGCCAAAAGGCAGCATGCTGTACCTAAGACACTTACAGGCAAGCATTGAAAATTCAACATTTTATACTCATCAAAAGAAGTTTTGCACCATTTAGATTTTTTCATATTTTTAAGTGTCATTTTAACTAACAAATTTTAAAGTTAGCCTTTTGAATTTGCACAGTCTGAAAGAGTTTGATAATGTGTGTGATAAGACCAAATATTGTTGCGGAAACGATTTTAGGAAAAATTGAAAATTCCAGTTTTCTGTAAATGCTGAAAATTGGAAAATCAAAAAAATTCCACAAAAAATGCCACGGCATCAAGAACACATTTTTGTTTCCAAATTTGCACACAAGAGCTCCAAAGCTAATGATTAAGCCGAAAAACAATTTAAAACTCAAAATTTAAGTAAAAATTCATTTTTTGACAAAATTGCAATTTTTGAGAAAAAATGATAAATATTGGAAAAAATGAGTAAAATCGAAATTCTTTTCAATTTTTGATCACTATGAGATGTTTTGACACCAACAATTGCCGCCTGTTTTCTTTCTGTTAAAGGCAATCTCATGTCAAAGATGTTGCATGAGTACTTTTTTGACATGCAGCTTTTTAAAAATTCTGAATTTGGATGGGTTGAAAACCAGTACCTACAGTTAAACATTAATGGGTGCTGCATGCTGCTTTTAAAAGAAAAACAACTCATTTTATTGTAGAGATGAGTTACTAAGCTTTATCTGAGAATTTAAACAAAATCTCAAAAATCGTTATTTTTGGTCAAAAATAGTGTTTTTGTCAAAAAAATTCAATTTTTAGTTTTTTGCTTTAAACGATTGCTTTCAGTATCCCAAACGAGGATGTGAAACGAATTCGGGTTTGGAAGCCCAGAAATAAAGATGTGGGCTTTTTGCTGCATCCCAAATTTTGGTGTTTTCAAAAACATGCATTTTTGCACATTTTTATTGTAACTTTTTAAGAAGAAATATTGATTTGTCATTCAGGAAGTCCAGCATTGAAGATGGCATTAAGTTTTAAAAGTTTATTTGAAAAATATCTCTACTAGACATTATTTTAAAATGAGAAAAATATTAACTGGTGCTAAACTTCTTTTGATGAGTATAGATAGTTTGAGCTTCACTAGGGTTGCCTTCTAAAGGGTGAATAATCTATTTGTAGGTTGCTGCCCGAGGTCTTGACATCCCTAATGTTCGTCATGTGGTGAACTTTGACCTGCCAAGTGACATTGAGGAGTATGTTCACAGAATTGGTAGAACAGGACGTGTAGGAAATCTTGGTGAGGCATTTTCTAATACTTTTCAATATTCTAGTAACGTTTGATGCTGCCAGCCAGAAAACTCAGCTGATAGGTTGTGCTAAGACGTAACCATACTTGTAAAAAAAATGATGACAAAACAATTCAGAACAGTGTGACTGCACAGAGAGCGAAGCCTTCTTCTGTAGGTACATTCAGATGCGGGGTAAGACTTCTCACTCTTTAACTTCTGAGAGAGTCTTTGGAACTACAAACAACTTATGTAAAGAACTATAAAATCTGAGTTCATATAAATGAACAGTATGCAGCATATTTGAAATAACATATGAAAGATGTTTCTGTTAACCTAAGATTTTTCACAATTTTACTTAGAAGTATCTAAAAATCATTTTAAAATGGAATTGAGGAACGTCATAGAGAAAACTTTACTTGGTAAAATGCCACAGCAAAAACACAGCTATCTGTAGTTTAACCTAGCCATCCCCTGTGGTTTAATTTAGTCAACTTCTGTAGTTTAATTAGCCATATACTGTAGTTTAATCTAGCCATCTATGGTTAATTCAAACCATCCTTTGTGATTTAATCTAGCCACCTGTGGTTAATTCTAGCCATTTTCTGTAGTTTAATTATAGTGATCTGTAGTTTAACCTAGCCATATTCTATGGTTAATTCTAGCCATCTTCTGTGGTTTAACCTAGCCATCTTCTGTTGTTTAATCTAGCCATCTTCTGTTAGCCATCTTCTGTAGTGTAATTCTAGCCATCTTCTGTAGTTTAATCTAGCCATCTTCTGTGGTTAATTCTAGCCATCTTTTGTGGTTTAATCTAGCCATCTTCTGTAGTTTAATCTAGCCATCTTCTGCAGTTTAATCTAGCCATATTATATGGTTAATTCTAGCCATCTTAGCCATCCTCTGTAGTTTAATTCTAGCCATCTTCTGTAGTTAATTCTAGCCATCCCCTGTGGTTTGTTCGAGCCATCTTCTTTTTGTGGTTTAATCTAGCCATCTTCTGTAGTTAAATCTATTCATCTGTAGTTTAATCCAGCCATTTTCTGTTGATAATTCTATCCATCTTCTGTAGATAAATCTATCCATCTTCTGTGGTTTAATCTAGCTGTCTTTTGTAGGTTAATCTAGCCATCTTCTGTGGTTTGATCTAGCCATCTTCTGTAGTTTAATCTAGCCATCTAATGTGGTTAATTCTAGCCATCTTCTGTGGTTTGATCTAGCTATGTTCTGTTGTTAATTCTAGCCATCTTCTGTGGTTTGATCTGGCTATCTTCTGTAGTTTAATCTAGCCATCTTCTGTGGTTAATTCTAGCCATCTTTTATGGTTTAATCTAGCCATCTGTACTTTAATCTAGCTAGTTTCTGTGGTTTAATCTAGCCATCGTCTGTGCTTTAATCTATCAATCTGCGGTTTAATCTAGCCATCTTTTGTAGTTTAATTGAGCAATCTTCTGTGGTTTGATCTAGCCATTTTCTGTGGTTTAATTTAGCCATCTTTTGTAGTTTAATCTAGCCATCTTCTGTAGTTTAATCTAGCCATCTTCTGTAGTTTAATCTAGCCACTTGTGGTTATTTCTAGCCATCTTTTGTGGTTTAATTCTAGCCATCTTCTGTTGTTGAATCTAGCCATCTTCTGTAGTTTAATCTAGCCATCTTCTGTGGTTATTTCTATCCATCTTTTTTGGTTTAATCTAGCCATCTTCTGTTGTTTAATCTAGCCATCTTCTGTGGTTTAATGTAGCCATCTTCTGTGGTTAAACAGTGCTTGTTTGCAATTTTGATTAGAACATGCAAATAGGTTAAATGAATCAATGTAAGTCTTTTTTGTAAGATTAAAAATTCCATGAGTTGATATCATTCAGTACAAAATCCCAACTCAGACACTAAAAAATAAAGAACAGAACAATTAAACTGAAGAGCAAGATAACTAGCCATTTCCCTGCTAGGTTTCCACTTTGATCCAGAATGTTTACACCAACAGTCTGCATATGCTTTAAATAAACAAAGGAGCAGACCTGCTGTGCAGTAACTGCACAGCTGATCAGTGACTTTGTTTTTGCTACACAGATAGTATAATCTTTCTTCCTCCTAACAGCAAATCTTGGTCTTTTAACTAGTTATCTTCTGTGGCTGTTTAGGCTGGTTTGTGTCAGACTGGAAAGCCCTTAAGATCGGTTTTCTCACGAAGTAGCTCCCTTTGTATTTCAGGTTTGGCCACATCATTCTTCAATGAGAAGAACAAGAATATCACCCGTGATCTGATGGATCTGCTTGTTGAAGCCCACCAAGAAGTTCCCTCATGGCTAGAGTCCATGGCATATGACTCCAGGCCACCGGGTGTTGGCAGGACAAGAGGTGGTCCAAGAAGGTATGTGTCTCAATGAATACTTGAACTGTGATCTGAAGCCCACCAAGAAGTTCCCTCATGGCTAGAGTCTATGGCTTACGACTGCAGGCCACCGGGTGTTGGCAGGACAAGAGGTGGTCCAAGAAGGTATGTGTCTCAATGAATACTTGAACTGTGATCTGAAGCCCACCAAGAAGTTCCCTCATGGCTAGAGTCCATGGCATATGACTCCAGGCCACCGGGTGTTGGCAGGACAAGAGGTGGTCCAAGAAGGTATGTGTCTCAATGAATACTTGAACTGTGATCTGAAGCCCACCAAGAAGTTCCCTCATGGCTAGAGTCTATGGCTTACGACTGCAGGCCACCGGGTGTTGGCAGGACAAGAGGTGGTCCAAGAAGGTATGTGTCTCAATGAATACTTGAACTGTGATCTGAAGCCCACCAAGAAGTTCCCTCATGGCTAGAGTCCATGGCATATGACTCCAGGCCACCGGGTGTTGGCAGGACAAGAGGTGGTCCAAGAAGGTATGTGTCTCAATGAATACTTGAACTGTGATCTGAAGCCCACCAAGAAGTTCCCTCATGGCTAGAGTCCATGGCATATGACTCCAGGCCACCGGGTGTTGGCAGGACAAGAGGTGGTCCAAGAAGGTATGTGTCTCAATGAATACTTGAACTGTGATCTGAAGCCCACCAAGAAGTTCCCTCATGGCTAGAGTCCATGGCATATGACTCCAGGCCACCGGGTGTTGGCAGGACAAGAGGTGGTCCAAGAAGGTATGTGTCTCAATGAATACTTGAACTGTGATCTGAAGCCCACCAAGAAGTTCCCTCATGGCTAGAGTCCATGGCATATGACTCCAGGCCACCGGGTGTTGGCAGGACAAGAGGTGGTCCAAGAAGGTATGTGTCTCAATGAATACTTGAACTGTGATCTGAAGCCCACCAAGAAGTTCCCTCATGGCTAGAGTCCATGGCATATGACTCCAGGCCACCGGGTGTTGGCAGGACAAGAGGTGGTCCAAGAAGGTATGTGTCTCAATGAATACTTGAACTGTGATCTGAAGCCCACCAAGAAGTTCCCTCATGGCTAGAGTCCATGGCATATGACTCCAGGCCACCGGGTGTTGGCAGGACAAGAGGTGGTCCAAGAAGGTATGTGTCTCAATGAATACTTGAACTGTGATCTGAAGCCCACCAAGAAGTTCCCTCATGGCTAGAGTCTATGGCTTACGACTGCAGGCCACCTGGTGTTGGCCACACAAGGGGTGGACCTAGAATGTAGATTTCTTGGTAAAACATTACCTGTGAAATGATGATTGTCTCCCTCCTGGCTAGAGTCCATGGTGTATGATTCTAGACCACCAGGTGTTGGCCACCTTAGAGGTGGGCCTAGAAGGTAGGTTTCTCAATGAGTACTTTATCTGTGACCTGATAAATCTGTTTGCTGAGGCCCACCAAGAAGTTCCTTCCTGGTTCGAGTCTGTGGCTTATGACTCAAGGCCAACTTGTGTTAGGCGAACTAGAGGTGGTCTCAGAAAGTATGTGTCAGAATGAGAAATTTCCTGTGATGTTATAAACATGCTTGTTTCCCTCATGACTAGAGTCAATGGTGTATGACTCCAGGCCACCAGGTGTGGGCAGCACTAGGATAGTCCGAGAAGGTGAGTGTCAGTTTCGGCCTTTGACTGCAGGAATGGTTCTGGCTGAAAGTAAATCTGTTCTTTTTTAAAGTCATGACACCTGACACTATTTGTCCTTAGGTCAATTATTTGTCCTTTACAAACTTCCAAGTTGTTGTTAGAGGTAAGATTAAGAATGGTTTTCCTTATATCCATCTATGATGATAAAAAGTTTCAAAGTGTTTTGATGGTTTCAGATGAAACACAAACATGCACCTCCAACTGAGATGGATATCTTTGTATAACTACACTTTCGAAATCTAGTGAACTTAATTAGTAGTGTGTCTGATTCAGAATGAAGTGGTGAAAATCAATTTTGACATCTTAATCTACTGGAAGAAATATGCAGTAAGTGCTGGTAACCTGTCTCTGGGAAGCTTGCCCAATGTGGATAGGATAACTGACCATCTTGACATGACGTTATTGGTTAATGGTGGATTTAAATACACCTACTTATATAATAATAGTAATAATAATAATAATAATAATAAAAAAGTGGATTTCCCACCATTTTTAGGTTAACAGTGTCAGTTTGAACCCACAAGGTTTTATATTTATTTAAATGGATGTTAGCTCAAATGATTGTTTCTCCCACAGGTTCAACTCATCATTCGGAGGTAGAGATTATCGTCAACAGAACAAGCCCAAACCACAACAGGGCTTCGGCAACTATGGCCAGCCACCCATGTTTAATCCCATGAACCAATACAACAACTATGGAGGCTCTTACGGTGGCTCGTACAACAACTCGGCCTCAAGTGGCACAGACTGGTGGGGCAATTGAGATGGTATACTCCACAGAAAAAGAAAGGCAACCACATTTATGATAGACGTTTATAATTGATGAAAATTGGTCATGATTTATTATTATAACATTGTTCTCTTCTGTCGAAGTTCAAAGAAATTTTGCTGTTCCTGGCAAAAAAGACATGACATTTTGTGAAATCAATGGAATATATGTTTCTCATGGAGCAGATAAAATGCATGTCATGTAATATTATATTGTCTGTTATGTTATAAAGACTAAAATGATGACGCCATGAGTGTGATCTGCACAATATAGTTTGAGACTTGTCGTATGACATGCATCTTAATAGCTCATATGAAATAAAGTAAGTTTCTTCATAAAAAATAACCAGTTCATGGATTATGGTACTTTCATTATCATATCAGTTGTGTAGTCTGTATTCCTAAAGTCTTTCTTGCTCTTTGTATTCTAAAAGGGACAGTTTTTCTGATCCATGAATTTTAGCCTTATCTGGATGTGATCATGAAATGTACTGTAATACAATGCATTAGCTGAATTCTTTATTCATTTGTGCTTTCTTCTGTGAGAGTCACTGACTGTTTTATATTGCCACACCACTAATGGGAATAGTCGTTGACCTACATTGTATTGTCCTAATGTCACTAGAATTTGTAGAAAGTTTGTCCATTAATACAAGCCATAATATAAGAAACAATGTTTTATCTGTATTAGATTAAGTAAATGTGCAGATAGGACAGTAATATTAATAAAGCTGGAAGTATGACTATGCAAAGGTGTCTTGGTGAAGTCTCAGTTGAAATACAGTGATGGGTAACGGGAACAAAAATGTTTTAAGAAAAGCTTGGTGGTCTAGCAGTGGTAAACTGGAATCTTGAGGGTGGATCAAGAGCTCTGGGGTTCAAACCCGCTCTGGGGTTCAAAACCCCATTGGCACATAGTTATGTCCTTCCACAAAGCACTTCTGGTAAATTCCGGATGAGTTGTTGACTGGGATGTTAAAACACAAACAATTTTGCTCTGATGAAGAAAGGAGCTAATTTGTTTTATGAAAGGCCATATTTTTGTCCCATTGAGTATACATGTATCTACATATATATGATATATATATACACTTACATCATGCACTCTGATAGTGCAAGTTTCTGAGCTTTTCAGCATAGATAGTGCAATTTTCAGAGTCTAAATATAATAAACTCTTTTGTACTTTGATGGGTTAATTTGTAATTTTGAGAGGTTCTTTCTCGAATGTATGTAATGTCATATGCATTGATAAACGTCTTGCCATTATTCTAAACTGCTATATATTAATAATCACACATCAAGTCATTGATTAATGTGTTTAATTTTATGAGATTTATTAAAACTTTTCATTTTGGTACTTGTATTTGAAAACTTTGTTTTACCAAAGGTATGCATTATATTATTTTGATATGTGTACCACTTACTTTGAATATGTTTATAAGTCCCCCTTATGTACTCTTTATTTTCATTTTTGCATTGAAAATATTTTTTCACAAAACTCAGACTTCATCAGGGAGGCTTAGTTACTTTGTTAACCAATCATGCTCATGACTTCAGCTTTTGAGTTGAATACCGCAGAATATTGTTACCGTAAATTTGAAATGTATATGATAACAATGTTTTTGCCAATATTCCCGAATATGATGATTTCACGAATTCACGGTTCTTAATAATAAAGAATTTTTATATTAAGCCATAAGGACTTCTCAAACTCTCAATTGCAAATTCAAAGCATCACAAATAATTTTGGAATTGAAAATTCGCAAAATACAAGTCCCGAGAAAATTTATGAATTAATAGCACAATCCAGTCAGACATTTTAATCAGTGAACATATATAGAAAACTGATGATCATCAAGTCTCAGCTTTATTGATAGCGGATTCTCATCAGGAAAACATGTCCGTACGACGAATACCCCCCTTATACCCCACTTTTATATAATAAAACTGGGGTATGCAGGGGTATACCTATTTTTTCTTATTTTTGATCCAAAACATAGATTGAAGGTACTCATTAGAACTGCCTCAGCGAGGCGGTTCTAGCCGAGGCGCTTCTAACGTGTACCCACGATCTATGTTTTGAGCAAAAATATTGAAAATATCAATTTTTTTCTGATGAAAATTTTCATTTCTTACTACGTAAGAACAATCTATATATTACATGGGCTCGTTTTCGTAATGTGATAATCCATGTTCGCTAGAAGTTGTATATCAAATTCAAATTGTTTTGGCAGTTTTGATGTCAAAAAATAAAAAAAAAAATCAAATACATTGGCTTATGAGATGATTCAGAAAAGTCATCAAGAAAATGGACAAACTTTCATCTTGCACATGCAGGTTATAAGGCAGTTTGCTGAAACATTGAAGCCTAAATTAACGGGATTTCCTTTGTTTGAGAAAACTGCCCTTAACAGATCTATGTGATTAATGTTTTCATAATAAATACAGTAGATTGATTATGAAGGGGTTCTTGCCTATAGTTATAATAAACTGTGTGATTCACTAAGTTTTGCCCAGTTCAATAAATATCTACAACAATAATGTAAGAAAAATCCAATTTAATACATGCAATACCCTCCATATTCTGTATACTGTAAAGAGATATTGGAGTATTGTTGACAAATATAGGTCAATTGAGATGTCTTGGAGAGGAACCTTAACAGGAACCTTATTTGAATGAAAACTCTTTTTGATTGTAAAAAAAAAAAAAATAAATAAATAGATCGGATACAACAGAAATACAAGTATGATATAAATTTCTCCAGATCTCACTTGGCCTATATTCGATCTCTTTTAACTTAAGTGTTGCTTTTGTCAGAGTGGACAACTTATGTTAACTTATTGCACCAGTCATTTGTAATCACAGCCTGCCAGCCTTGGGAAGGATGGGTTATAAAAGCGCTTGTAGCTTATGGTTATAGTCGTCTTACATCTTGTCCACTCAAAATAAATTGTCTTGCCTTTTGGGAAACCGGAGAAGTACTGGGGATTTATGTTTTGCAGGTAAAGAGGGTGGTATAATATACATCTAGCTGTGGTTTTACCAACTGCCAGTCAACATGTACAGGTTTTAAGCAGGGGTTGGTTGGACAAAGTTCAAAAGCAATGCTTTTCCTGTGGATGGAGGGGCAGTGGTTACAAACGACTTGCATAAATAAGTTATTTTTCAATCAGATTAGACCAGTCCCACCATGTAGTATGTCCCTTAGAAATAATGCAGATGCCATACACTGTCTCTTGATACAATATACTGTCTGTATTTACACTGATATATAAACTGTGTTTTATTGTGCAAATATTTCATAGATGTGCAAGCAAAAAGTGCCAACTTAGATAATTTTTTCAATATTTGTTCAGTGTTTTTGATGCTATAACTTTTGTGAGTGTATGTATTTAACCCCTTTTATAATGTGATATTTAGTCCCTGTGTATACATACATTCCAAATGGCATCAATATGTTTTTGAACACTTGAAACGAAGTATTATTTTGAACAACATATTTATATTTTCGGCATATGCATACATAATATACAAATATCATTCATCAAATTCTCATCAGGTACTTTACAGTAACACAATTTATGTTAACAATTGTGTTGAATCATCCGACTTACATATTTTTTGCTGATCAATTTACAAGTGCCTTACTTATGTAATATAAATGATTAAGGCATTTTACAATCACATTTTTTTAGATTTACATATTTTACATTTTGATTGTTTAAATATGGCATCATGTTTAACGGTGATAAAAGATACGGAGATTTTTTTTTACATATTTTAATGTTTTAATTTTACTCATTTTATATTTTTTCTCGGTTTCTATATAAAAACCAGCGAAACCATAGTGCTTTCAAATGAGGATTTACAATTTTTAGTAGATTCTCTTCACACCAGATAGATGGCAGATGAAAATGCTCCCATGTTTAAATGAAATCTGATAAAAAATCATTATAGCATTGTCCGTGGTTACAAATTGCATTTTAAATTGTTTCTAGCAATTTATTGTCGCCCTTTTCCTAGACTGCATTCTTAGTTGCTGTCTATCAGGTGTGATAATTGTTTAAGAATTATTGCTAGTCAAAGTGTGTGTGTGTATGCAGTTGAATATTTTATAGATATCATAAGATACATGAAATGGTGCAAGTTTATGCCTCTTTACAAGGCAGTTTGAAGTCTTCTTACATTTATTTTTGAATTGGTCCCATAGCCGAGAAGATCTTACAAGTTGATTGACGCAACGAATGTGTATATTTGTCATAATTGTTTCACATTCATACTACATGTTGTGTTATGACTCACAAATTAGACTATTTAGTGCAAGTGTGATTTTCTTTGAAAAGAATGAAATGTAATGATAAAAGAATATGTAAGCATTTTAGCTTGTTCCTAGAATTATGGTTAACATACCCCACATGTGATGCTTGAAAATGACTGATTTTAATGTTAACCATTATAAATAACAGTGTATTAAATAAAATTCATAATGGGACCAAAATAATGTCATTTTAGCCATCATTTAGATGAAAATCTCATAACTGCTATGTTTCAGTAAATACTCATATGTCCGTTTGGAATATTGTGCAAATCCAAACTGGATGACTGACGTTTTTATGTGGTTTTTGTTACAATTAACAAAGTTCTAACAAATGCAAAGATATGCAAAGATACCACCATTTTTATCATCCAAGGTTAAAAGACTCTCATTTTCTATACAAATGAGTTTGGCTTAAATGACCTGTTAAATAACTTGAAAACTAGAGCACTATTTCTGCTAGATTATTAACATTGGTTGATATCTTTTTAGCATACATACACACTTTCTACCTCATTTGGAAGCAATTTTCTCTTGAATGGCCAAAAGGTCTTTATAAAAGCATATTGAAAATTGGACACATGGCAGATTTATTGCTGCTTTGCTTTACATAGCACCAAAATATTCATTTTTGTCCAGAACACAGGCTAATTTTCATGATGTATCTCAGTATTCTGATACAAGTTGTCCTCAAGTTTGTATCTGTTTGAGAAAAACGATGAATGATAATAAATTTTGATGTAAAACTGATAAAATCCGAAACTTGAAAATTGCAGTATTTGGCACTTTGATAATTTGGCACTTTGATAAAGAGAACTTTTCTATGGCATAAGGAGAGCATGGTATTATATGATAATTTATTAGCTCGACTGCACGAAGTGCATAGAGCTATTGCAGTCACCCCGGTCGTCCACGTTCCCGTTCCCGTGCGCGTTCCCGTGCGCGTGCGCGTCACACTTGCGTTAAAGTTTTCTAGAAGTCCATATCTTGGCAACCACTCATCAGAAAGCATTCATACTTGGACCATAGATACCCTGTAGGGTTAGCTTTCATTCCATGGCATCGGGCCCCTGGGTCCAGGCCAGGGGGTGGGGCTGGAGGTTAAAATCTAGAACACCTTCAAAAATGGCAATTCTTATGTTAAAGTTTTCTAGAAGTCCATATCTTGACAACCACTCATCAGAAAGCATTGATACTTGGGCCATTGACACCCTGTAGGGTCGGCTTTCATTCCATGGTATCAGATCCCTGGGTCCATGCAAGGGGGTGGGGCTAGAGGTTAAAATCTAGAACACCATTAATAATAATGGCTTTTCTGTGATATAGTATTCTAGAAGTCTATATCTTGAAAACTTTTTATCAGAGGGCTTTCATACTCGGACCATAGGTACCCTGTAGGGTTGAGTTTCATTTCATGGCATCAGATCTCTGGGTCCCTGCCTGGGGGTGGGGCTGGAGGTTAAAAACTAGAACACTGTAAAAAATAAATGTACTGCTGTGTAACTTTTACTAGGAGTCCATATCTTGACAACAACTTATCAGAAAGCATTCATACTTCATACACTTAAGGTTCCATGACATCGGTCCTCTGGGTCGGAGTCAGGGGGGCGGGGCTAGAGGTCAAAATCTAGAACTCGCCGAATTTTTTTTTTCTTTTCATTTCTTAATAGAAACAACTTGGGAAGATGGTTGGTCATTCATCTTTTGACTTTGTTACACTGACTTGTGTGTCATGACGGTAAGGGTCGGTTGACCTACTTTCCATGGTTCATTGATTTTGCCTTATATCTTGACACTCAATTAGTATATTTTCTTACTTCTTTCAGATTATGAGTGAGTATGACCAGGCCTTTGACCCCAATATATTTACAGATCACTGTGACCTAATTTCACGGTTCAGTGATTTTGCCTTATATCTTGACACTCAATTAGTATATTTATGTCCCCCCAACCGAAGGTGGGGGACATATTGTTTTTGGTGCGGTTCCCGTCGGCGTCGGCGTCGGCGTCGGCGTCCGCGTCCGCGTAGCTTCTTTCTTACGCGATATCTTTTGAACCAGTGGATGGATTTTGACCAAACTTGCATAGATACATGGTTGGGAGGGGGGAAAGAGTTGATTAGATTTTGGTGACCTTGACCTCATTTTCAAGGTCACCAGCCCATGAAAACTGATCAAATTAGGTTTTCTGACGCGATATCTTCTGAACAAATGAATGGATTTTGAGCAAACTTGCACAAGAGCATTGTTGGGAGGAGGCTCAGAGTTGATTAGATTTTGGTGACCTTGACCTAATTTTCAAGGTCACGAGTCCATAAAAACTGTTGAAATTAGTCTTTCCAACTCAATATCTTGAAAACCAATTGATGGATTTTGACCAAACTTGCACAGAAGCATTGTTGGGAGGAGGCTCAGAGTTGATAAGATTTTGGTGACCTTGACCTAATTTTCAAGGTCACAAGTCCATAAAGAATGTTGAAATTAGTCTTTCCAATGCAATATCTTGTAAACCGATTGATGGATTTTGACCAAACTTGCACAGAAGCATTGTTGCGAGAAGGCTCAGAGTTGATTAGATTTTGGTGACCTTGACCTAATTTTCAAGGTCACGAGTCCATAAAAAATGTTGAAATTAGTCTTTCCAACGCAATATCTTATAAACCAATTGATGGATTTTGACCAAACTTGCACAGAAGCATTTTTGGGAGAAGGCTCAGAGTTGGTTAGATTTTGATGACCTTGACCTAATTCTGAAGGTCACGAGTCTATAAAACTGTTGAAATTAGTTTTTCCGATACGATATCTTGTAAACTAATTGATGGACTTTGACCAAACTTGCACAAAAGCATTGTTGGGAGGAGGCTCAGAGTTGATTAGATTTTGGTGACCTTGACCTAATTTTCAAGGTCACGAGTCCATAAAAACTGTTGAAATTAGTCTTTCCAATGCAATATCTTGTGAACCAAATGATGGTTTTTGACCAAACTTGCACAGAAGCATTGTTGGGAGGAGGCTCAGAGTTGATTAGATTTTGGTGACCTTGACAGAATTTTCAAGGTCACGAGTCCATAAAAACTGTTGAAATTAGTCTTTCCAACTCAATATCTTGAAAACCAATAGATGGATTTTGACCAAACTTGCACAGAAGCATTGTTGCAAGAAGGCTCAGAGTTGATTAGATTTTGGTGACCTTGATCTAATTTTCAAGGTCACGAGTCCATAAAAAATGTTGAAATTAGTCTTTCCAATGCAGTATCTTGTAAACCAATCAATGGATTTTGACCAAACTTGCACAGAAGCATTGTTGGGAGGAGGCTCAGAGTTGATTATATTTTGGTGACCTTGACCTAATAATCAAGGTCACGAGTCCATAAAAAATGTTAAAATTAGTCTTTCCAACGCGATAACTTGTAAACGAATGGATGGATTTTGACCAAACTTGTACAGAAGCATTGTTGCGAGAAGGCGCAGAGTCGGCTAGATTTTGGTGACCTTGACCTAATTTTCAAGGTCACAAGTCCATAAAAAATGTTGAAATTAGTCTTTCCAACGCAGTATCTTGTAAATCAATTGACAGATTTTGACCAAACTTGCACAGAAGCATTGTTGGGAGGAGGCTCAGAGTTGATTAGATTTTGGTGATCTTGACCTAATTTTCAAGGTCACGAGTCCATAAAAAATGTTGAAATTAATCTTTCCAACTCGATAACTTGTAAACCAATTGATGGATTTTGACCAAACTTGCACAGAAGCATTGTTGCGAGAAGGCTCAGAGTTGATTAGATTTCGGTGACCTTGACCTAATTTTGAAGGTCACGAGTCCATAAAAAAATGTTGAAATTAGTCTTTTCACTGCAATATCTTGTAAACCAGTTGATGGATTTTGACCAAACTTGCACAGAAGCATTGTTTGGAGGAGGCTCAAAGTTGATTAGATTTTGATGACCTTGACCTAATTTCCAAGGTCACGGGTCCATAAAAACTGTTGAAATTAGTTTTTCCGATACGATATCTTGTAAACTAATTGATGGATTTTGACCAAACTTGCTCAGAAGCATTGTTGTGAGGAGGTTCAGAGTTTATAAGAATTTGGTGATTGTGACCCAATTTTAGACAGGGTCCAAAACAAGTTTAAACTATCACACCTTACATGGTGTCTTCCCTAGAAAAACTTCATATCACAAGGTAACTACACTTCAATTACTAAACGGTTGGGGGGACATAGTTTTCCTCAGAAAACATTGTTTTAATTTCATACTTTTTTCAGATTATGAGTGAGTATGACCAGACCTTTGACCCCAATATACTTATAGGTCACTGTGACCTTATTTCACGGTTCAGTGATTTTGCCTTATATCTCGGTACTCAAATGGTTTATGAACAAACTTCTTTCACACTATGTTTGCGTATGACAAGACCTTTGACCCTGAGGTAGTCCTAGGTCACTGTGACCTAATTTCACGGTTCAGTGATTTTGCCTTATATCTTGACACTCAATTAGTATATTTTCATACTTTTTTCAGATTATGAATGAGTATGACTAGACTTTTGACCCCAATATACTTATAGGTCACTGTGACCTAATTTCACGGTTCAGTGATTTTGCCTTATATCTCGGTACTCAAATGGTTTATGAACAAACTTCTTTCAAAGTATGTTTGCGTATGACAAGACCTTTGACTCTGAAGTAGTCCTAGGTCACTGTGACCTAATTTCACGGTTCAGTGATTTTGCCTTATATCTTGACACTCAGTTAGTATATTTTCATACTTTTTTCAGATTATGAGTGAGTATGACCAGACCTTTGACCCCAATATACTTATAGGTCACTATGACCTAATTTCACGGTTCAGTGACTTTGCCTTATATCTCGGCACTCAAGTAGTTTATGAACAAACTTCTTTCACACTATGTTTGCGTATGACAAGACCTTTGACCCTAAAGTAGTTCTAGGTCAATATGACCTAATTTCACGGTTCAGTGATTTTCCTTTATATCTTGGCACTCAATTGGTATATGAACATACTTCTTTCACGATATGTATGAGTAGGACAAGACCTTTGACTGTAAAGTATTCCTGGGTCACTGTGACCTTATTTCATGGTTCAGTGATTTTGCCTTATATCTCGACACTCAGTTGGTATTTTTTCATACTTCTTTCTGATTATGAATGAGTATGACCAGACCTTTAACCGAAACATACTTATAGGTCACTATGACCTAATTTCATGGTTCAGTGATTTTGCTGTATATCTCAACACTGAATGGGTATATGATCGTATTTCTTTCACATTATGAGTAAGCATCACGAGACCTTTGACCCTGAAATACTTATAGGTCAGTGTGACCTTATTTCACAGTTCAGTGATTTTGCCTTGTGTCTTAGCACTCAGTTGGTATATGAACACACTTCTTTCACAATATGAGTGAGACCTTTAAATCTTAGGTAGTTATAGTTAACCTTCATGGTTCAGTGATTTTGCCTTATTGCATCAAGGCAAAAAGATGTATGAGCATAATGCTTTGGGTTACTAGTTGGGTTTGGCCTTATGTTTGACAATGGTCAGAAGCAGTCGAGCACGCTGTCCTGCGACAGCTCTTATTCTGTTTGCTTTTTCTCCATTAAAGCTTGTGTTATTGGTATGCTTCAGATAATTCCACAAAGTTCTGTTTTCTTTCTTTCATTAGAAATGATCAATGCATACCCATAACATTTGCATTTAATGGTTTTAGAGAAACATGCAGTTTCAAAATACCATTCAATTGTCATACGATACCTAGGCTTTTCTGCCATAGTGTTTTTGTCTATAAACTATGTACAAAACTGTATTTAATATTTGCACAAAGTCGCATAGTATCAGTGAAATCTTGTAAAGAAAATCTAGTCATTCTTATACTTATTTGTATGAAGATGCCTTATATCTTATGCATGTCTGATTTTGTCAGAATCAGTTTGAATGCTGAAATTAATTTGTGTAAATGCTGAATAAAATGGTTTCTGCATGCAAAGTACCAATTTCGTATATAATTGCCGATTGGTACATAAAAATATATTTTGTCAGAGCATGTTTTGCATACCAGGTTTGAATTAGATTAAACATTCACCATTTTTGCATTATCAGCTGGTTCCCAGCTTATAAGAAATCAATATTGGAAATGCAGGTAACCAAAACCACCCTGACCTCAAGGTCAGGGTGGTTTTGGTGGTTTTGGTTACCTGTATTTCCAATATTGATTATTTCAAAGCTGGAAACCAGCCGATAAAATGCAAAAATGGTGAATAATGGCTACAATATTTTAAGATCTGATTTTAAAATGATAAATCTAAAAACAAATCACTCTGATGACTAACTTAACTTGTTAAATATTGTGTTCCTTTCAGCCAAATTCCATGTATATGGGTTTTAAGGAATTAAGTAAGTGTTTTTAGTCATTTCACCATAAGAAAAAACTTGGCATTTTCATTTGACACTAGAAGTGTTGTCAAGATCTCGTGAGTTTGTCATCTATTATTGAGAATTAATCCTAGAAGTATATAGGCAAACCATGGTCACATACAAGTTTGTTTTTACCAACACTTTGGAAAGTAGTGACCATCATATAGTATGCAAATACTGTTGGAATATGCTTCTTAGATATAAAGGGTGACAACATTTTTATTTTCCAATTACAGACAGTATGGTACTCTGCTGGGACATTTAAGTCTGGTCGCATCATTCCGTGTACTGCCTTTTTGAACCTGTCAATTTGTTATATTGGGTTCACACTGTATAAACTGTGTGCATGCTTTTGGTGGTGCCAAGAAATGTGACAGAAAAATCAGTTGCAAAGAACTGTACTTTGCCTTAACTCATTTTAGCTTGGCGTCCCCTTTATGGGACATAGGCAAACAGCATAGCCCCAGATGTGACGCCGCAGAACGCGGCGTCCCATCTGGGGCTATTCTGTTTGCGAAAAGTAATTTCATTGAAAAATGAGATAAATATTAAAAATCACTCCTAACATCCCTAAAAGTGAAAGTGGACTCGTCCAATTGATAATGATGGGAGAATCCATTCGTCAAATATGGGTTAAAATAGATTTCTAAGGAGCTGTAATGAGCATATTATAGAACAGAAAACTTGTAGCAGGGTTGGGGTAATTAAAGTTAATTAATTACAATTATTGTAGATTGCAATGTATTATCATACTAGTATAAATCTGGCGTTAAACTCTGCTATACCAAGTAATTTCATGTATAACTTTCCTGCAAACTATTGTTCGAAATTTTTCTGTCACAAATTTTCCTGCACCAAAAAGCATGTTAGCTTGTTTTGCATGATTGAGAACAAAAGGGCTACACTACCAAAGTGTAAATCGAGTAAAAATTACCTCTTTATAGAAATAATATAACATTGATTGGAACCTGGAGCTATTCTGTTTTCCAATGTCCCATAAGAAGGACATTAGACCAATATGAGGTAATGAATGTAATGAAACAACAAAATTTGGAAATACGTTTGATTGTGTCAGACTGTTATTATACATGTTTATCTACACTGCTGACTTGCAGTGCTTTCAGATTTGAGGGTCATAATACCATACATGCCTGATTTTGTGTTCTTTCAAACCAATTTTGAGACCAATTTACTTGATAAATGTGGTTGTATGAAATAAAGAGGTTTTAAACAGTTCTATATTCTCTTCTCTTTTTATGGCACCTGCTTAAAGCAGGATGCGATATCAGTCCAAATTTCCGTGCGTCCGTCCGTCATCAATCAGGTCGAAGTTTGGTTTTCACCGGAGTGTGATAACTTTGCATAGTTATTGTCCTTGACATACCCTTCAAGCATGCACCTTGACTTATATTTCACAGCCCATTGACATTGATTTCAATATAATAGAGGACCATTGTTCTGTTAACGCTCGCCTGAGATCTGGTCAATAAACAAATAAATACATGTCTTTAGGCAGTATGGGCCCGCTAATGTGATCATGTATTAGAATTTACAGCCATGATTGTAAATTACTGTTGACGGATTCTACATTATGATTTCAAGGTGAAGTCAATTTAAAAATAAAAAGCAACAAAATACGGCTCATGTACATTTTTAGCTCACCTGAGCCGAAGGCTCACAAGGTGAGCTTATAGTCCAGTAGTCGAGCCGGCGTGCGTGCGTGCGTGCGTCCGTCCGTCCGTTCACATTTTCAAACTTAAATATCTCTAAGACAACATGGCCGATCGTAATCAAATTTTATCTAAAGCATCATTGAGGAGGGGGAAAGGTTGTGCAATGTTTTGGGGCAGGTCAGATTAGAACTCTGGTTTCCATGGCAACAGATGGCTCCCATAGACTTACAATGGGAAAAACAAAAAAAAATCTTTTCCGAAACCACAAGGCCCAGAGCTTTCATATTTTGTGTGTAGCAATGTATACAGGTCCTCTTTAAAAATCCTACCGTGCCCCTGGGGTCCATACGGGCCCCGCCCCGGGGGTGTCATGGGAAAAACAAAAAAATCTTCTCCAAAACCACAAGGCCCAAAGCTTTCATATTTTGTATATATGTAGCAATGTTTAGTGGTCCTCTATATAAATCCTACCAATCATGCCCTTGGGGTCAAAAATGGCCCCGCCCCGGGGGTCATTAGCTCCCATAAACTTACAATGGGAAAAACATAAAAAAAAATCTTCTTCTCCTAAACCACAAGACCCAGAGCTTTCATATTTTGTGTGTAGCAATGTATAGTGGTCCTCTTTATAAATCCTGCCAACCGTGCCCCTGGGGTCCATAAGGGGGGTCATGGGCAAAACATAAAAAAATCTTCTTTTCCGAAACCACAAGGGCCAGAGCTCTCATATTTTGTTTATAGCAATATATAGTGTTCCTCTTTATAAATCCTGCCAACCGTGCCCCTGAGGTCCATACGGGCCCCGCCATGGGGGTGTCATGGGAAAAACTTTAAAAAATCTTCTTCTCCGAAACCACAAGGCCCAGAGCTTTCATATTTTGTGTGTAGCAATGTATAATGGTCCTCTTTATAAATCCTGCCTACGGTGCCGCTGGGGTCCATACGGTCCCCGCCCCGGGGGTGTCATAGGAAAAACATAAAAAAAAAATTCTTCTCCGAAACCACAAGGCCCAAAGCTTTCATATTTTGTATGTAGCAATGTGTAGTGGTCCTCTATATAAATCATGCCAATCATGCCCCTGGGGTCAAAAATGGCCCCGCCCCGGGGGGTCATTAGCTGCCATAGACTTACAATGGGAAAAACATAAAAAATCTTTTTCTTCGAAACCACAAGGCCCAAAGCTTTCATATTTGTATGTAGCAATATGTAGTGGTCCTCTATACAAATCTTGCCAATAATGCCCCTGGGGTCAAAAATGGCCCCGCCCCGGGGGTCATTATCTGCCATAGACTTACAATGGGAAAACATAAAAAATCTTTTTCTCTGAAACCACAAGGCCCAGAGCTTTCATATTTTGTTTGTAACAATGTATAGTGTTCCTCTTTATAAATCCTGCCAACCGTGCCCCTGGGGTCCATACGGGCCCCGCCCCGGGGGCGTCATGGGAAAAACTTTAAAAAATCTTCTTCTCAGAAACCGAAAGGCCCAAAGCTTTCATATTTTGTTTTTAGCAATGTGTAGTGGTCCTCTTTATAAATCCTGCCAACTGTGCCCCTGGGGTCCAACATGGGAAAAACATAAAAAAACCTTCTCCGAAACCATTTGGCTCAGAGCTTTCATATGTTGTTAGGACCAATGTATAATCCTCTCCTTTATAAATGCTGCCAACGATGCCCCTGGGGTCCATACAGGCCACGCCCCAGGCATGTCATTATCTACCATAGACTTATAATGGAAATGTATGAAAAAATCTTCTCTGCAACAGCATGACACAAAGCTTATATATTTGATATACAACATTGTCATGTGGAGCTCTACATAAATCCTGCCAATCTTGCCCCTGGGGTCAAATATGGCCCCACCCCGGGGGTCATTATAGGACCCTGACCTTGTTACATGATTTTTTCATGTGAACCAAAATGGCAGAAAAGAGGATACACAATCCAGACAAGAGCTCTTCTGCTGATGTAAGTAGGGTTTCAAGGTCACATGGCCACCATACCCATATATGGTAAAAACCCCAATTACTTTGTCCAGTGACTGTACTTGTTGACTCTCAGGTGAGCGATCGTTGCCCCTGGGCTACTTGTTAACACATGTCAAATGTTTCAAAACTGACATTACGAAAACATGCCCATGTGATATACAGATTTTTCCTAAGTTGTCAAAATTGAAAATTTCAGTGGAAAAAATTTTGATGTTTATTTTTTTCCCTCAAAACATAGATTCAGGGTACATAGACGGATTCTCTAATGAGTACCCACAATCAATGTTTTGGAGCAAAAATAACAAAAATAGGTATACCCCTGCATACCCCAGTTTTACTATATAAAAGTGGGGTTCAAGGGGGTATACATTTCACGGACATGATTTCCTGATATACGGCTCTTGTAACAACGCCATATGACTTCAGGTTCAGCTACAGTCACGTCTCCCTTTTGTAAACTGCTAAATATTTAATTTATTTGTGAAACTACAAAATGCCTAAAGCCAGTGCAGAATTAAAATGACGAAACATGATAAGGTGTGTTTCTTTAAGTCTCTGCTCTCCCCGACCGAATATGAGCTAGAGCGGAGGCCCTACCAGGGTGGAGATTCTTAACTCCCTACTCGCTCAAATAAAAAAAGAGACTTTCTCCCCAGTTCTCTAATTTTTTTTTTTATCAATTCTCAGCTCGCAGCTCCACTAAACTCCAAAAGTTTTTGTTTGCTCCCTAGCTCCCTTAAAATGTTTTCTAGTTCTCCCCAGCTCCCTGAAATGCTTCCCTCGTTTTCATGGCTCTCTGTTCCACTAAAACGCAAAAGTTCTTGTTTGCTCCCCATGTCCGCTTAAAATGTTTTCTAGTTCCAGAGATTTACATCATCATGAAATGGTTCGTATAAACTTTATAAATAAGTGAGTAAGTGATATCTCCTTGAGTTATCTTCCAGTTTTCAAACGGCGTCCAATCTTGGCCAATAAAAACGCTTGCAGACTACTAACTCCGCCTACCGGCCTGTCATCACATCCACTGGGGATGTCAACACTAAACAGCGGAGCAGCGGTGGCGATAGGGTCAGCGAAGGCTTCTCCGCAATACGCCCCAACGAGCTTCCTGACGCACAGTTTCCCGCCGACGTACACACTGAAATGTTAAGGTATAGACATGAAGTAATTAGATGCTGCCTTCAAAATTCTCAACTTTTGAACTACAGTGCTCAAATTATGTAAGTTTACCACAATGACGCATGTCTAGATTACATTTACAACCCGGAAAACGATTCAAATGCTTAAAGCTGACAGTGAAAACCACTGCATACCATTGCTCCATACCGGAAAAGATGCAAATGCACAGAGCTGAGAGGGAAAACAATTGAAAATCATTGTTACAAAACGGAAACGATTCAAATGCACGACACTGACTTACTCGCAGTAGTTAACTGTGTTGTCAATGACATTCTTGTAACATTTGAGGAACTCTGGTTTCGCCAAACTATCTTGTATGCATCTCTGCTGGGCTTTGAACTCTGAATAAAAATGAGCCTGTGCGTGAGAAAACCAACAATTTGTGTTCCCGATTAGGTCCGACACAAACCGGCATGTACAATGTCAAGAGCAGGCTATAACCTTGAAATTTCGGATTTGAGAAGAAGAGGTATTGTATCCGTGTAGCGAAAACAAAGGCGCTGATCAGCTGTGCAGTTACTGCACAGCTGATCTGCGCCTTTGTTTTCGCATATGCAGATTGCTGGTTTTATCATACAGCGGCTCATTTTTAATTATGTCAAACATCAGTGAGGGTCGCCATATTTCAAGATTTCATGAATTGTCTGTGAGTTTTCCTGGTCCCGAGGCTTTAAAACTGTTTTCATGCTCAGATTTATTCTGCTCATAAATTACTGGTTTTGACTGTCTTAATCCAAAAATTCAATAAATTTGGGCTATTAATGATCAGTTGAAATTTCAAGCTTAGCTGAGTTGAGCATGAAAACTATTTTATAACCTCTGTGAGTTTTCCTGGTCCCGAGGCTTTAAAACTGTTTTCATGCTCAGATTTATTCTGCTCATAAATTACTGGTTTTGACTGTCTTAATCCAAAAATTCAATAAATTTGGGCTATATCAGTATTAATGATCAGTTGAAATTTCAAGCTTAGCTGAGTTGAGCATGAAAACTATTTTATAACCTCAGGACCAGATGTCGGTCACCGCCTAATTATCTGCTAACTGACTAACCGTAGATGTTACAGCAACGCTTACAAGTTTTAAAATTTTATACTGGTAAAGAGACTATAAAACTATTTCATGCTTAGCTCAGCTGAAACTAAAATTTATCCTTCTCATAAATGTTAAAATGCCAACAACTGAAACATTTCCAAGATGGCCGTCACACCCATTTAGGGTAAAAAAAAAAAAAAAAAAAAAAAAAAAAAAAACTCACTTTGTCCAGTGACTGTACTTGTTGACTCTCAGGTGAGCGATCTTTGCCCTTGGGCTACTTGTTCTTAATTTTGATCTAAATCATAGATTGTGGGTAACACCGCCTCGGTGAGACGGGTCCAACGTGTATCCACAATATATGTTTAAGCTAACGTAAGAAAAATATCTAAAAATAAAAAAAAAAGAATAAAAAAAAATGCATCTTGATGTGAGAAAGCAATGGCAGTTCTCGACGACGTTGCATTACGGAAACATGCCCATGCAATTCAAATAAATTCTTTCAGCTTTATAATTGAAAATTTCATTCGAAAAATTATGATAGTTTTATCATTTTCGCTCAAATCATTGACTGTGAGTACACGTGAGAACCGCTTTGGTTTTCGTGTGTTTTCGTAATGTGTATGGTTAACACTTACGTGCATATAGCATCGTAAATAGCGCCCGGGGTGTAGGTCTGCATGTCTCGCATGACGGCGGAAAATTTTGCACTGCACTTTTGGAAGTCTACATTCTGGGCTAAGTCTTGCAGGCAACTATCTTGAGCTTGGGCTACTGGCAGTAGGCCTAAATCAGGAGAATACATAAGAACATAAACATATCCATAAACAGTCCCGCCCCCCACTTTTACTTAGTAAACCTGGGGTGTGTAGGGGCAATATTTAAGTTTATGTTTTTCTTATTTTTGCTCACAAGCATAGATTGTATGTGCATGCACGTCGAGGAGAGATGTTATGAAATATGAATGACACAAGTTGGCTTCTTTAAAAAGAAACCAATGAGAAGGTCAGCAGCAGTTTGATATAAGAGCTTCCTTTTGCTCCAGATTTCAGTGTTGTTGATTCTCTGGTTTGTCATTAATTTCGATTCCCATACGTTTCAGTTTCGTATAAATATCGTTTCATGTTATGAACGCTTGACCAGTGTGTGTATCTGTCACTCAAGGCATTGACTAAATTTTCTGATGTTACAGAATCAAAGCTAATTCTAAAGAGAACACGATTACAATCAGTGCAGTGCAGTCAATTTGTGACGAGTTCTGAATTTTGACTTCCAGCCACACTACCGGAGAGAGACCCATGTGTCCGATGTGATGAACTAAAAGTTCCTATAGTTTATGTACCCCTCATCAGGGTATCTACGATCTTAACTTAGATGCGCTATGATAAGAAGTCGCCACGATCGAGACTGCTTGCTAGATATTTAACGCTTTTTGACAGGGAGTGTCAACAATGGATAAATTTAATTGTTTGCGGTGAACTGTCTAATCAACATAGACGGGTTCACTAGTTTTTATTTAGCGCTTTATGTGACAAAACGCGTAATTGAGAGAGAGCAGTCGATCATGGGTACAATTTTCTTCATATTCAAAGTAAACACTGTGGAAAAGGTCCTGAGGGACCTTTTCCAATGACTGGTAATTATGATCAGATGCATTTATTCTATTCGAATGGTTAGTCTCTGACCAGGGTCTATAGTAAAATCATTTTCCGATACATGCAATTTTATGAAATTAAAATCAGTGAAATTACCCCGCAGACCTGCGTAAAATGTTATTCTGTCATCTCTTGCGATGTCTGGACAAAGTCGTTATCCTTCGTCTTCCGTTCATTTAAAAGATTTTTTTTTTTTTTTTTTTTTTATGAAATTAAAATCAGTGAAATTACCCCGCAGACCTGCGTAAAATGTTATTCTGTCATCTCTTGCGATGTCTGGACAAAGTCGTTATCCTTCGTCTTCCGTTCATTTAAAAGATCTTTTTTTTTTTTTATATAAAAAATCAACCAGAAATTGGCGGAAAATGACAGATTTACCCTTTAATACGCAAGTCTGCGTCGAGGCCGAGGGACTTTCGCTAATGTGTGACGAGGCATTGATCAAATCAAAATAAAACCTCACCTACCTGCTACCATGCCAGTACACAGTAACACTACCCGGCACAAAACAGCAAGATTCATTTCCAGCATTGAGCAATGTGATCCAATTGCTTTCAATACGAAAACACGCCCCATGTTATATACGGAACAATTTTTTTGGTTGTAAAATTGAAAATTTTCGCTGAAATGTTTTTGATATTTTTCTTATTTTTGTTCAAAAACATAGATTGTGGGTACACGTTAGAACCGCCTCGCAGAGGCGGTTCTAACGAGTACCCACAATCTATGTTTTGAATCAAAAATAAGAAAAATAGGTATACCCCTGCAAACCCCAGTTTTACTATATAAAAGTGGGGTTTCGGGGGCTATTCGTTGCACGTACATATTTCCTGATGATTGCACTAGGACTGAATTTTGCGTTGCAGTTTGTATTCATATAATGCATCTTCTTTTGCTCCGGGTAGCCACCGCTGGCGACGCATTCTCTCTTCATCAGGAAAACATCTCCGTGCAATGTATACCCCCCTAAACCCCACTTTTATATAAAAAAATTGGGGTATGCAGGGGTATACCTATTTTTCTTATTTTTGCTCCAAAACATAGACTGTGGGTACTCGTTAGAACCGCCTCGTCGAGGCGGTTCTTACGTGTACCCACAATCTATGTTTTGAGCAAAAATAAGAAACATATCCAAATTTTTCTGCTGAAAATTTTCAAATTTCAAAGTTCAAAAAATCTTTGTATGTTGCATGGGCAAGTTTTCATAATGTTAGCTGCGCCAGGTAACAGGTTGTGCAAATTGCAAATCGGTTGTCATTATACGGATTATTGCCCTATAGCATCATTGAAAACGTTTGTTGTATGTATCATATGTTTTGATCTTTTAATTGATTCATTGTCATCCATAGTTGGTTCGTAGTTTTACATACGTGCGCATTACAAAATCATGCCCATGCAACAGAGATTTTTTCAGCTGTAAAAGATGAAAATGTCATCGGAAATTACGATATTTTTATATCTATGCTCAAAACATTGACCGTGGTGTACTTGTGTATGTTAGCAAGCGCCACTGCCGTTGCGCAGTTTGCCATCAGGAAAACTTGTCCATGCAATAAACAGGGATTTTTTTCACTTGTAAAATTTGAAAATTTCATTCGAAAAAATTGGATATTTTTCTTATTTTTGCTCAAAACATAGATTGTGGGTACACGTTAGAACCGCCTCGCTGAAGCGGTTCTAATGAGTACCCACAATCTATGTTTTGGAGCAAAAATAAGAAAAATAGGTATACCCCTGCATACCACATTTTCACTGTATAAAAGTGGGGTTTAAGGGGGTCACATTACACGGACATGTTTTCCTGATGTGTATTTTTAATGACTATGTTGATTTCTGTATTTCACCCACCTACCCACTTTTCGTGATATTCTGATGTCGTTGAGGCTGGTATAGCCTGGGTATTTTGGGATACGGGATATTGGCCTATTTTTTTTAGGGATACTGGGATATTTGTGTTTTTTTTTTTATTTTGGGACTATATGGGATATTCAGGAATTTTGGGATATGGGATATTGGAATTTATTTTGGGATACGAGTTAAATTAATTTTGGGATATGGGATATATTGGACGGTTTATTTTGGGATATGGGATATTGCCTACCTATACCCCCATAACCAAGCCGCCTTTCGGTTGCTGCTTCTGTATATCCTTGGTGGCAGGTTTTCGGAATGGCATGCAAGCAAAATTAAACTTTTTAACTTTTTATTGCATATCAAATTTTAGTTGTATATTTAATAATTTCGTTTTGAAAAAAAAAAAAAAAAAAAAAAAAAAAATGTTTGTTGGGCCATGTTGCTGTGTTTACATGGCACAAAAATCAGTTGTCTCATGCATTGGCCCATCTAATAAATACAATACCAGGATCAATCATAATCTATTAAATATTCATTAAGAGGCAAATGATTTGCACCGAACCGAAAGAAACGTTGTGCCATTTGCGGTCAGCGATTTCGTTACGCCCACAAAGGTCGACGCGTGTTATAACTATGCACCCCTTGTACTACTTAAAGTGGTTCTGAACAGTTGAGACTTTGATCAAGCTAGGAACAATGCGCATGCCATCCTACCCCATACCCCGCTGTGTTAGCGTCACCTTTTTCCTGTGTTGCGGCTTTGGTTTGTTGCGTTAACCTTTAAAGGATTGTCAACGGAATTCGTTAGTGATTTTCGCGTCTTTAACATTACCGTTCCATTGTTCCTAAATAAACAAGGTTAAGGAATAAACAAACCTTTACGAATTTGAACAAATAAAAGCTGCGCGAAAGGATGGCTTTGTCATTCTTTAATACCAATAAATTTATATTTCAGATTCAAATAAAGTAAAGCTTCCCACAATATTATTATCTGGCGGGGACTTCCGTAGCCTGTCGAGCTGCTTACATGTAACTGCTATGCATGGTTCCAAACTTTTCATATTTCAGCCACGTCATGAGAAACATCAGCATTCTGTATATGCGAAAACAAAGGTGCAGATCAGCTTCGCAGTAAGTGCGAAGTTGATAAACGCCTTTGTTTTCGCTAAACGGATAGTATGTAGTCATGGACCAAAAGTATTTCCACAATGTCAGAAATTCCATAGACTTGCGTGTATTTTCATGTTTACAAGAAAAAATATCCTGTCTCTCCTGGTCAACATATTTTCATGATTTTGGTGTCATTTAAAAGGTAAATTAGTAAAACAATAAATAATGTATTTTCAATCAATTCCGTGCATGTGTTTTAAAGCTACCAATTTTTAAACAACATACGATATTTATTTTGACATTTTGGGGGCAACGTCACCATTGACGTCAACGGGAAAGTGGATTTTTCAAAGTTTCGTTAAATCTCTAACTCTAATGTAAAGAAAATGCAATGTTGAATCATCATCAAATAACCTTTGTTTATTGCTTTATTTATTCAACTTACAAATGACACCAAAATCATGAAAATATGTTGACCAGGAGCGACATGATAATTTTTTTTTTGTAAACATGAAAATACACGCAAGTCAATGGAAATTCCGACTTTGTGGAATTACTTTTGGTCGAGCTGCTTACATGCACAACTGCTAAGCATGATTCCAAACTTTTCGTATTTCTTTTTATATAAGCCTACGCGTAGTTCTTTTCTTTTCAATTACCACTAATTATTCATATTTAATGCTTTCTGTAATTCACTACAGAAACCATTTAGATGGGCCCATCTCTCCTTTCGCAATCTGTTCTCCGCATGCAGATTTACGGGCTCCGAAAACAGACCTATGCATTTATTAATCATCTAAGATGACCACGTGCATGGCGCCGCTGATTTTTACCATGATTGGTCTTAATTTAATTGTATATTTGAAAAAGAAAATAAAGAAACCATCGGGAGCTGAGCAAACATTCATTATTTGACGTTTTGTAACAAAGCTTCTGAAATCTCCCTTAATCGGAAAATTGATTCATTTCTTTGATTTTCGCCATCTTGAATAGTTAACAGTTAACTGTGAATCTTTTCAATGATTTCCGCATTATTTACATTTCCTTAGTTTTGAACCTGAAGACAAACACTTCCAGCAGCTCTGTGAATCTGACATGTGGCAGGCACGAGCCTTGAAACAACTAAACCAAGATCGAGAATAACTCGCCCGAGTTTTGTAGATCTACATGTATACGGAGTTTTATGGTCAAAGAAATATAAAACCTAATATTAAATTTAAGCAAACGTCCCCACCTCTCTCTCTCTCTCTCTCTCTCTCTCTCTCTCAAACCAAAATTATGGCTTATTGTTGGATATGGCATTAATGTTCATATCTACAATCCCGGTCCCGGTTCTATCCCGGTTTGCCCCCGTGAAGACAAGCCGGTATATCGTGATAAACGAGGGAACTGTTCCTACCAAAATTGATCCTGTTCTCACAGTCACGATGTTACCCCAGTGTAGCCCCGGTCTTGTTCCCGGTTAAGCTACAGTCCCACTGTCACGTTTCGAGGCCTACGTTCTACTACGTTTCCAAGTCCAACGTTTTGCCCTAAATTTGTCCGGTTTTGCAGGTTGTTAGGTTTCAGTACGTTTATAGCTACGTTTTGCGACGTTTTACTCCGTATCGCTACGTATTGTCCGGTTATCCAACGGCTTCGGGCCACAGTTTCACTAGGGATTGGTACGTTTAGCTACGTATTTACTACGTGCCGATACGTTTTCCTACGATTCAGTAGGTTTTATCAGGTTATTACTACGTAGCGTCCGGATAGTTCATTTGTACCCGTGACGTATTTATAGTGGATTTATCGCACCAAAATTAATTAGTTGCATGATGACCACCAAGAGGATCCAAGAAAAGCTCCAGGGGTGGCAAATCTATGCGTGCACCGGGGCACCGGGGCTGTTAAGTGCACTACAAGATGACACAGAAGAGGTAACCTTTTTCTCTATATTTTGTGACTCGATTTATTGCATGTTTAAAAAAAAAAAAAAAAAAAAAAAAAAAAAAAAAAAAAAAAAAAAAAAAAAACATCACAACCAAACGGTACACATTTAGTGCATATATTACTATTTGTTTCGTAATTGCACCCAATTCTTAATCCCATGCGTACTGGCCATGAACTTGAGCGTTCGATGATCGTATTCTTTGGAAATTTAATCGTATGCTTTAAAATTTGTGTCCTTCTTAAGACGTATGAAATATAATCATATAAACGCCATGAGTCCATATCATATAAAATGTTTGGGAAATCAGCATTAACCTCTATTACGGCCCGTATGCGTAACCAAACGTAGTATTACTTAGTTAAATCGTAGTAGAGCGTGTCAATACCAAGTGATATCTAGTAATACCTACTAAAACCTACTGAAACCTATCAAAACGTAGGGTAACACGTAGCAAGTCGTAGTAAAACGTATTGAAACGTAATCCCTGCGTATTGATACTTGGAGTTCCACCAGGTTGTAATTTACGTTTTAGTACGTATTTGTTACGTATGTACTACGTTTTACTACGATTCGACTACGCTTTGCTACATTTTACTAGGTATAAGCTACGTAAATCAGAGTGCCACGTTCGAACTGTTTTTTTAGTTCGAACGTGGCATGGGCCAGGTATATAGCCGTATATAGCCGTATGTAATACGTTCCACTACGTTGTAATACGTTTTACTACGTATATTGCCGTATTGCTACGTTTCAGAAACCTAGTAAAAGGTAGGCCTCGAAACGTGACAGTGTGACTGTAGCTTAATACCACGGTGTCGTCACGGTGCAGGCCGGTGTTCCCTGGTTTTACTACGGTAAAGCCCGGTAGCGCTCCGGTTCACTCCGGTGACGTTTCGGTTCACCTCGATGGTGTCCCGGTGACTGCCGATCACGCCACGGTTCTGCCCCAGTCTTTGCCGGTATTGAAAATGATAGCAACCGGGGTGAACCGGGGCGGCACTGTGGTGAACCGGACGGCACCAGGGCAAACCGGGGTGAAACGGGCCAAATTCTAAAAGCCTGTTTGTCTCGGTGCATCCCATGGAGTCCCGGTGAAGCCCCGGTTTGTACCGGAGTAGCCCGGCGTTGTCCTGGTTACGCACGGTTTGCGCCGGATCATCCCGGTTTATCACGGTCGAGTCCCGGGTCTCGGTGTCGCCCCGGTTTCACCCGGTACAGTTCGCTCCGGTTCGCTTCTGTTGTATTAAACATTTTAATACAACCGTGAAGGCTCACTGGTTTACCCAGGTTCTTCCCGGTTTGCCACGGTATTGCTACGGTTCTACCCCGCTTCGTCACGGTTCACCCCGGTTTACCACGGTTTATCAAACATAACATAGCTTTAAACACGTTTTATCTTTTGCTTAGGTTGCTTGTTTGTTTTCAGTTATTTTTTAAAATTGCATTTTCTCAGTTGCCTTGTGGTATATAGCGAGTCGAGAAGCATACTGACACGCAAAATATAATGTAACAGTCACAGAGTTTGGGTACAACAGAGTATATACATGTACGTGTGTGTATGGTGCAACGCATCTTCTTTCAACATGTTCAATGGGCAAAGTATCGTATTTCTATGAAAGAGATTCTATAAAGCTCGGTCTCAATTTAATTCGAATTTGATTATTTAAATTGCGGCTCTATTGAATCAACTTTCAAGTTATTATTCTATTTGCTAAGTCAACATTATAGACTCATAAGCTATTTGCTCTTCACGCCCAAATTAGGCATAACGTTTTCTGATTGGTTGAAATGTCCATGGCGCACGCGCCGAAACATTTACTGCCATTTAGGCAACGGTCTATTATTATTTTGGCACGCGACTTCATTTATTCTGTGCATTTTGATAACTGAAACTGATTTTCTAAATGTATCAGAAATGCCGAAATCTTTTCTGATAAAACCTAAAGACACAGACACTTCTATGGAAACGATAGCGGATTTGCCAAGTGCTTTTAAAGTAGTATTCCCAAAATTTCAAGGTATAGAAAAATATTTCTACATATTTGTATTCTTGATCTATTTTGCATGCATTTTTTCATTTCTTTGAGTTTAATTTTAATACAAATCACTGACTATTTAAATATGTATAACTGTTCATCATGGTCAGTTGAAATGAAAAAAGCGAAAGCACCAGCAAACAAACGTTTTCAAACGTTTTTGACCCAGACCAGAATGGTGCCTTTTTAAGTTAAAGTGTGAGGAATTTAGCAGAGAAAGTAAATTAATTTCACGTTTTGCAAGTATCCATTATTTATTTATTTATTTATTTATTTAGTTATTTATTTATTTGTTCATATATAGTCGGTACCCATAACTCTACTGAAAATGAGAGCGAATGCTTGGTGGAAGGCGAGCAGTTTTTAGATGACGGGCCAAGCTCGACCGTGGATGAAACTGACCCCAAATTTGTCGCATTGGAGGACAACGGTAATGATTCATCAAAGGAACAACTAGAAATTGACAGCAAGTTTACTGAAGACGCAGTTAGTACCAGAGGGGCTTTGGAATCGACCCCAAGAAAAGAGACAATTTTAACAAGTTCTGGCAAGAAACCATGCCCAAGTCCACCCAACGAAGACTTTGAAGCATTCAGGCCATGGGCAATTAAAGGTATTTTTCCTTATTTTGAGTCCTAAAATATAAGATGAAATTCCGTATGATCACAAGCGCATACAACTTGCCGCCGTCTTTAAACATAAACATAATGTTTCTGAACATGTAAGAAAATCTGAGCAAATAAGGGTTTCCGCGAATAGGGTTAAGAACTAGCATGTATGCTAGCTAGCTCGAGTCCTAGGTTTGTTTCTCAACAAATGCGTACCGCATTGCAGGGAAACGCAGGGCAATTTTATCTTATTTTAAACTTGGTTTGTTTTTACTGACGCCAAACTTCATAGTCAACAGTTATTCAGTCATGTCGGGACCGCTTCCTGTGTTTTAACCAGGACTATGGACATTTCATTTGCCTTGCTAAAGGACAAGGACACAACGCGTTGGTCCGAGTGGTGATCGAACCCGCGACCTCTAGATTCAGTGTACGATGCTCTTTTACAATACTTAGCTATGACTTGAATGATTTGCTACAACATATACTGATGATAATGATCTCATTTGTGTTTTCACATTTTGTTCGTCAGAAATATTCACTTATTTCATGAATTGAAAAATATTTTCACGGAATTAGAATGGTTAGTTTTTTGGCAGTTTATGTATATCAAGAATTGAATGCATTACATGTACATGCATAAAACGTTTTACGACCTTTCGTGAGACCGTGACTAGCCGACAGTTTGAAACTTAAAACTTATTTCATGTTCTACTCAGCTGAGACTAAAATTTCTCCTGCTCATGAATTTCAACATTTGAGCCGTCTCGTGGGAAAACCAACAATCTGCATAGGCGAAAACAAAGGCGCAGATCAGCTTCGCGGTAACCGCGAAGCTGATCAGCGCCTTTGTTTTCGCTACTCGGATAGTACAATTCCTCCTCTACTTAACTCCAAAATTTTTAGCTTCTAGCCTGCTTCTGTGACTGTACAGGTCGGTTTGTGTCAGACCTGTTCGGAAACCACATTGTTGGTTTTCCCACGAGGCGGCTCATTTATAAGCAGGATAAATTACAAGCTTTGAGAGATCTAAACATGAATTTTCAATTTATATGGGCTATTTCAGTATTTAAATAGCAGATTAAATTTAAAGCTCAGCCGAGTTGAGCATGATATTATTTTTGTAATGCACCAGTCATTTGTATCCACGGCCCCTCTGGGGCTGGGGAATAGCGGGGCGTTTAACTTTTTGTTTTAAAGAAAAGCCCGGCATTGTGGGTCAGACTTGTGGTAAAATCCCTTCTAAAAGCCCCGGCTCTCGGAGGGTGACAATAATGTTGAACAACAGCTGAGAGTTGTTCTAATGAAACAAATATGAGAGTTTAATTTCTACATGTAAATGTTCAGGTACATTTGCAAAAATGAAAACCATGTTAAAATACAACTACATGAAATTTCTAATTTGAATTAATGTGATCGTGTATTGGTGGGAAATTAAAATCCCGACACATCCACGGCCCTGTGGGACTCAACAGAGGTTAAATCCCAGCACTTTAGCCCCGCGTTTTCCCCGCTATCCCCGGTCCTTGGTGGGCGTGGACACAAATGACTGGTGCATAACCTCGAGACCAGGTTGGAAACTGACTGTTCTCATGGCAAAGCACATGCCACCACCTGGTGCACACTCAACCCCTCGTTATTAACCCATATTTGACGAATGGATTTTCCCATCATTATCATTTTGGTGAGTCCACTTTCATTTTAGGGGCGTCAGGAGTGATTTTTCAATTTCATTCAATTTTTCGATAAAAATCCTCTAAGCAAACAGAATAGCCCCAGATGGGACGCCGCGTTCTGCGGCGTCACATCTGGGGCTATTCTGTTTGCCTATGTCCCATAAAAGGGACACCAGGCTTACATGAGTTAAAGTTTGCCGGACTAAATGTCTCACCTTTGAAAAAGTCTGAACATTATATGATGCGACAGAAACCCTTTTCACATGATTGTTTAATGATTTGATTAATTTTGCAAATATTGCGATTTCGAGCAATTCGAGAGGTCTAGTGTACACAAATGGGCGGCATCTCTGATTTTAAGTATTTTGCCACCATTTAAGGGTTTGCAAATAAAATTAATTGTCCTATTATTGGATGGAAATCGGGAAGAGCGACCTAAGTAAAGAAATCGGGATTCAAGTGATTGTTTACTTTTCTAACCGCGCGCGTGGCCACCTGTCAATCTCTCAAAGAAAAGGTGATGGAAGTACATATTGGACGAGCCTGGCGATAGAACATACCGATCTATGAGTCGTGATATACATGTACATGTACAATAGTCTGCTGTTTGGATAATGCTACAACCACTATTTGCTGATTTTGCGCTAAATTTTATCCTGAGTTTGCTACTCAGCCTTCGTTCTATGCCATTAATTTCAAGACTGTGGCAATTTGTATGTATATGGCCGTTTTGTATTATTGTAAACCTTGTAATACAACCAGCCTCCAGATAAACAAGCCGTGCATGCATACGAGTAGTGGTTTATTATTTCGTATGTGAGCAGCTTCCGCACATTTCTGTCAAAACACATTAACTTATTGTTAAACGATATCTGTTTCAGAGAAAGAAACACCTGCGACCGACAGAAGTTTGAATGCTTTATACTATGAGAAACTTCTCCCACACATGCTCAGACCCGATGTGCGATACCTATGGAACAGCATCTTGGCATCTAGGAACTATTTGTTGTCTGCGCAATATCAGGCGAATCCGAATTACTCAAATTATGGTCAACTATACAGACAACTATGCAATCGTGGATTATATGGACAAACAAAGGCGACTGCAATTCCTGAAACCGGACTTGACCTCTCGCTAGGTAGCCCTTACGTCTACAGCAGTTCACACGCATGCGCAACGTGCAATAAACCTTTCACCACGTCACACGGCCTTGAAGTCCACGTACGGCGTAGTCACACAAGTGGAACAACGGGGACACGCCACTTCTCATGTGACGTGTGCAAAAAGAAGTTCGGTCATTTGGTGAGCCTCGAACAGCATCGTGCTGCACATGCGCAAGAGAGATCGTTCAGTTGCCGACAGTGCGGGAAAACTTTCAAGCGTTCATCAACTCTCTCCACCCACCTATTGATCCACAGCGATACCCGGCCTTACCCCTGCGTCTACTGTGGGAAACGGTTCCACCAGAAAAGTGACATGAAGAAGCACACCTACATACACACAGGTCAGTTTCTTAACCCATATTAAGAATAGACCCAGATGGGACGCTGCATCGTGGGGCGTCCCATCTGTGGCTATACTGTTTGCATATTTTCCATAAAAAGGCACAAGGCTTAGAAGAGTTAAGGGCGAAAATACATGAAATATGCTCGAATAGAGGGTGGTACAAAATGGCCGCTTTCTTTTATTTCGTTACTTTTTACTGTGTAATGTTGTAAATTCATGCCAGGAATCTCTCGAAATCACCGCGGTCTTTGACCTTAGATTAAAAGCATCCAAACCTAAGCACACACCAATGCCAAAATAATCTATTAACACAAGGATTGCGATGGATATGATTTAGATTTAGTATCTCATTCCAATGCAATACTAAGTGATTGTCATATTCAATGCGCGACCAATATCGAGATTTCAAATGTCACGAATCACTTTGGGACCTTTTTGGCAAAGGTCATGAAATCTAAATAGAGGTTGAGCGCTCCCGAACATGATTGAACGTGTAATAGATAGCGACAAATCGTGAAATCTTGTCCCAATGATGGAATTGTTGCATTAATTATTCATAAACAATCGGGAAAAATGAATATGTGATAGTACGTGTAAGAATATTAGTGGTACATACTGTGGTTTCTAAAAAGAAAAAGAAACAGGCCACTACACATACGGCATTTAAACGAACAAACAAACAAACGGCTTTCGTACATGATATGCATCTGGGAAGTTTCCTTTTGAAATAGGGCGAATGGTGGAAGAAAGAGGGAAATTCAAAATGTTTTCGTAGGGAGATCTGAAAATCTAAATAAGAAGATGTATCCTATAAGATCTCAGGATATTTCTGAAATTCTTGACATGGTAATTAACTAAAATAGAGAGATCCCTTCGAAATAGGGAGATATCACATAAACATTTATACCGTTTTATTTGCCTATGCGAAAACAAAGGCGTAATCAGCTGTCAGCGCCTTTGTTTTCGCTTCAACTATGGATCTTCTTAGATCCGAAATTGCAAGCTTATAGCCCGCGTCGGTGACTGCGAAGGCAGGTTTGTGTCGGCTCTGGTCTGAAATTGAAGACCGGATGTTTCGCCCATAGTATAGATATTAGAATTTTTATTCCATTTACAGGTGAGAAGCCACATAAATGTATGGTCTGTGGGAAATGTTTCAGCCAGTCGTCAAATCTCATCACTCACAGTCGGAAACACACGGGCTTTAAACCGTTTCCCTGTCAGCGGTGTCACCGGGCCTTCCAGCGCAAAGTTGACCTCCGCCGCCATGTTGAAACGCAACACGTGATCACTATGGATAGTCACGTGATGCAGGGATATGGCGTCGGCCAATAGTCATCATCATCACCATGGTTAGCCACATGATGCAGGCATATAAAATAAACCGACAGCACGTGACGATTATGTGGAATCACGTGATACATAGATATAATTTAAGTTGACAGCAGCCGCCATGTTGAAGCTTAACACGCATGTGATCAACAACCATAGGCATGAAACTGCGAAAGTGACATCTTGAAAGAATGTGATTGCCATAATTAGTCATTAAGTTCAGCTCGGGCACAATGTGATAAATGTGATACAGGGGCACGCAAATGGACAATGTTTGACTCTTTATGTGTTTTTGTTTTTCTGTTTTGTTTTTATGTAAAATCATTGTTATTTGAGCCTGTGCGTGAGAAAACCAACAATTTGGGTTTCCGACCAGGTCCGACACAAACCATCCTGTACAGTCACAGAAAAAGGCTAGAAGCTCGAAATGTTGGAATTAAGTAAAAGAGGGATTGTACTATCTGCGTAGCGAAAACAAAGGCGCTGATCAGCTTCGCGGTTACATACCGCGAAGCTGGTCTGCGCATTTGTTTTCGCATATGCAAATTCTTGGTTTTCTCATGCGGCGGCTAATTTTCGATGTCTAGTCATATAAACCATGATTTTAAAGAATAAAATTTTAATGCACTCATGTCTGGACTACTGTGGTCCTGTTTTTCAGCATCGCTCATCGGTTGTGTTTCGATGTACCACATATCATCTGCAGACATTAGGAAAACAAACCCATGTAATATTTTTTCCCTGTAAAAATTGAAAATTTTCAGTTGAAAAAAAATAGATGTTTTTCTTATTCTTGTTCAAATCATAAATTTTGGGCACATGTTAGATCTGTCTCGCCGAGGCGGATCTAACGAGTACCAACAATCTATGTTTTGGATCAATAATGTAAATATGAAAAATAGTTTGGTATACTCCTGTAAATCCCAGTTTTACTATGTAAAAGTGCGGTATAAGGGGGTATACCTTTCATGGACATGTTATCCTGATGGCCGAAGCCCCGCGTCAGAATCGGCCCCTGCAGATTTCTAAGAAAACTGAACAGCATTCGATCAGTTAGGAGTGATCAGCTCCGGGGTTATAAAACTTTATTCAAGCTAAGGTCAGCTGAGCATGAAATTTCAGATTCTCATAAATGTTGAAATAGTAAAAAATTGTGGAAAATTCAGGTTCAAAACTAAAAAAACTAGAGTAATTTATCCTGCTAATAAATGTTAAAATGCCAATTTATCATTTATGAGCAGGATAAATTTTAGTCTCAGCTGAGTCGAGCATGAAAAAAGTTTTATAACCTCGGGCCCAGAAAGTGTATCGATTAAGAGCAAACATATTTTCCTCATAACTTCAAGCGGGAAATTACGAAATAGAGGAATGTTTTAAACATGATAAAATGACGGAGCAGCAACATCCCACTATTGCATTCAATAAATGCTGAAAAATGATCGAAGAGTATTTCCCAAAAGATGGTGGTCATTCAGCTACATGCACCATGAGTCAAATACAGAAATGCGAACTATCATTTGAACCACCGCATCAGAAAACCAACAATCTGCATAAGCGAAAAGAAAGGCACAGCAGTGCTGATCAAAGCCTTTGTTTTTGCTACAGAGATAGTAGAGCCTCGACGCGAGAAAACCGGTCTTCGGGGTTTCCGACCAGGTCCGACACAAACCGGCCTGTACATGCTCAGAAAATAGCTAGAAGCTTGAAATTTCGGATTTAAGTAGAAGAGGAATTGTACTATCCGAGTAGCGAAAACAAAGGCGCTGATCAGCTTCGCGGTTACCGCGAAGCTGATCTGCGCCTTTGTTTTCGCATAGGCAAAAATCCGGTTTTCTCACGATGCGGCTCAGTACATTTCCTCTACTTTCTAAATCCAAACTTTCTGCAAACACAGTCCGGTTTGTGTCGAAAATAGCTAGTCAAAAACTCAGATTGTTAGTTTTCTCACGCGAAGCGGCTCATTTATGATAAGGGTTTTGAACAGCACTATGGAGACAAATGCTTCTTGCTGAATAGCGCAGCACTGCGAAGGTACATGTAGGGTTTGATCCCCAACCACTCGCTCGGTACTTTTCTATGCCACATTACTGAATTTGACAAAACGAGAAATAGAGCGGGACACAACAGAGCTGCCTCTTTGGAACGGTCAGTAATGAATTACTGAATATGAATTACTGAATTAGAAAGGTTGCGTCCTTGAGTCATAAACATGCACTCTCTGCAGATTTGGTTAATATCCAGTAAGCAGTTGGACTGTCTCGACAGAACAAAAATCAAGCCGACCAAAATAACTACAAGCCCGCCAAATTATCCCGGTTTTTATCCTGCGTCACTGTTATTTCTTCTCCAACAATTTTATCCGGGTGCGCTGTATTTCAAGGCCACTGAGTCAGCGTCAGTTGCAACAACAAAAGATCTGCTGTCAATCTGAGTGGCAGTAGGGGTCTTTGTAAGTTCATATCACACAACAAGCATGTCGGACGAACTTGTGATGGCGAACGTGGCGATCCGGGACCCGGACATAAAATTTACCAAGGTAGGTTAAACCGTTTAATGTATAAATTGATAGGCTTCATGATCATGTTAATTAACGTTGTATTTTTTTTTTTTATCTTAACAGGTTAAATGATAAGTAAATTAATTGCCTGCTCTAATATTTGGACTACATTTTTGACTTTTAAAAGGGGTCACAAAATCCTTGGTAGTTGCAGTTGTGCGCTTTCTCTTTCCTGAAATTCGACATCCATTTGCATGTTAATTAACACGGTTTTAATATTTGTTTGTCTCGCATGAACCATGACCAATTCCAACGAAACAGATTGAACAAATGCCAGCTAACATAACATTAACCTTACATACGGTCATGCTATTAAATCAGATTTTGTCGTTGCAATATTTATCTGATTGCTGAAACTACGTTCGCTACAACAAGCAAATCTCACTAAAACTGTTTAATGAACAGAAATTCTCTAAAATTCTTTGTGCTGTCCCAAATAAAATGGTCAAATTTCTTTCCAATATCCTAATATTGACTTCAGCTATTCATCAACAACGAGTGGTGCAGTGCAGACAGTGGCAGGACATTTCCTGTCATAAACCCTTGTAATGGGGAGAAGATATGCGAAGTTCAAGAAGCCGACAAGGTAAAAGATTAACACAAGAAACTTATTGTTTTTAAATGGAATATCGAAAGCAAAATCTTTTAAGAACCGTTGCAAGGGCTACTTGTTAATATTCAGCATTGCTTCACATGAACATTCTAACTCGTTTTCCAACTCTTTTCCTTAAACGCTAAAATGTTTAAAGAGGACTCAGATTCAATCTGTATATTGCCTAAATTAACTAAATGTTGCAGAACGTCGCATAGAATGGAATAAGTGCCATCAGAATACATGCGTGCGGTGCCAAGTTAGATACTAGTTAAGTAGGACCTACTTCATGTACTTGAAATATGTTTAGTTTGCCGTAGAAACAAATGCCACCCTTTAGTCGCTTAATATAAAAATAGCATACCGTAGCCCATCTGTTGAGCTTGGCTGTGGTCTGTACAACATAAGGTTTGTTTTTTTCCAGGCGGACGTCGATAAAGCAGTAAAGGCAGCCCGGGCGGCTTTTAAGAGGGGATCAAAATGGAGAACTATGGACGCCTCAGCCCGAGGGACACTGATCAGAAAATTATGCGACTTGATGAAGAGGGACCTTTCATATTTGTCAGTAAATCTGTGTTTTTGTTCTTACTGCTGGACCTTGCCGTACTTCTACCGTAACAGATGTGACATTGAATACTTATTAATTGAGCCGCGACGCAAGAAAACCGATTGTTGGGGTTTCCGACAAGGTCTGACACAAACCGACCTGTACAGTCACAGAAGCTGACTATATAGACGCTTGAAATTTCGGATTTAAAGACCTATTTCCATTTCTATTGAGTGAGGGTCACTAGATAAGGGACAGGGCATTAGAAAACCTAGTGCCCTGACAATGACTCAGAATACAGTTTGGGGCCAAAACAGGAAAAATCAATATTGATTGCTGAGGGAGACAGTTTTATTGCACAGGTTATCAGGGACCATAAAATCAATAAACAGTGGAACTACAGGTATTATCCTCTAGGGGCCTCTTTATGACCCCCTGCAGAGATGTGATAATCACCTCATTCTGACAGTCCTTTGATCTAAGGACCATATTGCACCATTAGGTGTCATTAACCGAATAAACAGTGGTACCACTTTTAGCTTCTTCAGAAGTAGGTCTTTAAGAAGAAGAACGATCGTGCTATCCGTGTAACGAAAACAAATGCGCTGATCAGCTTCGCAGTTACTACGAAGCTGATCTACGTCTTTGTTTTCGCATAGGCAAAATCCGGTTTTCTCACGATGCGGCTCAATTACGAATCGGTGTAGAAGAGACGCAAGAGTGAGGTGCACTGGGTATGCCCCATTCCATTTTAGGATGCATCATTCAGTTTCATTAAGGCTATACTCTAAAGTCATTATTTCTAAATTGCAATAACTTTTTCTTTGTTTGTAAAATGTGTCGGTTTTATTCATTGTCAATCATTTTTATTCGTTCTGTTGCTCGTATACATGTAAGTTTCATCAATATTACATGATTTGTACAGTTCCTGCTCAGGAGTTAGTTTATTTAATTCCTCTTTTTAATATTTGAGCCGCCTCACGGGAAAAGTAAACAATCTGCATAGGCGAAAACAAAGGCGCAGATCAGCTTCGCGGTAACCGCGAAGCTGGTCAGCGCCTTAGTTTTCGCTACTCGGATAGTACAATTCCTCCTCTACTTAACTCCAAAATTTCAAGCTTCTAGCCTGCTTCTGTGAATGTACAGGCCGGTTTATGTCGGACCTGGTCGGAAACCCAAATTGTTGTTTTCTCATGAGAAGGCTCATTTCATTATTAGAGTCTAGAGACTTTAGATAATGGGAAGCCATTCCTGGATTCTGTGGGAGATATAGAGTTTGCCATAGATACCTTGATGTATTATGCTGGATGGTGTGACAAGATACAGGGCAAGACTATACCGACAGGTTACACATTATCCAATTTATGCACCAGTCATTCATTTGTATCCACGGCCCCTATAAGTGTGAAAAATACAACCGGTAGTTAATATAGGGACCAAACATGATTTTCCATTCATTAACATTCGCTAGGTCCCGAGGAGAGTGTTGAAAATCGAACACTCGTCGAGGAACCTAATGACAAAATCATTTTTGATCGCATAGATTATTACACAAGTTCTGCACAAACGAAAGAAATAATGGTGCATTATAGTTTTCAGCCTCATCACATTTTCATACGCGTAAAAGCTTTCATTTTATGCATCGATCCGGGCGGACTTCAGTTTCTAATAGCACATGCTTTGTGTGGCGCCCGGTAACGAGCATAAGTAGACGCCATGTATTAACAGCACGTGCGCGCGTGAATTGCAGTATTAATGCACGGCTTTCTATCATTAATAAACGGCTGTTAATATCGTGTGACACGAGTATTTATGAAATAATTTGACTGATTAATGTGTATTCGCGGGAAATTTAAATAAAAGCCCGGCACATCTTCGGCATCAATCGGTTGTAATACTGTGTTATTTCTTATTTTAGATGGATCATATTTCACCTTTACCAGACACGAACCGGTTGGTGTTTGTGGTGCCATTATTCCGGTGAGTAATTGTTAGTTGTGTTTGCCCCTTCACAATTTATATGTATATGGGCCGCTGCATGGGAAAACCAACAATCTGCATAGACGAAAACAAAGGCGCAGATCAGCTTCGCAGAAACTGCGAAGCTGATCAGCGCCTTTGTTTTCTCTGCACGGATAGTACAGTTCCTCTACTTTCTATATCCAACATTTCGAGCCTCTAGCCATCTTCTGTGAATATACAGGCCGGTTTGTGTTAAGCCTGGTCGGAACCCAAATTGTTTGTTTTCTCACGCACAGGCTCATACATGTATCATACAGGACTGGTAGTCACGACGTTTTCTGTAATTAAGATTGTCGATGTGAGGCAAAATTACCTTTCACCTTGACCATGAGATCACTTGCACTGTGATTGACCAATGGGATATTATATTTTCAAATATAAGGCGTTTTGCGTATTCTCATCATTTTGTCCACTTAAGGATAATCTATCGGACATCTTGGTCTTCAATTTGGGAAATGTTCCAGGATTTCATCTAATTAGAGCAAAAGTGGGTGGCGTTTTAAAATTGAAATTTCACACAACATACCGTAATATGATTATCTATTCCTCGAGACTCGATACACAAAATCCAGATGTCACAGTGCAACGCATTTCGACATTTAAGCATGTCCAAGCACATGTTTTAATTTATTTGTGGTTCCGAAATGTTTGAAACACACCCTGGGATACCATGACACAACAATTTACCTTATATACTCACCAACAAACACAGAAGGCAAATGCATAAGATATACTTTTTTCAAAACCCTTACTATAGTTTTTGTTTGAAATGATGCTTAACATCCCAGTCAATAGCAAAGGTCATGTCGGGACGTGGCCCCCATTTTATTAGACTTTTACCAAAAAATGAGGATGTCATGACATCCAACTTGTGCTTCAAATATAACCATCCAACTAAGCCACAAAGACTTATACGTATGAATGGTTTGACTTGAACCACTTTTCCTGGGCAGGCTCAAAGGCAGTAATCAGCTGGTCAGTGAGTAGCGTATAAGCTTTATCTGGAGGCACAAACAGCCCATCCATTTCTTTAGGCCACAATCATTGTGGTTAACGTTGCTTTAAGTCCCTGTCATACTCTTGGGAATTCTCGCGGCGTTTGCACGGCGTTCTTAAATTTTCCAGAACGCCGCGAGAATTCCCAAGAACAAAAAACTATTTGTGAAAAGAGGAAGCCATGAAGTCCTCACCCCGTCCTCACGTCGTCCTCGTCTAGTCCAATGCATTGCTACGGAGTTCGCACTGTGTTCTACCGCGTTCCTGCGGCGTTCATGGTGTTTGCACGGCGATTTCAGTGCGCTTGCGCGACGCTTTTGGTGTTTGTACTGCGTTTCCATGGCGTTCTGGCACTGCGTTGACGGCTTGTGGGCAAAGCAGATATGATGTCTCAATCATTTGTTTGTTTGCTTTGTCTGCTGTGCCTGCATATACATGTACACAAATAGAAAACCAGCTCGTTGTTTGATAGACATAAAGAATGGAATTCTTACAAGTGCATCTCATTTAATTATTATTTTGTTTGCTTTGTCATATTTAAAATCATTTTATTCGTCATTTTTGTGTTTTTGTCATACATGTTAAAACAAAACGCCACTGGACGCGGTAGAAGCTCCACATGAGCGCAATGAACGCGTGAAAACACCTTGCAAACGCGGTAGATGCTCCACGCGAGCGCCTTGATCGACGTAAGAACACCTTGCAAAATCCACTGAAGCACAGTAAGATAAATTACACGCTGCGCGCTGCTTATGAGCGCGGCGTAAACGCAGTGAGATTGCGATGAACGCCGTAGAATCTCCGTGAAAACGCAATGGGCTACAAAGGCGTTTGCACTACGATCTCACTGCGCGCCCACAAAGTTCCTTGGGCCCTGATGAATTTCTCACTGCGTAGCCACGGCGTCCTCACGGCGTCGCTCTTATTAAAACGCCGATTGATGGCGCTTCTTTTGGGCATGTGCAAAAGAAACACCTTCCCTTGGCGTTCTAGGATTTGCCACGGCGTTCGATGGACTTCCCAGCGCGTTGCTACGGCATTTGTATCATTCTCAAGTTTGTGTTCTGCATTTTTGTAGAAAGCCGCGCGATCTCAGCGATAATGCTACCCTGGTGTGACAAGGGTTTTATGCTATTTGGCTGTCATTTTGATAGAATAATACACATACTATATGCGGAAAATTAATAGTGTTGGACACCTTTGCGTCACTGCAACGCGCTACAAACGTTATATTTGGTGAATGCTGAAATCTTAAGTAAAAAATGCATGCTCATTCTTTAATGTTTGATATTGCAGGTTATACGATATAACCGAGTTGATTTTGGGTGAAACTTTCTTCAAACTGGTTGTATAGTAGATCATTATCCTTTGTTTTTTTTCAAGTTCCCGGTTGCGCAAAGTTAACGATTCCGCAAACCTTTATTGAAAGCATGATTTAACATGCATATATTACACTCAAAACAAAAATAATTTTGTGACTTCGATCAGCGATGTTTATTTTCTTGAACATTGCATTATCCAATAAATATCTGTGACTAAGTTCACTGGCACCAGATTTTGATTTCTAATGGCTTCTTGCATGTCAAATTTTATGACATTTAAACAATGATGTCACACTGCTACACACCGAGAGCAAAGAAACACACATTATAAATGGAAACGACCACAAATTCATTAGGTACCCTAACAGTTTAATGTCAAAACACCCAACTAGGATGGCACATTGTCGCTTCTATAAGGTGTTATGGCTCCAAGAATCAAAACGAAAGACTTGGGCAAAAATTCTACCGATATAAATTTGTCTACATTTTGTTATTAACCCTAAATGGGTATAGTTCAGCAGTAATTAAAATTCTGTTCTATTGTCAAACCGTCTAATGGCAAAGATAGGTCATTGACAAGAACATTTTGAGGCACCAAGTACTCGACTGTAATGGAAATTTGATGATTTTATGACAATTACTAAAATTCATTTATAAAGGGGTCATATAACTTGACTTAAATTGATTTTGCTCCTGTCATTCTAATTCCATATGTTAAACAATTAAAACAATAGACTACCAGGTTAAAATGAGGAAAAAGGGAATAATAATATCCGTGTAGAACAGCTGCACCGGTGGTCATCGCATAGGCAAAAACCCTGTTTTCTCATGTTTTGGGGGAGATGGTATTGTTATGGTCAGGAATCATTTTTACGGTTCCGCTGACATGTCACAATTCAACACAATTTACGACCTTAGCCTAACCCTATATTGTCTGCTCTACCTTAAATGTCAGAGTTCGTATCACTTGTGAGAGTCAAGTACTTATTTTCCTCCCGACGCAACCCATCCTGATCACGGATTGTCAATTTGGTGTGTCACCAGTAAACCATTTAGATTCGGATACCTCCATAAATACATTTATCCTCTAATGCAGTACAGTAACACCCAAGAAAAAGCGGATCTTCTAGCATAAGGCGGTAGAGGGGGGACCGGGGGTCCGGAACCCCCCACCCCCCATGGAATTTGAATTTTTTACCTAAAAAGGTAATTTCTCAGGGGGGTGGGGTGGGGTCCACACCCCCCCCCCCCCCCCCCGCCCTTGTCCGTGACCAAAAATTACCGTTTTCGTTGGACCCCACCTGATGAAAATTTCTGGATCCGCGCATGGACAGGGAGCCTGGTTTGCTAGTGCACAACTGATAGGTCATAGGTTTGGTCAGATTCCCGCCTCCATGGGTAAATAAATAACTGACTTGACACAACCATCCTATGAGTTAGTATTTACAAATGTATACATGCATTAGGCGCAGGGTTTCAACTGACATGTTTACAAATTAACATTTTGCGTGGGTTGCTTGTTTGGTCTTAATTTCTTACGTCCCGCTTAATAATATAGCTATGGTCACATACGGATAAGCAAGCTCGGTTTGAAGTCTCATCAGAGAGGCTGAAGAATTCTTGGATCAATGACACCCTGGATACATCCCATTAGGCCAAAATATATAATTATTAGATTCTCATCCAAATTTTTGAAAATTCTTTGGTGGGTGCATGGGTGACTTCCATTGTTCATTTTAGGACACACACTTTGACTCTCTAAGCCTAGTGTCTTAATATTTTTTTAAGACACACTCTCAGACCGCTACACTGGCACGGCACCATTTGCGTCAAGCGTTCTTTTTTTTTTTTTTTTTTTTTTGACCGTGTGATGGTCTCGGGGTGTATGTGTCCATTGTGCAGCAAATTCATCTCTTGCTCGGTTGCACCATGGGGTTGAGTCTATCAAGGTTGGATACCAAAAATACAACAACAACAACAGACTATTAAGCGAATTGAATTTATGCACAATTATCTTTAATTTCTATTTAACACATGGTTTTAGTTCTTTTACGACCAAATTAAAACTATGATTTTGTGCAGGTTTTGAACAGGGGCGGGTGGGAATGAGAATCTCAAAATTAATTTTCTTTGGCCTTAGACTTATTATACCAGGTTGACCAATGTTTTGCTTGACCGACTTTGCCCAAGGACTATCCTATAAGGGGACACATTATAGGCAAGTTTCAGAGGTCATTTTTCGTTGTCAATTTTTTTTTTTTTTTTTGGCTTCGCTGTTGGTGTGAGTAACCTAAAGCAACAAGTTCTATAATAATAATAATAATAATAATAATAATAATAATAATAATAATAATAATAAATAATAAATAAATAAACTTTAAATATTTTAGGAAGACAACACATTTAGCACAATTGCCAATCTTCCATACGGTCTTCCAGTGAATACAGTCAGGCCTTTTTTTATTATTCAGTCATTTTCATATATTTTTGTGATGTAAGTAAAACTATATTTTGATAGAAGAGAATCCAGTGCTTGCCTTATAATGCTGAGCGCCTTGTAGCAAAGTAGCCACTGGTACCATATCAACTGTCTTATTTATAACATGACCCAGGATCCAACCTACGACCTCCCGCTTCCGAAACGCACACTCTAACCATTACACTATTGGGACCGGTGTGACGGTGTTACATGGCTTTAATTAACTGATAATGTTAAACTTACGTTTGTCCAGGGAGACGTGCCGCCCGATACTTTAAAACATACCCTATTCATATATCTGGTAATCGAAAAAAGGGACCTATTCATATATCATGCCTTCGAAAAAAGTGACCCATTCATATATTTGATTGTACAAAATTTTGACCTATACACAATTATATACAAATATTTCGACTTACTGAGCTGTGTATGTCAGCAAAAAGTGCTCTTAAACATGGATGTCCGAACAATTTGGTCATTCATAGGCTAAATATGGAAAAATGGGGTCATTCATATATTTTGACTTGCAAAAGGTAACCTAGTCATATATTTTGACTTGAAAAAGGTAACCTATTCATATATCTGGCGAGGCTGAAAAAGGGGGCTATTCGGGCGGCACATCCCTACTACGTCATATATAGGTAGTTACCCCCCCCCCCACCCCGAGCAGGGAGCTACCATACAATCTGCGATTTCCATAATAATATTCAGACATTATACATGTAGGTAACCACGGACCAACATGTGTTGGCGTATGGTATATACCAGCATCTTGCGATATCTTCCTATGGCTTTAGTCGATGGTCTGGGACAATGCCACATACGGAAATCACTGCAAACTTAGACTGGAAACATGTGGCTTACGTACGAACATGTATGATGTTCGAACGAACGGAGACCGTGCGATTTTTGATTGCGACCTTGTTTGCTATGGCTTGCTTCTTTTCCAAGGCTGACAAGGCTTGAATTATATAATCTGCTCTTTCTCAAACCATGCCTTTATTGTAACAATATTTGTTTGAAAGGTAGTATCACTGCCATATCACTCGCATACATATTGTAGATACATAGTATGATGCATCACAGTTTGACCTGACAAATACTCATCTATAATATTCACATATCGCACTTGGCGATGGCACGACAGAAGTTGCGGCGGCATGCAATTTCTCATTTTTTTCCGATCTTGCAGCAAGTGAAGTTTCATGAAAAAGAAATGTGGGAATCGATGTTTCCCTTTCTCAAAAACGTATAATTTTATATGCTATACATGTATAGAGTCCTTGTAGAATTGTATGAAATGTGTGCAGAAGGTCGCCATATGGACGCCACATGGAAATGGTAAATCTTGCATGAGTTAATTGCAAGCCAAAAGCTAGTAATTAGGCATCCATTGTTGTAAATATTGTATCCTCATGGGCCTTACGGCCTTTTGGAATTTGAATAAACTTTTCTTCTTCTTCTTCTTCTTCTTCTTCTTCTTCTTCCATTACTTAAACCACTTAAACCCCGCTGCAAACAACCCTGAGTTGGTAGACTCGCTTGTTACTGGTTTCTATTTGAGCCGCCGCATGGGAAAACAAACTCTGCATAGGCGAAAACAAAGACGCAGATCAGCTTCGCAGTAACTGCGAAGCTGATCAGCGCCTTTTTTTCGTTACACAGATAGTACAATATCTCTTCTACTTTAACCCAAATTTCAAGCTTCTAGCCTGCTTCTGTGACTGTACAGGCAAGTTTGTGTCAGACCTGGTCGGAGCGCATATCGGTGGTTTTCTAACGCACAGGCTCATTTATGAATGACATCAACAAAGAGAAGTGACAAAAGCGCCACAGACATTAATTATTGGGCCCTAGGTAGTGCTTACGCAGCTGTTACGCACCTGTAGGTAATCAGTATGTCTTACATACGCCATGTACATACGTCGTGATATGTCACAAGAACAAAATTTGTATGTCAGCATGCGCAGCTTGACCACCAATTGCAGATTAAGAGGAGTTCGAAGCCACTCCCCCACCCCCATTTTGAACCATTTCAATTTCGTGGGGGAAATAAGAGCAATCAGGGATGTTGTACAAAACGACCCCGCCCCCAGTGGGGTTGAATCCCTCCCCCTCCTTTTCAAATCCTAGATCAGCCACTGACCGCAATAAGCCTCAGACCCAAGTGTTTAAAAAGTTCACAAACATCACTGATACACTGCTCATATAAATAGTGAGACAGTATCCGTGAGTCTACAATATGCAGTTTCATGACCATCACCAGTATTTTATATATATATAATTATCATATATTACATTTTTCAGGCACCGTTAGCAGTTTGAAATTTCCCTATCACACACTAGCATATACCTACAGCAAGTCAAACAACAAATATAATCTATTTTAAAATAATAAATCATTTTGACCACTGAAACCTTCTACACTATACCCCCTGTCTAGGGCCATCTCACATATTACAAAAACATTTATAAGATAAAATGGAGAAAAAAAATGACATGTATTTTTTGCACACAAATGCTAAGACAACGACAAGTAGCATCGTTTCATGTAAAGTGGTGTTAAATAGTGGAATATCTTATTTATCTAGTCGGTCCATATTTCTGACATTTATGTGTTTATATTCGCTGTATCACGGATTTCGCTTGAACTCATGGAGGTAAGAGCATCCAAAAAACTAAAATTCGTCATTTTTTTCATGGGGCTTATCTTCTTATTGGCGTTTTGTAAGACTAAAATTTTAGGCTTTAGAAATAAAGAATGACTCTAATTAGTGCCGCCGACTAATATTTTGGACAAAATCATGCTTATTGTCTCTCCAGTGTGATGGCCAGAAAACTTGTCAACACCGTCCAAAAATGGCATATGTGTATGTGTACTTTTGATTTACCTTAAACTGTGTGTATTGTCCTATTTGTATATCATGTATATTCTTCTATATTGTTCGGGGCAAAGTAAGAATTGGTTCAATTTCCGAATTATCTTGCGCAAAGTAGAAGCAGTTCATTCTTTTTCCGCCATTGTCCTGATTTGACGATTTCATATTTTTGTTTGACTCGATGTTTTTGTATACATGTATATTAACAGTGGAACTACCCTATACCAATGGCTGTTTGGAAACTAGGACCAGCACTAGCCTGTGGTAACACAGTGGTAATGAAACCTGCAGAACAGACACCGCTTACGGCACTCTATCTATGCTCGCTTATAAAGGAGGTTAGTATCCCGGAGCAATGATGCTCCATCGTGTGTTTCACTTTTTAAATGACTGAGAAAAATCATTACACTCAAACTGGGGATTATTTGTCCACGTTTTAGAGGAGGTAAGTATCCTGAACCGATGGTGCTCCACCTTGAATCTCGGTTATTGAATAAAGTCAAATCGGTCAACCAACAAACTGAATTTTATTTGTCGACCATTTTCGGGATATCTTATTTGTCATTGGTTCTATATAAGTAGTCCGTATCGTGCAATATTCAAACCATAATATCAGCAATCACTACAAAAATGTGTACAATGCTTGAAAGTACCATAAATAATTTTATTACAATAGGAATCAAACGTGTTTTTTATGCTGCCTCCGTTTATGTGTGTGCGCTTGGTATAACGTCAGCTTACATCAGGAAAACATGTCCGTGAAGTAAATACCCCCTTATACCACACTTCTATGTAGAAAAACTGGGGTTTGCAGGGTATACCTATTTTTCTTATTTTTGCCCCAAAACATAGATTGTGGGTACTTGTTAGAACCGCCTCAGCGAGGCGGTTCTAACGTGTACCCACAATCTATGTTTTGAGCAAAAATAAGAAAAAGATTTTTCCAACAAAATTTTCAATTTTTACAACTGAAAAAAATCTCTGTATAATGCATGGGCAAGTTTTCGTAATGTACCGACATTGGCAGGATGGATATCCTCACGGAGGCTTCACCATGTTGCATGGGTATAGTTGAACATATGGACATCCATAAAGTGGCATTAGTGTTTTACTGACTTTTATTGTTCCTATTGACTGACCTCAGTTTCTTTATATTGGCAGGCTGGGTTTCCGCCTGGTGTCGTCAACATGTTACCAGGATATGGACCAACTGCAGGTGCTGCAATATCTGAACATATGGACATCAACAAAGTGGCATTTACAGGGTCTACTGAGGTATTACCACCCAAAGTTACCTCCCCACAAACTTTACCACAAGCTTTCTTAACCACATTACAACATCTTGATAACAGACTTTGATTTTGATATAGTAAATTTTCTGTTTTGGATGGTGACGTTCCTCGTCGTGCTTCTTATGGTGTATACATTTTGCAACTTATTAGGTTTGCTAGAGTCTGCAATCATGTTACAGACTTCAACGCTCGAAATAAATCTTTAACGGCCAAACTTCTCCAACAGGGCTATCGGTATCATAAACTTCGAAAAACCTTTTCTAAATTTTATCGTAGACACCATGAATTGATTTCCAAATATAATGTTGGGTTAAAGACGCTTTTAAGTGAGGGTCTTTCGGAACCAGAATTTTATGGTGACTTGGTTTACAAATTTAAGAAACTTATAGGAAGTAATGATTTTTCTTTTCAGTTTAGAAAAATCATAACACGTTACAGACGTATAGGTTATAACATGAATGTTATGCGACAGTCTGCATGCTTAGTTTTTAACCCAATCACGGTTGATAACTATGCTGCCTTCTTTAATTGCACGCCGGTGGGTCGGGCGTCAGACTCTATGATGGCCCCCACTTAAAGCTATTCATTTTAGTTGGTTGGGGCCGGAGCTTCTTGTCTGTTGCTTGGCCCACCGGGGTCCAACTGGTGTTTTTCTTTAGCTCCGGAGTTAGTTATTTGGCGCCCAGGGATCTCCATCGTCGGGCAGCTTACTGAATCTGTGAGTCCTGGTTTTTGATTCATCAGGATGTTTATCATGATTTATTTGTTTGTTCTTGATGATTCATTTACTAGTTAGAGATTCACCACGAGGACCGAAGAACTAACTAAATGTTATGAACCACTGCAGAAGCTGAGGGTGAGGTTACGGCCGTGTAAAATCGATTTAAACCCACCAGTAACTTTGTGTTACTGATCGTTCCAAGTCGATACTTCTGTGGTGGTTCTTTTTGTTTTATGTCTTGGTGTTTGAAATATTTTTGTGCTGTTGGCGCCTTATGTATGTTTGCATATTTTTAGTTAAGGTAACTGAGTGGCCACCTATTGGGAAAATAGCTGCTCATTCGGCTTACGAAATGTTTTCATGGTATAAGTACCTGATTGTTAGTTTGGTTTTTTCCCACCTTGGTTTTTGGAGTGGGAGTCTTTTTCTGATTGCGCCTTTTCCTGATATTTGCCTACTTGTACTTTTGTATAGGTGAAAGCCAAATTCAACATTTATTTAGACAACAACCTGTCAACATCACTTTTAGCTCTCCGTTATCATTCTGTAGTGCTAGGCTATTCTGATTGGGTATTGCAAGAAGAAATAATACTCTTGAAATGATAGAAAGATATATGTTTAAAGGGTTCCTCTAGCTGTAGGGTTAACCATTAGCTACATATGATCCAATTTATCTTAAAATGCAGCAACGCAATACAAATTTAACAGCTTAGGATGTTGTCCTGAACGACCCAAATGTACTACTAGTAATGCACTAACGATCAAATGTTTCTAGTCCTAAGCTACCTTCTACTTTTGAAAAAAATATATGCACGATCATAACTTACACAAACGATAGAGATATACATGTAAATCGTGTATTGTTTTGTTGTTTTCAGATAGGTCATGTGGTAATGCAAGCGGCAGGTAAAAGTAACCTGAAGAGAGTTTCTCTGGAACTTGGTGGCAAGAGTCCTTTCATCATATTTGGAGATGTAGATGGTACTTGCATGTACTCACTTTATTTACTGTACATGTACATAACAATATAACTCATATCAATTGAGCCGCGACGCGAGAAAAACCGGTCTTCGAGGTTTCCGACCAGGTCCGACACAAACCGGCCTGTACAAGCTCAGAAAAGAGCTAGAAGCTTGAAATTTCCGATTTAAGTAGAAGAGGAATTGTACTATCCGAGTAGCGAAATCAGCTTCGCAGTTACTGCGAAGCTGATCTGCGCCTTTGTTTTCGCATAGGCAATACTCCCGTTTTCTCACGATGCGGCTCAATTTGTTTGTGTTTTACGCCTTTAGACCATGTATTTTCTAAACATATGAATTCGTTTTTTAAAGAATCGCTCTCAATGTATAGAATCTATATTATAACTCTTAAATCTGATGGTCATCGCTTTCTTTTTACTCATTAATTTATCAACAACTTATCAACTGTGTTTAGACTCAGATTTAAATGGTCACTATACGTGAAAGCGTATTTGTGGTCTGTACTTGCTTACGGATTTTGTGTTTCTAGTCGATGAGGCAGCTATGTACGCGTACGGTGCCATTATGAACAACCACGGACAGAACTGCTGTGCTGGGTCTCGAACCTACGTGCACGAATCAATCTATGATGAATTTGTAGCCAAAGCCAAGGCACTAGCGGAGGTCAGGGTGGTGGGAGATCCATTTGATGCTGACACAGCCCAGGGACCACAGGTACATGTATGGAATGACAAAAATTATTTTAGCTATCATTTTGTATATTTTATATACAGAAATGGGAACTTCACCATTGGTACAAAATATCTAAGCCACTGAGTGATAGTGGTGCAATCAATAGAACGTTTGTGGTTCTTAAACGTGTATAATGGATGTTAAAATTTTAGATTAAAGTTTAATGTTCGTAAATTATTTTCATGCATACATGTACATGTACATTATAAAAGAGACATAACTCAGTACCGTAGAGAGTAGGTACTTATTATAATTGTTCTTCTAGCTTGACGTATATGCACATGTGCATTTCATTTTTTCATATAATATGTATCCATCTGGTTCATACCATATAGGTAAATGGATGTACATGTAAGCCTAGGGAATTGTAATAAAATTGATTGAAATGTTGAAAGGGCGTTGTATAATACCAGGTCGATGAGGAACAATTCAAAAAGGTTCTCAGCTTTATCGAGAGTGGCAAGTCGGAAGGTGCTAAACTACAGTGTGGTGGGGAGAGGCATGGGGACAAGGGATACTTCATCAAACCAACTGTCTTCTCTGATGTAAAGGATAACATGAAGATTGCTAGAGAAGAGGTATGTTGAACTACTTTAGATCTTGCAGATTTTTGGATTGTTTCTAAAATTGTTCAAATGTGTTGGTACATGTATACTCAAATTTATCCTTTGGTATTTAGAGATCTGACATTTAAGTCTAAGAATTATGTTCTTAATTACTGAGTATGCAGACTGTTGTGTTTATATTTTCAACAAAATAGCAGCGCCAAATCAGAAACAAGTGTTTTCTTTATTTCCATATAGTTTCCTCAATATTTTTACACAGATATTTGGCCCTGTGCAGTCCATTATCAAATTCACAGACATGGAGGATGTTTTGGAAAGGGCAAACAACTCTTCCTACGGCCTTGCAGCAGGGGTGGTCACTGATAACATTAACACAGCATTAATGATGGCACAGGGGCTAGAAGCTGGCAGTGTCTGGTAATAATATTATCATCCCAGTGGGCACATGACGTCATAATGACGTCATATCAACGTCGATGCGACGTCATGACGTCGCATCGACGTCGATCTGACGTCATTCTGACGTCATGTGCCTGCTGGGATAAGTTACTTCAGTTTAATTTTAAGTCTGTTTCCTGCTGACTGGACACGCGCCTCTCATTTTACAACAAAACTAGCATGTCCGATGATGAGATATATTTGAGGCATGTGTAAAATATAATCCGACACATCTATGAATTCGGGCTTGTTGATAATATGTACGGTTCTGATCAGTATTGGCAAAATTAAGAAAACCATGCACAACCATCAGCACTTTATACCCCTAATTTACTTCATTTATAAAGTGGAAATTATGAAAGGGTACATGTATTGTCTATGAGAATATATAAAATTCACGCATGTTATCTGTACGATATGTTGAGGAGACAGCACATCATCTGGATTCAATGATTCGATACATTCGAGAAGCCTTATATTTTAGGGTGAATTGTTATGATGTTGTGACGCCACAGACACCGTTCGGTGGATTTAAGATGTCTGGTCAAGGTAGAGAATTGTAAGTTGCTTTTAACATACCGCTAGACCAAGGTAGAGAACTGTAAGTTGCTTTAACATACCGCTAGATCAAGGTAGAGAATTGTAAGTTGCTTTTAACATACCGCTAGACCAAGGTAGAGAACTGTAAGTTGCTTTTAACATACCGCTAGACCAAGGTAGAGAACTGTAAGTTGCTTTTAACATACCGCCAGACCAAGGTAGAGAATTGTAAGTTGCTTTTAACATACCGCTAGACCAAGGTAGAGAACTGTAAGTTGCTTTAAACAAACCGCCAGACCAAGGTAGAGAAATGTAAGTTGCTTTTAACATACCGCTAGACCAAGGTAGAGAACTGTAAGTTGCTTTAAACAAACCGCCAGACCAAGGTAGAGAAATGTAAGTTGCTTTTAACATACCGCTAGACCAAGGTAGAGAACTGTATGTTGCTTTTAACATACCGCCAGACCAAGGTAGAGAATTGTAAGTTGCTTTTAACATACCGCGAGACCAAGGTAGAGAAATGTAAGTTGTTTTTAACATACCGCTAGACCAAGGTAGAGAATTGTAAGTTGCTTTTAACATACCGCTAGACCAAGGTAGAGAATTGTAAGTTGCTTTTAACATACCGCTAGACCAAGGTAGAGAACTGTAAGTTGCTTTTAACATACCGCTAGACCAAGGTAGAGAACTGTAAGTTGCTTTTAACATACCGCTAGACCAAGGTAGAGAACTGTAAGTTGCTTTTAACATACCGCCTGACCAAGGTAGAGAATTGTAAGTTGCTTTTAACATACCGCTAGACCAAGGTAGAGAACTGTAAGTTGCTTGAAACAAACCGCCAGACCAAGGTAGAGAAATGTAAGTTGCTTTTAACATACCGCTAGACCAAGGTAGAGAACTGTAAGTTGCTTTAAACAAACCGCCAGACCAAGGTAGAGAAATGTAAGTTGCTTTTAACATACCGCCAGACCAAGGTAGGGAACTGTATGTTGCTTTTAACATACCGCCAGACCAAGGTAGAGAATTGTAAGTTGCTTTTAACATACCGCTAGACCAAGGTAGAGAAATGTAAGTTGTTTTTAACATACCGCCAGACCAAGGTAGAGAATTGTAAGTTGCTTTTAACATACCGCCAGACCAAGGTAGAGAATTGTAAGTTGCTTTTAACATACCGCTAGACCAAGGTAGAGAATTGTAAGTTGCTTTTAACATACCGCTAGACCAAGGTAGAGAACTGTAAGTTGCTTTTAACATACCGCTAGACCAAGGTAGAGAACTGTAAGTTGCTTTTAACATACCGCTAGACCGAGGTAGAGAACTGTAAGTTGCGTTTAACATACCGCTAGACCGAGGTAGAGAACTGTAAGTTGCTTTTAACATACCGCTAGACCAAGGTAGAGAACTGTAAGTTGCTTTTAACATACCGCTAAACCAGATATTCTACTAGGGTATGTCAATATTCCTCTGTCAGCTTTTAGATGACTCATTGATGGTGAGGCCCTCCCAGGGGTTTTGGGGATTCAGGGAGAAGGGCTATTTATTTTCAGGGATTGGGGGAGAAGGGTCGTTTATTTTCAGGGATTTAGGAGAAAGCATAACTTTTTGGGGTTCTAGGTAGCAGGGAGCAGGGGGCTGAGGAAAAACATTTAAGGGAGCTGGGGAGAAAGGTAATTTTCTTTCATGGAGGAGGGAGCAGACCCCCCTTGGGAGGCCTCGATGGTAAAGATCTTTTTTTTTTTTTTAATTTGCAACCCATCTCGTCTTCTTGTTAAAACAAAGAATAAGTTGTCTCTCTTTCCTTGTTAATTCAAGACATATCATTACCACTGGGTGCTTCCTTTGTCCCGATATAAAAAAAGGTTCTGTTTGATTTTTACTAAAGGGTCCCGATAGTATTTGGGTTTGTTTGATTCTGGTATCCGATTTTTTCCTACAATAATTCCTAGAATTTGGTCAAAGATTTGATTTGATGACGTCATTGAAAGAATTTTTCAAGTCATAAAATAGTGCTTTGAATGCAATTTTATTGTAAGTTTTTATTTGATTCGTTAGGAAGTGATATAAATTATGAAATTAATCATTCGTTATAGCTCTGTCACACATTCACGTATCAGCGGCGTATCGCTCACGTATCTATGAAAATGTCGATACGCCGAGGTCTGAGCCGTATTTTGCTCGAGAGACGTAGGTACCACGTACGTGTGACGTTCCTGCTACGTTCCCGTGGCGTATCCGTGACGTATCTGTATTCGTATGGAATTTCACTTTCGTATGTACGGCGTATTAATGCGATTGTGCTACGTACGTGTGATGTATGTATGGCGTATGAAGTGTACGCGTGACGTATCTACGGCGTATGTACTACGTTCCATTCTTATCTGCGGCGTATCTGTTCTGTACCAATTGCTTTTTAATACCTATGAGAACAAACGGTTGTGTTCACTTTGTTCATGCAATTCGCACATTATAGTTATCAAATATAAGAGTTCGAAAATGCCACCGGAGAAATCAAGATAATACACCGAAGAAAAAAACCGAGGTTGTGGTGGTGGTGGGGACATCTTCAAGCTCTCCATCCTGGTCGTAAAACGACACGAACAAAGACGGAGGCTACACCAAGCGTAGCCATGAAAGAACACTGCACGACACACCGAACCGTGAGAAATATCTGATCCATGACTTCGGAAAAACGAAAACTTACATATAGAAGCATTAAGAATCTCTTGGAACGCCACAAAATATTCCTAATACTCCTAATACGTCACACATACTCCACAATAGCGAAACGAACGTAGCACATACGTAGCACATACGCCATTGATACGCGAGATACGCCACACGTACGCCGCTGTTACGCCGTAGATACGAAAAGACATTCGAGGATACGCCACACATACGTCACACATACGTAGCAGATACGAAAGGTACGCTGTACATACGTCACGGTTACGTGGCATGTTAACCGCTACGTACGTGTGGCGTATCAGGAATATGAGCTACGTATCTACGACGTACCTGCCACGTTGCTTTCGTATGTACCACGTATGTGTGACGTATGTACGGCGTATCGGACCTGCTACGTACGTGCTACGAATTTTTAAGTGCACACATAAAAAAACGTAGCACCTCGGCGTATGAGGAGTATGAGCTACGTATCGAAGAGTATGAGCTACGTATGCCCACGTATCTACGACGTACGTGTGACGTACCTTTCGTATCTCGATACGCCGTAGATACGTGAGTCGATACGCGAATGTGTGACAGCCCTATAAGGAAGTGATGAAATTAATTTAATTGCCGTCTCTGTTTTGTGGAGATTTACTCTGTTATCGTAGTAGAAAAACATTCGGTTCCAAAAAGTCAAACAAAATCGGGTCCAAGGAAGCACCCAGTTCTTACTAGAGCTTACATAGTAGTATATTATGCTGGTCGGTAACTTGAACAAATACCACTTTGGCATACCCTGTACACCCGTGATGCAACGAATTTCTTGCTGCGCAGACTGGCGCAAGACCAAACGACATGTGACAAAATGGTTGGCGGTGATTTTCTGCCTGATCGATTGTGCAGCAACAAACAGCAACGTGTTCATTGCTTCACTGTAGCTTGTTCCCAAATGTTTACAGTCTTTATCGAAATATCAAATCTCCATGTTGTATGGACATAATCGACTTGGGTGCCGTGTATGTATTTCTTTTAAATAATAGAAACACATGAAAAATGCATAATGAAATATTTTAAATGTTTAAAACGTGCCAACATATACGTACATGTACGTAAAGTTTTTGCCTTAGTTTTAAGACTAGTACTAAAATTTACATTCAATTTATTCACTTTTATTCCAGGGGCGAATATGCTTTGCACGAATATACAGAAATAAAAACAGTAAGTTATGTTTTAAAACAAACATGCCGTATAGAGTCTTTAATCGAGGTTGTGTATCGTGACGAGCGCTACAGGCCGTTTTGTAGATCGTTCTGGCCTTCGCGTGTAGACACGCACAAACTATAATCAAAATGCACACTTTGAACATGGAGACACGCACAAAATGGACACTGTAGCGCTGGCGTTCGCCACCAACTCTTCTCGTGCTTGTGTATTGACACGTATTATCAGCAACGTTAAAACTTGCTCACTAGCAAGAAAGTCTTTACTATACATCATGATAACATGTCCGTGTAATGTATACCCCCTTATACCCAACTTTTATGTAGCAAAACTGGGGTTTGCAGGGGTATACCTATTTTTCTTATTTTTGCTCTAAAACATAGGTTGTGGGTACTCGTTAGAACCGCCTCGGCGAGGCGGTTCTAACGTGTACCCACAATCTATGTTTTGAGCAAAAATAAGAAAAATATCAAAATTTTTCAAATGAAAATTTTCATGTTTTACAATTCTAAAAATCTCTGTGTATTGCATGGGCATGTTTTCGTAATGGCTCGATTTTTACTTCTTGCGCATCAGACTGAATCAGGGCAGTCTAACCCTATCACGGTGTGTACTTATGCAATAAATTCACTATTTAGCCCGTCGGCATGCAGTTCCCTAGAGTAGAGTTTTGTTAAGAACTGGACGACGAAAGCAGCTTTTGCATTGCCTGTATTGTTGAATAATACATTTATATAAAGTGACGAATTTAAAATTCTGAAGAAAAAATGTTTCTGCTTTAAAAGATCGGTTATTGTACTTTTTTCATTGTAGGTGACCATTAACATTCCACAGAAGAATTCATGACTGTGATAGCTGAACTTGGAAAATGGATTATGATCAGTGCTCAGGAATGACCCATTACAAGACATGCACATTTGACATTCAGCTACATTTTTAGTTCACCTGAGCCGTTAGGCTCACAAGGTGAGCTTCTAGTATACCCTTGCTCCGTCGTCCGTCGTAGTTGTCGCTGTAGTCGTTGTTGTCCACAATGTTCAAACGTCTTCTCCTCTGAAACTGCTGGGCCAATCAAAGCCAACATTCATGTTGAGCATCTTTAGGTAGGGGGAACCAAAGTTTGTGTAAATGGTCCAGGTCACATGACCAGGATGGCCGCCGGGGTGTTAAATAGCAAAAACCTTAAAAAATCTTCTTCTCTGGGACTGGTGGACCGATTTCAATGGAACTTGGTATGAAGCGTCGGGGACTCCTGCCCATCATAGCCTTTATTAATCATGACCTTGGGTTGAACTTGACACATTTTACGGCAAGATCAATTTTGGTCAATGTAAATAAGTGAAAAAAAGTAAGTTTTGTAGCCTGTGACCTGAAGGTTGGTAGATACAGACAACTTATTGAGTTCAAGAAGTAATATGAGCATTCAAAGTCAAGGTCATTGACCAATCAAAGCCAAATTTTATAGTATCCTTAGGGACGGGGAGCGAAAGTTTGTGTAAATGGTCCAAGACGACCAAGATGACCGCTATGACCATATGTGGAATAAACCTTAAAAATCTTCTCTGGAACGGATTATTTCAATGAAATTTGGTATTAGCATCGGAAACTCTGGCTTATCATAATTTGTGTAAATCATGGCCTTGGGTTGACCTTGACCTATTTAACAACCAGGTCAAATATGGTCACAAAGGTTTTTCAATGGAAAAAATGCGGAAACATAGGATTTTCCAGAAAGTTTTGTAGTCTCTGACCTGAAAATTGGTAGATTCAGACAGTTCGCAGTGCCAGTTAATATAAATTATGTGAGTATAAGAGGTCACATTTACATTTTACCTTGACCAGCATGATCTTAGCTAAAGGTCATTTATGAAGGACCATACCTCAGGTGAGCGATATCAGGAATATTGGTCCTCTGGTATCTTGTTGGTAGATATATTGCTGCTTTTTTTTACCCCTTTTTTATCTAGAGGCTGGTTCAAATATTACGGTACGAGTATATTAAATTCAGTTGGCATCATAGTGTAAACTAAAGGTTTCAATTACAATGTTTGCAGAAAAAAATATCAGAGGCAAGGTTTTAAACATTTAATTTAATGAACTTCTAGTTTATTTTTGAAAATGCTATTTGTTCTTCTATTTCTCGTGTTTCCTGTAATAAACAAAGAAAGTCATTTTCAGTGGGTATTTGCGTTTTATATTTTGAAGAAAATGTATACATGTAGTATCTTACTATGAAGTTAAAACCAATTTTTTTAATTTTTTAACTAACTGTGAAACCTATACATTGAAATACAATAACATATTTGAAACTCTTGAGGAATGGAAGTTTTAAACGGTGCTAGATGGTAGAAGGTTTATGTCATAATCTGGAAACGGGTAGCACGAAGGATTTCATCGTGTTATCTGCTAGCATCAGGAAAACATGTCCGTGTAATGTATACCCCCTTAAACCCCACTTTTATATAGCAAAACTGGGGTATGCAGGGGTATACCTATTTTTTCTTATTTTTGCTCCAAAACATAGATTGTGGTACTCGTTAGAACCGCCTCGGCGAGGCGGTTCTAACACGTACCCACAATCTATGTTTGGAGCAAAAATAAGAAAAATATCAAAATTTTTCAGCTGAAAAATTTCAAATTCTAAAGCTAAAAAAATCTCAGTATATTGCATGGGCAAGTTTTCGTAATGAATAGCATGAAACAATGCTGACGGCGGTCTGCAGTCTGAGTTGAATAAATGACTCGAAGTGCATCTGTCGATGAAAGAAGATAACGGTCAGTAAGCCTATGATACTGTTCGAGTTATGTTCTGGGGCGCAAATAAATAGCGTTGACTGATGCTATATATAGGGTCATACCTTGGACGTAGTTCCAGGACAAGTCTAGGAGACTGTAGTCGTGACAGTAGTGACGTCCAGGACAGTAAGCGGAAGACCGCGGCTTTCACAGAGTGGAGCCGTCGCAGTTCCAGGAGAAGTCGAAGGACTGTAGCTATGACAGTATCATTAAGTCCGGGATAGGAAATGGCGGCAACGAGGGTCGCTTTCAGCATGACTTATGGTAACGTACTGAAACAAGCTAAGCCATCGGAGTTCCAGGGCAAGTCAAGTGACTGTAGCGGTGGCAGCATTGAAGCCCAGGACAGGAACTGATGGCCAGGCCCATCATGGAAACATCTCCGTGTGGAACTTAACCACATCAAACCTATACGTATAAAGTAAAATTGAGGTTTGACGGGGTCGAGAAAAAAAAAATCAATAATTGATGTAATTATGTATTTTAAAAGTCAAAAACGCTAAATTCTAACATTAATCAATAAGATAAACCATTATTTTATGATAGGCAAGGTAAATATTTGTAAAATTAAAATTTAGTTCATAAACAGATATTTAGTTGGTAATTAAAAGACATTTGCAAGTAATCATGGAGAAGTTTCCGCAAGAGTTTCTATCAACGGCATGCCAGATAGAAACTTGATGGAGTAAGCACAGTCATCGTAGTTCCAGGTTAAGTCAAGTAACTTAAGCGGTGACAGCATTGAAGCCCAGCACAGGAGCTGATGACTTCGGAGAAGTACGAGCATCTATAGGACCAGAGGGTCTAAAGCACAGTAGGAATAACAGCTTTAAGCAGACCTAGATGGTACAAGGGTTTAAAGCCATCCATATGCTATATATGTGGCCCGGAGGCGCAAACATGTAGCGTAACTGCGTTGACTGTTGCCATAGATATGGTCAGGAAGGTGGTGGAGGGGAAGACGGAGGCGAAGCTTCTGCATTCCCGGCTTTACAACTGATGCCTGGCTAGATATTTTAAACTCGGGTAACAAATTAATGACTAATAGCCTGTGATGCAGCTACAGAACAGACTGACATGTTTAACCCATATTTGACGAAGGGATTTTCCCATCATTATCATTAGGGTGAGTCCACATTTATTATTAAGGGCGTCAGGATTAATTTTTAAATTTTATTCAATTTTTCGATGACAACTCTCTAAGCAAACAGAATAGCCCCAGATGGGACGCCGCGTTCTGCGGCGTCACATCTGGGGCTATTTTGTTTGCCTATGTCCCATAAAAGAGACGCCAGGCTTAAATGTGTTAAACACTGGTTATAAAATATAACCCACATAAAACTAAAAGTCAAGTACATGTATATATACTCTTCGCCAAAAGTCTAGCATAATTATTTGTTTAAAAGGAGGCAAAAATATCTGGTTAGAACTAAATCCAAGTGAATAAATATTTCGATACAATTGGCCTCATTCGATGTCATGGTTACTGTGGAAACAATCATGACTTTTACGGATTCAAAATTGGCAGTTAGTTAGATACTGAAGGAAAAAAGATAAGGTCACTAGTTTGAAAAAGTTATTTTCGACACTTTTTAAATCTTGTACAAAAAAGTACTCATTTTCAGTATTTTCAATACAAATTTATTAAAATCTTTAGGTGATAGATAGAAAAATAATGTGGTATAACATTAAAATCGTGTCATTTGAGATTTAGGCAATAGACGCCTTTAAAGACAAACTTGTTTTCAAAATGTTAAACATTGAAATTCTGCTATACTTTCTTAACATTTTTGTTTTTCCAGAAATGTCAGTGTTTGATGTCAGGTCTTCAGTTTTTGTTTGTAACAGATCGTTCCTTGACATGGGGTCAATTTTGTTCTGACATAGCGTATATTGTGCAAAATTCAGCATTAAAGAACACGGCTTATCATTTAAATATTGCATTATTAAAATATCCAAAAATTTACAAAATCTGATAGACGGAGACAAAACTGTCATTTATTCTTTGCTACGACATGCTTCCTTTCTAAATCAATGAATGCTGAAGTCGTAATATGCTTTGGGAATATTTTTCAGGCCATTTTACTTTAGCACCATTAAACTAGAATATGCTTAACTTTTGGCGAGGTGTATAGTTAAAAGATGTAAAAGTTACATGTATATTTATTTTAATGATCATGTTTCTTAAAGATCGTCTTACGTTTGTATAGATGTAAGCTAGACCATAGAAAAAAGCAATAATGAAATGCTCACTCAAAAATACAAAACATGTACATGCAATACATTTGAATAGCATAACGATTAAGAAACTGATAGATTTAATACAATTAAAACCTTACTGTCACAATTTATTTAGTGAAATCATTTTCTCAACGAAGCACCCTTTAGTGACTTTTTCACAGCCTCTTTACTTTCAAATGTATACTATTTCAACAATTTTAAAGTGATGATTTAATACAACAGCAAACCATTTTAGCAATTTTTGCGCTGGAAACAATATAAACAAATTCAAACAACGTGATGTCGTATTTTATTGTATTAGTTTGGTGCATTGTACTATTATTTGTTTCTTGTGCGTCGTCAGTCGGGGACCAACTGTCATTGCCTGTGAAGACAGACTCACGAGTAAGAAAGTTAATGTGATCTTTTTCTAATTTTGTCTTTCGATGCATTACGAAAACTTGCCCATGCAACATACAGAGATTTTTTTCAGCCGTAAAAATTGAAATTTTTCAGTAGAAAAGTTTTGATATTTTTCTTATTTTTGCTCAAAACATAGATTGTGGGTGCACGTTAGAACCGTCTCGCCGAGGCGGTTCTAACGAGTACCCACAATCTATACCCATGCATACCCCAGTTTTACTATATAAAGGTGGGGTTTACGGGGGTATTTATTGCATGGACATGTTTTCCTAATGAAATTCTTGTAAGCAAACAGAATAGCGACATAGTAAGCGGCGTCACATCTGGGGCTACGTGTATTGTTTGTTTGTTTGTATTGAGGTTTAACGTCCTAGTCAACAATTTTTCAGTCATGTCGGGACGGAGCCATCGCTTCCTGGGATTTAACCAGTACTCTAGGGAGTTAATGTGTCATGCTCAAGGACACAACACAGTGACCCTTCTGGGGATCGAACCCAGGGCCTCTCGAATCGGAGTCCGACGCTTGTGTATTGTTTGCCTATGTCCCATAAATATGACGCCAGCTTATATACGTGTCAAAATTGCTAACCGAACATTTTCAAACTGTTATTTATCGTTTTGGAGGAGGTAGACTGCCAAAAGTCGAAATGTTAATTATTCTTCGTTTATCAATTTATAAAGGGAAAATCCCGAAATCCATACGTGTGCAGCGGACGGTGACCAAAAGTGCTGTTCTGCGTAAATTGCTCGTGCATTTTTAACGACATTGAATATCGAAACGATTCCCAATGCATTTTCTGCTTCTGCAGAATTCTGTGACTTTAGGGTTTTGGTGGTAGTCATGCTAGTCAATTCATTACGTCGCCAAAATCAAGCAAAGTGAATTGAATTTTGTGGCAAACTGAAGTTAAATTATACTACATATATGAACCGCTGCATTAGAAAACCGAAAGTGTGCATATGCGAAAACAAAACCTCAGAGCACAGCTGACCAGCGCCTTAATTTTCGCTACACAGATAGTACAATCATTTTTTTTTCTTAAATCCGAAATTTCAAGCTTCTAGCCTGCTACTGTGATTGTATACGCCGCTTTGTGTCGGACTTGGTCGGAAACCCAAATTGTTGGTTTTCTCATGTAAAGGCTCATATAATGATTCTTATTCGCCTGTCTCTCTGTACTGTGGAAAAACATAACACATCTCTATACTGTGGAAAAAACATAACACATCCCTATATTGTGGAAAAACATAACACATCTGTATTTCTTGAGTTTTTTTTTTGTGTGTGTGAGTTCTGACTTAGTTTAGCTCACAGCTGTCGGTTGTAACATGTCTTTAACCCATATTTGACGAATGGATTCTCCCATCATTATCAATTAGGTGAGTCCATTTTCATTTTCAGGGGTGTTAGAAGTGATTTTTAATTTTTATCTCAATTTTCGATGAAATTCCTCCAAGCGAACAGAATAGCCCCAGATGGGACACCGCGTTCTGCGGCGTCCCATCTGGAGCTATTCTGTTTGCTTGTGTCCCATATAAGGGACGCCAGGCTTAAATGAGTTAATGTCTGGTGATCTCTCATTGGCTCGGGCTTTGCAATGTCCGAATCTTCACAGATTCCCTTTTCTTGATCCTGCTATGTGTCCTTGATTATAAGACAGCATATTGTATATATATGTACATTACCAAAACTTTCCCATGCAATATACATAGATTTGTTTTCAGAAGAAAAAAATGAAAATTTCATTGGAAATTTTTTTGATTATTTCTAATATTTTCGCTGAAATCATACATTGTGGTATGCAGCGGTTCTAACGAGTACCCACAATATATGTTTTGGATAAAAAAAAATAGGTATACCCCTGCAAACTCCAGTTTTGCTATACATTTCACGTACATGTTTTCCGCATCAGGGTAGCATGTCTGGTTAATATATAGCCCCTTATACCCCACTTTTAGTTGATATATCAAAAATAGGGAATGCAGGGGTATGTAGCAGTGATCCCAACACCTTTACTTTCTGCCACATCGGAGATTTTGGAATAAATACTAATTCCAGTTTTCACAATTTTATTTTACTTTTAAACAACCACTTTTAACTTTCATATTTTATATCACTTTACAACTTTACTTTAACACACCTTTACCTTTACTGCACTATCTCGGCATTACTTTATCTGCTTTATTTTAGCTCTACTCAAACAGCCCACGTTGCGGTATTTATACTCAGTTCAAGCTTCACGTGTGAACTCAGTATGCACACAAAGCACGTGGAATGCGAGAGCGGAGCACAAGAGGAGTAATGATATATCAGACAATTTTCCCGCCTTATCATAGCTCCGGTGGAGTAAAATTTAAAGTACAAGTTACGTAATGAACTGTTATCAAAGATTATCAATGCGTGAAATAAAACAAGCGTATACTGACAATATGTAAAATTTCCTTACATCAATACATTAAGTTATTATCAAGGTCAAGTTTATATAATTATATGCATCGTGTTCACGACACTGCGGCCAAAAGGTATGGCAACACTTATGAATTGTGAATATTGTACAATGAATGAAATTGGCATCAAAAATTATCAATATAAAGTTCATGTCTGCCCAAAGAGCAATCTTCTGTATCACTTTATTGTCCTTTATATATCGTCTGTAGGTGTTTCGCCAACGAGTTGCCTTATCTTCCTCCTGGCTATGTCTGCTGCTTTCCTCATCGGCCTTCGAGTTTTGACATCGTCCCTCAAAGCGTCATTGTGCTCAGAAGCTATCGAGTCTGAACTATAATCCGAGCACTCCAATGGGTACAGTAAGCACAAGGGACGAACCACGTTTCGCCCAGATCCTAGTTGTACCACTGCTGATCGTACCAGTCCATCCCTGCTCATGTTCAACTGGATGATCTTGGCAAGCTTCCATGAACCACGAGGCGTGTCATCCTTCACGATAACGATGTCGTTCACATTTGGATCCTGATTTGACTGAATTCTACCACCACTGAGTTTATACTGCTTTCTTTCACGTAAACTCAGTAGGTAATCTTCACGCCAGGCTCTCCAGAATTGTTCGACTAATCTCTTCCCCTTCTTCCATATTCGAAACACATTCCGTTCAGAACTTTGGTACGGAGTATAATCTTCATCACCGTCGTCATTTACCGTCTCCGGAATACCAGTTTTTGGGTTTAAACACAGAAAGTGTCCTGGTGTAATAGCTATTGTTGAGTCAGTATCATCCCCGACATATACTAGAGGTCGAGAATTCACAACAGACTCAACTTCTTTCACAACTGTATGCATTTGGTCATCAGAGAGCAATTTTCGTCCCACAGCTTTTCTTAACGACCGTTTCACTAACCCGACAAATCTTTCATAGAATCCACCCATCCATGGTGAGAGCTCTATAATGAATGACCACTTTATTCCTTCACATGAAAAATAACTCTGAATCTCCTCACTAGTCACTATATTCTTCCATATCAGTTGGAGCGTTTTGTCCGCCAGTTTGAATTGCATTGCATTGTCACTCACTATTTCACTTGGCATTCCTCTGGTCGCAATAAATCTTCTGAGACAAAACAAGAATGACGTTGTTGTCATATCACTCACGATTTCGAGATGAATTGCGCGAGTAACGAAACACGTGAATAAACAAATCCAGATTTTCTTCACCACTCCGTTATCTTTGGTGTGTAGAGGGCCGAGGTAATCCAGGCCTGTCCTAGAAAACGGTGTCGCCTCCGACACCCGTGTTTTTGGCAATGGAGCCATGGGTGGCATTTTATAAGGACCACCTTCCAATCTTTTGCACAACACACATTTTCGTAACACTTTTTTCACTGTCGCTCTTCCACGAATAATCCAGTATTTCATCCTGATGGAACTCAGTGTTTGCGATACACCAGAATGGAGTATCCTTGTATGTGAATCTTCTATCACTAAATCCGTGAATCTATCACTACTTGGAAGTAATATTGGATATCTTGTGGCTTCCGTAAGCTCGGCATTTTCCATTCTGCCTTTGCACCTAAGCACTTCCCTATCATCTACACATACTCCTAATTGATTCACTATTGCTTTCCACTTTCCGTTACTGACAGATTTAAATGCCTCAGGGAAGTGATTTATCTGAGTATGTTTGATCCACAAGAGCTCAGCCTTTTCAAACTCTTCTTTCCTTAAATCACTGTGGTTTTCGTTTCTATGTCTCATTTTATCTATGAATCTCAAACACCAGGCTGTCACTCGTTTTAAGCGGCGAAGGGTAGAATACCGGGATATATCCATCTCAAACGGGGCACATCTGACTGGATCCGTATTTTTACCCTTCATTTCTCTGTTGGCCAAATTTGCACTTTCACATTCTTCACGTTTCATGTTTTCCATTGTTTCACTTTCAGAATTCACTTCTGAACAATTTTCATTGACACTGTTTGGCCATTCACTGATTGGGCATTGTAACCACTGTGGACCTTTCCACCACAACTCATTTTCAACAATCTGCGTCACTGTACACCCTCTGCTGGCTAGATCTGCTGGGTTTTCTTTTGTATTCACATTCTGAAATACGATGTTACCGTGTGAATTGATTTCTTGCACTCCGTTCCTTACGAATGTCGGTAGTGTTTTATCGGATTTTATCCAACTGAGAACACACTGGGAGTCTGTCAGAATCACAAGTGTTTCGAAATGTAATTTCAGCTGTTCTCTCACAAACTGTAAACTGCGGGTGCCTATAAGAACAGCCATTAATTCCAATCTCGGAATTGTCATCGTCTTGACAGGTGCTAATCTTGCTTTTGAGAACACTAAGTGACTAGACCTAGTGCCATCACACTGAATGAGGTACACTGCACACGCATAAGCAACAGCTGATGCATCACAAAAACACACTAGATCATATTTGCTTTCACATTCATTTCTTATGCATCTTATAATTTCAACTTGACCGATGCCTTCAAGGTCTGATTTTATATCTGACCATTCGATTTGCTCAGCCGTATCCAATTCGTCATCCCAATCTAGCTGTTTCTTCCAGAAGCTTTGCATTAGCACCTTCCCCCGAAGAATAACAGGACACAGTAATCCAATCGGGTCATAAATAGATGCTATTTCTTTTAGAACACTTCTTTTTGTAACAATTGTGTTTCTTTCACTTTCACAGAATTTCGAATAGCGAGTGTATCGTTGGCTGTATTCCACGTCATACCGAGAACTTTTATATCTGTTCCGTTAGCACGGTCATTCTCAGGAATCACATTATTTACATCAGCACTACTTGTCATCCATTCCCGTAGATTCATGCTGGCTGCATTGAATATAGTCTTTGATTGACTATACAGGCCAGTTGCTTCTTTCACAGAATTTGCTCCAGTGATCACATTATCCATGTATATATCACTTTTGATTTTATCAGAGACTTCAGAACCATACGAATCCAGATGTGCTTCAACTGTTGCTCCAAGGAGAAAGGGACTTGAGATTATCCCAAAGGGGACACGACAGAATCGAAATTCCTGAATGTTATCCTCATTCACGATCGGTTGGGAATGGTCCTTCAACCAAACGAATCGCGTCACATCTCTTTCACTTTCCTGAAGTCCGACTTGAAGGAATGCTTTTTCAATATCAGAAATGATCCCTATTGTGTATAGCCTGAATCTGAGAAGAATGCCACATAAGTTTTGTAGTAACACTGGACCACGATATAAGCACTCGTTTAAGCTTTTGTTCCCAAGTTTAGACTTTGCTGATGCGTCATACGCTACGCGGAGCTTAGTTGTTGTTTTCTGTGGAGTAATAACTACATGGTGGGGTATGTAGTGTTTTATACCATCACATTTGAAGCGGTCAACCTTTTCAATGACTCCTTTCGCCAGTTGATCTTGTATGATTGAGTCATACTTCGGTAGCATGCCAGGCTGCTTCTGCATCCTAGATACTAATGATCTGAGACGACCAATAGCCAATCCTCTATTTTCTTTGATATCTGGCACCTCTTCTTTCCATGGCCATTTCACAGCATATCTTCCATTTTCGTATTGAAGTGTTTCTTTAAATTTTTCCAATGCTCTAGTATCCTCTGAATCACAAGAGCTCACTGGGTTTGAAATTCCTAAAGTTTCCAACTTCCAGAAGTCTTCTAAATCTGGCTTCACTGGCACAACACTATCTACGCACGAGAATACACTTGAATCATTTATTGTGTTTCCCTGTGTAAGAATGATCATACTTGATTCTACACTATCACAGTTGTATTGATTTGTACGACCTGTAAGAATCCACCCAAATCTAGAATTTAGCAAATATAGCCCACTTTGAACTTCAATCCTATCAGGAAGAATAACGTCGAGATAGTAATCACTTCCAATCAATATTTGAACACTGTCGGATTCCTTTTCATGTGGAATGGTATCAGCAAGTTGCAGACCTTTTATCATCTTTTCAAATCTTTCCTGTGATTCGAAAGTAGCAGGTTGTCTTTGAACAGTCCCGGTAATACTTGGTACAATGTTTGCTGTTATCTTCATCAGTGTTCCGTCTCTTTGTTTCAGTTGAAGCTGAGCGGACTTAGTCTTTATTACCTTTGGAGTGGTACTCCCAAATGTGACTTAGTGGATTTCTTGTTCATCGTCTCCTTGAAGCATCAACTTCTTGGCCAACTCTTCAGTAATGTACGTCCTCTGTGAGCCGGAGTCCAGTAGAACACGTATTTGCTCCGCCTTAGTGTTGTTAGTGTTATGGACTTCAGTGAGTGCTGTTTGCATTAGCACGGATTCTCCTACAGAGAGACATGTACTTTCGTGCGCCGATACAGACGGAGCAAGTTCAGCTTCAGCTCCTTCAGCTTTCTGTACACTTTCTGTGACGCGGGTTCTCTCGAACTTTGATGGGCACAAACTCCGATGGTGAACACTGAATTCTCCACAATACACACACCTTTTCGAGGATTTGCAATCACGAGTGTAGTGCCCCTCCTTTAAACACTTGAAACAACTCCCTTTTAGTTGTCTTTTTCTTTCTTCAATAGATCTGTACTTTTGGCACTCATCACTCCAGTGATTGCTGCTACAGTATCTGCACATTGCTCCTTTCGAATTTGTTTCTGACTTACCCTTTTGTTTTTCTTGGTGTAAGCGCCTCATTTGGCTGTCTATGAGCTCCTCCTTTTGAATTATGGACGGAGTATTCCGGTCTGTTACTGTTCTCATTTCTTGCTCCGTATTTAGGTTTTGTTCCGAATGCTTTCTCACTATCTACCTTTGCCTTTTCACAAGCCACAACATATTCTTTCAATAATTCTTTCAGCAGAAACACTGTCCATTTCTTTTCAACTCCTTTCTTAATTTCTAAATGCCTTATAACACTGCTAGGTAACTTTGATTTTATTATTGACACAAACACATCTTGGTTGATATTTTGCCCTAGAACATCTAAACTTCTGAGGTGTTTATCGACAGCATCAAGCAAAGAGTCACTAGCTGATTTCAAATTAATTATTGCTGTGTAATGCAAATCTACTGTGTCTTGCACATTCCCGAATCTGTCTGTTAATATCTTTAACGCTACGCTGTAATTCTCATTTGAGAGAGACAACCCCGTTATTGCACTTTTGGCGTCCCCGGTCAGCTTATTCCTCGGGTAATTGAATTTCTCAATATCGGAAAGGCTGTCGTTTTTGTGAACAGAAGATTCAAATGACTGCCAAAATTCAACCCATTTTAGCTTATCTCCGTTGAAGGAGCAAAGTTCCAACTTGGGGAGTTTCACTGATGATTGTACAGGTAATGGACCAGGCTTAGTGCTTTTTAGAAAATCCTTCTGAAATTCTAGCTGCATTTCAATTAGCTTTTGCATATCACTTTTACTTTCATCATGTTTTGTTTGCATCATTAATGACTCTTCCTTTTTCATTCTATCTTTCAATTCTATCTCAGACTTTCTGAGCTTTGTTATCATAGTATTTGCTGTGAACAATACGTCAGCATCACCGTTTAATATTTCATCAATATAAGGATCATCACCATCCTTTATTTCAGAAATGACCTTTTCAGACTGACGTTCCACTTTATGGCAGCGTTCAGTCAATGCATCAACAGTGTAATCAATTCTTTCAATAAATTCTTCATATTTGCCACTGAACACCTCTGTATTCAAAATCACAGAGCCTTCATTTATTTGCTCCTTTAAATCATTCACATATCTGGTACGAACACCTTTCAAATATTTTAATGAAGAACCCATAGTTTAAGTCAGATCTTTCAATGCCACCTTTTCAGTTCTCACTTGTATGCACAGCAGATGAACTCCGTTATATTTTAAATAAAAGTTCAAACGCTTACCTCCCGGGTTCCGGCGCCGTACAATGTAGCAGTGATCCCAACACCTTTACTTTCTGCCACATCGGAGATTTTGGAATAAATACTAATTCCAGTTTTCACAATTTTATTTTACTTTTAAACAACCACTTTTAACTTTCATATTTTATATCACTTTACAACTTTACTTTAACACACCTTTACCTTTACTGCACTATCTCGGCATTACTTTATCTGCTTTATTTTAGCTCTACTCAAACAGCCCACGTTACGGTATTTATACTCAGTTCAAGCTTCACGTGTGAACTCAGTATGCACACAAAGCACGTGGAATGCGAGAGCGGAGCACAAGAGGAGTAATGATATATCAGACAACTTTCCCGCCTTATCATAGCTCCGGTGGAGTAAAGCTTTAAAGTACAAGTTACGTAATGAACTGTAATCAAAGATTATCAATGCGTGAAATAAAACAAGCGTATACTGACAATATGTAAAATTTCCTTACATCAATACATTAAGTTATTATCAAGGTCAAGTTTATATAATTATATGCATCGTGTTCACGACAGGGTATACCAATTTTTTTTTTTATTTTTGCCCCAAAACAGATTGTGGGTACTCGTTAGAACCGCCTCACTGAGGCGGTTCTAACGTGTACACACAATCTATGTTTTGAGCAAAAATAAAAATATATAAAAAAAATCTACAGAGAATTTTCAGTTTTTACAACTTAAGAAAAATCTGTATATTACATGGGCATGTTTTCATAATGTGATGTACGTGTCAGTGAGACATCTCTATTTCAGGTACAATTGAGCTCAGAAAGGGCCAAGCGAATAGCGTTTTATATACGTAAGTCAAATCAACATTATATGTGATTAATGTTATTGCACTTTATTCAAAACAGGTAGCGTCTAGGGGATTGTCAATAAGACAATAAATATGACAGTAGCTGCACATTAGCTCGTCTCTACCCGTACCTGTATTACCGGTATTGATCTCTTGCCACCCGGCGGCTGACTTAGACGAAATATACCAACATACCCCTTAACATGCTTAATGTTAATGAGGTATCATCAAATACCCAGTTTATCTGTGTCTGCGCATTCGATTTGAATCGCGGCGTGAGAAACGTTAACCGGTCTTTGGGGTTTCCGACCAGGTCTGACACAAAACGGTCTGTACATTGAAAACTACAGAAGCAGACTAGAGCATTGAAATTAAATTCCGGATTTAAGAAGAAGAGGAATTATACTATAGGAGTAGCGAAAACAAAGGCGCTGATCAGCTTCGCAGTCACTGCGAAGCTGATCTGCGCCTCGCTGATCAGCTTCGCAGTCACTGCGAAGCTGATCTGCGCCTTGGTTTTCGGATAGGCAAAAATCCGGTTTTATCTTTCGTCGGCCCATTTAATTACAGCCCCTGGCGTTAAAGCCGTGAAACAGATACTGAGAGGTGCTGTAAGAATGCCCCAGAGAACCAAAAACCGGAACGAGTATGTCAAAGAGGGTGGATTTCAAACGGCCGTCAAAGACTTCAAAAAAGCTAAACCTCAAAATATACGTTACAGTCGGGAATCTGACTCGGTAAAGGCTATCCAGACAATTTCTTTTCTTCTCTTTTTCCTTTTTTTTTTTTTTTTTTTTTTTTTTTTTTTTTTTTTTTTAAATTAGTTAGCCATAATAATTATCTTAAACTGCTTAAGCACCTCGCTCTTTTTACATCACGGAAGCATAATGAGCCGCGCCGTGAGAAAATGGATCATCGGGTTTTCCGACCAGGTCCGACACAAACCGGCCTGTGCAGCTGCAGGAGATGGCTAGAAGCTTGGGATTTCCGAAGAGGAATTTTACTATACGATTAGAGAAAAAAGGCACTGATCGGCTGTGCAGTTACTATCAGCTGTGCAGTTACTGCTATTTGCTTCTCATGACGAGTCGCTAATGCCCCATGCATACATGTACATGTAGGCGCGAGTAACACCAGATCATGGTACATGTGTATTATTTAACATTACAAAAACTTGCCTTTGCAACACACAGAGATTTTTAAAGTTGTAAAAAATGAAAATTTTCAGTGGATTTTTTTTTTTAATATTTTTTCTTATTTTGCTCAAAACATAGATTGTGGGTACACGTTAGAACCGCCTCGTCAGATTGTGGGTACACGTTAGAACCGCCTCGTCGAGGTGGTTCTAACGAGTACCCACAATCTATGTATTCGAGCAAAAATAAGAAAAATAGGTATACCCCTACAAACCCCAGTTTTTCTTCACAAAAGTAGGGTATAAGGGAGTATACATTTCACGGACATATTTTCCTGATGAAAATCAGTGCATTATATTTTTACTGTGTTCGAAAAGCACCGTGTGCCCACTCCCACAAACTGTTGATACATTTACATTAAGATATGGGTAATTGAAATGAATAAAAACTGATTGTAAAAGCAATGAAAATTTCTACCGTTGACCAGATAAAAACCTCAAACAACCCTTCAATCATGTATTAATTTTGTATCCCCTGATCTTTCAGACAATTGTACAAGTAGGCACGGTCGGGGATCGAACCATCATTCTGAAGGGCACTGTCCCAGGTGATAGGGATGCACGGCCAACTGTGACAATAGTCAAATCAGAGCAAGCTAATGATCCAGATGCCGTGTTTGACGTCATAACATACGTCTGGTAGCGCTACAGAAAGCACATGTAACATATTTGAAAGAAAAATGAGGCCCTACCTGGATGGCCTTTTTCCTTTCTCCCCAGCTCCTTAAAGTGTTTTAGCACCCTTATTTGATATGTACTTCGAATCGAAGAGCCTTCAAACCATGAAATTTGATATAAAGTTGATAAAAATCGGCTGGGAAATAGGAAAGTTATATGCAATTTAACATGCAAAAATTGATTGTATGGGCGCCGCCATTTTGTTTATTCGATTAGTTTTATATTGTTATCAAAATTAAAATAACCACTGAACCCATTTATAATCAGGTACTAGTAGGCAAAGATCAGGAAAAGGCGCAATCAGAAAAAGATTCCCACTCCAAAAACCGAGATGGGAAAAAAACAAATTAACAGTCAGGTACTTATACCATGAAAACATATCGTAAGCCGAATTGGCAGCTATTTTCCCAATAGGTGGCCACTCAGTTACCTAAACTTAACTAAAAATATGAAAACATACATAAGGCGCCAACAGCACGCAAAAAAAAAAAAAAAAAATAAACATCAAGACATAAAACGAAAGAACCACCACAGAAGTATCGCCTTGGGACGATCAGTAATACCAGAGGACCAATGGTCCTGTAAACGCTCACCTGAGACCTGAGATATATACATGTACCAATAAACTTGTTAGACTAGAATGATACAATGCATGTATGTAACCCTAGGGCAGGGTCAGAATAACTCCTGGAGTCAATGTCTTTTTCAAATCATAAAAATTCAGTCCATTTGCCAATTAACTGCAAGTTTTGTCCTTCAAATGACATTTTAACAATTTTCTCCATTCAAATGCATGGGCGATCTAAGTTGACCTTGCCATGAAATAGGTCAAGGTCATCCCAGTGTCATGATTTATACAAATTTTGTAGACCTCCGTTCTTTAATGCTTCATGCAAAGTTTCAAAATCATAGGCCTTCTGGTTCTGAAGAAGAAGATTTTTTAAAAAAAATTGCTATTTATAGCCATGGCGGCCATCTTGATCATGTGACCTTGACCATTTATAAAAACTTTCATTTCCTCTTCCTAAGGATGCTCCACATAAAGTTTGGCTTTGATTGGCTAAGCAGTTTCTGAGAAAAAACTGTTTGAATATTATGGTCATCTACATATATAGCTCCGGGGCAGGGGCAGACAACCCCTAGACCTAAAATATTTTGATAAGCATAAATCTTTTGTCCATTTGCTCATTCCTAGCAAGTTTTCTGCCATTACATGACATTTTCCTATTTTTTCCCATTCAAATGCATGGCCGACCTAAGTTGACCTTGCCGTAAAATAGGTCAAGGTCATCCCAGGGTCATGATTTATATAAACTTTGTAGAGCTCCATTCCCAAATGCTTCATACCAAATTTCAAAATCATAGGTCTTCTGGTTCTGAAGAAGAAAATTTTTAAACGTTTTTGCTATTTATAGCCATGGCGGCCATCTTGGTCATGTGACCTTAACCATTTATTAGCTCACCTGAGCCGAAGGCTCACAGGTGAGCTTATAGTATACCCATGCTCCGGCGTCCGTCCGTCGTCGTCCGTCGTCCGTCCGTCCGTCGTCCGTCGTCCACAATTTCAAAGATCTTCTCCTCTGAAACCGCTTGGCCAATCAAAGCCAAACTTCATGTGGAGCATCCTTAGGAAGGGGGAACGAAAGTTTATATAAATGGTCCAGGTCACATGACCAAGATGGCCGCCATGGCTATAAATAGCAAAAACCTTTAAAAATCTTCTTTTCAAGAACCAGAAGGCCTATGATCTTGAAACTTGGTGTGAAGCATCAGGGACAGGAGCTCTAGAAAGTTTATATAAATCATGACCTTGAGATGACCTTGACTTATTTTACGGCAAGGTCAACTTAGGTCGCCAATGCATTTGAATGGGAAAAAATGGTAAAATACTATTTAATAGGTAAAACTTACTGGGAATAGGCAAATGGACAGAAGATTAATATTTATGGAAAAAATTTTGCCCCCTGGGGGTTGTCTGCCCCTGCCCTGGGGCTATATACATGTTTATTTCCATAATATTGAACTATCTTCTGTTCTAAAACCGCTTGGCCAATCAAAGCCAAACATCACATGGAGCATCCTGGGGAAGCAGCAAAGAAAGTTTATATAAAAGGTCAAGGTCACATGACCAAGATGGCCGCCATGGCTATAAATAGCAAAAACCTTTAAAAATCTTTTTCTCCAGAACCAGAAGGCCTATGATCTTGAAACTTAATGTGAAGCATCAGGGACAGGAGCTCTACAAATTTTATTTAAATCATGACCTTGGGATGACCTTGACTTATTTTACGGCAAGGTCAACTCAGGTCGCCAATGCATTTGAATGGGAAAAAATGGTAAAATACTATTTAATAGGTAAAACTTACTGGGAATAGGCAAATGGACAGAAGATTAAGAGCAATTCCGTGTAAAAACCAACCAAAATGTGGCCACGCATAGTCACAGATTTTAACGAAAACCTGATTTTCGGATAGAGGGTCAAAAACGATGTATTGAAACTTCCCTTCGTTTTTTGAAAATATGCATGGTTGCCATGGAAACCACACTAGAAGGTTTTGGGCTTCAAAACAGCATTTTTTGAGTGAAAATTGGCACTTTTTCAAACACAACCTAGACATCACCTAACTTGGTATCTTAATTTTGAATGCATACAGTGATACAGATATATATACTAAAAATTACTGTAACTTAGCATCTTAGTATAATGAACTGTCTTTTAGCTATGGTAGTCGTAAGGTGGGTGGGGTTTCCCATTTTTCAATTTTATCAAAAAAGTCATTTTTCAGCATATTTTGAGAACATGAAGAAAAAAATTGAGGTAAATTTAAGAGGCCTCACATAGTTGTCATAAAAGATCATTGCCAGCATGGCCAGTTAATATAAAATCTTAGTGGGCACTTCATAAACAAAAATTTCAGAGACATCTAAATCTACCTACTAGGACGAGACCCCATAAAATTGTGTTTTTATAATATCGAGGTTAAAGAATGAGGCTATCCAAATATTTTTGACTTAACACTAAATGAGAATTTTAAACAGTTATATAATGATATATAGCATCTAAAAATACTTATAAAGCAATGATTTATTGTATCTAAAGTGTTTAATGACAATGTAGAAGTACCCCACCCACTTAAATTAACATGGAAACTGGTACATTTTCAACCTGAAACAGAAATTATTATAAGTAAAATGTGATAAAATGCTATAGTCAAGAGACATATTGTATGTTTAGTGCAAAACCAATGAATTGTTCACCAGTAAAACAATGGTTACCATGGTAACACTTAGAACAAACATACATGGTCGCATCTTAAATAGCAATGACAAATAGACTTCATTGCTGGTAACTTCATACAATATATCAAACATCATTTTTTTTATTATTTTTATGTTGTACATCATTAGCAAAATGTTTCAATACTCATAAATATGCTTTACTGTCTAAGGTACTCAATGACAGGATAACCTTACCCCACCCACTTAATTAACATTAAGAGCAATTCTCTGTAAACACTAACATTTTTTCACAGGGCCGTGGAACGCATAATCACCGATTTTGCTGAAACTTTCCTATCTTGGTTATTTAAACACAAAACTTTTTAATCAACACTCATTTGGTCCAATTTCATACCCGTTGCCATGGAAACGGCAAATGAATATTTTGGCAAAATGTGTGTCCGAAAATCACTTAAACTGGGTATTTTCCAGCTGAAACAATTACTTTATCCAAATTCAGATCCAGCTTCTGGTCCCTGTTTATGAATATATAACACATTCTGGTTAGAAATACAAAAAACAAACATTGATTTGGAAAACCTCTGATTTTATCGTGGCCCTGCAAAGTGGGTGGGGTTTCGAAGATTTGAAAAATGTGATTTTGAAGCATTTTCAGGGACTATTTTCATAGTGAGTGCGGTGGGTTGCAGATATACGCGCATATTTACGATATCCAACAATGTTTTGTTAACCAAGTTCTGAAAAGACATAATTGGGAAGTTAGGTCTGAATATGCGTAACCATAGCAACAATGATGGTACTGTCACAAAACGCAAATTTGTGAGTGTCTGTCATTTTGGTCTCATAGAATTCTAATAAGAGGACATAATTGATTGTAAATTATTTGATATGTTGCAATTGAAACTACTCTTTAGAAAATTTTGCATATAATCTTCAGTGACCTTCTAAAGGTCAAGGTCAAGGTCACAGAATAGAGAAAAATGGCACAAAATTGGCATTTTGCCATGTTCAAGTTGATTTATGCATAATTGAGGCTCAAATTTCTTACTTTATTGAATATTTATGCATATCACAACAAAGTATTTCATGTTGAGATATTTTTGTCCACCAGGTGACTTCAAGGTCAAGGTCAAATATCATTCAGACAATCCTCCTGCTGACCTTAAATAATCTTTTAAGGGTCAAGGTCAAGGTCAAAAATGCAAGAAAATGGCTTAAATTGGCATTTTCTTACCAGTATTTCGTTATGTTTCAAAGAGTTTGTTGCAAAATTTCCTTAATATTTGTTTTGAAAGCTTGAGATATGTTGTATATGAAACAAAGGTTAAGAAAATATGGCATTGAATCTACAGTGACCTTCAGAAAGTCAAGGTCAAGGTCACGTTAGAGAAAGATAACAAAAATTGGCTTTTTTTGCTCATGTTATAGTTGATTTGGGAATAATTTAGACTCAAGTTTTTTTTCCTTATTGAATATTTATGCACATCACCACAATGTTTTTCACGCTGAGATATTTTTGTCCAATAGGTGACTTCAAAGTCAAGGTCAAGGTCATGAAAAGTTCAATTTTTCAGGGGGTAAAATGAAGTTTTTTGTTGAAGAAGTAAACAAATTAAAGTGTTAATTTTTATCGTATTAAGCTTTTTCATTTTAATATGTGTTGCTAAGTTCAATATCATTCAGACAATCCACCTGCTGGCCTTAAGTTACCTTTTAAGGGTCAAGGTCAAGGTCAAAAATGCAAGAAAATGATTTAAACGGGCATTTTCTTACCGGTATTTTGTTATTTTTCAAAGAGTTTGGTGCAAAATTGCCTAAATATTTGTTTTGAAAGCTTGAGATATGTTGTATATGAAACAAAGGTTAAGAAAATATGGCATTGAATCTGCAGTGACCTTCGGAAAGTCAAGGTCAAGGTCACGTTAGAGAAAGATAACACAAAATTGGCTTTTTTTTTGCTCATGTTATAGTTGATTTGGCCATAATTTAGGCAAGTTTTTTTTCCTTATTGAATATTTATGCACATTACAACGAAGTTTTTCACGCTGAGATATTTTTGTCCACCAGGTGACTTCAATGTCAAGGTCAAGGTCACGAAAAGTTCAATTTTTCAGGGGGTAAAATGAAGTTTTTTGTTGAAGAAGTAAACAAATTAAAGTGTTAATTTTTATCGTATTAAGCTTTTTCATTTAAATATGTGTTGCAAAGTCCAATATCATTCAGGCAATCCACCTGCTGGCTTTACAATACCTTCTAAGGGTCAAGGTCAAGGTCAAAAATGAAAGAAAATGGTGTAAACGGGCTTTTTCTTACCAGTATTTTGTTATTTTTCAAAGAGTTTGGTGCAAAATTGCCTAAATATTTGTTTTTAAAGCTTGAGACATGCTGTGTATGAAACAAAGGTTAAGAAAATATGGCATTGAATCTGCAGTAACCTTCGGAAAGTCAAGGTCAATGTCACGTAGAGAAAGATAACAAAAAATTGTTTGTTTTTTTTTTGCTCAAGTTAAAGTTGATTTGGTCATAATTTAGGCTCAAGTTTTTTTTTCTTATTGAATATTCATGCACACCATCACGACTTTTTTCACGCTGAGATATTTTTGTCCACCACGTGACTTCAAGGTCAAGGTCAAGGTCACGAAAAAATCAATTTTCAGGGGGTAAAATGAAGTTTTTGGTTGAAGAGGTAACAAATTAAAGTGTTAATTTTTATCGTATTAAGCTTTTTCATTTAAATATGTGTTGCAAAGTCCAATATCATTTAGACAATCCACCTGCTGGCCTTAAATTACCTTCTAAGGGTTAAGGTCAAGGTCACAAATGCAAGAAAATGGTGTAAACGGGCATTTTCTTACCAGTATTTTGTTATTTTTCAAAGAGTTTGGTGCAAAATTGCCTAAATATTTGTTTTGAAAGCTTGAGATATGTTGTATATGAAACAAAGGTTAAGAAAATATGGCATTGAATCTGCAGTGACCTTCGGAAAGTCAAGGTCAATGTCACGTTAGAGAAAGATAATTTTTTTTTTTTTTTTTTTTTTTTTTTTTTTTTTGCTCATGTTATAGTTGATTTGGTCATAATTTAGGCTCAAGTTTCTTTTCCTTATTGAATATTTATGCACATCATCACGACTTTTTTCACGCTGAGATATTTTTGTCCACCAGGTGACTTCAAGGTCAAGGTCAAGGTCACGAAAAGTTCAATTTTTCAGGGGGTAAAATGAAGTTTTTGGTTGAAGAAGTAAACAAATTAAAGTGTTAATTTTTATCGTATTAAGCTTTTTCATTTAAATATGTGTTGCATAGTCCAATATCATTCAGACAATCCACCTGCTGGCCTTAAATTACCTTTTAAGGGTCAAGGTCAAGGTCAAAATGCAAGAAAATGGTTTAAACGGGCATTTTCATACCAGTATTTTGTTATTTTTTCACGGAGGTTGGTGCAAAATTGCTTTAATATTTGTTAAAACGCTTGAGATATGTTGTATATGGAACAGCAGTTAAGAAAAAAAGGGCATTGAATATGCAGTGACCTTCAATGGCATTGAATATGCAGTGACCTTCTGAAACTGAATTCTTCAAGGTAACAGAATCAAGAAAAAGACATGAAAATGTCATTTTTGGCCAATATTCAATTTTATGCTGCAATACTTGTTCCATGACATTCGAGTTATCATGAATGATTATAAATGTTTACACAAAGTCTTTCAATCTGTGATAATTTTGTCCACCAGGTGACTTCAACGTAAAGGTCAAGGTCTCAAAACGTTGAATTTTAGGGGGTAAAATGGAGTTTTTGTGTTAATTGTAAACAAATTAAATTATTAATTTCAATCATAGTATGCTTTTTCATTTAAATATGTGTTGCAAAGTACGATATCATTCAGACAATACACCTGTGACCTAAAATAACCTTTTAATGGTAAAGGTCAAGGTCAAAGATGCATGCATTTTGTCTTGCGCATGTGATCCGTATTTCATTCCCCTCACCTATAGAGGTTCTCCAGAGGTACTGTGAGGTTGGGGCCCAGTAAAACCGGTTTGTCCCCCCAGTAATTTTGTTTTACTGATCATTCCAAGGCGGTGATTCTGTTGTGGTTCTATGTGTTTTTGTTTTGGGGTCGAATTTTCTGCTTTTTGAACCTATGTGGATTTACATTTTTTTATTTAAGTTTGGGTAACTGAGTGGCCACCTGTTGAGAAATAGCTGCTTCTTCGGCTTACGATGTGTTTTCTGGTGCCTGGTTGTCGGTTTAGCTTTTTCCCACCTCGGTTTCTTTCTGATTGCACCTTTTCCTGATCGTACACAAATTTGAGAGGCCTTATACAGTCCCCATGAAAGAACATTGCCATCTAAGGCAAATCTGAAAAAAAAATAGTGGGCACTTCATAAACAAAGTTTTCAAGGACAATTAAATGTGAGCACTAAAGCAAGATCTCATAAATTCATGTTTTCATAATACTGAGATTGGACCTGTGGCACTCCATACTTTTCTATATTGATACCTATATCTAAACATAAATCAGTTAAAAATGCATGATTATAGCTGTTTCATATGCTTTACATTATATTTCAAACTTTAAAAAACAAACATTAAACAGTTTCGCACCAAAATCGGAGGAAAATAACAAAATACTGGTAAAAAATGCCAGTTTCAGCCATTTTCTTACATCTTTGACCTTGACCTTTACCATTAAAAGGTTATTTTAGGTAAATTTTAGGTGTATTGTCTGAATGATATCGAACTTTGCAACACATATATATATGTAAAAAGCATACTATGATTGAAATAAATAATTTAATTTGTTTACAATTAACACAAAAACTCCATTTTACCCCCTAAAATTCAAAGTTTTGAGACCTTGACCTTTACTTTGAAGTCACCTGGTGGACAAAATTATCACAAATTGAAAGACTTTGTGTAAACATGTATAATCATTCATGATAACAAGAATGTCAAGGAACAATTATTGCAAAATAAACTTGAATATTGGCCAAAAAATGACATTTTCATGTCATTTTCTTGATTCTGTTACCTTGAAGAATTCAGTTTCAGAAGGTCACTGCATATTCAATGCCATTGAAGGTCACTGCAGATTCAATGCCATATTTTCTTAACTGCTGTTCCATACACAACATATCTCAAGCGTTTTAACAAATATTATTACAATTTTGTACCAAACTCTGTGAAAAAATTACAAAATACTGATAAGAAAATGCCCGTTTAAAAATTTTCTTGCATTTTTGACCTTGACCTTGACCCTTAAAAGGTAATTTAAGGCCAGCAGGTGGATTGTCTGAATGATATTGGACTATGCAACACATATTTAAATGAAAAAAACTTAATAAGATAAAATTAACACTTTAATTTGTTTACTTCTTCAACAAAATCTTCATTTTAATCATGAAAAATTGAACTTTTCGTGACCTTGACCTTGAAGTCACCTGGTGGACAAAAATATCTCAGCGTGAAAAACGGCGTGGCGATGTGCATAAATATTCAATAAGGAAAAAAAACTTTAGCCTAAATTATTCCCAAATCAACCATAACATGAGCAAAAAAGCGAATTTTGTGTTATCTTTCTCTAACGTGACCTTAACCTTGACTTTCCGAAGGTCACTGCAGATACAATGCCATATTTTCTTAACCTTTGTTTCATATACAACATATCTCAAGCTTTCAAAACAAATATTTAGGCAATTTTGCACCAAACTCTTTGAAAAATAACAAAATACTGGTAAGAAAATGCCAATTTAAGCCATTTTCTTACATTTTTGACCATGACCTTGACCCTTCAAAGGTTATTTAAGGTCAGCAGGAGTACTGTCTGAATGATATTTGACCTTGACCTTGAAATCACCTGGTGGACAAAAATATCTCAACATGAAATACTTTGTAGTGGTATGCATAAATATCCAATAAAGTAAGTAAGAAATTTGAGTCTCAGTTATGCATAAATCAACTTGAACGTGGGAAAAGGCCAATATTGTGCCATTTTTCTCTATTCTATGACATTGACCTTGACCTTTAGAAGGTCACTGAAGATTATATGCAAAATTTTCTAAAGAGTAGTTTCAATTGCAACATATCAAATAATTTACAACCAATTATGTCCTCTTATTAGAATTCTATTAGACTAAACTGACAGACACTCACAAATTTGCGATTTGTGACAGTACCCTCATTGTTGCTATAGTTACGCATATTCAGACCTTACTTCCCAAACATGAATCAGAACTTGTTCATTATTCAGAACTTGGTTAACAAAACACTGTTGTATATCGTAAATATGCGCGTATATCTGCAACCGACTGCACTCACAATGAGAATTGTCTCTGAAAATGCTTCAAAATCACATTTTTCAAATCTTTGAAACCCCAACCACTTTGCAGGGCCACGATAAAATCAAAGGTTTTCCAAATCAATGTTTGTTGTTTGTATTTCTAACCAGAATGTGTTATATATTCATAAATAGGGACCAGAAGTTTGATCTGAATTTGTATAAAGTAATTGTTTCAGCTGGAAAATACCCAGTTTAAGTGATTTTCGGACACACATTTTGCCAAAATATTCATTTGCCGTTTCCATGGCAACGGGTATGAAATTGGACCAAATGAATGTCGATTAAAAAAGTTTGTGTTTATATAAACAAGATAAGAAAGTTTCAGCAAAAATCGGTGATTATGTGTTCCACGGCCCTGTGAAAAAATTTAAGTGGTTACAGAGAATTGCTCTTAATGTTAATTAAGTGGGTGGGGTAAAGTTATCCTGTCATTGAGTACCTTAGACAGTAAAGCATATTTATGAGTATTTTAACATTTTGCTAATGATTTACACAATAAAACTAATCAAAAAAATGATGTTTGATATATTGTATGAAGTTACCAGCAATATAGTCTATTTGCCATTGCTATTTAAGATGCGACCATGTATGTTTGTTCTAAGTGTTACCATGGTAACCATTGTTTTACTGGCGAACAATTCATTGGTTTTGCACTAAGTATACAATATGTCTCTTGACTGTAGCATTTTATCACATTTAACTTGTACTAACTTCTGTTTCAGGTTGAAAATGTACCAGTTTCCATGTTAATTTAAGTGGGTGGGGTACTTCTACATTGTCATTAAACACTTTAAATGCAATTAATCATTGCTTTATAAGTATTTTTAGATGCTATATATTATTATATAACTGTTTAAAATTCTCATTTAGTGTTAAGTCAAAAATATTTGGATAGCCTCATTCTTTAATCTGGATATTATAAAAACACAATTTTATGGGGTCTCGTCCTAGTAGGTAGATTTAGATGTCTCTGAAATTTTTGTTTATGAAGTGCCCACTAAGATTTTACATTAACTGGCCATGCTGACAATGATCTTTCATGACAACTATGTGAGGCCTCTTAAATTTACCTCAATTTTTTTCTTCATGTTCTCAAAATATGCTGAAAAATGACTTTTTTGATAAAATTGAAAAATGGGAAACCCCACCCACCTTACAACTACCATAGCTAGAAGACAGTTCATTATACTAAGATGCTAAGTTACAGTAATTTTGAGTATGTATATCTGTACCATTGTATGCATTCAAATTTTAGAAAGCAAGTTATGTGATGTCTAGGTTGTGTTTGAAAAAGTGCCAATTTTCACTCAAAAAATGCTGTTTTGAAGCCCTAAATCTTCTATTGTGGTTACCATGGCAACCATGCATATTTTCAAAAAACTAACATTGAAAAACCTGTTTTTGTGTGGTCCTTAATATATCCGTAAAGTATGAAGGAAATCCATGACCATGCGTGCCGAGCCCCCATAAGGATTTGGCTGGTTTTTACACGGAATTGCTCTTAATATTTATGGAAAAATTTTGCCCCCTGGGGGTTGTCTGCCCCTGCCCTGGGGCTGTATACATGTTAATTTCCATAATATTGAAACATATTCCGTTCTAAAACCGCTTGGCCAATCGAAGTCAAACTTCACATGGAGCATCCTTGGGAAGCAGCAAATAAGGTTTATATAAAAGGTCAAGGTCACATGACCAAGATGGCTGCCATGGCTGTTAATAGCAAAAACCTTTAGAAATCTTCCTCTCCAGAACCAGAAGGCCTATGATTTTGAAACTTGGCATGAAGCATCAGGGAGAGGAACTTTACAAAGTATATATAAATCATGACCCTTGGATGACCTTGACCTATTTTACAGCAAGGTCAATGTAAGTTGCCCATGTATTTGAATGGGGAAAATTGTTAAAATGTCATTTAAAGAGAAACACTTGCAGGAAATAGGCAAATGGACTTAAGATTTATGATTCTGAAAAAAATTTGGACCCGAAGGTCTGTCTGCCCTCACCCTGGGGCAATATAAATGTATATTACTGTGATAGTCAAAGATCTTTATCTCTGAAACTGCTTGGCCAATCAAAGCCAAACTTTATGTCGAGCATTGTTAGGAAGTGGGAATGAAAGTTTATATAAATGGTCAAGGTCACATGACTAAGATGGCCACCATGGCTATAAATACCAAAAACCTCCACAAATCCTCTTCTTTAGAACCAGAAGCTCTGTGATTTTGAAACTTGACATGAAGGATCAGTGAGAAGAGCTCTACAAAGGTTATATAAATCATGACCCTGGGATGACCTTGACCTATTTTACTGCAAGGTCAACATAGGTCACCCATGAATTTGAATGGAGAAAAGTGTTAAAATGTCATTTGTAGGGAAAAACTTGCAGGATTTGAGTAAATGAACTGAAGATTTATGATTCTTTAAAGAATTGGACTCCACGGGTTGGTCTGTCCTCACCTCGGGGCAATGTACATGTATATTACCAAAATATATAAAGATCTTTTTGTCTGAAACCACATGGTATATCAAAGACAAATTTCATAGGGAGGATCTGTATGAAGGGGGTTCATAAATAATCCAGGTCACATGTCCAAGATGGCAGCCATACCCATATATATTAAAAACCTTCTATTTTTATTGCACAGTCAACTTAAGTCTTCTAGGCACATGAATGGAAGAAAATGGGGGGAAAGGTCATTTATGAGGAAATTTGCTTGAAATAGTAGGAATATTTACAGATTTGTGTATATAAAATCATTGGTGTCAACTGGTTATATCCTGGGGCTATATGCATGTTTAAATCTGTGAGATTCGAATATCTTTTTATCTTAATCAAAATGGTTACCATGTGTACATATGCTAAAAATGTTAGAATATCTTTTCCTTTGGGAATTCATTTTGGACAAACCAATTTCTTTGAAACTACATATGATGGATGAAGAACTCATGCGCACCATAGTTTGCTTGAATGATGAGCCTGGGTCGACCCTGACCTATTTCATGACAACATCAATTTTTTTACTTTAATGTCATGGAACTGTGACTGTCTTTGGATCATGTACAATGTAGGTAAATATTACTTTCATTCTATTTTCAGATGAATTGCCATACATTTGAGGTTGAACTGCATGAAGATATGCTAAAAATAGATGGAAAGAATAAAATATAGAGATAAAGAACAGACCCTGGTGATGCTTCTGAAGTAACAGATAAGTATCTTAGAAAATATTGATAAGGTGTCTACCTAGTGTGAACATGACATCCAAACAATGTTAGATCAAAGCCAGTGTGACTTCATAACGTCACATTGACATTGATGTGATGTTGTTATATCATGTGCTTGCTGGGAGGCTATATGAAATCTCAAAATAAGAAGCTAGAAATATCATACTTGCTGATCTGTTTAAAAAAGAGGCACACCAGCCTGTGTAGTAGAGCAGCCGATCTGCTTCTTTTTTCATACCCAAAGTACCCTCACATCAAATTCACTACAAGATAAGCTTCAATAGAAGAGAATCTATTTTTATAATGCAAAGTTGCAAAATGTGTCTGAGCATCTTCGTAAATAGCAATTTTGTTCACTTCTTCTGGTGTGACGATTTCCCGAATGTGGAATAAGAAACCAAAAGTCAATGAACTCCGATAGCGAGTTCCGAAATAAGTTTATTGCAATTATTAAATTACATTATCGAAAACCTTAACATAAAATCGTCCGATCAGTTCAATCATTTCTAAGCAACTGGCGTCACGTACATGTAGCGTTACGTTCTATACGTTACGCTTGTTCGGCAGTAATAACGTCATCAACAAAAACCTTCTCACCATTTTCCCCTCCTCAAAATTATAATTTTGAAAATGTAATATACAGTTGTCAAAGATGATTTTTAAAAGTTTCCACTGAAACAAACTGAGACTTCAAATTTAAGACGGGTCTTAATGCAATGTCCTCTTTTGAAATTTCTACATGCCCCCAACCCGCACAAATATTTTATAGTCTGTTTTACCCGTTAAAACGTACTGTTTATTTAATAGTAACATGTTTTCAAAGTTGAACTAATATTGAAATCATCATTTATAAATATGTATAGTTCCGTTAAATCCCTTCATTTCGACGACGCACAAAACACTGGCTATACCATACGCAGCATCAAAAATAACTAACAAATATATCAATTTCAAAATTGCATATATTAAATTGCCTTGAGCACTTGGACAGATGACTGACGTCGAACAGACGACTGAATTAAGACATATTAAACACATTATTAACATAATAAACATGTTTCATCACTAAAACAAAACAACCTTTGTGATGCAAGATCTTTTCAAAACTCTACAAAAATCCTCTGCAGCATCTTTAATATTCCTCTGGAAAAATTATCATGTCTATGATGATGACATAAAACCTTCCCTATAATAATGAATCCCCAGTCCGTCAAACACAGTAATACTTCAAAATTTGTCTTGAAAAAATAAAATAAATCGATCTATACGTCCGACTGTCCAAAGCTGAAGTGATTTTACACCTTAACTGGCACGTGCAACTTCCCGCCTTTCCGCTATCAAAGCGACACCTAGCGCTCATTACACTTAATAACGGAAAGTAATTTTCTTCTTATTCGTAAACTCAAACGCAGAAAATTATATTTCCGTTAAATCCCTTCATTTCGACGACGCACAAAACACTGGCTATACCATACGCAGCATCAAAAATAACTAACAAATATATCAATTTCAAAATTGCATATATTAAATTGCCTTGAGCACTTGGACAGATGACTGAACATAAAGAACGGGCAGAAACGATCTAGAAAATACTACTGATTTTGACGGACTGAACATTCATATGAAACAATTTTTACCATTGTTTAAAAACTTCTACAGCATCATACACAAACAGGGAATTGAACCCTTTACTCAATAAAGTTCTGATATATTAAAGACCCAAACTCAGTGAAACTGACAGCCTTTCGTCGATGTTGTCTTTAACATAACCGTCCTTGGCATTCTCACTCAACCACCGTCCGTGACGTTTAAATAAGCGGTCTCTGACATCATTATTAGCAGCTGCACTCGCTTCACCGGAACGTAGAGAATGTAAACAGTATTTTTTAACATCGACAACGTGAGGCGACAGAGCCTCAAGATATAGATCCCTCAGATTTGAATACGACATTTTCCTATTTCTGTTTCTAACTTTGAAACCACGCTTCTTTGCGGATATATTGCAGAATAAGAAATCGTCACCTGATAATCCACCCCACTTGATTAATTTTTTCACATTTTCAACTGGACACAAATTTGAACCCGTTTTAGCAATCATAACCCAAGCACCATCTCTATATTTATCTGTCTTACTGCATTCTATGAAAATGGCCATGTAAGTAAAATTAAATACTAAATCGGAAACTCTGATATTTAAAAGTTCAGAACTCCTCAGAAATCCAGAAAACCCAACCAAAAAGATGCAAATTATTCTTTGATTCTTTAGATTATTTTCCGAATACAACCTTAAATACAAACTCGTTAATATATCAACTGTGATTGGTTCTTTCTTAACTACCTGTTTAGATAAAATTCGTTTAGCAGATTCCAAAACATTGACTACTAATTTAGAATTTGTAGGGGACTCAAGACCATATAAATCATGAAACCATTTGATTCCATAAAATGCCGCAATAACAATACTAGGAGAATTTGCACTCTGAATTAAAGAAGCTAAATATATTGCCACCGTAAAAGCCTTAGCTGGCAAAATGTCCCTACTCCGCAACCCATTAGACGAAGCCCATTTATGAAAACGAATAAAAGCGCCGTGATATTTCTTGTCTGTACCCTCCGCCCTCGACTTCCTTAATACGTCTGGGAGTAGGTGAACTCTGGCAGCCAAAACTTCCGGTAGTTCTCTAATATCAGCTGCATGCGCCTGAAAAAATACATGTGCAAAAAGAATAATCATTAATATATAAAACTTGTGATTGTAATTGAGCTTTTCTCCAAAATATAAAAATCCAGTGTACATACTCTTACGGGCTTTATACGCCTAACTCCAGTATGAATAAAAACGTTTTCTCTAGTAACACAATCATAAAATACATGACCTTTTTCTTTTTTCTTTCTTTTTTATTCTTTTTTCTATTCTTTTTTCTTTTCTTTTTTCTTTTTTTTTTTTTTTTTTTTTTTTTTCAGCAATACTGCATCTCGAAAAAGCGATTCCGCTTTTAAAATAACATTGCGATACCGCATTTCTTGTCATACATATAACTAAGACAACACTATTCCAGCTCTGAAATCAACTTTCAGGGCTAACATTCTGAAATGCAAATCAGTATTACCGAACAAACCTCCGCCATTCTTACATTTAACATAAAAATGTCTCTCTGTAGGCAGATCAAACCAGTCAGCTATTTCATTCCTGAATACTCCATTAGGGCAAATAAAAGGCCAAAACACAGCCGATTTCCAACAAGGAATAACCAACACACCGTATACCCTGTCTACAATCATTTTCTTTATGACCCTATAAATGATTGAAATAGGAGGGACAAATGGCCCAAACTGATTTCCCCAAGATTCTGCAAATGCATCAACTCCAGCACAGGACGGATTCCAAAATCTAGAATAAAATTTAGGCAATTTAGCATTATAATTTGATGCAAACCAGTCAACTTGTAATGCCCCATATCTGCTCTGAATCATATCTAAGACTGCAAAAGAAATACCCCAATCATCAAAATCTAAGATTTTGGACAGATAATCTGACTTTTCATTCTCAGATCTTGGAATCCATTCTATTTCTAAAGAAATTGACTGAGACAAACACATTCTGAATATGCTATAAGCAATATCTTGTAGCTCAGTTTTCATAGAACCTTTAGTGATTATGGATTTAACACCTTGATTGTCCGTAAACCACTTAATGCGCTGATTTGCTAGAATATGCTTCAACGACAATAAAATTCTGTGCACCGCTACTAACTCTCTCCATGTAGAAGATTTTAAAGCTTCTTCCTGAGTCCATAAACCATGAGAAATACCGTTTATAGTGCTGATTTCGAACCCTGCATATCCAGTAGAACTAGCATCAGAATATACTATTTTGGTGCATTTATGAGACTCAAACAAATCTTTGAAATTCAACACATCCAAAGTTTTGTCCCAAAATGACAGCTGTTCACAACTTTCGCAAGACAGCTGTATTAAGCATCCCAATGTTTAGCATTCAAAATATCTGCACTAAGATATCTGGACATAATCTGGCTTACGTGACCAATAACCACTGACATGGAAATAATCTGACCCACGAAACTTGCTACTTTTCTAACTGGAACCCTCCTATGTTTTCTTACAGCTAGTGATAAATCGGCAATGAACTGTTTTGCTTTCAAAATTCTGCGCTCCGGAATACAAATAGTACCATCCTCAGCGTTTAGAATAACGCCTAAAAACTCCAAAACCTGTACAGGAAACCAAATGCACTTTGTAGCATTCGGAACAAACCCAGATTTTAAGATATCAGTCTTAATTTCCTGACCAATGCTCTCGGTTTTTTCCAACCCCTGAGCGCAAGCAAAACCGTCATCTAAAAACATGTTCACCATCTTGCCCTCGCCCCTCCATTTTTTCACCAACGGCCTGCAAACTTTTGAAAATACATAGCTGGCGCTATTCAAACCAAAAGGCAAAACTAAAAATTTGTAATAAACTGGATTTCCCTCTTTATCTACCCAACCAAACCCTAGCAAATCAGTCTGAAAATTTGCCACTTCAATAAAATGATACGCACTAGTAATATCAAATTTTATCATATGAAATCCTTTCTCTAAAAAGGCCAGTGCTACATTAATATCTTCGTATTTAAATTTTTGCTTCCATACATGTTTGCTAACTTCTCGGAGATCTAAAATTAAACGTTTCTTTCCCGAAGTTTGAATAGAGACAGTCAACGGATTAATTATATATGGAGGTTTTTCAGGATTACATTTCTCTATTAAACCCCTGTCTAAAAGATCCTTGATTGCCTCTGATACAAACTCCGGCTCACACAAAGCTGATCTATTGTTTTTACAAGAAGTTCTAGATGGCATAGAATACAACGGAATTTTGTAACCATTTTCGATTATATCGAGTACAAAATCACTACTACCAATACTGCGCCAAAAAGATAAATGATTTTTTAATCTCCCTTTTACTAAAATGTTTTTCTGCCCTTGCTCATATTCATAAAAGTCATGCGTAAACCTAGAATAATCATACTCATCTTTAAGAAAGTCTTGATTGACAGAATAATCACCAGTACGCTCAACACGGCTCATACTACACTGTTGCTGATCTCTGATTCCCGACTGCACAGCATCTACTGTATCACTTCCTGACTGCTGCCTGCTGGTCTCCGGCTGGTGCTGGAGTCGTTCTGGTGTGCGGACAGTTTCGTCTAATATGTGAGAATTCACCGCAGGCGAAACAGGGACCTGGGGTGAATGTGGAACTGGGCATGATGAAACCGTTGCTGTTGGCTGCGCCGAAACTGGTAACGTATTGGGGACGAAAAAGGCGCCCCCGACCCGAGGATTGAAACCCAAAACGCTGTTCTGAAACTGGATGATAGTTCCACTGACCAGCGCTAGCATTAGAATAAACGTTACTGCCGAAACCCCGACCGCGACCACTCTTTCCACGTGAAGAAGATCTCTTACGCTTGAGAGCCCTTCCCTCCGCCTTGTAAATCTTGCTCTCATCCTCGCTATCGCTGGCAACCGGGTTCGCCTCATATTGCCTGACCGTCTCCCAGCCACAACTAGACGAATCAGCGATGCGAATGAGCTTATTACGCTTATACAGCTTGTCGGCCAAATCATCCAGCTGCTCCTTGCACTACTCAGATTTACCATTCTCAATAGCCCAAATACTCTGCTTAACAATGTCAGCCAAATCACTATTAAAATCATACTGAATCTTATTTCCAGAATACTTCCAGTTTATATCCTTTTCAGAGCGAAGCTTTTTCACCTCTGAAGCAACGTTTAGATTTGTCCCTTGGACCTCCTGTTTCAAATTACTAAGTTCATTCAAAATGACATTTAGCTGGGAGCTTATGTCTTTGTTATTTAAATTATTACGGCTATCCAGTTGTCCACAATTAAGTTCGTTATCCGACATAACTCTAACAACGCCCAAAGCAAAATCCAATACAACCGGTTTATAAAATAAATCGATCTATACGTCCGACTGTCCAAAGCTGAAGTGATTTTACACCTTAACTGGCACGTGCAACTTCCCGCCTTTCCGCTATCAAAGCGACACCTAGCGCTCATTACACTTAATAACGGAAAGTAATTTTCTTCTTATTCGTAAACTCAAACGCAGAAAATTATATATCTATATAACAACTCGATAAAGTTACTCGACAACGACGTTTGTATACATAAGTTGCTCCATTTATACTAATATTTTAATAAATTTGCTGCTGTTAATCGTGTAGTTCCCCGCCATAGGACACCGTGGAAATTCGACATCTTCGGAGTCTGCAAGGCTTGTTGATTTTCTCCTTATGCTGAGCGCGTCTCTATCATTTACGTTGATTTTCGATTTGAACGAATTCCCAAATTCATACCCTTGTGTCCTTGTACAAGGACTTGGGCCAACATTGTCTACTTTAAGTCGGCGATCCGATTTGGTCGATAGATCGGAAACAGAAGTGAACATTCCTTTGACGCCGGTGGTACATGTACATGTGTAGACGTCGGCTTTCTGTGCGGGTAATTCTATTGTGTGATCATTCCCCTCCGTGCAGTCTGAGGTACATGGGTCCGTATAGAAGTAGTTTGTTTCGATGTACGTCCTACCAAGTGCGTTGTTACTTGTGTTAGTTTGTTCCGATTTGCTTAATACGTAGCGCTTAGAGCTTTTGTGTAAAAGCGTGTGATGCAATTTCTGGCATCCACGTTGTCCACATAGTCTACTCTTTTGGCACGTTTTACCCAAGTGTCCATTTTCCAAGCAACGAAAGCAGAGTTTTAAACGTTTGGCTGCGATCCATCGTCCCGGTACATCTTTTTTCATAAACAGTTGACAGGCCTCGATGCTGTGACCCTCTCCACACACATGGCAGTTTACGTTCTTTGTATGGTGGTGACCCATCGTGGCTCCGAAAAACGTCGTTTGAGTGCCGAGTGCTGGTGAATCTTCTGGTAGCTTAGAACATGCACTTCCGATAGTGCTTGATATGCCGTGCACAGTCTCTGACGCGATTGTTTGAAATTCAGATTCTTGGAATACCCACGTCTTTAAAGCATATACCGACTCTTGCGATTGTGTTTCAAATACCCAACGATGATATCTGGCTAACATAGATTCTGTCAGTTTTGTCTGAAGTTTAGCATACAAAAATCCATTTCCTAGCTCATTTTGGTGGCCGGTTTCCTGCAGGTTCATAATTGCGATTTCCAAGAGATCTGCAAATTTCTGTATGTCCTGTACGTTTCCTGGTTTAACTTTTGGAAAATTGTCAAGGTCATTCAGATATATTCCGACTTGCCGGCGTTTGCCACCATACCTTCGCTCCAATCGCTCCTTGTCTGCTTCATAGGCTGCTGCAGAATGTCCGAGGTTTTCTATGACATTCAGTGCTTCTCCCGAAAGGCATTGTCGGAGGTGCAATAACTTATACTCGTCTGTAGCCGGGACAGTATCAACGCACGCCATAAATGCAGTTTTCCAACTTCGATAACTCCTTTTGTCTCCGCTGAAAGTCGGTATTTCGCTCCAAAGATCAGTTCCAATAGAATGATCACCGTACGGCTCGAAGTTTTGTTTACTCCCTTTGTTTACGCTTTGTCCTGTCGGTGTTTCTTCTTCGCTGCAGTTACGGAACGATCCAGACGCTTCCATTTTGCCTTGCTTATTCAAAAACTCCATCTGTGTCATATAGGATTTATCTTTTTTGTGTAAATTCCAAGAGTGAAATACTGTGTCGTAGACATAGTGAAACTCGCGTTCTATTATTTCCATTTCGTTGACGACGTTCGCGACTTTGTCAAGCTTTTTGCCTCTCATGTATGTATCTGACAACTTAGACATTACCTCGATTGCTGATTCCATTTGTGAGTCCATCTTTCTGCAGGCACTGTAGAATTCTGATCCTGGTATGTCCTGCTCTTCTATCATCAGTAACAGCCTGCTTCTATGAAGAGTAAACATTGATTTCGCTATCGACTTTTCCTTATTCAATTCCATTTCTTGCGCCGATGTATCCGTGAATACTCCTTTTTCTATCATGTCTATTGCCGTCATTTTTATCGTTGTTTCTGTACAGTTTAACCTCGCTCTGCTACCATTTTGGTGTGACGATTTCCCGAATGTGGAATAAGAAACCAAAAGTCAATGAACTCCGATAGCGAGTTCCGAAATAAGTTTATTGCAATTATTAAATTACATTATTGAAAACCTTAACATAATAGCGTCCGATCAGTTCAATCATTTCTAAGCAACTGGCGTCACGTACATGTAGCGTTACGTTCTATACGTTACGCTTGTTCGGCAGTAATAACGTCATCAACAAAAACCTTCTCACCATCTTCAATAGTATGATATCTCTACATTCTATTTTGACGATTTCTTGGTAGGTTGGTATCTAAGCAATTCTACACATGACCTTTTCTTTCTATTTTCAGGTGAGTAGCCATGCCTAGAAGGAAACAGTGGAGGAGGTCAGAGGAGAGAAGATCAGAGTGGAGAAAGAGGTCAAGAACAGATGGAGCAGTGTTGGACAGAAAGAGGCCAAGAGGTAAGTATCCTGAAAGTCCGGAAAGGATGCCGGCAAAGACAAGTCCTGAAATGATGCAGGCAGGAAGTCCGGAAAGGATGCCGGCAAAGACAAGTCCTGAAATGATGCAGGCAAGAAGTCCGGAAAGGATGCCGGCAGAACAAAGTGAAAGTCCTGAAATGATGCAGGCACAAAGTCATGAAAAGAAACAGGCATATGATCAGAAACAGCCAGTTTACCGCACTGAATTTGACATGGAAAATATACAAAATAAACAGACTGAGTTTCAGGATAAGAAGTTGTTAGAGAATGCTAGAGAATGTGGTTCTTTTTGTTTTATGTTTTGGTGTATAAAATTTTTTTGTGCTGTTGGCGCCTTATGTATGTTTTCATATTTTTAGTTAAGTTAAGGTAACTGAGTGGCCACCTATTGGGAAAATAGCTGCTCATTCGGCTTACGATATGTTTCATGGTATAAGTACCTGATTGTTAGTTTGGTTTTTTCCCACCTCGGTTTTTGGAGTGGGAATCTTTTGCTGATTGCGCCTTTTCCTGATCTTTGCCTACTTGTGCCTTTTTATTGACAAGTCCTGATTCAAAACATATAAAGGCTAAAAAAGACAAGCAGGCAAACATCAGTCAGTTTAAACAGTTACTTAATGATCTTAGCAAGCTCATAGAAAATGTTAGCTCAAATGTGCAGACTGATTTTGATGCAGTATTTCTCGATACTTTTCCTGGTGTGGATGTTGATTATCAATCAAGGGTTGTTGAAAAATTGTCTGAAAGAGCAGATATAACAGTTTGTTCACAAAAAACAATGTTCCAACAACATGCATGGCATGATAAAAACAATTTAGCACAGCAGCATTTCAACAGAGATTCATCGGAACCAGGGTTAGATAATGATGTGATGTGTTATGAAGCCGTAAGATCATCTGAACAATTGTGGAATGCAAGTTATTTGGTCTTTGGAAGTTTTCATCAGAATGATGTCAGATTTTCTGAGCAATCTAGAGGATATCAGTTCACATGTAATGCATTATGTATGCTGTCATACTCTTCCTGCCTTGATATTGAAAAGAGCTCTATATTAGACAAGGTGCTTTGTGAAGGAGATGTTCTATATCGGAGTGTTATAAACAAATTAAGAGAAGATGGAAAATTCATTCACCACCTGCTGACTTTAGAAGAAATTCCAGATGATTTTAAAGTAGAGATAGGAAAATTTACGAGGATGATCCAATAATGAATGAGACTTTTTGAATTATTCCCATGTAAATAAACTTGGCTTATTATGAATATCTTGTTAACATTGCTCAATGTTATGTGCACACGATACACTGGTTAAAATTAACTTGTAGACAATTACCTTCTGTTGCTTAGCAACGAGAGAATGTGTGTCAAATGTCCTTGGCCACGTAGTACTTATACACATAAAATGGGTTGCCATGGCAACTGGTGACAAAATTTCCAAACATGGCACACTGTTATTTATAGCCTTCATAACTAGCTTTATGCTCTACAAAAATCACTTACATACAGCTCATAATTCAATTGGGCTGAGCATTTCTGCGAGAAAAGTTGGGTTTTAGTTGCGAAAAAAATCAGTGATTTTGGGGGTAGGGGTGAGAAATATCTTATAACCTGAGAATACATGACATAATAAATTGTTTTTAACCTCGAAATGATTAATTATGGGGTAAATATTGCAAATGAATTTCAAAAGGGACACCTGACCCTTTCGTATTATGTTGCCTAGCAACGATAGAATTTGGAAAATGCTATAGGCCAGAATTCATAGTGGAAAATGGTTGCTAGGCAACCACTTCTCGATCACTAGTGCAAGACTTGAATTGACCGAAGCAAAATATTTCAGAGATGAATGATAACACGGGCAATGATAACACACTCAATGATTATAAGATACCATTTTTAAAATTTGTGACACAGCTAGATTTATATAGACAATGTTTATTCAAAGGGCGTATGGTGGCCATAGGTACTGCACGAGTAGTTCTTAAATAACCATAGCAACCAAAGTTGTTGAGCAAATTTGATAAAACATGCTCCATAGAGAGATCAGATGTGTAGCTAGTAAACGAAAGTAGTTTACTTGAGCCAGTCAATAGGGTTTATAAAATAAGAGAAAAGTCTCAATCATTATTGGATCATCCTCGTACATCTGAAAAACTGCCGATTGTAAGTGGCGTGCTTTTAGATACTCAAAATCTGGGTTTGCCAAAACTTCATGAAGTATTGCAATCAGTTTTTTTGTATACATCATCAGGTCTTTTAACCATTGGGGCCATATGCTCTGCTGTATTTAGAAAGAATGGCATGTATGTGTTTTTTGATTCTCATTCTCATGGAGAAAATGGACTTTCATCAAATGATGGTACATCCTGTTTTATAACTTTCACAAGTATCAATGACCTAGTTACATATATGTATGCATTTTATGACAGTTTAAATTTAGATACCAACACCAACTTACAGTTTGACTTCTTACCTATCAAAATTAAAAAGACTGAAGAAACACAGAGCTGTAAAGATCAAATGGAACATAATATGGAATCTTACTTCAATGATCAAAGGTTGAGACAAGCTCACAAAGCACAAAGTAGTATGTCAAGCATATCATCGGCAGAATTCAAAAAAGCACTAGGGGCAAAAAGAAAAAACAATCGAATTGAGTATTACAAAATTTATAAAAGAAAATGTAGACAAAATGCAGCATTCAAAGCAAAAGAAAAACAATCAAAGCAATTTGCAAGGACAAATCCTGTTTTTAAGACCAAAGAAAATGTGTATCAGTTGGAATCAAAGCAGTCAGCAAGAAAAGATCCTGTGTTCAAAACAAAAGAAAGAGAATCACAGCAATCTGCAAGGACAAATTCTGTTTTTAAGACCAAAGAAACAAAGTATCAGTTGGAATCAAAGCAGTCAGCAAGAAAAGATCCTGTGTTCAAAACAAAAGAAAGAGAATCAAAGCAATCTGCAAGGACAAATCCTGTTTTTAAGGCCAAAGAAACAAAATATCAGTTGGAGTCAAAGCAATCTGCAAGGACAAATCCTGTTTTTAAGGCCAAAGAAACAAAGTACCAGTTGGAATCAAAGCAATCTGCGAGGACAAATCCTTTTTTTAAGGCCCAAGAAAGTTTGTATCAGTTGGAATCAAAGCAATCTGCAAGGACAAATCCAGCATTCAAAGCAAGGGAAAGACAATCAAAGCAATCTGTGAGAACCAATCCTGTTTTTAAGGCAAAGGAAACTGTGTATCAGTTGCAATCAAAGCAATCAGCAAGAAAAGACCCTGTGTTCAAAACAAAAGAAAGAGAATCAAAGCAATCTGCAAGGATGAATCCTGAATTCAAAGCTGAAGAAAGAGAATCAAAGCAATCTGTAAGAACCAATCCTGTTTTTAAGGCCAAGGAAACTGTGTACCAGTTGCAATCAAAGCAATCAGCAAGGAAAAATCAGACTTTTAATGCAAAGGAGAGAATATACCAGAATGCATCAAAAAAGAAGGCAAGGGAAAATCCTTATTTTCTTGAATGTGAGAGAATTAAGAAACAACAAGTAAGGCAGGAAAAAAGAAAATTTGAAGATAATTCTGGAATTAATGTTCCTCGAAAAAGATGTAAGCATGACACAGATAGCGTTCCAAAACCTCAGCACAAAGACTTTGAAAACATTGAAAATGCTATCAAACAATTTCATTCAGATATTTCCATTGGACCTTTGTATGTCTGTTCTTGTTGTCACCAGACATGGTTCAGGAAAAGTGTGTCTATGTTAAAGAATACCCATATTCCAGCAGAAAGTAAACGAGAGCATTGTACAAACTTTATATCTGTCAGTAATAAAGAATGGATATGTCATACTTGCTTAAGTGCCTTAAGAGATAGTAAAATTCCAAAGCTATCAGTAACTAATGGAATGAAGTGGCCAATCAAGCCACCAGAGCTAAACTTACATCAATTAGAAGAAAGGTTAATAGCACTGCGTATTCCATTTATGCAGATAAGAGAATTACCACGTGGTGGCCAGTACTCCTTGAAAGGAAATGTGATTAACGTACCTGTTGATATTCAGCCTACAATAAACTGTCTACCAAGGCCAATGGATGATAATTTTACAGTTGCTATCCAGTTGAAAAAGAAACTTTCCTATAAAACAGTTGACTTTAAAGAAAATGTAAGACCATTAAGAGTTTTAACTGCTCTTCATTGGCTTATGAACAACAGCAAACTATACAAGAACTCTGGCATAGTAATAGATGATGACTGGTTTCAGGAAGTTACTGAAAGTGCAGAGGAAACAGTCAGAGAGTTTTTAGGAGTTTCAAGAGAACAAACTAATGACAAACATAGCATGAATAATGAAAAGCAGGAACAAATCACAAGTAAAAAGGACACTGATGCACCAAGTGATTATGATTCTGATCATTACAGTGAGATAGATGCTAATGACCATGTTGGCAATATAGATACATTAGTGGATGATGCTGATATTGACAATAAGTGTGACAAAGTTTTCACTTTCGCACCAGGTGAAGGACAACATCCTTTAAGTCTATATAATGATAAAGATGCAGAGTATTTGTGCTTTCCATCCATTTTCTGTGGACAAACACCACCTAGTAAGGAAGAGCGAATTGTTCCAGTTCATTATAGTGACATTGTCAAATGGGAATTGAGAAGTGTTGACAGGAGAGCTGCACAGTCAGTTCCAAATATATTCTTTAAACACAAAAAGCTGCAAATGAAACAAATCAGTGATAAAGTCAACTTGGCTGTTAGAAGATGTAAAAAGCGAGGTCAAAAAATAACTGCAGCTGAAGCTAGAGATGCAAATTATTTGGACAAACTTGTAAATCTTGATGAAGGCTATTATATATTTCGCCAACTGAGAAATTCACCTGCCTATTTAGAAATGCGCAAGAAAGACAGTTTTGCAATGATTAGGCAACTTTCTTTGCCTACTTGGTTTATGTCATTGTCAGCTGCCGATACTAGATGGACAGATCTGTTGAAGATGTTAGCAAAATTGAATGGTGGTATTGAATATTCTGAAACAGAATTAGAAAGGCTTACTTGGCAAGAGAAAACAAAGCTAGTTCAGAAAGACCCAGTTACATGTTCAAGGTACTTTGATCATAGGGTTCAAGAGTTCCTCAATACAATTCTAAAAAGCAGTTCTGAGCCAATTGGAAAGGTACTTGACTATTTTTATAGAGTTGAGTTTCAGCAACGTGGCTCCCCTCATATTCACATGCTTGTTTGGGTAGAAAATGCTCCAACTTTAGAAACAAAGTCAGAACAGGAAATAATTGAATTTGTTGATCAATACCTTACCTGCAATAGTGATAATGAGAAAACAGCAAATCTTGTTAACCTTCAAAGTCACAAACATTCTAGAACCTGCAGAAAAAAGGGAAACCAATATGTAGGTTTGGATTTCCATTGCCACCATTACCGAAAACTATGTTGCTGTATCCTCTTGAAGAAAACATTGACAAGTACAAGAAAAAGAATGTAGAGCTCCAAAAATCAATGAATGAGTGTAAGGAAAATGAAGACATACCATTTGATGAGTTTCTAGAAAAAAATGCTAGAATGGATTTCGAAGATTATATTTGTTGCATTAGAAGCTCATTGAAAGCACCAAAGGTTTTCTTAAAGCGAAAAGTGAAGGAAATGAGAATAAATCCATTTAATGAAAACATACTTCTTGCCTGGAAGGCCAATCTTGACATTCAGATTGTTCTTGAGCCATACGGTTGTGCTTCATATATTTGGTTATATAAGTAAATCACAGAGAGGTATGAGTGCACAACTTGAGGCAGCAGCGAAAGAGGCTAGAAGAGGAAATCTTGACCTAAAGAAACAAGTCAGGCATATTGGGAATGTATTTTCTAACTGTGTTGAGGTCAGTGCTCAAGAAGCTGTTTATCTTGATCTGCAAATTCCTTTGACAAAATTTACGAGGGATATTGTTTTCATCAACACATCTATACCAGAAGAAAGAATCTTTCTGTTGAAGCCAAAAGCTGCTCTTGATGAACTTCCTGCTGAATCCACAGATGTAGAATCTGAAAATGTAATACAGAGGTATTCTAAAAGACCCAGGCAGCTTGGAAATTTATGTTTAGCTGATTATGTCTCAAAGGTTGACGTCACTTATCCAAAAGGAAATAAGTTTTCAGAGAAAGTTGATGACACTAATGATGATGACAGTTTTGTCAATAGCTCTGGTGATGAAAGTGATGACAGCTTGGATGATAATAACAGTCAAAGTTCAGACCTGTTGTTCGAAGCAAAAAATGGAACAAAATACAAGAAAAGAAAAGTACCAAGAATAATAAGGTATGTAAAATACAACAGAAAGAGGGATCCAGAAAATTATTTTAGAGAGCAGCTTATGCTTTTTGTACCTTGGCGAAATGAACAAAAGGATTTAATGGGTTCTTTTGGAACATATGAAGCTCGGTTTAACTCCGTGCAGACATCCCTGATGTCCAAAAGAAATGAGTATGAGCATCATGCTGAAGAGCTTGAGATTGCAAGACAAATGATGGAAAATGAGGAAATGGACTATGATCAAATTGCACCTAATGCAGAGCAAGAAAATAGAGAAACGGAAGAAGAAGGGCCAGCAGAATCAGAAAAATTTGTTTGCTTTAACCCAAGCAGAGTTGTAGAGCAGAGGCATTATGACATTGGAATAGAATTACAGTCAACTTGCTCAGTGCCACCAGTAGAAACAAGTGGTGTTTTATTACCAGATGATGAATATTTACAACTACTCAGAAGTCTTAATTTGAGACAAAGAGAATTCTTTAACCACATTGTGCACTGGATTAAATTCAAAGATGAACCAGTCTATGCTTTTTAACAGGAGGTGCAGGTGTTGGTAAATCAGTTGTGATTCGGGCGCTTTATCAATGTCTGTATAGATTGTGGAATTTGAAAGATGGAGAAAATCCAGATGATAAACGAATTTTACTGTGTGCTTACATGGGCTTTGCTGCATTTAATATAAGTGGCCAAACCATTTCATCTGCTTTCCGCCATAAAATGTATCAAAAGGGCACAAATCATCTTTCAGCCGATGAATTAAACACATTCAGAATTAAGTATAAACATCTGAAACTTGTCGTTATTGACGAAATATCAATGGTAGGGAACAGGACATTAAATTTTATCAACATTCGTTTACAGCAGCTCATGGGAACAAAAGAAGTTTTTGGTGGTTTAAGTGTTATTGCTGTGGGTGATCTGTACCAGCTAAAGCCAGTAGGTGATTATTTGATAAGTCTTGATTTGAAAGCAGGGGCATCTTCACTAGCACAAAACTTATGGAAAGAACTCTTTACAATGTATGAATTGGTTGATATCATGAGGCAGAAAGATGATCTTGCATTTGCACAACTATTAAACCGACTTCGGTTGAATGAAATGACAGAGGAAGACAAACAAAAGCTGCAGACATGTGTTGTTGACCATGAAACTGATGACTATCCAAAGGACGCCCTTCATTTGTTTGCGGAGAATTTTTATGTAGACCAACACAATGACACTATTTTGAGTCAGTTGCCAGGGGAAAAAATTATAATACCATGCCATGACATTGTTGTCTCATCAAACATTCCTGCTAAAAGACAACAGTCCCTGATTGATGGGCTTCCAAAAGACTATGGCAAAACAGGACAATTGAAGAAGTCATTAACAGTAGTTGTTGGAATGATTGTTGTTCATACAGCTAATGTAGATGTAGAAGACGGTTTAACCAATGGTGCTACGGGTGTGGTGAAACACGTTGACTTCAGGTGGATGGAAGGAACAAATCGACCTAGCATTATTTGGGTATTGTTTGATGACCCTCGGGTTGGTAAAGCAACACGTGAAAAAAACAGGAAATTCTACAACTCAAGCATTCATTCAGACTGGACACCTGTATTTGAAACACAACGAACATTTATAGTGAACTACAAAACGTTTCAAAGAAGCCAATTTCCACTGACACCAGCTTCAGGTAAAACAGTCTACAAAGCTGAAGGAGCTACAGTAGACAGGGTAGTTGTTGATTTATCCCAGAAAGACAGAAAGTATAAAATGCCACATATGCACTATGTTGCATTTAGTCGAGTGAAAAAGCTTGAGAATTTATATATATTGAATATGAATGAAGCTGCTCTGGCTGTAGATAATGATGTGAATATAGAGATGGAAAGGCTACGCAGAGAAGCTGCATTGGAGCTCTGTTATATTCCTCTGTATAAAATTGGTCCTGGCAAAACCAAAATCGCATTCAACAATGCTAGATCCTTGCATAAACATTTTAAGGATGTTGAATTTGAACCAAATGTGTTGGCAGCAGATGTCATTGGATTTTCTGAAACAAGATTATGTAGTAGGGATGAAAATGTACATTTTGCACTGAAACGGTTCAGACTTGTTAGACTTGATGATTCAGTAAAAGAGGCAAGCAACAGGCCATATCATGGACTTGCATTATATGTAAAGGAGTACTTGCAGATTCAGAAAGTTGTAAAAATGCAATGTAAGTCATTTGAGTTCATATTGGCTGACATATTCAATGTTCAAGGAAGTTATGTTCAAGTTGTTGTATTGTACAAATACCCCAAAAGTTCACAGACTGATTTTAGACAGGATATCCACTGTCATCTCAAGCCAGTTATTGATCTGAACGCTAAATTAGTCATATTAGGTGACTTCAACATACAGGCAGATGGTGCCAATACAGGGTTTGTGGATTTTGTAGAAACATTATTTGGGTGTATGCAGCAAATCAGTCAATGTACAACTGACTCTGGATCAATGCTAGACTTGATTTTTTCAAATTCCGAAGTGTTTAGTGATGTTATTGAGGCTTATTGGTCTGATCATAAACTTATATATTGTGCCTTCGACAAATAGATATTCAAATGGTGTGAAGCAGAAGATGAAGTACAAAAAAAATAATTGCAAAGACATGGCCCATTCTTGAGACAAATATTATTATACAATTATACAAATGTTGTTTGTATAATGACAACTTCACAATAAAAGCAAGCTGCGAAGCAGAATTGGTAATAAGCTTAATATTTTTGCTTACTAAGATTAGCGACTACAATTATGACTTGATTCAGATAAAATTGCTGTTTGATTCAGATTAATCTCTTTATTTCTTAAAATCATCCAAGCTGTGTATCATGGCACAGAAGAATTGAGAATCCATGTCCTTTGAATGCAAAAACATGCAAATTAGAGTAAACAATTGAAGGCGTAACCCCACTCGATATTAAATCAGGTGGTTTAGCTAATTTTGGGGTTGCCACCATTTTTTTTTTTTTTTTTAATTTTCTTTTCTTTTTTTTTTCTTTTTGTTGTTGTTGTATTGTAAATGTAACATTCAGTCATGCTCATTTCAGTCATTTTTATTTTAATTTTATTGGTTCTTGCAATTAGTTCTGATTGAAATTATAATTGATGTTGTCCTGTATCTGCATTGATATTAACTCACTGGCTTTTCTAGGAGTGTGGATGCTCTGTGATACACCATTGGATCCAGAGAGGAAATAGCTTTATTTCCAGGAGTATTTTTAAAGAACTCAGAAAGTAGTTCTAACTTGACTTACTGAAAAGTTGTTGACTGGGACATTAAACCTTAACAACAACAAAGAAAAGTGGTTCTTTTATCATTAACATGCAGGTTGTTACAAGAATTAAATGCAATTTTTCATGACTGACATATGTATATAAAGCCACATTATTTTCATTAAACTAAGGTAAAATGCAATTCTTTGAATTTCCTGTTGTTACTTTGTATTTGCAATTTATATACATGTAATAATTATAAAGAAATGGAAAAACCACATTATCTCATATAGGTTTGTAGAAATGAAGAGAATGTGACTATAATGTTGGAGAAAAGTGAACTCTGCAAATATACAGGATATAATGAATTTTATTTTAAGGAAAAGAAACATCTAGATGCATTGTAAAAGTTTTATTTTAATGGTGCATTTGTACCTTGTATGAATCAGGACTGGTGCTATATAGTTTGTTGAGTGATTGACAAAGAGATAAGCTTATAAGTGCATATTGTTGCAAATCTTGCTATGAGATACTATTGCACAGGGATGAGCATTGAATAGACTTATTTGGTGAGATTTTAAAGAATCTGGATATTAACATACAATTATGGAGCTAATGCATGCATAGAGCTTATTTTGATGTTGATTGAAATGTATCAACTGTTTTACTAAATATGTTGATTGTTTCGTATATATTATATATGTATATAAATGTAAACAAACATAAGAAACTTTAGAGAAAATAGATAGAATAAAAAAGAATAGAAATACAGGTGCAATGTATAGTGTTAGTACAAGTGTATTATCTTGTTTTATTTACAAGATTATGATTGTCATGTACAATAATAATTTGACATCATTGAACCTGTTTTCAATTTGTTGTACTTTATAATCTGTAAGCTTTAAATGTACCACAATGATGGCTTTTACAAGGTATCTATATAAGTAACGGAAATGTAATGCAAAATTTAGACTTTTTCAAAGGTTTTAATATTATAGACACAGTCTCATTATTTCTTCACCAAAGATATTAGTTATATAAGCATTCATGATCCATTAAGTTTCATTTTTTGTTTGTTTTTATAAGATTCTAATAGTCTTTATGTATGTTTTACTGCTTGGCTAATAAATTATTATGATATGTTTTTAATGTAGTTGAATAAATAAAAATTTATTGGATTACAAAGTCTAGTTCTTTTCACTTGTATTCCTTTCAGTCTTTTATTTGGATTGAAGCTTGCCAAGTAGGATTTTGTGCATGATTGGCTATTCTCTCTACTCAAAGAGGGGGGGAGTCATATAAAAATTGGACCATTGGCGACGGTCTTTTCTGCTGACCTTTATATGACAAAATTATGCATGAAGGGACAGAGACAAAAAGCTAAGCAATGTTAAAGAACTGGCTCAGTTAGAACCAAAGTCCCACCCTAAAAACCCAGGTGAAAAAAAAAAAGAAAAGAAAATTGCAACCAAACATTAGGCACTGATACAAAGAGAACATATTTTAAGCCAAGTGAACAGCTTTTTTCAAAAACATGGCCACTCATTTAACTTAATATAAAAAGACACACATTTAGGTGTAAACAGCACAAAATCAACATTGAAACATGAAAGCAATTGTGGAGAATCAAAAAAGTATAAAAAAGGTACAAGTAGGCAATGATCAGGAAAAGGCGCAATCAGAAAGAAACTCCCACTCCAAAAACCAAGGTGGGAAAAAACAAATTGACACCCAGGTACTTATACTTAAATTAACTTATGTTCTTGAAATTTTGGCATACTAGATTTCAACAACTGTGACTTGTTCTCATGAGATTAAAGTATACATGTATATTAAATGCAAAAATATAGCTAAATAGTTTATGTAAATTAATGCAAGATATTCATGTTTGAATGTGTGGTTGGACACTTAATTGCTATATTGGCGGGAATTTAAATCTCTGCACTTAAGCCCAGCTATGTCCCTGCTATCCCCAGCCCAAGGGGAGCCAGGTATACAAATGACTGGTGCATTAAGAATACACATTTGATGAAATACTGATTAGAAGTGACAGCAAATGTTTCAACAGAATTAATTAGTTGAATTTGTGTTTTAAGTCACAGAACAGCTAAGGTCATGTTTTTTTTTTTTTTTTTTTTTTTTTTTTTTTTTTTTTTTTTTTTTTTTTGTCGGCTCCTCCTCCCCTTTAACCGACCCCATTACACATCATATTTAGCATTTATCATAATATTTACATTATTTACATAAGTAAAATTTCTTATAAATGTAATTAAGTAATTCAGTTTTGCATCATAAGGACACCCCTGTACTAATAAATGAACTATATTGAACTGAATCCAAAAAATATATAATGGGCACTAATGTAGTACCAAGTAGAAGTAGAAGTCAATAATCATTAGAAGGATTCAAAAGATATTCGTATGAGGGTATAAGTAAAATTGATATATGGCTAATATATACTGTTGGGTCAAGACATAATAAAAAGCGTAATTAGAATTAAAAAATTAAAGCTTAACAGGTCTGAATCTGAATCTAAAACGGGATGGTTTACTGGTGACACGCCAGATTGACAATATTTCACCGGGGGGGGGTGGGGGGGGGGCGCCAGGAGGTAAACTAGTCACTGGCTCTCGCAAGAAATGCGAAATTGGACACACAGGTTCAGATATACAGTGGTTAGGTTTGCTTATGAAAATGGTGTATGTACTTAAAATTATTTATTATCTACATAAGTATAGAGATGTTCAAATGATTTGTGTAATTCATGACAGAAAAGAAAGTACGATTAGTAGTCAGAGAATGTTACATTTCAGTTTATAGATTTAGAAAAAAAAAAGACTTAAGTTATGATGTGCTTGAACAAATATTATTCTCGTTGATGGTGTCGTGACATTCCCCGACTTTTCAATGAACCGACGTCTTCGGGCGGGGCACATAAGCCCAACAGCCGTCGTCACTAGAAAGAAGCCGGAAGCTGCCTCAACTCCATCAACGGATAACAATATTCGTTCCCTCTCCTTTACTCTTATTAACAATTTTATTTAACAGTAAAATCGTACATTTTATGATCAATTTATATGCGGACCGAGCCGGTAAGAATTTTACGGTTAATTTATAAACGGCTTAATTAGAGTTATTGTTTATCGAATACGTCTTCATGGCTCCACGGATTTCACGAGCAGGAAGTTTATCTGCAACGTGTCGCTCTTTGATCTGTCTTAGTGAATTCTCTGGATTACGTTGATAATCTGAAAGTATAAAATAATGTCCAAAATTGTGTTAGACGTGAGGTTTTCTGATGGTGTTGAGGTAAGCAATTTTCGAATGAAGAAGTCTTTTTGATTACACCTGATTTCAACGCGTTTTAAATGCAGTCATTGATTTTTAGTTATGTACATGAACAAGATGTTGAAGATATCAAGAAAAAAAAACATAAAGTGTGTGATTCTTAAAGAGACAACAAGTGAGTTTTAGTCATTGTTGATTTTTGTAGTTGAAAGTCAACAACTTTTGTCATGTTCACCGTGGCCTTGCGGACACACTTCAGAACCGCCTCATTGAGGCGTCTCTAAAGCGTACCCACAGTGCACGCCTCAAGTGAAAATATAAGAAGAAAAATCAACATTTTGCCAGTGAAATTTTCATTTTTTTTTTTTTTTTTTTTTTTTTGAAAGAATCTCTGTATATTGCATGGGAATGTTTTGTACTGAGACTTGGAATTTTTAATTAATTTCAAGGTTCAGAAGTCTTTAGATAAAATAAAAGGTTAGCCTATTATTTTGATTTCTGCTGATTCCTCTTCACTTTCATGGCATGGTCTCTGACCGTCTTTCTTTTCGTCGAGTACCTGAAAATAGAAGGGAATGCCTATGTTGAATTTTAATTTTTGCATTTATTTTTTTATTTCAATTTTGATATTGCTTTTGTGTTGTTGATGTTGTGATTCTGTTTTTAGTATGTTTGTGTTTTGTGACTTATTTAATGCGTTGTAGTGATGTGACATGTGTTTTGACTTGTTTAATGGTATTGTGATTTATGTTGTGGTGTTGTGTCTTGTGTTGTGATGTTGTGACTTGTGCTGTGGTGTTTTAACTTGTGTTCTTGTGTTGTGATGTTGTGACTTGTGTTGCGACTTGTGTTGTGGTGTTGTGACTTGTGTTGTGGTGTTGTGGCTTGTGTTGTGATGTTGTGACTTGTGCTGTGGTGTTTTGACTTGTGTTCTGGTGTTGTGACTTGTGTTGTGATGTTGTGACTTGTGTTGCGACTTGTCTTGTGGTGTTGTGACTTGTGTTGTGATGTTGTTACTTGTTTTATGATGTTGTTGTGGTGTTGTGACTTGTGTTGTTACTTGTCTTGTGGTGTTGTGACTTGTGTTGTGACTTGTTTTATGATGTTGTTGTGATGTTGTGACTTGTGTTGTGGTGTTTTTACTTGTGTTATGGTGTTGTGATTTATGCTGAGACTTGTGCTGTGGTGTAGTGACTTGTGCTATGATGTTGTGACTTGTGTTGTGGTGTTGTGACTTGTGTTATAATGATGTGACTTGTGTTGTGACTTGTGTTGTGACTTGTGTTGTGGTGTTGTTACTTGACGATTTGTTTCGTCACGCAATAGTTGTTAGATTTTTATTCATTTATTTATTTATTTTTATTTATTTATTTATTTTATATTTATTTATTTTTTATTTTTATTTATTTATTTATAATTTTTTTTTTTTTTTTTTTTTTTTTTATTAAAGTCATATTTGAGAAATGAAATTTCAGCTAAGTGTTTAATTAGTTTATATTATAATTTGATTAGTTTTAAGTTATTTGTTTATTCTGATTATTTTTAATTTTCATTAGTTGATTTGGTCTGACTGTTGTTATTTTGGTAAGTTACCTTTATGTATTTACGTTTAATGATGTTCTTTATATTTAAAAGTATATATACATGTTTACAAGTATACATGTTTACAAAATATAAACAATTTTTTTTTTTTTTTTTTTTTTTTTTTGGTTAAGCAGCTCAGTTCTGGTTTGCATCTACTTGTCATCCGCAAGACATTCAAGTTTGCGGTATTTTATTTGTATATGAATGAACATGTCAGAATATCAAATATACAGTGGCTAGGGTTGTGACTCCAGCTAAAATGCTGCTGTAGGAAAGAATGCTATGTAAAAAAATACATCCCACAGCGAAACTAGAGGGTTAGAGAGTCCAATATACTACTAAGCCCTCCACCCTCCTGTATCTCTGTATAAAATTCTTGCCTAAACCAGCAGGAAGTTATCAAAGCAACTTGAGCCGCGTGATGATTGAAGTCTACAAATTTATACTTGGGTTCTTTCAGAGAGAGAACAGCCACAGTCCACATGCTGGGACAATCGACACTTCTCACGATGAAACACCACACATAAACTTCACATTTCAGACAGCTTCATTTTGCTCTGAGTACACCATATGCAGGAACATCTTGCATTGGTGTTAATATTACTATCAATTTTTGATAGTTATGGTTGATGAATCATCCATGATGGTAATGATGATGATGATCAATCCATATTGATGATAAGATAATCATGATTAATTATAATATATTAATGAATTTACTGTGAGTCCAATATATGGATTTCAAATAATGATAGTAATTGTAATAGTAATGTATAGTAATGTATGTATTCACATGATAATGTTTCTGACCATGTGTGTTTATTTTGATGATGATATATACAACAAAATTTATCAATTTGGTAGATTTCATACATGATGATGATGATGATGATGATGATGATGATGATGATTTTATTATTTTCAGGTCTGAAAATCATGGTATGGTAGATATGACGATGTGAAGATGATGATGATTATAATGAGGATGCTGGTAATCATGTAGATTACTACAGTTGTTTTGATGAAATCATACGTGAGTATGATAGTTTTCTATATAGTGTACATGTAGTATATATGTTCTATGTTTGTCAATATTAAGTTTTTGCTAAGTAAAGGGTTGCCAATAGAAAGACAAAGCATCGGAGAGCACATTGATAGCTATACCCTACCATGCTCTGTCATCCCATCAAGAGCTCTCCTTATTTTAAGTATGGCGGGTTCAAACTGAATTGAGCTGCTTACATGTATGGAACATTAAGATGAATAATAGGCAACTCAGGTTGAAGTGTAATTGTTTACTCTCCAAACTGGACAACCTAGTACATGTTCCAGACAACATAGTATAACTGTATGTGACATGGGCCCTCATAGCACTATCTTAACGAAACGAAACAGAAGATTGTTGGAAGGCCCTCCACATAAGGTCTACGGAATAGAGCCCATTTAACAGTCTTGCAAGAAGACAAGTAAAGGCTTTTAATAATGGATGTACATATATTTTCTATTCGGAGATAATATGGTTCGAGGCCGAATACTAGACACGCAGTGGCCTGTTTAAATTTCAGGCACTACGCGTCTCGTATCTGTCTTTCACCAGCTTCAGCTTATGATAGTGAGTTTGAGAGGTGACAATGAGATACTAAATAAAACAGTACTACAAATGTGCATTTCTGTCAGGTCTCCATCCTTAATATAATGGGGAAGCTGATAGTGTGTCACACTTGCTAGTGCCTGACAGCAGCTAACTCCAGCAATTATGTGACATCAGATAAATTGAAAAACATGTAGAAATGTTGTGTTGATACAATTATGAACTACATTATGAAAGAAAAAAAAATCAATTTTTGGTATTGAGATGGGCTTAGATATGAACATATGACTGTTAAAAGATAACATTTCCTATATTGAATTATTATTCAATGTATAAGTAAAAGTACAAAGGGCAATAAAAAGACTATATATTAAGTTGAATATGTATTATTTAAAATCAATTCCATCTTTTTAAAATGTCATCAAATAATTTATACTTTTTAATATCCTCAAGTTCTTTGTACATTTTCTTTTGCAAATTTAGATGACTAAATGTCCATGCACTTACATCTACTCTAGTATTATCATGCATCCAGTATTTATATAAAGCAAAAAAGAAATGTGAAAGAAAGGTATTGAATGCACTGTAAGCTGGGTATATTGTTTTATATCCAAATAGTAAGAATTTGTATTTGATCTTTATGTCAAAGCCTATAGATTTGAGAATTGTTTCTAGCTTACTTATTAGTTGTCTTATGCGTTGACATGTGATAAACATATGATAATATGACCCCTTCTCATTACAACCGAATCTGCACCTGTCAGAGTTTGAAAGTCTCCATTTATTCAAATTTTCTTGACTTGGAAGAATTCTATGCAGTAATTTAAAGTGAAACTCAGCTATTTTCTTATTTTCTTGCAATTGTATGCGATTTTTCCATATTTCCTTCCAACTATAGTTATCAGGGAATATTTTGTCCCAATAACTTTCTATATATGATTTCTCTTTCAGATTGCTTATTAGAAATTCATAGAAGGTTTTAGCTTTGTCTGGTACCTCGAAGATCAGTTTATTTCCTACAGATATGAAAGGTTTTAATTCTTTTTTAATTCTAACAGCCATATCAATGTTATTTAGCACTTGTTTCCATGATACTGGGAGAGCCTTCAATATTGTTTTAAATTCTATAAGCCAGTTTGTTCTATCAGAACCTTTGAGCTGGTGAAATATTTCTTCGCCAGATTTCAGGCTTCCATTTTGATTTAATAAATCATCAACAAATTTGATATTACTTTTGTACCAATTTCTATAAAATAGAGTTTTCCCTTTTGTTAGGATGAATTTGTTGCCCCATATGAGTTGTTGTCTAATTTCAGTTAGACCCTGTGGTGCCTTAGAGCCTCCACCACATGAGCTCCAGCTGAAAATCACCTCACGGTAAAAGAGTGGCAGGTTAATTGGTAATTCCTTTTCTTTATTTATGTTCATGCACATTAAGATATTTATATCGCAATGTTCCATATATTTATTGGGTATAATTGACCATGTTTCGTTTTTACTTTTATACAAGCGGGATGCCCAAACTGCTTTCATGGCCTTGCAGAAAGATTTAAAATCAATCATTTGCAGTCCTCCTGATTCATAGTTATTTATTAAAACTCTTCTGCTAATTTTATCACGTTTGTATTTCCATATAAAACTGTAGAATTCTCTATTAATCTCATTTATTACCCAGGAAGGAACAGTTAAAGATGAAACCAGATAGACAACTTGTGCTAAAGCTAGTGATTTAAGTATTAGGACTCTTCCTTGAAAGGTTAAGTCTCTATATTTCCATTTATTGAGAATCTTTTTAATATTTTGAAGCTTATTTTTCCAATTTAGGTCTTCTATTTCTTTATGGTCATAACCAAAATATACACCTAATGCTTTAATAGAACTTTTACTCCAATTTATATCAGCAAAGTTGTCATTTCTATTTTTTCCCATACCCAGCCATAATCCTTCAGTTTTCTCTATATTAAGCCTTAAACCAGAATATTTACCAAATTCTTGGACAATTTTTAAACAGTTATCAATTGCACTTTCATTTTTCAAAAATAAAGTGGTGTCATCAGCAAGTTGTGCAAGCTGTATAACTTTTCTCTCACCATTGACTTTAATTTCTAAGCCATTGTGTTTGTCATTTCGAATTTTATTGGCCAGAATCTCAACTACTAAGAGGAATAAAAGCGCACTTAGAGGACAGCCTTGTCTTATGCCTCTCTGTATTTCAAAAGGCCTAGAGGTCCAACCATTATTAGTAAGGCATGCTTCAGCCTTATTGTACATTGTTTTCACCCATGTGATAAAAGATATGCCAAAATTAAATTTTTTTAGTACTGTGTGTAGGAAATTATGGTCAACAGTATCAAATGCTTTATTAAAATCAAGAAATAAGATGGCACCTTCTATGTTATCATTCTCAAAGTATTCAAAGACATCTTGTATCAAACGTATATTATATCCAATGTTGCGACCTTTAATATATCCATTTTGATCCGTATGAATTAGTTTCCCAATTACTGATTTAAGTCTATTTGCCAGAATATGTGCTAAAATTTTGTAGTCTGTATTAAGTAAACTAATGGGTCTCCAATTTTTTAATAAATGCTTGTCATTTTTCTTGAAGAGCAAAGATAACATACTTCTTTTTTGTGTTGGTGAGAGAGATCCTGAATCATAAGATTGGTTTAAAGATTCAATTAGGTCTTTTTTAATTTCAGGCCAGAATGTTTTGTAAAATTCAGCTGGTAGTCCATCACTCCCAGGTGATTTATTACTTTTCATACTTTTTAGTGCACATTCACATTCAATTACTGTGATTTTTCCTTCTAAGCTTTCCTTCTGCACATCATTGAGAACAGTTGTTGTGTTTGAACTTTCTAGATATATTTCAATATCTCCTATATTTGTTTCTTCTTTTGTGTATAATGTTTGATAAAAAGAAAAACCTTCTTCTATTATATCTGTCTCTGTTTTGGTGTATGTACCATCTGCTCGTTTTAGTGCCTTTATGTTATTTTTAGCCATATTTTCTTTCTCAAGATTAAAAAAATATTTTGTGCCCTTTTCCCCTTGTTCAACCCACTTAGCTCTACTTCGTATTTGCGCCCCAATGTTTTGCTTTTGTACTTGATTGTGTAGTTCCTCAGCTAAAGAGTCTCTCTCATTTTCGATAGTTTTACTATAATTTGATTTAATGAGTTCATCTTCTTTTTGTTGAATCTTTGTTTCTAATTCTTTCATTAGATTATTTTTCACCTTTTGTTTCTGTTTACAATATGTTATAGAAAACTCTTTAATTTTTACTTTAATTATTTCCCAAAGTAGCTGTTTAGATAGGTTTTTGTAGCTTTCTCTAGTATGCTTAAGTAAATGCTTAATTTTCATTGTGTAAGCTCTATCACTCAGTATGCTTGTATTCAGCTTCCATCTTCCAGGACCCCTTATTGACTTGTTGAAATTAAAGTCTACTGAAATATATTTATGATCAGATTTGATTCCAGATATAGATATATATGATTTTTGGACATTATTCAAAAGATCAGTTGACACTAGAATTTTATCCAGTCTGCTGATATCCTTATATGTAAATTGCTTCTTGTTTGGGTTTAGTTGACGCCAGACATCATGTAAACATTTTGTGCTTGTGAGAACTTTATATGATGTGGAACTGCAATCTTTTGTTGTATTAACAGAAGATCTATCTAGAATGTTGTCTTCTGTAAAATTGAAATCTCCTCCAATTATTAACTTTTGATCATTCATAGCAAATTTGTCTATCCATTTCTGTATTTTAAAAAAGAAAGCTTTTCTGTCACTCATATTGTTTGGTGCATATATATTAATTATTGTGAAAATATCATCTTCCATTTTCAGATTAACAAGAAGAATTCTGCTGTCATCAGATAGATGAGAATTCAAAATATTAAATTTGGTATTAAAGAGAATAGCTGTGCCTTTGCTATGATTTGTTCCAAAATTCATTAGTAAGTTTGTGCCCCATTCTTTAAGTAATTTGTTTCTTATATCTGTAGTCCAGTAGGTTTCTTGAAGTAGACATATGTCAATCTTTTTTTCTTTAAGCCAGAAAAATAAATTGCTTCTCTTTTTTGTTTCTCTCAATCCTCTTGCATTTAATGAAATAATCTTTATATTATTAGCCATTGTTAAACATTCTTATTATTTGTTTGAGGTTTTTGCATTTCTCCTTAATTTCTTATTGTCCTTATGAGATGTCGCCGGATCGACATCAGGACTTCTGTCGGCCAGTTTTCTTACTCCTGCTGGGCTTGATGCTCTACTATTGGGCTTTGCATTTAATAAGCTAGGTGCAATGTAGGATGTCATTAAAATTTGTTTGTCCCCTTTCTGGATTTTTGATTTGGGTGTACCTGGCATTGCTTCATCAATCATTTGGCTCACTGTTTTGTTATTGTCTTTTTCGCTCTCATGCTCACTGTCATCCTCAACCTCACCCTCAATCTCACCCTCTTGTTCACTATCAGTTTCTTCAGTTTCTTTAATTTCTGATGTAGTGGAGAGGTAATCATCAGTAAGGGGGCATGTGGGGTCTCCTTTTTTGTGACCTGGCTGTCTACAGTCATAGCAGACTGCTTCATTTGGACAGTCTTTTCTAACATGACCTTTTTGCATGCAATTACCACATTCTTTGTTTTCTATAGCCAACTTTTGTTCTTTGTGATATAAGGAGGCAGTAAATGCCCCCATTTCAAGTTTTTTGGGGAGTGGGAAGTCAGGGATAATGATGTCCACAAATCTATCACCGGTCTTAAAGTTGGTGAGTTTGCCATTTGGGTCCCTGGCCCTAGCATACTTAATATCATTTGCCATTTCCACCCCCTTGCTTTTTAGGTATTTGGCTATCTCGGCGTTTGCAAACGACAGGGGAATATTTCTGATGAACAGCCTGGTCGTTTTATATCCCTCAAAGCCTGGTTTCAAGAATGGGTTCTTATCTTTCAATTCAATGTGCATCCCTCTGAGTGTAATGCCTTGCAAAAGTAAGTTTACCCTAGCATTTTCATCATTAAGATATATCCTCCAGAGGTCCCCTATTTTCTGGGCAGCCTCTGTGTAACGTACCTTATTATCAGGTGTTATTTCAGGGTTAATCACAAGCTCACAGGCTGTGCAGATTTCAAAGGTGGTGAGCCACCTGTTCCTTTCTATTGGGACATCAGAATTCTTAAAGTATACAGGCTCAACCAGATTATTGGTACTTTCCGAATCCATGTTCCCCTCTTATGCTTCTATTTTGAAAACCTCGGATTAACAGACAATGAAAGGGAAAACATCAAATGTTCCTCTATTTTCAATCTCACGACCTCTCACAAATATTAGGTGATACTTACCTCCAAAAACCTACGCCAACACCACAAACTGGACAAAAACACGATCAAAAAAGCGCGACAGAAAAAATAGCGACCGCCATTAACGCGCGCCACGAATCCTCCAATGTGGAGATGAAATTTCTGTTTAAAGTCTCCACTAAGTCTTAAGATTGGAGTAGCCCAGGTTTTAAACCAGGACTCCCGATTTACAAGGAAAATACCAGGACTCCCGATTTACAAGGAAAAAAAGATTAAACCTACTTGCCAAAGGGCCTTCTGTTTCACCAGAATGTCCCCCCAAAAACAATCTAAAATAAAATAAGGCCAACTACTAGGTTTCAGGTGAGCGCTTACAGGACCAATGGTCCTCTGGTATAAACTTTCATTCCCTCTTCCTAAGGATGCTCCACAAAAAGTTTGGCTTTGATTGGCCTAGCAGTTTCAGAGAAGAATATGTTTCAATATTATGGTCATATACATGTATATAGCCCCAGGGTAGGGGCAGACAACCCCCTGGGCCCAAAATATTTTCTTAAACATAAATCTTCTGTCCATTCGCTCATTTCTAGCAAGTTTTCTGCCATTTAATTACATTTTCTATTTTTTCCCATTCCAATGCATGGGAGACCTAAATTGACCTTGCCGTAAAATAGGTCAAGGTCATCCCAGGGTCATAATTTATATAAAATTTGTAGAGCTCCATTCCCAGATGCTTCACACCAAGTTTCAAAAGCATAGGCCTTCTGGTTCTGAAGAAGAAGATTTTTAAACGGTTTTGATGTTTATAGCCATGGCGGCCATCTTGACCAGTTCTATAAACTTTCATTCCTCCTTCCCAAGGATGCTCCACATGAAGTTTGGCTTCGATTGGCCTAGCGGTTTCAGAGAAGATGTTTGAATATTATGGTCATATACATGTATATAGCCCCGGGGCAGGGGCAGACAACCCCCCAGGGGCTAAAATTTTCCATTAACATTAATCTTCTGTCCATTTGCCTATTCCCAGTAAGTTTTACCTATTAAATAGCATTTTACCATTTTTTCCCATTCAAATGCAATGGCGACCTAAGTTGACCTTGCCGTAAAATAGGTCAAGGTCATCCTAGGGTCATAATTTATATAAACTATGATGGGCCCGCGTCCCCGATGCTACATACCAAGTTTCGTGGAAATCGGCCGACTGATTCTGGAGAAGAAGATTTTTAAAGGTTTTTGCTATTTATAGCCATGGTGCCATCTTGGTCATGTGACCTGGACCATTTATATAAACTTTCGTTCCCCCTTCCTAAGGATGCTCCACATGAAGTTTGGCTTTGATTGGCCAAGCGGTTTCAGAGGAGAAGATCTTTGAAATTGTGGACGACGGACAACGGACGACGACGGACGACGGACGGACGCCGGAGCATGGGTATACTATAAGCTCACCTGTGAGCCCTCGGCTCAGGTGAGCTAATAAAATTACTGGCGGGCTTAAATCGATTTTCAGGTACCTAACCTCACCCTCAGCTTCTGCAGTGGTTCATAACATTTAGTTAGTTCTTTGGTCCTCGTGGTGAATCTCTAATTAGTCAATGAATCATCAAGAACAAACAGATAAATCATGATAAACATCCTAATGAATCAAAAACGAGGACTCAACAGATTCAGTAAGCTGCCCGACGATTGAGATCCCTGGGCGCCGAATAACTTACTAACTCCGGAGCAAAAGAAAAACACCAGTTGGGCTCCGGTGGGCCACGCAACAGACAAGAAGCTCCGGCCCCAGCCAACTAAAATTAATAGCTTTAAGTCGGGGCCATCATAGAGTCTGACGCCCGACCCACCGGCGTGCAATTAAAGAAGGCAGCATAGTTATCAACCATGATTGGGTTAAAAGCTAAGCATGCAGACTGTCGCATAACATTCAAGTTATAACCTATTTTTCTGTAACATGTAATGATTTTTCTGAACTGAAAAGAAAAATCATTCCTTCCTATAAGTGTCTTAAATTTGTAAACCAAGTCACCATAAAATTCTGGTTCCGAAAGGCCCTCACCTAAAAGCGTCTTTAACCCAACATTATATTTGGAAATCAATTCATAGTGTCTACGATAAAATTTAGAAAATGTTTTTCGAAGTTTATAATACCGATAACCCTGTTGAGAAGTTTGGCCGTTAAGCATTTATTTCGAGCGTTGATGTCCGTAACATGATTGCAGACTTTAGCAAACCTAATAAGTTGAGAAATGTATACACCATAAGAAGCACGACGAGGAACGTCACCATCCAAAAACGGAAAATTTACTATATCAACATCAAAATTATCGCGCTTATCATACATTTTAGAAGAAACAAATCCATTTGCAACAGAAAGATGTAAATCTAAAAAGAGATATTGGCTTTGTTCAACTGTAGTTCAGGTGGATAAATTTGATTGACCATACCTTCAAAATAAGGGTTGTCAATGTTCAAAAGGTCATCGAAGTACCTAGAAGTCGAATTAAAAGCCTCGATAACATCAGCTTGATTATCCTGGTTAAGAGAATCAATGAAATCTCTTTCGTAGCAGGAAAAAAATAAATCAGCTACGAGAGGTGCGCAATTTGTACCCATCGGAATTCCAACAATTTGTCTGTATAACTTGGTCCCAAATCTAATATAAATATTATCCAAGAGATAGGATAAGGCGTCGCACACATTCTGACATGACCAAAGTGAATACCGACTTTGGTCAGAGGATGTGAAAAAGGCCTTTCTGTCATTTCTTCTTCAAGCATTGGGGTCAGCTAGTTATACATTCTGGAGAAAGATTTTTCAAAATCGCCCGAGAAATAGAGCAATAAGAGCAATTTGAAAATATTCAAAATGGCCGCCAGGAGTCTACTTTTGGTAATGCATGGAGTCTAAATTAAAACTGAAAAATCAAATTAAATGAATTCTCCCTAATATTTTCGTATCAAACTTTGATAGATGTTTATTTCTAGCAACAGGCAATATTGTTAATCGAATTCTATGTTAAAAGAGGCCTTCAATTTTGATTTTATTCATTTTTTTTTAACTTCAACTAGAAAACAAAATGGCGGACTTCCATATTTCATACTTAATTACCCATAACTTTCTTATTACACCACCGATTTTCATAAAATTTATATCAAAATGATTGGTTTACAAAGCTCTTGAATTTGAAGTACATATCAATTTAGGGTGCCAAAACACTTAAATATCTTTGAACTTTCCATAAATACCATCAAAGTATTGGTTTTAAAAATAATTTCCGAACAGCTAAGTCTGAAAATCTGAAAACACGACGATCTTTGTTGAACGAATTTCCAATGCCGAACATTTACAAATATCACGAATGGTTCAATCATTCAGCCCTACCGATCATGTGAATTCATGTTACTAGACCTTCGCCGGGTACTTACGAACGAGCCGGGTCACCCGAAAGAATGTAGTTATAACGATCTTCGCATTTCCAACTTTGGAACACCTTATAGAAATGATAGGGCTGATAGGCCTGGTGGCGGGGTCGCCATTTACATTAAAACAGGACTCAATTTCGTTCTTAGATCAGATTTAATCCACGGCGATTTAGAGGCGCTCTGTATTGAAATTATACTGAATAAACATAAGATCCTTTTATGTGGAATCTATAGGCCGCCAAACTCAACAAATGCATACTGGGACTTAATTGACAACTCTTTTGATCTATTAACTAGTACGGGAATAAAGGATATCGTAATCGTAGGTGACTTTAATAGCGATATGCAAAGTCAAAATATTTCAAATAAAATGACAAATCTCATTTCATCTTATAACCTGCATCAACTCATCGATCAGCCTACACATTATACTGAAAAATCATCTTCTTTGATTGATCTAGTACTTGTAAGAAAACCTGAAAATATACTCTATAGCGACGTCACGTCTCCTTTTATACCAAACCTCATTCGGTATCACTGTCCAACGGTTTTGTACCTAAAGTACCGAAAGCCAGTTAATAAAGTGTATAAACGGCACATCTGGCTATATGATAGGGGCGACTATGATGAGTTTAGGCATAAATTGGGCCAGTCTGACTGGGACCATGTTTTCTCAACAAACAATATTAATGAATGCGCAGTTATACATACTGGCGACGAAACGATTTACATAGGTTACTTTAGAGTACCAAGTGATGGCTGCTGAGTATTGAACTATTATTATTATTTTATACTGGGCGGACCGCCGCACGACATTTTGACCTGATGATTGTTTTTCATGTTTCATATCACCCCCATCTTCCGAGCATTCATACAACTTTTTTGTTTTTTTAACATCATAAAGATTTTTCCAGCTATTTTGAATAATATATATACATATCTTTGTTACATGCTGTCATCTTGTAATTGTCTCTTTTGTAACTTTGATGATTTAAGGAAATGAACTTCATAAGCCATAGGCTTTCGTTCGGATCCTAATTTATGCTGTATGTATTTATATGTGTTGCTTATTTGCTTGAGTTCAAATAAATATAGTTTAAATCAATGTAGTTATCCTACCCAACGGTGTCTTAATCCTAATGACGTCATGTGCCTGCTGGGAAATGTTAATAAATATAGAGCCCTTGATGACCTTAATGAATTTTAAGGCAAGGCCAACTTAAGTCGTATATGCAGAAAGCTTTTAAAATGTCATTGAAGGGAATTGGACGGAATATTTATGATTTTGAAAACGAGATTGACCTCAGAGGTTATTCCAACATTGCCCTGGGGCTGTATACATATATATGAGAATTACAGACAAATTATTATTGGTATATATCTCAGATCTCAGATGAGTGTTTACAGGACCATTGGTCCTCTGGTTTCATTTAAAAGAACAGACTTTCAGAAATGTTTTGCAATGTTATGCATAAATCGTAGTAATCAATATGTAGCCGCTTTGCTGATGCGGGTCTTACTTGTACACACGATTTGTATTTTGATTACAAATTAAAAAATAAATAGTTGAAATAATATATTTGTGTCACTGCACTTCATTACAATTCCTCTACTTTCTAATCCAAAATTTCCAGTCTCTAACCATCTTCTGTGACTGTATATCCTGGTTTGTGTCAGACCTGGTCGGAAACCCGAAGACTGGTTTTCTCGCGTCGCAGCTCATATATATCGTGATTGACCACTATTCAAGGGGAAAAGCTGATCATTGTTCTCTTCATAGGTATTTGTAGGTTGAATGTGATGACTTGTTTCTCTCCCACCCCTTCGGTGTGGGAAGAAATGTTTGTTAATCATTTCCGGCCACTTACTCTCAGTACATGTACAGATGCAATGTCGAGCTGACAAATCAATTGCAATGTTTGAGTTTCTGGTTACGATGTTTTTCTTTTATCATTGTCATTCATGAAAAAATACTATTGTAATTGATTAATTAAAGTATTAATAATAGCATCTGTATCAACAAACCCAATGCTTATGCAAACAACCCTCATTGCATTCAAATTGTTGCTATGTAAAATACGTGTACAAAAACGTGGTCTATTTCTCTGACACCAACTGAGATTTACTGTGAAACGGGGGAAAATCGTGAAACTATAAAAAAACAAAAACGATGAAAGCGTAAAAACAGGAAAATGGATGCCATTGTTATGATTTTCTTTATCGTTTTCTTCTTTTCTTGCACAAATGTCGTGATATGCATTGACATATCGCAGTTTTACCGATTGCAAACAGTTCGCGTCAACAACGAAATACCAACTGCCACAAGTCGGGGAAGTTTGGTGCAGTGCGCCGCGCAGTGTTCTCAGTTCGATGATTGCTGGGTCGCACAGTGGGACAAAAAGGATGAGCTTTGTGAAATGTTTGATTATAGATTATCGATATCGTTAGTTTACCCAATAGATCCAGAGACTTCGGCAGTAACCGTGCTCTTCGGGAGCCCCATTAGTGGTAAGAAATAAAATTAAAACTTGAAGTTGTTTCTAATTTTATTAACCAGTATACTTCTGTTGCATTTTGAATACTGCCCAGACCGGTTTATGTCAGAAGTGGCCGGAAATCGTATACATCCTTTCTTCGCTTCGCGGCTCATATGCTACTGCATTGCTTTTTTCAGTTGCGCACGTGAAGAAGTATGGCGGAGAGCAGTTTACTTTCACGGAAGCAAGGGACGCCTGTCGAGCCCTAGGTGGTGACGTTTCGGACTGGTCTCACATGAAGGGTGGCCACGACGCTGGCTGGCTACATGTGGATGGATGTTCTTTCATGAATACACAGTATAAGTACTGTCCGAATCAGTCTCCTGTGGATGGGTGCGGCAATGGGCTTTACCTGTGTGGCTATGGTGACACTGCAGATGTTCTCTGCACCCTCGATGGTTATGAGGGCTTTGTTTGATCAAATGATATTCATCAATGTTTTGGTGCAGAAATAAGATTATATCAAAAGCAACGATTTCCAATTTATCTGTACCAGTTTTAATGATGTTGTGGCTTTTATGTCAGTTCAAATCGGCCTGCGGTGGATGGATCCTCGATTGTTTTGCCTTTTCATGAATGTCCTGTGACTTGCACCATACTCATAGTTGAAACAACGTGTGTACTGATAAGTCGCCTGAGAATAAATATTGCATACTATCAATTTTAAAATTTTTATTCTCAACTAAAACATAGCATTGTCAGTTACATGAGAGTGTTATGTAGCATCGCCTCAGCGGACACATGACGTCATAATGACGTCATATCAACGTCGATGCGACGTCATGACGTCGCATCGACGTCGATCTGACGTCATTCTGATGTCATTTGCCTGCTAGGGCTGAAACACTCATTACAAATATCCTAAATTGATGTTTTAGCGCATCACCAAGAACCTTACTTATATACCAATACAAACTTACGAATATGAAAATTCGTAAATAAGAGATGATGCGTGGTTGGAAAAAAAATCCAGGTCCCGGATGGGATTCGAACACGGACCGCCGGGGTAGATATAATTGCTCTAACTTCCGACGAGCCCCCATCTTACGAATATGAAAATTCATAAATAAGAGATGATGCATAGTTTCAAAAAAAAAAAAAAAAAAAAAAATCCCAGGTCCCTGTTGGGATTCGAACCCGGACCGCCGGGATAGAAATCTAATGCTCTAACCGCTGAGCCATGACGCAGTATGTCAGAGTTTGTACTTATATGATACATTGTAACGAATAGCTGTGCTATTTATAGAAGCTACGCATCATGTAATAAGCCAACACGACCTTCCAACCACGGCAGATAATCTCGAATGAATGAGTGGTGCAATGGAACATAACACACCCCCCATTTCAAGAAAGTAATTATTTATGATTACCAGAATGTCATTTTTATGACTTCATTAGGAAAACTTGCCCATGCAATACACAGAGATTTTTTTCAGTTTTGCTCAAAATATAGATCGTGGGAACACGTTAGAACCGCCTCGCTGAGGCGGTTCTAACGTGTACCCACAATCTATGTTTTGGAGCAAAAATAAGAAAAAATAGCTATACCCCTGCAAACCCCAGTTTTACTATATAAAAGTGGGGTTTACGGGGGTATTCATTGCACGGACATGCTTTCCTGATGTTATGACTCATTGGTCCATTTCCGACGAGTCCCCATCTTACGAATATGAAAATTCGTTACTAAGAGATGATGCGTAGTTTGAAAAAAAAAATCCCACGTTCCTGATGGGATTCGAACCCGGACCACTGGGGTAGAAATCCAATTCGAAAGATTCGAGTCCCTAACGCCGTATGTCAGAGATTGTACTTATCGAATAGCTATTTATAGAAGCTACGCATCATGTGACGTTCCAACAACGATAGATAATCTCGAATGAATTAGTGGTGCAATGGGACATAACAACAACCACAGGTGTACTTCATACATATCCGTGCATTTCCTTCTATATGTTGTGATGAATTTATGCGCAACATGATTTCACCTGATGCTTTCAATAAAAGTAAATGCAGCATATGCTACCCGACGTTCCTTCAGTTGTCTTTGTGAAGTAGTTCCCCCTTCTTTAGTATGTAATATTAATGTAGTATCTGATATGTAGAACCCCTGTCCTCATGTAATGGGGAAATTCGTGTCCAGAAACGGTTTTCTTTGGCCAACCGATAATCATTGTGACGCACCAAGAAGGTGCTGTAAAAGGAGAGGTGAATGGCATTATTTTCTGAGGATTTGCCCCTGAAAAGTTTGCAATCCATATCTATTAACGGTATAAGGTTATGACTTTGATATATGTATGTTGACTTTCTAGCGAAGTTCGCACATCATTATTAATGAGCCGCGACGTGAGAAAACCGGTCTTCGGGGTTTCCGACCAGGTCCGACACAAACCGACCTGTACAAGCTCAGAAAAGAGCTAGAAGCTTGAAATTTCGGATTTAAGTAGAATAGGAATTGTACTATCCGAGTAGCGAAGCTGATCTGCGCCTTTGTTTTCGCATAGGCAACAACCCCGTTTTCTCACGATGCGGCTCAATTTTGTGGAAAAAGAAAACATAAACGAATAACAACAGCTATACTTCAAGTCCGAAGAGCGGACACAAACTTATATGTAAACATTTCTTAGCCTTATTAACGAGGTAAGAAATCAATTTACCCATACTTCATTGAGACCAGTATGTTTGTCTTCTATTGTCCGTCTAATTAAAAAGTATTAATTACTCGTAATTTGTTTGAATTATACTTTTTGCACTGAAATGAACGTGTGTCCTAAGAACAGTAAGGACGTCAGTCCTTTTAAATTACTGGAAACTTGTCAAAATAAGTAAAGCCCACAATAATTTTTCATGTAGTTAAAATTCTGAAATATACACTACTTAATTTCAAAAGTATCAGTAGTGTAATTTCATTTTAAAATAAAGATTTCGGAAACAGTTTTATTGTATGAATTGTAGAGAACGATATTGTACACTTAATATCCAAACCAGTCGCTCTACCGTAAAGAAAATGTATAGATATAAGTAACTTCTAAAAGATATCCGAAAGCCAGTTTTGCTGATATCTCGTTGAAATTTGTATACTTTTATACAAAAATCGTAATAATAAAAGATCAGTATTATTAAACAAGTATTAAAAACACAGATATTTTTGCACCGAGATTGCAAACATTTAACAGGACCTTAACTTTTTTTTACCAGTATACATTTTAGAATAAAAAGAATCATTTAATTTTTACTCTTAAGTTGGATGAATTGAAAGGAATCATTAGACTGATAATGGGTTTCTCGTATACTTTATTTATATTCCTGATCGCGTACCTTTGCGCATACATTACACAAGCTGCAAGTATTGGCGCGGAACAGTTTTATTTCCAACTACGATCGGTTCGCGTAACTAACGATATAATTACGGCGATAAGTCACGGAAGTTTGATCGAGTGTGCGACTCGCTGTTCACTGAATGCTGACTGCTGGATCGCAATGTGGCATGAAGATGATGAGGTGTGTGAAATGTACGATTATCAGTTGACGATATCGTTGGAATATCCAGTCAATGCAGGGAGTTCAACAGAGGTAGTACTGTTTGGAAAACCCATCAGCGGTAAGACTTAGTATAGGGGATAAATATGTTTAAATTTTTTAAATTTTGTGAGCTTTACTTCAGTAGTGTTCAAGTATATTCATTTGAATATTCCAGTGTTTCAGTCTCAGTTTCGATTTTCAACAATATTAAAAGCTTGCTTTATCCGGGGTTTAGTTCGTGTTTTACATTTCACCAAATAGCTAAGGTCAAATGGAGACGGGGCCAGGGTTTAAACTATCATCCAAGGACCTGGGAAGCTTTGGATTGAACTCGTGACCCCTGGTTCCCAAAATGTGTGACCACCGCTACGCCAAGGCGGCATCTAAAGTCTAATTCGCATGCGCCAAAAATACACGCGTGTAAATATACTCCAGTGTGCAAATTTTACTCGGGGTAAGCAAAAGGAGCATGCGAACGCAAATACACAATTGAGTATATTTACATATAGGTAAATTTACTCCTGGGTCTTACCAGATGCAAATTTTATTTTTACACATACACACGTGTAAATTTACTATTATGTCACATGCGATCGCAAAGTAAAATTTACCCATGAGTATTTTTATTTCAAGTCAATATTCTGCTTTTAGATAATGAATTTTCACATTTTTGTTCTTAACTGGTTATATGACAGTTGCTAAAACTGTGGACATTAATAAGAGGATAAAACATTCTTTTCCGTGCATTAACGTTTGCCAAGCCCAAGGGCAATAATGTGTTGCAGCCCGAACCGCGTAGCGGTGAGGGCTGCAACACATTATTGCCCGAGGGCTTGGAAAACGTTAATGCACTTGGAAAAGAATGTTATATCGTCATTGTTATATACCTTTCCTCCAGCATATGTACATTTTATTTATTTATTTATTTATTTGAATGCTAAGTCTTGAAATCGCGCATAATGAAAAGCCGTTGATGGGTCAGTGATTTGCTGCAAAGTGACATTAAAATGAAATGAGCCGCGACGCGAGAAAACCGGTCTTAGGGGTTTCCGACCAGGTTTGACACAAACCGGTCTATGCAGCTACAGAAGCAGGCTAGAAGCTTGAAATTTCGGATTTAAGAAGAACAGAGATTGTACTATCCATGTTGCGAAAACAAAGGCGCTGGTCGGCTTCGTAATTACTGCGAAGCTGATCTGCGCCTTTGTTTTCGCATAGGCGAAAATCCGGTTTTCTCACATTGCGGCTCAAATATACGTCTGAAATGTGATCCCACCTGCCATGTTAAATTTAGATGAAATGAACACATGCCAGTGTCCATAACATGTAAACAGGTGTATGTCATAGGCTCAGGGCAATGACACCATTATTGCCCTAGGGCAATAACACCATTATTGCCCTGCTACCGTGTCATCTCAGGGCATTAACACCATTATTGCCCTGCTATGACGTCATCTCAGGGCATTAATGGTATTAATGCCCTACGACGCCTAAAACAGCAGAAAGTGCTGTCCGTTACAACACGGCAAGTTTCTATTGTAGAGATACATTAGGTATATAACAATGCTCAATAAGAGTGTATTGCCATTCAACACATTTTAGATCATTTAGAGTGCAAACAAACACACTATTTCTCCATCATTCTTGGTGAGGATTTTTTGGGCATTTTAAAAATAATTCCTTGTGAAAGGATAATAATAGGGAGCTTTATAACTGCTAATGTTAAGCCTGACCATTACATTATTCTTCTCTGCTGCCAAAGTCCTACAAGAACACCTTGAAGCAGCCTCTTCTCGTTTTGCAAATACAGAAAACTTAAATGAAAAGGTTTTAATCCAGAAATGATTTATTTACATACAAAAATGCTCCTGGTGATAAAACCCATGTGAACGCAATTTAAATTTACTCACAGGTTGATTTGCACACCGGAGTATATTTACACACCGGAGTATATTTACACGCGTGTATTTTTGCGCATGCGAATTGGACTTTAATAAAGTGTGTCCGAACAAAACGAACGATTTTTTCCATTCCTTTCAGTTGTATATGTACACCACCCAACTGACCTTTACAACTTTACGGAAGCAAACAACGCATGCGCAGCCCTCGGTGGTCACGTGACGATCTATTCTGACATGGCAGCTGGTCACAGTGCTGGATGGCTGCATGTTAACAGATGCTCATTCATGGACACACAATATATCTATGCCGCCTTAGATCTGCGGAGACTGTTACGGCTAGTTTACCCCTTGCACTTGGTTTGACGAATAAAGACGAGAGGTGGATTAACTTCAACTTTAATTCTGTCAGTCGTATGTGCAAATCAGATGATGATATAAGCTGATGAGTGAGGTAAAGACTGAAAATACAGCAAATAAGAAAATACAGGTTTACAACAAAAATGACAGACATGACTATCAAACGGACTGAGCGACTGCAAGACTTACTTAAAAAGATTGCCAGAAAGTAATCATAAAATAATTCTACAATACCTAAATTGTAGACAGAAATACTGGAAAAACGTTTATAACAACTTTCATGAGGTACGAAACATCTAGAGGCGAAATCTGTTTTAGGTACGAATCAGAAAAACATCGAAAAATACCTTAAATTTTGTAAAAATGATATGTCAATAGCATACAATAATGGATGGAACACTACAGAATTACAGTACTTACATCTAGGTGGATATACAAAGGATTTTAGACCAGAAAACAGCTTCAAAAATGAGTTGGTAACTTTGACAACTTTGGCGCGTGCAAAGAAGGAAAATGGTATAACGACTACCCGAAAATAAGTTTTGATAACAAGCGGACTTGCACAACCGGTACAAAATAGGACAACTCGCTCTGACATACAAACTCACAAACTCGTGACACCACACTCCCCACCTGACATTAAAAATGTCACAATTATAACACAAAAAATCTAATTGCTAACTTGCACTTGAAAACATAATATGTACACATGTAAATGTCTGAAACCCTTATCAAAACTTTAGATAAGAAGCTAATGCAATGTCAAAATAAACATATATGCTTCTCTGAGACATCTCTATTCACTGTAAAAAGACAATTACAATCACCTATAATCATCATATGAACTTGAAACATGAAAAACTTGCAAAAAATGAAATGGCAGGGCGCGACGCCCTTAAAAACTAGCGGAAGCACTATTAAATCTGACATTCAGGTTTCTGATACCAGCAAAATCAATTGAGATATCGGACGAACGAATAAAGAGCATCCACTCTCACGGCTCACTACCCTGACTTCAGCCTTTCTTACTCTACCATCCTCACTTGGAAACACTCTGATAATCACACCCATAGGCCAATTGTTACGATGAACAGAACAGTCTTTAAGTAGTACAACATCCCCAGGTTTAAGATTGGGTACATCAGCCTGCCATTTACGCCTATTTTGGAGAGTTTGCAAGTACTCGGTACGCCAACGTTTCCAAAATGTGTCAGATAGGGCTTGAACATATTTCCACTGAACTTTAGGACTTACAGGTTGATAGTTGTACTGAACAGGGGTAGAACATTTCTGAGTTAATAACATGGCTGGGGTAAGAATTTCTGGACAGTCAGGATCACTTGAAATGGGTACTAGTGGTCTAGCATTTATTATGGCACTAACTTCAGCCATGAATGTGGTTAATACTTCATGGGTCAAATGCGTAGTGTTCAAATCACCCAACATAGAATCCAAGATTCTTCTTGTCACACCAATCATTCGCTCCCACACTCCGCCCATGTGTGAGGAATGGGGAGGATTGAAAGTCCACAAAATTCCTTTGTCGTGCAAGAAAGTTTGTACAGGATCCACTCCAACTTTCACAACATCAATGCCTAGATCAGTGGTTGCACCCACAAAGTTAGTTCCTTGGTCTGATCGGATCTCCTTGACATCACCTCGTATTGCCAGGAAACGACGAAAAGCATTGATAAATGCTGATGAGCTAAGTTCTTCAGTAACCTCTATGTGTACGGCTCTGGAGGTGAGGCATGTAAAGAGGATAGCCCATCTTTTACTGTTCGCATAGCCCCCTCTGGTACGTCTAGCTGTAACTTCCCATGGTCCAAATGTGTCGACTCCGACAAATGTGAATGGGGGTGCTGGCTGGACACGGTCAGCGGGAAGGTCAGACATCTTTTGACTTGATACATCCTGTCGCAGTTTCCTGCACTTAACACATTTTTGAATAATGGAACACACCAGACGCTTACAGCCTATGATCCAGTATCCTGCTAACCTCACTGCGCCCTCTGTAAAATGACGACCCTGATGCCGTACTTTTTCATGATAATAACGAATAAGCAAAACTGCTAAGTGACTGTTCTTTGGGATGATCACAGGATGTTTTTCGTTCGTGGGAACCTGTGCATGTTTCAAACGCCCACCAACTCGGAGCAATCCACTTTCATCTAGAATAGGATTCAACTTTAACAGAGAACTCTTCTTTGAAACTTGCTTGGATTGAAGCAAAGCACACATTTCCTCTTCGTACACTTCTGACTGTACAGTACGGATAACAAGCTGCTCAGCCTGCATCTTATTCCTGATATCCTTAGCATCATTGCACATATGCCAACCTCTGCAATCCGAATCACTTTCATGTTTGAATGACAAACAAATATGTAACAGATTTTCCAGTGCACGGACAAGATGTTGCCATGAGGAGAATCTCTCAAACCGGTGAGAACCTAAGGAGGGTTTCAATACAGAAGTGTCAAGGGTGTTGATCACTGGGCGTATTTCCTTGTCCTCGTCGGGATGAATGAGAGAGAAAGACTTTATCTGATCCTTGTCGTGTACCTGTATGTTACTTGGCCCATGTATCCACTTACTGTCCATTAGGTTTGTAACTTGACCTGGCCGAGTAGCACAGTCTGCTGGGTTGTCAGCAGTATTGATATAAAGCCACTGTTCTGGCTTTGTAAGCCTCAAAATCTTGTCCACTCTGTTACTTACATACATATAAAATCTACGAGTCTTATTTTGTATGTAACCAAGCACAACTTTGCTGTCAGAGTAAAAGAAAGTTTCATGAAAACTCAAACCACTTTCAGTTAACACAGTGTCATAAATCTCTGTGGCAAGAACTGCCGCACATAACTCTAATCTAGGAATGGTGTGTCCATTCTTTGGAGCAACTTTAGCTTTTCCCATGACCAAGCTCTTAGAAAGAATCATTTCACCTCTATATCCAACACAGTAGGCAGCTGCGGCAATAGCTTTCTCTGAAGCATCAGAATATATATGTAACTCAAGTCTAGATATATCACTTAGTGCTACACCGAAATACGACCTTGGAATCTTCATCTTCTCTAAAAGGATGAGAGAATCTCTCCAAGACTCCCAATCATTCCTACGGTCTTCAGGCAAAGGGGCGTCCCAGTCAATAGTTCCTGTAACAAGTTCTCGTAGAAAAAGCTTCCCTGTAACACTCACTGGAGCCACAAATCCTATTGGGTCATATATACTATTTACCGTAGAAAGCACACCACGGCGAGTATACGGTTTCATTTCATCAGACACACAAAATGTAAAGACATCCGTCTGTAGGTTCCAATTCAATCCTAAAGAGCGCTGCAAAGGTAAAATGTCTTTGTTCAGGTCTAGAACAGCGAGATCTTTTGCCAAGTCTTCAGATGGAAAGGAACTCATGACTTCCTTGCTGTTAGAAGCTATCTTGTGAAGTCTGATATTGCCATGTTCTTGGAAAGCCTGTTGCGTCCGTTTCATTAGACTGACTGCAGTGTCGACGGTGGGTGTTGACGTCAAACCATCGTCTACGTAAAAGTCATTGGAAATGAATTCCTGAATATCAATACCAAAATCCTCTTTGCTTCTATCCGCTATCTTGCGTAAGCCATAAGACGCAACTGCGGGGGACGGGCTATTCCCGAAAACATGCACCCGCATACGGTATTCCACAAGTTCACTGTCAGGGTCATTATCTAGGTACCAGAAGAACCTTAAGAAATTTCTATGGTTTTCACTGACTAAGAAACAGTAAAACATCTTCTTTATATCAGCGGTCATAGCGACAGGCTCCTTTCTGAAACGAATCAGAACTCCTAACAGACTGTTTGTAAGATCCGGTCCAGATAATAACACATCATTTAATGAAACACCTTGATATTTCGCAGACGCATCAAACACACCTCTGATTTGGTCCGGCTTCTTCGGATGATAGACTCCAAACAATGGAAGATACCAACACTCCTCTGTACTACTTAAAGGTGGAGCTCTCTCCGCATGGCCACTATCCAGGATTTCCTTCATGAAAGTAACAAAATGACTTCTCTTGAGAGAATTTGACTTTAAGCTTGAATCAAGAATTTTGGCCCTATGCAAGGCTTGTGGCCTGTTATTGGGTAATCTTTGCCTAGACTGTCTAAATGGAAGGGGGGCAACCCAGTGCCCACTTGAATGCATACAGAAATCACTGTCCATGATGCTTAAAAACTCACGGTCCTCAGCAGAAAGGCCAACCTTATCATCTTGCTCAGTCTTAATGAATACATTGTTGTCATCATTATGCTGAAAGGGAGGTAACTCTTTAACCTTAATTTTGTTTGGACAGGGAGGGCAGACAGATGCACGGTTTTCCCCAATTAGAAATGTTTTGTTGCAAGTAACTAGGTCAGGCTGATGAACCCTTCCTAAACAAACTTCCCCGATGACCACCCATCCCAAACCAAGGCGCTGGGCAAATGGGGAACCCACTGGGCCAGTTCTCTGCTCAATAATGTGATGAGCATCAATCATGTCCCTGCCAATTAATAGGAGTATATCAGCTTCCTCGTCAATTTCAGGAATACTAGAGGCAATGTCTTGCAAATGAGGGTGATGCATTGCAACACTAGGGGAGGGAATCTCATCTCTAATATTGGGAATTTGAGAACACTCAATTAACGTAGGAAGCCGATAACTCACACTACCATCCAAACTCTCAACAACACAATTTTGAGCTCTACGTCCACTCTTTACCACAGTATCAGAACATGTTTTCAGTGTGTACTCAAATAGTTCACTTTTAATGTGTAGCTTTGAGAACAATTCTGGTTTTGCAAGAGACCTGTTGCTTTGTTCATCTAAAATAGCGTAGGCTTTTAGTTTGTGGTCTGACCTGGTATCTGTATTTTGATAGATATTGACCAAAACTAATTTGGCACAAGATTTACCATCAAGATAATGCTTATTTCCACAAATTTGGGTACATTTGGAAGTTACAGTTTTCCTTGGTGTCTCCTCCTCCCCACCATGCACAGACTGATCTGACTTATCCTTATAAATGTGCATGGCTGTGCAGTGGCTTTCACTGCCACAGTCACCACATTTAATTTTCTGTTTACATTCTCGCGCACCATGATCTGTTGATGCACAACACTTAAAACAGAGGTGATTATTTTTGAGAAATGCTCGTCTTTCTTCAAAAGACAGAGACTTAAAGCCTCTACAGTTATGAATAGAATGTTTAGTCTTGTGCATAGGACAACGAGGAGCATCACCATTGGCTTCTGATTTATTCTCCTTCTTAACATCAGTTTTCTTGGCTGAAATAAAAGTTTTCTTTTGACTATGAATCTGTGGCTTCTCTGAGGGTATCTGTGTATATATAAACCCTGGGTCATTCCTAATTTTGGCCTGATCATGAACAAACTCTGTGAAAACCCAAAACCTTGGATAGGTTACATTGTGATCCTTCTTGAAGTTATTAGCTCTGGTTGTCCATTTTTCTTGTAAATTGAAGGGTAACTTTGACACTATCGGGGAGATACCTACAGAGGAATCAAAGTATGACAGCATCATGTCATACTTGGGGTCCCCTTTTAAGGCTTCAACCTCTCCGAGAATGTCAGAAAGTTGGAACAATTTCTCATTTTCTTTAGGCCCAATTTTAGGGAATTCGTTCAGCTTTTTCAACACTGTCGAATAAACCATTTCTGGAGCACCATACCGGTCTTCGAGGCGTTCCCACACTTTCTCTAGGGCTTTCTGAGGATTGTAACTATAACATGACCTTATGCTTAATGCCTGCTTTTTTGATTCAGGACCTAACCACTTAATGAGAAGATCAACTTCTTCAGACGGTGTGACACCTAACTCTTTCACCACTTCATTGAAACTGCATTTCCACACCCTTAACGACTCGGGCTTGTCATTAAACTGATATAGCCTAGATAATGTGAGATCTTTTCTCAATAGAAATTTGGTGAAATCTGCAGCACAAGACTCAGAAAACTCATTTCTAGGTTTCACAACTTGATTTTCACTTTTAACTACCGGGGTACGAACATCTTGATTATTCTCTTCCTTCACTGTTATATAGGACGTGGAGCTTTCTGTGGAGGTTATTTCAATGACTTCGTTTTTCAGAGCATTCTGTTTCTCAACGAACTGTTCTACTCTTTCAAGAGGGTCATCTACGGGTAGACTTTTGATTCCCTGCGAAACTGATTTATTAGATCTGGTCTCCAAAGCTTGTGTCTCAGCAGCACAAGCCGCTAACTCTTTTTCCTGATTAAGAAAGTCGATATCGGCTTCTAACTCCTCCTTTCTACGAACACGAGCAGCTTCGGCTATTGCTTGTTGTTCTATAATTTGAGCTTTTTCTTTCTTAAGGACGTTTTCACGAGCAGCATACTCAGTTCGTACCTTGGCTGCCTCTAATGCTGCCTGTTTAACAGCTAAAACACTGCTTATTCTAGATGAAGTAGTATGGGAACCGGATGAAGCATGAGAAGTTTCTTTATGCATGCCTTTCAGGTCTTTCAATCTATTGTTAAAGTCTGTGTACACCTTCAATGAATTAATGAACTGTGATTGAAACTTTTGACTGACTAACAAACTGTCTTGAGTTGACACTCTTAATAAATAAGCTATATACTCTTGTATGAGTTTCTTATATGTTGAGAACAGCTTATTTAATTCTTTTTCAAGTTCATTTAGGGTTTCAAGGCTACTTGGGGAAGGAAAGACTAAATTGTCACTCAAAAATTGTGCAACAGGATCCCAAGCCTGTTGGATTTTCAATTCATATTCAGATTTCCTGGCCTCGTAAATCTCAGCACCCTTTTCTGTCAATGTTCGAGTTCTTTTCTCTGTTTCAGTCTCAGTCTGAGAGTTTGTGTCACCTGCTTTACTCATGATGATGATTGTTTTTTGACAGTCAAGTTCTGTGAGGGGAAGGGTGCATGTCAAAAGCCCCAGTAGAATAAACACAACAACATATAAAAGTTTATTCATCACATAGTCTGGTATTTCAATTGTAGGAGAAAATGTTATTTGGGGTGTTTCGATGGACCTGTTTGGGGTGTTTCGACGGACCTGTTTCACAAAATGTTATTTGGGGTGTTGTGATGGACCCCCACACTGATGTGATGCCGTTAACACGGGGTGTTTAGCTCGAACCAGCTGTAGCGAAACCACGGGGTGGTGACAACGTTGTCGACAAAACCGGCCTCCAATCCAGGAATTCTATCGTCTAGATTCTTTACTATGCCGCCTTAGATCTGCGGAGACTGTTACGGCTAGTTTACCCCTTGCACTTGGTTTGACGAATAAAGACGAGAGGTGGATTAACTTCAACTTTAATTCTGTCAGTCGTATGTGCAAATCAGATGATGATATAAGCTGATGAGTGAGGTAAAGACTGAAAATACAGCAAATAAGAAAATACAGGTTTACAACAAAAATGACAGACATGACTATCAAACGGACTGAGCGACTGCAAGACTTACTTAAAAAGATTGCCAGAAAGTAATCATAAAATAATTCTACAATACCTAAATTGTAGACAGAAATACTGGAAAAACGTTTATAACAACTTTCATGAGGTACGAAACATCTAGAGGCGAAATCTGTTTTAGGTACGAATCAGAAAAACATCGAAAAATACCTTAAATTTTGTAAAAATGATATGTCAATAGCATACAATAATGGATGGAACACTACAGAATTACAGTACTTACATCTAGGTGGATATACAAAGGATTTTAGACCAGAAAACAGCTTCAAAAATGAGTTGGTAACTTTGACAACTTTGGCGCGTGCAAAGAAGGAAAATGGTATAACGACTACCCGAAAATAAGTTTTGATAACAAGCGGACTTGCACAACCGGTACAAAATAGGACAACTCGCTCTGACATACAAACTCACAAACTCGTGACACCACAATATCTACTGCCCGTCACAGTACAGTGTCCCGGGATGTGGGAATGGATTGACAGTGTGCGGCTATGGTGGATTTGCTGATGTGCTGTGTACCCTAGAGGGTTATGATGGCTTTGTTTAAACGACCTACCCTATTGACTCCTATGAATTGGGACTTCATAAACAGTCTGACAATGGCATTTCTCAAAAGTTTGGTCATAAATGAAAACGCTTTAAGTTTTAGTGTTGACATGAACTCAAATAAGCCTGACATCCTATGGCGCGTAGGCAAACAGTATAGCTCCATGTTATGCGCATAGTGCGGCGTCTCATCTGGGGCTATTCTCTTTGCTAAGAGGATTTTCATCGAAAAATATAATAAAAATTCAAAATCACTCCTGATGCTTGTCACATATGGGGTGATATGGTGGTATTTATGAAAATTCAAAGGTTTTGTAAGATTTTTATTTTCAAATATACTCAACGACAGAGTAGCAGTATGACCCATTGATTTGCCTTCTCGTTGATAGAGATTTGCGACCTTGATTTATTCAGGGTGTGTAATAGAAATGTCATTTTGCACAGTTGCCAACACATATTGAACGCTACAAATCTTTATTAGATTCAATATTTTGAGTATCAGCATTGATAGTATTAATATTTTCAGAGTTTATCGCGTTTAAATACTCACAATCTGATAATATTACTTAAGCCTAGGTTACATTTGCCCTACGATTAGCTTGCGATGATCGTACGATGTCAATTTTTGCATTTTCGCGCGATCTCCGCAGGGTGATTCTACGACGTCCCTACGATTCTACGGCTTCCTACGACTTCCTACGATCCCCCTAGCCTCTACGATTTCGTAGTAGTCTGCACTTTTACAAATTTTTAAAAATCTTAAGACCGTAGCCAGTAGACATGTCGTAGATAGCATCGTACGGGTGTCGTACGGGCGCCGTGCGGAAACCCTGTGTTGATCGTGCGGTCACCGCACGGTTTTTATGATAATTTTGGGACTAGAATCGTAAGATAATCGTAGACCTTTAGGGTGATCGTACGGCATCCGTACGGCTATATCGCAAGGTAATTAAAATCGTACGGATATCGTGCGGTCATTATACGGACATACCACCGTTTATCGTGCGGCCGCCATGTGATTGCTACACGCATTTTTGAAGGGTATGGTTGCATTTCACCATTAGGTTTCAATAGGACCGCTTGCCTTTCTCTTTCGGGGGAGCCATGATGCACTGTGAGATTGTACACTTTTGGTCGTACACGAAAGACGGACGGACACATAACATCGCACGGCTATCGTAAGGAGACCGCAAGGGCTATGTCAGAAATCATAGGGACGCCTCGTGGACATCGCACGGCCTCCTTACGATTTCCACTTAGTCTGTGGAGACCCTACGATTTCCCTACAATCTCTGTACGGTTCTGACTCGGAACATCGAAGAAAGCCAGAACAAATAATTGTATGATGCCCGCATTAGTTGTAAACACCTACGTCGTAGTCCATCATCACCTACAATGTCTAAAATATCGTAGAGAAAATCGCAGACCGAAAAATCGTACAATGATCGGGGCAAATGTAACCTACTAGGCATGACCCCTTACGGACACCCTACGATCGCTGTAAGATTTTTGTCCCAAAACTATCATACAAAAATCGTGAGGTGACCGCACGATCATCGCAAGGTTTCCGTGCGGCGCCCATATGATGACGTACGACGTGTCTACGGGCTACAGTCTTACGATTTTTAAAATTTGTAATAGTGCAGACTATTACAAAATCGTAGAGGCTACGGAGATCGTAGGAAGTCGTAGAATCGTAGGGTCACCCTGTGGAGTCCGCCCGGAAATGCAAAAATTGGCATCGTACGATCAACGCAAGCTAACCGTAGGCCAAATGTAACCAAGGCATCAGTCAGAATTCCAAAGGACCCCGTAGGATATCTACTTAAAGTCTGCGGCGGAGTCGTAGCCCACGATCACGTACGATGTCTAAAAAATCGTAGGGAAAATCGAAGACCGAAAAATCGTACGATGATCGGGGCAAATGTAACCTAGGCTTTATAAACGTTTTGTCAATTTTCTACATCTACTCACAAAATATTATTATACTGATCAAAATAAGTTTATTCCTACTATAATGTTTTAAAATATTGTAAGGTACTACACACCTGGAGCAGATTCTTCCTCTCAGAAAGTTAATTTCATCCCTCCGGATCATTGTTACACAAAGATAACGGCAAACGATAGGCCGAGATGAGACCTATCGACCCTGGTTCCAAGTAGGGGTCACTATGAAATATCACAAATGAAGCTGCTGAAAAAGCAAGACTTTTCAGCAAGCATTAGATTGGCATTTACGCTTAAAAATTTCATCTCTATATTAAACACACATATGTACATGTCAAAGGTTTATTTCTGCTTGAAATTTGATGCAAATAAATGTGTGTACGCGTTACAAATGACGTCAAATGGTAGTGACTGAAAAGGTCATCATTTCGGTTAAGAACCGAGGCTGGAAATCATTTTTGTTTAGGTCAGCGATAAAATCATTTTGTATTCGCTTTGGTCATTTGAATCATTAAACAGTGTCTAAATATTGGATTAAGCTATCGAAAAAAAAACAAAAAAAAAAAAACACTGATTTCCGCATAACGTGACTGAAACGTCAAAGCTGACGTTAAATCTTCTTTACTGAGAACGTCAGTTTGTGATTTGAACACCTCTTTAACAATTTCGATTAGGTCTATTTTAAAATGCAGTGATTGAGATTTGATTCATTTCAGCGTTGCACGGTTTTCTTATTCAGTAGACTATCCAAAATTGTACAGACGAAATTTTTGTCATAATCAGAATCTCTTGATACAGAGAAGAGTCATTCAGAAAGAAAGTTTCTAATTTGAGAAGTTTTGAACGTGTAGGGGCACATTGAAAAAATAAGGCAAATAAACGTCAGAATAACGTAGTCTCTCACGAGTGTCTAATGAAACAAATTGCAAAAGTTTGAGCGGATTCCTGCTTCACTGACACCAAACAAATGTTTTGAAGCAAGTTTGGATAAAGTGATTGCACTAAAAACGTGGGCACTTGAATGGTATAAATATGGATAAAATGACGTTAAACGACGTCAAGCCAATTTTTAAGTAAACTTTTGCCGTAAACCTCTTCTTTGATGTGTTTCTCATTTGCCACATAACACAAATTAAGAAATATCCCCCACATATAAAAATAACCGACAATAATATAGTAGGAATAAACTTATTTTGATCAGTATATTTACTTAATTTCCTGACCGAACACCTGGATTGTCTTGGATAAAATTTGAACCAAAGAAGACGCTGTATTAAAACTCAGATGCAGTATTATTCATTCATTCAAAATTAATTTGGCGACGTGATGAATTAATTTACATGAAAAACCCGAAGCAAAAATTCGAAAAATTCTGCAGAAATACAGGATTATCGATTTTGGGACCATTTGTCCACCCAAACGATTATACCAGACAACAGATTACAATTTAACGCATTACGAAAATATGCCCATGCAATAAACATAGATTTTTCGAGCTTAAAAAATTAAAAAAATTCAGCTGAAAAAATTTGATATTTTTTCTTATTTTTGCTCAAATCATAGATTGTCGGTACACGTTAGAATCGCCTCGGTGAGGCGGTTCTAACGAGTACCCACAATTTATGTTTTGGAGAAAAAAATAAGCCTTAGGTACACCCCTGCATACCCCAGTTTTACTATATAAAAGTGGGGTATATTAAGGGGGTATTTATTTCACGGACTTGTTTTCCTGATGGTATTTTTCAGCGTTGAAGATTTATATTTCTCGGCACATGTATTTATAAATACACATTGAGGCATCAGTTCTTGGATAATGATACAAAACATAGAATTTCGGCAGATTAGAAGCATTTCATATTTTTTATGCGGCAAAAGCGTGCTAAAGCGTTTACAATTTGCTGTATCATCCCATTATGTAAACAGGTCATGGCAACGGTCACTTTGGTTCCGTGTTCCGTTAACTTAACAGGGACAAAGTTGGTCAGGGGGAGGTGACAATCAACAATACAAGGGTTATAAGATAGTCTCAGATAGAAAACAAACAAAAACATCGAAAAAATTGCAAAATTGCATCTTTGAGATGTGTTTACACGGATATCAATTCTGTTTGGTTGGTAAAGTTGATCTGTCATTCGAGTCTCTGCTTTGTAACATTTTCTTGTGTGGCATCTAACTCATTTAAGCCTGTCATCCTTTTTATGGGACATAGGCAAACAGTATAGCCCCAGATGGGACGCCGCGTTCTGCGGGCTAGGGCTATTCCGTTTGCTTACAGGAATTTAATCGAAAAATGGAATAAAATCTTAAAATCACATCTGCGGCTCCTAATTATGAAAGTGGACTCGCCCAAATGATAATTATGGGAGAATCCATTCGTCAAATATGGGTTAATTCGGGTCACAGCAACCTTATTTGTATCATATTAATGATTGAAATCTGCGACTTTGAACATGATGCTGATGACTTGTTTGAATATCTACAGCTTCCAGTCAATTAAAATCTTAATTATTATCCCGTAAACATTTAATGCAATAAACCGACAATCCAATCAATGTTAGTGGCATTTGTCGGTTTGCGGTAATTATTATGATGATAAAAATCTAGAAATAATTTCGAAATCGGCGTTATACAGTGCTAGTATACATACCTTCACCTGGCACTCGATATGATGACTGGGAGTGAAACGAGGTGCCGAAGTGGAGAGTAATGAATCCATATATAAACTTGCCCTTGTATTCATTACAAAAAATTACCCATACAATGATTTTTATAGCCATAAAAATTGAAAATTATCGGCAGAAAACATTTGATATTTTTTCTTATTTTTGCTCAAAACACAGATTGTGGGTACACGCTGAGGCGGTTCTAACGAGTACCCACAATCTTTGTTATGGAGCAAAAATAAGAAAAACAGGTATTCCCCTGCATAGTCCAGTTTTGCTATATAAAAGTGGGGTTTAAGGGGGTATACATTTCACGGACATGTTTTCCGGATGTATATATCCCAGACTCTCTAAGGGTTATTCATATCAAGTGTTTCCCAAAATTCAACGAAAACATAGTTACAAAAAAATCAAACCGTTCAGTCACGGAGAACGAAAACAAAGTCTCGAATCGGGCACGATTTCTGGAAATTAAACACCAACAGCCAAACAAATACCATTACGAAAACATGCCCAGGTAATAAACAAATTTTCTAAGGGGAAAAAAAATGAAAATTTTCATGAGGAAATTTTTTCTTATTTTCGCTCAAAACATGGGTTGTAACGAGGACCCGAAATCTATGTTTTGGATCAAAAATAAGAAAAATAGGTATACCCCTGCATACCCCAGTTTTGTTATATAAACTGGGGTATAGTGGGGTATATATTGCATGGCCCCAATTTTCATGCTCTACACAGCCGAGACTAAAATGACAGGCCTAGGTGATATAAACCTAAAATTTCGATTTATTTTGTCTTTTGCAGCATTTATGAGCAATTTAAATTTCACGCTCAGCTGAGTTGAGCATAAAAAAGTTTCATAACCTAAGGACCACTTCTGTAGCTCATCCTCGTGTGTTTGCATATTCACCAAACAAATTTTCTCATGACTCAGTTTTGCAGTCCCATAAAAATATACTAAAACCAATTGCAAATCTAAGCAGAAGGTGCAAAGCCCAAAGACAAACTTCCTTATATAAAAGCGCTTTGTACACATTGCAGTGCCACTGCACTTTCGTCAGAAATTTTCGGGGCCTTGATAATGGAGAATTTTGCTGTGTTGTGTTCCGTGGTGTTGCTGTGCGCCACACTGGCTACAGGTAGGCCTCCTTTCAGCCAATGCATTTATAGGCGAGTTTGTATATTTTAATCATTTTATTTATTAATGTTTTCCGCTTACATGAACAACGTCCTAGTAAACAGCTATAGTAATGTCGAGACATTATTTTGTGAATAAACCTTTAATATATAGCAAAACTGGGGCATGGTTTATTCCGTTATTTTGTTGGCCATTCCCCATACATTGGATAAAATGACATCCCACCATGGTGGAATATAACGCAAAGTTTACAACAGGACTTATGTGTGGTCACTGTATATACATGTTTGAAGATTTACCTGTATAACTAATAAAAAGCATTATTTTTGTCAACAATGCTTCATTCTTTAGCATTCTTTATCATGGGTCTGTTGAATATGTTGCAAATATTCCAAGATTTGTGTATACATGATTGTAAAATGAGTGGTCAGCTCAGAGCAAGTGAGTAATTTTTCAGTAACTTCCGGCTTGAAATCGTCGGACCCATTTTTCTTAGCTTTTTAAAAAAAATAAGCCAGATTTTTCGATGTAGTCATTGACTTCAATCATATAAGAACCTGAAACAAAAGGCATGTCATCTTTCAGCAAACAATAAGCGAACATGAGCCGCCCGAAGTTACCCACTTTGAGAATTTTCCAGAAAAACTATGTCTACACTAACTTTTCTTAGAGAAATGCATATCCATGACCCCTAAATAATCCTTAATTTTTCAGATTATGTATCCTAGACATGTAGGCTTTGTGTAATTTTTATTCAAATGCACTCCATTTTCCAGGAAATGGGTCCCACGAAAACCAGTTACTTTTGATTGACAGATTAAAAAAACAGTAGATATCTGTTTAACATACCCCACCCACTCATGTCAATATTGATAAATTCTTAACTGACGGTCAGATATGAAATACAACTACACTGTTGGAGAAGAATAGATATCAGGAAAAGCCAAGCAATAGCTTATGTGTTCCTTCCTATACATCTATGATATAAATCCCCAGGTCTGTAAATGCTCTCTTCATTACGAAAACTTGTCCATGCAATATAAAGAGATTTTTGAGCTTTAAAAATTGAACATTTTTCAGCTGAAAACTCTTGATATTTTTCTTATTTTTGCTCAAAACATAGATTGCGGGTACACACTAGAACCGCCACGGCGAGGCGGTTCTAATGAGTACCCACAATCTATGTTTTGGAGCAAAAATAAGAAAAATAGATATACCCTGCGTACCCCATTTTTTCTATATAAAAGTGGGGTTCAAGGGGGTATGTTTTACACGGATATGTTTTCGCAATGTTTTTTTTTTACTTTTCGCGTAATGAAGACGTACCAAGTCCACCAGGACTGTGTTCAACGTGACTGTGTTCATTGCGCGACAGGTAAATCTGACAAAACGAGAAACTGTAACAGTTCTGAATTGAACATTATAGTTATGCATCATATGCCCCGTTTATTTTAATCCACGGCAGTTTGTTTTCATTTTATTTTTATATGACCATCCATATTGAGCATCAGCGTAAATGAAAATATAAGCATAGGCGTTTGTCTATTTTATGCACAAGCCATATGTCTACTGGTGTCAGTTAAGTTTATCGACAAACAAATCACGATTTTCATATGTTCACTACTGAGAATCACGTGATATTGTATACATACAAACCGATAATTATTCAGTGACGAACACTGCAATTCAGAACGAAGTTGAGATTAGATTTTCGACTTTTCTCATACAGCGATTCTCCTACTGTCTGATAGCTAGCTGCAGTCAATGCAGAAATTGAACATTAATTAAAAGAAAGCAGCATAAGAAATACGTTTCGTTTTCGCAAACACTTCAATGTTATTGTGACGGAAGTACTATATGTTCATGGAGCGGAAGTGTTTGCGCGGCCCATATAACGATATTTCGTTTTTCTATGTACAGCCGAGCGAGAAATTGGTGGCTCAGTTGACGTTGCTACAGTACCGGTACCGATCAGACAACAAACTGAAAGGTCTTCACTATTCGTCCGTTTTGTCAAGCGAGAAACCGAAGTACAAGTCCAACCTCCAGTACCCAGACAATTCAAACAGGAAGCCGAAACGCCAAAAGATCCTCAACAACGAGGTGGATCATTCCAGGCATTTATGAGGTCTGTCAAGCGAGAAGTAGAATTACCAATTCAATCTTCTCACGTACCTAGACTGATCGAACAGGAATCCGAAAGTCCAAAAGGTCCACAAGAACGACGTAAGGTTGAGTTTTATGCGGTTAAACGCGACGCTGAAGGATCAAATGACGTTATAATACTTCCTGGTTACGCCGGTTTTGTCAAACGAGAAGCCGAATTACCATTTCAACCTCCTCACGTACCTCGGCTAGTCGATCAGGAAGCCGAAAGGCCGAAAGACTCTCAAGAACGACGTGGGTCACTACCGGGATTTATCAGTTTTGTCAAACGAGAACTTGAGGTACCACATGAACCTCCTCACGTACCTAGACAAAAACGAGAAGGCAAACATCCTCAACTTTTTCCATACAGACGATCCATTGGTGGACATGCTTAAACATTAAGTTTTGTTTATTTGTGCTGCGTTTAGCTCTCAAAATCATTTGCCGCTAAATACACAAATATTAGTACTTTGGAGCTGACACGCTTCCATAGGCCAAACTATTATAGTAGTTCTCGCTTTTGCCCTTTTTCGCCACTTTAACACCATTTTCCGAAAGGATCGCCATTGTCAAGGCGAGAAAAGTCCCTAAAAGCCTAACATCGAGGATTCAATATTTAAAATAATTAATTTCAGCAATAGTTTAAACTGTATTGGGTATTTATGTAAACTGTATACAACGGATCACGCAGCGCTCCCAAATGACAACAGGTGGGGATAAGTCCTGTTTTTGTATCTACCCATATAGTGCTGCATGCATGTTCTTGGAGCAATATAATATAAATTTCCGTTTATTTGACTGAAACTTTTTGTGCTTTGAAGCAAAAATGATTGTTGTCACGTGTTTTTGTAGATTTTTGTGACTTTTGGTTAGGGTGTTGCCCTGTTAATCAATTCCTCGCTACGCCAAAATAAAGCAAAAATATTATTATTATCAACATCATTACTATTATTATTATTATTATTATTATTATTAGAGATGTTCGGTGGGACTTCAAATAATCCAAATGAATCAGAATCGGGATGGTGGTACCCTGTGATTTTTAAAGAACCATTGACCCTTTCCTGTAAAATATGCCCTGTTTTCGAAAGCCCAAAACTACGTTTTAAAGCAATTTCTACTACAACTTTGCAATGAGAAAGGTAGTATGATGTCTTAAGAACAGATAAATGCTATAATGTATGAAACATTCCTCCACATACCGTAAAAATGGCTAGCGAAGCGGGGGTAGGGGTAAAAAAATTTGAAAATATAAATTGGAATAAAAATCATTTTTATTGCATGTCTGTATTCACTTCCTCCATTGTTGTGATTTTTAATCATGTAGGTCAGTGATAAGGGTCTTAGACACTCTTAAATTCATCTCAAATGTTTGATAATTAATAAGCGACATTATTTTCATCAATTATTTTGGGAGTTACCTGTATATCATTGCTAACAATGACAAGTATTGAGCAAAGTCATGAGAAAATCTGGCATTAGTTTCCAAACAGGTAGAACATAAACCCAAGTTATGTAGCCAAAAAAGATGACAAAATACTTCACAAATCGGGGTTTAAAAACACAGAGGAAGCAAAACATCCATGCCATTGGCAACTACCACACAGCTGATATGTACTTTAAGCTTGGTGCATGTATCTTCAAAACACATTTTCTCATGGATGCCTCAATTACTGTATGATTTTCATAAACATAAAATGACACAGAAGAATTTATTTGCAAGTCTGGAATGAATGACTGCATGCATGCCACCATTCAAATTAGATACATATGAAATCTAAATGCTTTCTGTTGTTAAAATGTCCCTACAGTGAGCAAATATTTTTCAATGTTAAAACTCTGGCATATACACCTGGTATACATGCACCTATGTCATAGGCTGCATTTGATGCGATTTATTTGAAGTAAGGTCTGTCGTTGGCCGTACCGGTGCGTGGCCCTTCAATCGTAAACCGTACCATTTAGTTAGTTCCTACCGTCGTCATCCTTAACGTATAATGCGCTTTTCACGAAACACCACCCGTTATCGCATTATTACCTTACCCCTAAGATCCGACCTTTTCCAATACATACCTTCTTTCTTAGTATAACAATGTATGAGCCGTTATATGGTGTTCACTTTTGTTACCTGCGCTCCCTGTATTTATGCCTCGGTGCACTTACGCCATAGCTACTGAAGAGACAAGTTGATATATATATACTCTTTATTTCCTCTTTGTCAGAGATTGGTTTAACATTTAACATACATTTGAAACATACAATACAACATAAATATGGCATGCATGAAAATGATAAATGTTAGCAATGGAATAGATGAATAGACATACTAGTATATGTTTGTGAGTATGTACAATGTGATCAAAGCATGTCATCGAACCAAGATGAAATGGACAATAAGTGTTAAAAAAAAAAAAAAAAAAAAATCTGAGCAAAATCTATTTATTACACATTTTAAGGTTGGCATTATAGCAGTGGACTTTCATGAGAAGAAAACAATGAAAACATCACATATCGTACTATTTGTCCCTGCTCATGTTTCTTAGAAACCTTGACCGAAACGAAATGAAAAGGTAAATAGGTATGAGTTAAAAGGACTGAATCACTGATAATATACTTGTAGCTATTGCACTAGCATTAAACCTAAGCTCACAATTTTAAATAATGTTCCGTAATTTAAATCTTTAGACCATATTGTCTAAGACAGTTGCTCACAAAGGTAAACGACAGTGTAAGGAGATGTCTGAGAGGCTCTTCCTCTAAATGATTGTAATATTGAACTATGGAACCTAGCATTGAACAATAAAATGTTTCAGAGTCTACTGACATGAGAAATGTACTTATTTCCTGGCCGACACTCTGGGATAAGTTATTTAGTAACTCTAGCCTTTGTTGCAAGAGATATTGACATGAAGAGACGATGTGCTTTCGAATATCGGAAGTTTCAGTTTTACATAAAATGCACTCTTCAATGTTTGGATGCCGTTGTGTGACTTTTGACCACAGTCTGCTAACAACGAAAGCTACCGGCGCAATAGATTTATTTAACGGTAGTTTCCACACGAGGGACATTTCCAAGCGTGGATGAAGTACTTTAAATCTGTCAAAATCAGAGTCATTCTGCAGTCTTTGAGACCACTCCCCTTCATAAAACTGGCTAATTTTCTTACCTACCAAGCTTTTCCATTGAGACTTTGATGGAAATTCGGAGTTCGCGACGTAATTCGTTATATGCTCTAAGAGTTGATACCTCCGCAAGATTTTCCAGATGTCAGGTATGAATCCGGTTTGGTTATTTTGCCCTCGCAGCATGAACAGATTAAGGCGTAAATCAAATATTTGCCGAGATAAAATATCCGATGGCATAGTACAAAGCTTTTGAAGGAACATAAGTTTTCGCTGTTCGACGCGTGCGCGCATTGGGAGCCATCCAAGCATGCCAAGAGCTATATCTGTTCTGGTGCGTATGGGAAATTTCTGTATAGACTTTGCCGCAAAGCGCGCGAATTTTTCTAAAGTTTCAGTGTCTGTTAGGGTCATGTTGTGCCAAAGTTCGGCACCATACAGAACTGTAGGGAAGCATACTTTTTCTGTGATAGATGAAAGAATTGATGGGCTAATACAACATGTACTTTTCTCAATTGACAGAACCGAGAACAGAGATGCTCTGCCTTTCTGAACGCGTGCGTTTACCGCACATGAACTCTTGAGTGACTGATGTAAGTCGATGCCAACATGAGTTACGGACTGAACTTGATTCAACTGACCAGTACCAAATTTTACTGAAACATTTGTCAGGGCTCTATGCGGTGAAAATATAACCAAATGACATTTTCCCATGTTGAATATGATTCTCCTTCTTGAATATGATTTTGGATTTTGATAATTTAAAGATGAATTAGACAGTACTTGAATCATAGCTGTGAAATGAAGCTGCAAGATTAACATTTTGCTTAAGATCGAAATCCGTACCATCATTCGTACATTCATAGTTCATGATGCACTGTTTATTACATTGCATTTGCTGTCTAATTAGTTATGCATTGTTTCATTATTATACATTTGGGCACTTACGCCATAGCTACTGAAGAGACAAGTTGATACTTTCTCTGTGTCATGTCATTGTTACTGTAGAAATATATTCTATATATATTTCAGTGGACCAGATATGATTTAGATCATCTATATTACCTTTGTGTGTCATCATCATGGAACATCATCATCATTTGTTGTCTTGGTCCCATGGATTAAATTCATTTGGCCAGAAAACTTCAGTTCACTTGTGTGTTAAATCCAATGAAGAACCCTCGGGTTAACAACGACAGACGTTGACACCTGTTTAGCTATAACACGCCCTGCTATCTCTTTCATAATACACATCAATGAAATGTATAGAGACAGAAGTACTTCAGTGAAATATTGTTAGTCCAAATGAGTCAAGACATACTGCCAAGAGTAAACCAAGATGATGCCACTTAAGTGTTTGATTAGATGCACAGACCTTAATTCCCTGTAAATCATGGATTAAGAAGTTTAATAAAGTAATAGATCAGCTGGCTAACCTGCACTCCGATACACTTCGTGACCCCGCTCCTCTCTCGTGACAGCTTCGCATTAGTTGCCTTTAAACTATGGTTGAACAGATTATGGATTTCGTAAGAAGCTTATGTTAGAAAATGCAAAAATCTTTTTGTAAACATCTGGTTAGCCTGCAGAATTTCAATAAATTTGCAAAAAGCAATCGATTTTCTACTTTGTGTCCCATATTTTTCAGTAGTCTCCCCTTATCTATTTATAGACGCAGGTGATATTTTCCCCAGAAAACATTATGTATTTTATGAATCTGCGTATCTTTACATCTAGAATATGTAAAAACTAAGTGCTATCAGTCAGAAAAGATATAAAATAATATAATTTTTAATTTATTTGGCGTCTTCGATGATTTTTCATTTTCGACCAAGGGTTCAATACATGCCATTTCCGTCGGTATGGAGAGGTCTAACGGAATACCGATGGAAATATTCCGTCTAGTAAAGCAAATGCCTGAAGTAGTCAAAATCTTCATTTCATGACGCTGACACCAAATAACATGTACTTAGAGATCATCCATTACACAATTTTAATACTGACAACTTTCCAATGTATAGTCTAAGTGCATTGAGGGACAAATGCACCGTTATTTGTCCTTTAATCAAGACTGATCTCTCCACATGTTGAATTCAGTCATATGCGTTGAAAGATTAGGGGGCGTGTATGTTTTAACTTGTATTATAATAGTATAGACTGGTACAAAAGTTTGTTCCATGAAAAGTTATTTCTCTACTTTTTGAATGAATCAAAAATGAAAAATGGTTAAAAAAATCAATTATTTTCCAGTATCGGATGACAAAACTAGTACATGTATGTCTCGCTTAATAGCACTTGATAGGAAAGAACCTAAGTTCTACCATTCTCACAGTATTAAGTACTTATAACTATTTTATATATATACATGTACATAGTTTTCGGGTTACATTTTTGACTTGACAACATTGTTCCCCCCGATTACCAACAAGCCATTCAAATATAATATGTATTTTATGATGACCCATCATCATGCAAAAGGATTTGTTGGTAATCTGGGGGGGGGGGAACAATGTTCAAAAAATAGTTTTCTGTTTTCCTATATGTTCAAAACAAAAAGTAGCTGTTTTAGCCCAAAAATAAAGCTATACATGTATCGAAATGGGGACCAAAGTCCAATATGCTGAAATATGGACTGACAGTGAACTAATGTGTGCTGGTTGAAGCATTTTACCAACTTTTACATTTTTCGAAATACAGGGCAGCTATACAGTGTAACTCCCATTACCACTGTCAAAGATCCTTTGATCGCGCGTTGTGCGGAAAACCAGCTGCATCGGGACCATTTACTATTTACAAGGTAGGCACCCAACATTATTTTCTTTTAAGTATAATTGCGAAGGCCTTAGCTGCAATTAATTGTCCCGGTAGCATGTTGGTTATGACTCTGCATTTGTGTGCACGCGATCCGAGTTCGAATCCTACCCGTTTTGTTGTTGTTATCATACTCCAAAAATGCCTCCAATTATGCTCCCTTGAAATAAAGCTTCCGGTACATATACATTCTGTAAGGTAACATGCGGGGATCCAGAAAATTTTCTCAGGGGGCGTCCAAATTCCCAGAAGGGGTCTGACGGAAAATTTCAACATGGCAAAAATTAATAATCTGGCCATTCCAGGGGGGTCCGGACCCCCTGTCCCCCTCTGGATCCGGTCATTCAGGTAGTAGCTATACTGAAACACTGATTTGAAGATGAGAAATGGCTTAGTGGTAAGGTCTCTGGACTTCAAACCAATCTATTCGAGGTCGAATTCAGTCAAGTGTTTATTTTTTTCTTACATCATATCGCATTGTATTGTACGCGTGTTTAGCTCATCTGAGCCGAAATTTCATAAGGTGAGCTTATAGTATATTTAGTAGTCGAATCGTCGTCTCTGCGTTTGTGCGTGCGTTCACACATACAAATACAAATATCCCCGCAAGTAGTCATTCGATTGCAATCAAATTTTATCTGAAGCAGGGTGAAGGGAATTTTGCATTCGGTTTTGGGCCAGGTCGGTTTCCATGGCAACAGAGAGCTCCCATAGACTTATAATGGAAAAAACATGAACAAAATTTTATTCTCCAAATCCACAAGACCCAGAGCTTTCAAATTTTATGTGTAGCAGTAATCCTCTTTATAAATCCTGCCAAACATGCCCCTAGTGTCAAAAGTGGTCCTATCCCAGGGATCATTAGCTACCATAGACTTACATTGGCACTGGGTCCTTGCTTGGTCCCGATAGCCGGAGTTTTTTTTTTTCTGACTTTTGACAATGGTTTTTTCTGACTTCGGTATCGGGTTTGTTGTGACTGACAATGGTTTTGTTTGATTTTACAAGTTTTGACGTCATAGTTCGTAAAGAAGATCAAAAAAGGGTGTAATCTGGTGAGTAGGAAACCTATTTAGTCTTATTTTGCATATCGATTGGTGTCTTGCGATATACAATTGAATGTACGGGTCGTGTCATGATTCGAAACATACCAAACCAGATTTTGGTTGCGTGTATGACACTTAACGTCATGTGTCTGTTTTTATGTAGTTTCTGCTTTTGGCGAATCCATATCAGTAATAATTTGTAGAATAACCATAGGAGTGTAGAAAAATTGCATTTATTTATTTGTTGGTAACGCCAAATCGTCTTAACGGTACATGTTTATTTTTTTTGAGTACCCGGGTTTTTTTTTCTAGCGACAGCTGAGTTATGACTGATTTTGTAGGTGTACCCCCATTTATCAGAGGCACGTTAGAGTATTAAGTGTGGGTGCGTTTGTTAGCTAATAAAAATCTGCACTACTTTCAAATCTGGCATCCGGTTCTTTTTGTTTTATGTCTTGGTGTTTAAAAAATTTTTGTGCTGTTGGCGTCTTATGTGTGTTTTCATAGTTTTAATTAAGTTAAGGTAACTGAGTGGCCACCTATTGGGAAAATAGCTGCTCATTCGGCTTACGATATGTTTCATGGTATAAGTACCTGATTGTTAGTTTGGTTTTTTCCCACCTTGGTTTTTGGAGTGGGAATCTTTTTCTGATTGCGCCTTTTCCTGATCTTTGCCTACTTGTACCTTTTTAAAGTGCCTCTTATGGACTATACTAACCCATTGTGTCATTAGGATTTTTCTACCGGATGGGTTGAAAAAGAATCTGAAATAGTGCTCTTTTTACTTGGCCCTTTGCCTATATATGGTCGAAGCCCCCAACTGCTTGGTCCAGTGACTGTACTTATTGACTCTCAGGTGAGTGATCTTTGCCCTTGGGCTACTTGTTGTTTTACTGCTCGATTTTCAGTTTCTTAAAAACAATCGTATGAAAAGTTGAGTACTGGTCCTGCCCAGAAGTATGAATAAATAAATAAATAAATAAATAAATAAATAAATAAATAAATAAATAAATAAATAAATAAATACAGTAAATAAATAAATAAACAAACATCCGTTTGAATTGAACCTGGGTCGACAGATTAGAAAGCAAGTAACACAACCAATACGCCACCGAGTCCTTTGCTAAATTCATTAGCTTGCAATATATTCATAGTGTGTCATAAATGTACACAGAAGTATCGCGTTCGAATGATCAGTAATATAAAATGACTGGCCGGCTTAAGCTGCCCGACGATGGAAATCCCTGTGCGCCAAACAACTTACTAAAATCCGAAGCAAAAGAAACACACCAGTTGAACCCCGGTGGGGTTCAAGCAACAGACGAGAAGGTCCGGCCTCAACCAACTAAAATAATAGCTTTAAGTCGGGGCTATCATAGAGTCTGACGCCCGACCCACCGGCGTGTAATTAAAGAAGGCAGCATACTGTTATCAACCATGATTAGGTTGAAAACTAAGCATGCAGACTGTCGCATAACATTTAAGTTATATCCTATACGTCTGTAGCGTGTAATGATGTTTCTGAACTGCAAAGAAAAGTCGTTCTTTCCTAAAAGTTTCTTAAATTTGTAAACCAAGTCACCATAAAATTCTTGTTCCGAAAGGCCCTCACGCAAAAGCGTCTATTATTCAACACTAAATTTGGGATTCAATTTATAGTGTCTACGATAAAATTTAGAAAATGATTTTCGAAGTTTATGATACCGATTGCCCTGCTGGAGAAGCTTTGCCGTTAAACCTCTATTTTGAGTTTTTAAGTCCGTAACATGATTGCAGACTCTAGACTCTAGCAAACCAAATAAGTTGCGACATGTACACTGAAACAAAGTTATAAAGAGGCCACTTTTCAAACTCATTTTTTGTTTCTAAGCCAAGTTCAAAATTGCACAATTTTTTGCCAAAAGACGTGTCTTTCAAGTAAGTAAAGTTCCAAAGTGTTAAGAAATAATTTTCTTTTACTAAAGGCGTTTTTGGAGTAAAAATGCAAAAATCAATGTTTTTAAATAAAAAATTGGATACAGCACACCAATTATTGAAATTAGGAACGGGTGTCATCAAAGGGGTCGTTACGGCTCGGAAAAACATCAAACATTCGAATTTTCTCTACTGGTAGAATTTTTATGCATTTTTAAAAATCGCCAATTTTGAGATTTTTTGAAAAATTCATAAATGTGCCTCTTAAACATGTTGACCCCTGTTAAATTCACTTGATGAGGCCTGGAAATGAGAGATATAATTCGACTGAACTGTTTTTGACCATTTTCGAGGACCAACATGTCAAGGCTGCCGCACACTTCCGGTTTCAATGCCAATTTTTAACGAACAAAATAACAAAATTTGTGGACGATTTTTTTAATTTTCAAAGTTTATCAGAGTCTAGTATTTGACCTAAATAATCGCTGAAAATTTCAATGCCGTGCTGCTGATAATAACGCAACTGGAGAAGAACAAAGTTGGTATGCAAATTGCATACAAAAGCTGAATTCCTGTTATTCAGGTTGCTGTCTTCTTGCATGTGCAAAACAGAAACGAAGATTCTTATTGCAGCAACACTTTTGACTTAATTTTATCTTGCATCATGGCAGTCAGTAGCACTTTCAAATAAATTAAAATGTAAAAACACAACGTCATAATATGACATTTAATTTGATGTTAATAAAGTGTGACTTTTTGAAATAGGGTACCTTTACACATGCTTCGTCTGTGTGAGAAGTATCACGCATTTTGGAATGCAGAAACTCACAGAGCCACTGTTAGACATTGGTTTATTCATATGATCATGAATTTTAATTGATCGTATTTTACTTTCTGAACTAGAAGACAAAATATGAGGTGGCCTCTTATAACTTTTTTTCAGTGTATACATAAGAAGTACGGCGAGGAACGTCACCACCAAAAAAAAAAAAAAAAAAAAAAAAAAAAAAAAAATCAAAGTCATCGCGCGTATCGTAAATATTAGAAAACAAATGTCTTTGCAATAGATAGATGTACGTCTAAACAGGGGGGTTCGGTATTTGTTGTATTGGCTTTGGTCAACTGTAGTTCAGGTGGATAAATTTGATTGACCATACCTTCAAGAGATGTCAATGTTTAATAAGTAATCGAGGTACCTAAAAGCCTCAATAACATCAGCTTTATTACCATTGTTAAGGGAATTCGTGAAATCTCTTTCGTAACGGTATAAAATAAATAAGCTTCGAGAGGGGCACAATTTGTACCACCCGAATCCCATCAATTTGTTTGCATAACTTGGTCCCAGATCTAATATAAATATTATCCAGAAGATAGGGTAATGCGTCACATACATTCTGAACAAATTGTATATCAACTTTGGTCAGAGCAAGTGAAAAACGCCTTACTGTCATTACAGGCCAAATAAAGTGAACCATAGTGTTTATTGCCCTTTCATCAAATCTTTTTATCTTTAATTAGATTATGAGGCAACGTTGTATACAGAGTAGAAAAAACATATGTGGACAAGCTCGTCGTAAAGAACCGTCTACACTTCCAGTCAATTCACTGAGCACCTCGCCATTTTTTTTATTGACCAAAACCAATTTTTATTGGAAGTTCTTACTTAATAATTTAGGAAGTTCAGTATTGGTACAAGAGCTAGAATTTGCAATTAATCTAGTTTTATACGGTCTTTTGTGAGCTTAGGTAATCAATTCATCGCAGGGAGTTTGTATTGGCCTTCATTGACACAAACAGAAAACTTAACAGGAAATTCGATTGTGTGCTTTAACTTCAGATATTTCATCAGCATCTGTCTCCTGATAAGCCCTGGTATAATCAAGCTCCTGTTTGAAGAAGCCTACAGACAACAATATTGTTTGCGGCCTTGTCTGCTGGAACCAAGACATACTTTCTATGAAATTCTTGGATACCCTGCTTCAAATGCCTAAAGGACGATTTGGGTTTAGAAAGTAAAAGAGTAGTATTCTGTTAATCAAACTTTAACTTATCTAAGTTATTCCAATTACGAGTTTCATGTTGCATGGCTTTGTGGCTTTGGCTGTTCACTTAGCCCTCTGCATTTTACTTGTTCTGTCCAAGCTAGCACTGTGACCACCTAATACCTTCAATAGCTGCTCACCCTGCTTTCCGTTATTCATGTTAAACGTTGGTATCTATTTTCAGTATATTTCTTGTATGTCACTGAACCACTGCAGAAGCTGAGGGTGAGGTTATGGCCATGTAAAACCGGTTGAACCCGCCAGTAACTTTGTGTTACTGATCGTTCCAAGGTGATACTTCTGTGGTGGTTCTTTTTGTTTTGTCTTGGTGTTTATTTTTTGTGCTGTTGGCGCCTTATGTTTGTTTTCATATTTTTAGTTAGGTTAAGGTAACTGAGTGGCCACCTATTGGGAAAATAGCTGCTCATTCGGCCTACGATATGTTTCATGGTTAAGTACCTGATTGTTAGTTTGGTTTTTTCCCACCTCGGTTTTTGACTGGAAATCTTTTTCTGATTGCGCCTTTTCCTGATCTTTGCCTACTTGTACCTGTTTATACTTTAATCTACAATAGTAAAGATTCTTCTTTTCCAGTCTTTAAGAGCATTATCCTCAACACCCTGTCATAAGATACTGTAAAGCGATCTAAAGGGACACAACTAAAACATTGACAAATAAAAGCGAGTGTGCCTTATCAAATAGGCTATCTGTTATTCTTTATGCCTTGCTCTTTTGGGTTCAATTTTTCTGCCAAGTTCAATATTGCTCTACAGTTTTTACTACTCATTCGTACCCCCTTCTGTCAAGTTTTGATTTAATGGATATCAAAGTCAGACCATGAAAACTAGAAGTGTATTCAAGAATATCATTTTTGGCCATTAAAAATGACATAAATGAGGTCTATATGTTAGAAAAATCATCTCCTGCGTCCCAAATATGCAATGATTCCGTTGTTTTGGGGTTTCGGAAGATTATTAAAATCAGCGGTATTTTTCGAAAGTTTGAACATTTTGGTCCTCCCAACAGGTAGAATTTTCGTGTTTATGCTGTTTTTCTTGCTGCTGGTGGTTGGCCGACCCCAAACCTTCACATTGCGATTGGCTTGCGATGTAAGGTTGAATGGGTTTCTCTAAACAACATTTAATATTTTGGCCTCAATTGGATTATACTAGTCTTTGTACCGACTACCCTATTGAAAGTTGCAAAATTACAGTAATTCCCTTTGGCTCCATGTTGCCAAATCTATATGGTCACCGAAGAGGCTTAAGTAGCCGAAATGGCCCATCCCCTTTCTCATTAATATGCGCACTGCTCTTACAGAATCTCAGTTTTATCTTTATTGTAATTCAAAAAATGTTATGCCAGATACTCACATGTTCAGTTATGACTTCTATTATTTATGTAACCAAAAAGGGATAAGTAGGCAGTGATCAGGAAAAGGCGCAATCGACAAATTCCCACTTGAAAAACCGTGGTATGAAAAAAATTAATCGACAATCAGGTACTTATACTAAGAGAACAAATCGTAAGCTGAGTGAGCAGACGTTAGAACTATCCAAGCTCACCATAGTTTTATTGTGAAGAACTGTTGCGGTACTATTATGCAATCACAATAACAGTTGTCATCATAATACCGCATCGCGAAAACATGTCCGTGTAATGTATACCCCTTGAACCCCACTTTTATATGGCAACACTGGGGTATGCAGGGGTATACCTATTTTTCTTCGCTCCAAAAATCGATTGCGGGTACTCGTTAGAACCGCCTCTCCGCCTCGGCAAGGCGGTTCTAACGTGTACCCACAATCTATATTTTGATAAAAATAAGAAAAATATCATTTTTTTCAGCTAAAAATTTTCAACTTTTGAAGCTAAAAAGTATCTGTTTATTACATGGGCAAATTTTCGTAATACAATACAGACCGTTATTATTGTCCTTATCATAAAATGAAAAGTCATTATCATTGTTGTCGATACTTTTGTGTATAGTAGTACAAATAGTCATCATTAGATCATCGTCATCATTGTCGTATCCCTATATGTATCTTCATCAGAATGCTAGTGTTCTCCGTTATATGTGTATTATATGTTTTATCTATACTCGTTACCGTCATAATCTTAATACCCTACAACGGTAATCTTAGTACATCTCACCAGAATGATATACCAAATGTATTTAATAATAATTGTCATCAGAATCATATCCTGTTTTATTGAAATAATCAGTTTTATATTCCATCATAAATTCAAAGTATTCAAGGATGCGGTCCAATTCTTCTTCATTCAGTTCTTCATTGTCATCAGAATCCTCATATCCTGCAATAAATTCGTTGTCATCAATGTAAAATCTCGCGATATATGCGTCGTCATCAGAATCATGTCCCGTTAGATATTCGTTGTCAGTCCAATCCTCATATCCTGCATTATATACGTCGCCATCAGAGTTCTCATACCCCACATTATATGCTATACCTTTAGAGCCGTAATCTGCATTATTTTCTGTGCCATCGGAATCGTATCCTGCGACAAAGTCTCTGTCACCAGAATCTCCGTTTTCCTCATTATATACATGTTGGCTTTCATCAGAATCATATTTCGAACTATATGCATAGTCGTCAGAATCATATGCCGCATTATCTACGTTGACATCGGAATTATATTCCGAATTATATGTGTTGTCATCTGAATCCTCATATCCCGTATTAAATTCATGTACATGTACGTTACCATTGGGATGTCCATGGTCCCCGTTATAAAATCCATTCAAATGCTCGAACTTCTCGTTATTTTCTTGGCTTCTTAAGTCCCTAAATCTATTGAACTTGTTTCTCGAATACGTTTTAGGTTTGCGTCTCTGCTTGAAGGAGTAACGGTCTTTTGAATCTCTATTCCTCCGCCTATACGCGTAGTATTTTAAATTCCTAAATCTCCGCTTATACTTGTAGTTATTTAGATCCCCAAATGCCCCGTTATATTCGTATTCATCAAATTTATCATCTTTAAAATCCGAATCTTCTTCATATTCATAAGATTCATAGTCATGCGAATGGTCATTTTCTTCGTCGTAACGATCTGTGTGATCATTATGAACCTGGTTGTCCATATGGGAACCATTTCCTTCACGTTCAGCTGTATCACGAATATTATGGCTGTAAATATTATGTATCTCCTCAGTTAGGTCAGTCATTTTAAAAAAGGAAGCATACGTGATAAATTGCTTTCAGTTTCGATTTCAATTTGCAGTAGTTCAAGCTATAAACGTCATACATAGTTACTTACAAAAAAGGCACAGTTTCTTAATTCTTTATCCTAAGAAACCTGCCTGACTGCAGTTGTTTGTTAAAATGTCGACAAAAGCAAAATACATTACACGACTTGTCTATGTCTTTGTAAATCGCAAATGAGTTGTTTGTACTTTTAAAGCTAAACTTGGATGTCATTGTTTATTTCAATAGATGTGCATATAGTATGAACCGCATTTAATATGACAGGCGCGATAGAACCTGGGTATCGATGAACGTTATTTATAGTATCGTTATTTACCCAGTCTTCTCCACTAATTTTCGAAAATGAAAGCAAGAAATTGTTTGACTTTTTTTTTTTTTTTTTTTTTTTTTTTTGCTTGGCGCGACAGCGTCAAGCAATTGAAACGGAACGAGGATTTCTCCTCAATCTGTGGGATTTTTCCTTCAATCTGTGGGGTTTCCCTTTGACATCCAGGGGCCTGGTTCCAGTCTCAATGTTTTGCTACACTTCTTGTATAATATAAAGCAATTGAAGACGGAAACCAGACTTGCTCTCCGCCGTTTTTATTAGGACTTGTTGGAAAAATGGATCTAACGTTAAATATTTAGTTGGCGTTCTGGACGGATAATGCTAAAACCCGGAACTTTGTCCTAGGTCCGACCAAGTACGAAAGCTTGAAATCCACCGTATCGATCGAGGAAGTGTAAGTGTTCATGACCGATGCGATCCATCGAGCTACCGAAAAACTCCACAAACCTACGAAAAACCACAACACACGGATAAATAATGGTATAAACAGACTAGCCAAGCTTCCTTTTAACAAGGAAAATTTATAACAAACTCATGAAGCCCGAACAAGTTTCCGGCGTTGGCCTTTGGTTAGATAACGTTTGAAAAAAAAAAAAAAAAAAGAGAAAGAAAAAAAAAAAAAAAACAAACAAACAAAAACATCAGGAAAACATGTCCATGAAATGTATACCCCTCAAAACCCACTTTATAGAAAAACTGGGGTTTGCATGGGTATATTCATATTTTCCTTATTTCTGATTCAAAACATAAATAGTGGGTACTTGTTAGAACCACCTCGCTGAGGCGGTTCTAACGTGTACCCACAGTCTATGTTTTGAGCAAAAATGTCATTTTTTTTCCCCAATGAAAGTTTTCATTTTTTTACGGTTCTAAAAATTTCTGTTTATTGCATGGGCGTGTCAAGGGAATGAAAAATACAATAGGAGAGGTGGAGACAGTTAGGGTTAGGTTTGGAAATTGGAGGTTTGGTGTGAGGAGACAGTCAGGCTTAGGTTTGGAGATTTATTTAAACCTTTAGCTTTATCATTACGAAAACTTTTCCATGCAATATACAGAGATATAAAAGTTCGAAGCAGAAAACAATTGACATTTTAAATATTATTGCTGAAATTAATTGTGGGTACACGTCAAAACTGCCTCGCCGAGGCGGATCTAACGAATACTCACAATCTATGTTTTGGAGCAAAAATAAGAAAAAATAGGTATACCCCTGTAAACCCCAGTTTTACTATATATATATATATATATAAAATGGGGTTTAACTGGGTTATACATTTCACGTACATATGTTCCTGATGCGCTCATGTCTCTACCATGTACAACATAGTTTCGCGAGAGATCATTGTTCTTGAACGTATCGGACAAGACCTAAATTTTATGTGTGTATGTGTGTGTGTGTGCGTGTGTGGGGACAAAAAGTACTCAGAAAGTACACTTTTCTTACAGATACAAGGTTGTTCTGCATGATCCCAACAATAAATAATCATAAGATGTTTCTTTCCGGAGACTTGGCAGATAAGAAATCTCAATCTTAAAGAATAATTGAGGTCTTGAATATGGAATTCTGTTGTTCTCGAGGCAATGATTTATGTGTGCCCTCAATTCTGAAATCAATTACTTGTTACTTTCAACAGGTTCAGGGCATTGTACTTTTCAGAAGTATACTGAAGCATTACGAAATTTTGCCCATGCAATTTACAGAGATTTTTTTCAGCTGTAAAAATTGAAAATTTCATTGGATTTTTTAAAATATGTTTCTTATTTTTGCTCAAAACAGAGATTGTGGGGACTCGTTAGAACCGCCTCGCCGAGTCTAACGAGTACCCACAATCTATGTTTTGAAGCAAAAATAAGAAAAATAGGTTTACCCCTGCAAACCCAAGTTATTTTGCTATATAAAAGTGGGGTATAAGGGGGTATACATTGCATGGACATGTTTTCCTGATGTGAATGATAGATGATTATGTTTTTAAAGATAAATAACTTCATGTATACATTGCAAAGGAACAAATGAAAAGTAAGAATTAAAGATTCGTGTTTTTAAACAATCAAATTCATTTTCCGTCCCTAGACAACAGAAAGCAATTGTTATGTAGAACGTTAAGGTTACGTTAGTTGTGCAGAAACTATTCTCTGAAATCGAACTGCAGTTAACGCACGCACCACCGGCGTCAGTTTTGCCAGGTTTGCTCTACATGTGACTCAAAGACATGTTAACAAAATCTTAGTCCACCTTTCTGATTCCGAGTGATGCCAAATTCATATCATTAGGACAACCAGTGATTTTACAAAATGCACATAAAAAAGAGGGTAGGGTTGAATCATTGTTCATAATACCATTTCTGTAAGTATAGAAAAAACACATTTTCCCTATCTTTCCGGGCCTCCAACTTGCTTGTTTGATGCGCGGTCCAATTAAGCTTCAAATCGGGCAACACCTATTTACTGGACCATCCAACGCACGTGCTGGCGAGCGTCGTTCAAAATGTGCTTGGCAGAAATTACGCAAAAATACGTTCTGGTAGTGGAATAGTTATGTTAAAAGCTCGATGTAAATTAATTGGAATTGTTGATGTTATACAGTGTATATCAAATGGAAACTTAAAACAAGTGCTTTTTAGCTCGACTGCGCGAAGTGCATAGAGCTATTTCAGTCACCCCGGTCGTCCACGTTCCCGTTCCCGTGCGCGTTCCCGTGCGCGTCACACTTGCGTTAAAGTTTTCTAGAAGTCCATATCTTGACAACCACTCACCAGAAAGCATTCATACTTGGACCTTAGATACCCTGTAGGGTTAGCTTTCATTCCATGGCATCGGGCTCCTGGGTCCAGGCCAGGGGGTGGGGCTGGAGGTTAAAACCTAGAACACCTTCAAAAATGACAATTCTTGTGTTAAAGTTTTCTAGAAGTCTATATTTTGATATCAACTCATCAGAAAGCATTGATACTTGGGCCATTGACACCCTGTAGGGTCGGCTTTCATTCCATGGCATCAGATCCCTGGGTCCATGCCAGGGGGCGGGGCTAGAGGTTAAAATCTACAACAAATAATAATGACTTTTCTGTAATATAGTATTCTAGAAGTTTATATCTTGAAAACTTTTTATCAGAGGGCTTTAATACTCGGACCATAGGTACCCTGTAGGGTTGAGTTTCATTTCATTGCATCGGATATCTGGGTCCATGCCTGGGGGTTGGGCTATAGGTTAAAAACTAGAACACTGTAAAAATAGATGTACTGCTGTGTAACTTTTACATGGAGTCCATATCTTGACAACAACTTATCATAAAGCATTCATACTTCATGCACTTTAGGTTCCATGACATCGGACTTCTGGGTCGGAGTCAAGGGGGCGGGGCTAGAGGTCAAAATCTAGAACTCCTTGATTTTTTTTTCTTTTCATTTCTTAATAGAAACAACTTAGGAAGATGGTTCGTCATTCATCTTTTGACTGTGACACTGACTTGTGTGTCATAACGGTAAGGGCCAGTTGACCTACTGAACCATGGTTCAGTGATTTTGCCTTATATCTTGACACTCAATTAGTATATTTTCAGACTTTTTCAGATTATGAGTGAGTACGACAGGCCTTTGACTCCAATATACTTATAGGCCACTGTGACCTAATTTCAAGGTTCAGTGACTTTACCTTATATCTTGACACTCCCCCACCTACCGATTGATTCGTCTCGATATGAGTGAAAAAGCTTGAAAGGGACGTAAAACTGAATAAAAAAAATATCTTGACACTCAATTAGTATATTTTTATACTTTTTTCAGATTATTAGTAAGTATGACCAGACCTTTGACCCCAATATACTTATAGGTCACTGTGACCTAATTTCACGGTTAAGTGACGTTGCCTTATATCTTGACACTCAAATGGTTTATGAACAAACTTCTTTCAAAGTATTTTTGCATATGACAAGACCCTTGACCCTGAAGTAGACCTAGGTCACTGTGACCTAATTTCACGGTTCAGTGATTTTGCCTTATATCTTGACACTCAATTAGTATATTTTCATACTTTTTTAAGATTATGAGTGAGTATGACCAGACCTTTGACCCCAATATACTTATAGGTCACTGTGACCTAATTTCATGGTTCAGCGACACTGCCTTATATCTCGGCACTCAAGTGGTTTATGAACAAACTTCTTTCACACTATGTTTGCGTATGACAAGACCTTTGACCCTAAAGTACTAATAGGTCAATATGACCTAAATTCACGGTTCAATGATTTTCCTTTATATCTTGGCACTCAATTGGTATATGAACATACTTTTTTCACAATATCTTTGCGTATGACAAGACCTTTGACCGTAAAATATTCCTGGGTCACTGTGACCTAATTTCATGGTTCAGTGATTTTGCCTTATATCTCGACACTCAGTTGGTATTTTTTCATACTTCTTTCTGATTATGAATGAGTATGACCAGACCTTTAACCCAAACATACTTATAGGTCACTATGACCTAATTTCGTGGTTCAGTGATTTTGCTTTATATCTCAACACTGAATGGGTATATGATCATATTTCTTTCACATTATGAGTAAGTATCACTAGATTTTCTGGATTTGATAGAGTGGACCTTCAAAAGGGCATTAAAAAACTATGGTTCACTTTATTTGGCATGTAATGACAGAAAGGCTTTTTTCACTTCCTCTGACCAAAGTCGGTATACACTTTGGTCATGTCAGAATGTATGCGACGCTTTATCCTATCTCCTTGATAATATTTATATTAGATTTGGGACCAAGTTATACAGACAAATTGTTGGAATTCCGATGGGTACAAATTGCGCACCTCTCGTAGCTGATTTATTTTTATACTGCTACGAAAGAGATTTCATGGATTCTCTTAGCCATGATAATCAAGCTGATGTTATCGAGGCTTTTAATTCCACATCTAGGTACCTCGATGACCTTTTGAACATTGACAACCCTTATTTTGAAGGTATGGTCAATCAAATTTATCCACCTGAACTTCAGTTGAACAAAGCCAATATCTCAGATACTGAAGCCCCCTTTTTAGATCTACATCTTTCTGTTGCTAATGGATTTGTTCCTTCTAAAATTTATGATAAGCGCGATGACTTTGATTTTGATATAGTAAATTTTCCTTTTTTGGATGGTGACGTTCCTCGTCGTGCTTCTTATGGTGTATACATTTCGCAACTTATTAGGTTTGCTAGAGTCTGCAATCATGTTACAGACTTCAACGCTCGAAATAAATGTTTAACGGCAAAACTTCTCCAACAGGGCTATCGGTATCATAAACTTCGAAAAACATTTTCTAAATTTTATCGTAGACACTATGAATTGATTTCCAAATATAATGTTGGGTTAAAGACGCTTTTAAGTGAGGGCCTTTCGGAACCTGAATTTTATGGTGACTTGGTTTACAAATTTAAGAAACTTAAAGGAATTAATGATTTTTCTTTTCAGTTCAGAAAAATCATAACACGTTACAGACGTATAGGTTATAACTTGAATGTTATGCGACAGTCTGCATGCTTAGTTTTTAACCCAATCATGGTTGATAGCTATGCTGCCTTCTTTAATTGCACGCCGGTGGGTCGGGGGTCAGACTCTATGATGGCCCCGACATAAAGCTATTCATTTTAGTTGGTTGGGGCCGGAGCTTCTTGTCTGTTGCTTGGCCCACCGGGGTCCAACTGGTGTTTTTCTTTTGCTCCGGAGTTAGTAGGTTATTCGGCGCCCAGGGATCTCCATCGTCGGGCAGCTTACTCAGTCTGTGAGTCCTGGTTTTTGATTCATCAGGATGTTTATCATGATTTATTTGTTTGTTCTTGATGATTCATTGACTAGTTAGAGATTCACCACGAGGACCGAATAACTAACTAAATGTTATGAACCACTGCAGAAGCTGAGGGTGAGGTTATGGCCATGTAAAACCGGTTTAAGCCCGCCAGTAACTTTGTGTTACTGATCGTTCCAAGTCGATACTTCTGTGGTGGTTCTTTTTGTTTTATGTCTTGGTGTATAAAATTTTTTGTGCTGTTGGCGCCTTATGTATGTTTTCATATTTTAGTTAGGTTAAGGTAACTGAGTGGCCACCTATTGGGAAAATAGCTGCTCATTCGGCTTACGATATGTTTCATGGTATAAGTACCTGATTGTAAGTTTGGTTTTTTCCCACCTCGGTTTTTCGAGTGGGAATCTTTTTCTGATTGCGCCTTTTCCTGATCTTTGTCTACTTGTACCTTTTTCTTGACCCTGAAATACTTATAGGTCAGTGTGACCTTATTCCACGGCTCAGTGATTTTGCGTTGTGTCTTGGCACTCAGTTGGTATATGAATACACTTATTTCACAATATGAAGGAGACCTCTAAATCTTAGGTAGTTATAGTTAACATTCATGGTTCAGTGATTTTGCCTTATTGCATCAAGGCAAAAAAGATGTATGAGCATAATGCTTTGGGTTACTGGTCGGGTTTGGCCTTATGTTTGACAAAGGTCAGATGCAGTCGAGCACGCCTGCGACAGCTCTTATTGATCATTTCATGGCCTCCGTCTTCTTTTTATCAACCTACATAGACTAAACATGAGATCATGCCACTCTGCACAGTCTGATGAGCATCACTAACGATACTTATTAAGCACTACCTTTTCCAAAACAGGACGAAAAGGTCACAGTTCCAAACAGATAGCAAGAACGGAATAAGAGCAATATTTGAACCGCGATGCGAGAAAAATCGGTTTTCGGGGTTTCCGACCAGGTCCCTCACAAACCGGACTGTACAGCTACAGAAGCTTACCAGAAGCTTAAAATTTCGAATTTTGAAAGTAGAGGAATGATATTATCCGTGTAGCGAAAACAAAGGCGCTGATCAGCTGAGCAGGCTGAGCAGTTTAATACTGCACAGCTGATCTGCGCCTTTGTTTTCGCATAAGCGAAAATCCAGGTTTCTCGCGTCGCGGCTCATATAATACCGGACATTGACTTGTCTTTGATCCTTTTCAATAAGCTGCAATAAACTGTCAACCGTCGGACGCCAAATTGTACTCACACATAAAGCATGGCCATTGTCATCGGCCAAGTATTTGATCAAAACGAACGATTCCAGGATCGTGTTCGTGTCACTCTGCCAAATTACTTTTCAACGTAATGATACTTTCTAGCTTTATGTTACCAATAAACTTAATCCTGCTGAACTGACGAAAGTCTCGTATATTGTGAATAAAAAAGTAGTTCACTTTGCTTAATAAATGCTTTCGATTCTACCAACTTCCACCGTTTAACCATTATATACAAGGTCACTTGAAAACTTTAGGCGTTCTTCTCCACTTTTATTTGGCTTAAACATCATGATATTCGTATAATAGGCGAAACATTTTACAAGTTCAGGACTCAAACGAAACTGAAGGTAGCATTTTTCTTCTGGGTATACGTCATTACGAAAACTAGCCCATGCAATATATATAATTTTTGTTGTTGTAGAAATGAAAATTTTCACGGTTGAAAATTTTGATCTTTTCTTTATTTTTGCTCAAAAAAAAAAAAAAAAGATTGTGGGTACAAGTTAGAATAGCCTCGCCGGCGAGGCGGTTCTAACGATCACCCACAATCTAAGTTTTGGAGCAAAAATAAGACAAATAGGTATACCCCTGCATATACCCTAGTTTTACTATATAAAAGTGGGGTTTAAGGGGTATTCATTGCACGGGCATGTTTTCCAGATGGTAGTACATGTAACTCAGGATCTCAAAAGTACAAACAATTCATGAAAGCCTTCATAATTAGAACTGTATGGTAATGACATCAAGATTCGTTGCTGTCTTTAGTAAATCATGAACCACGGAACTTGTGTCAGACGTATCGCTGAGCCTGGAGATATTTGCATGATTTAGTTTTTCTGTAGTGTATGGTTATTGTTTTGCATTCAGGAACGGTAAATTTACATATCTGCACTCATATATACTAAACTAGCTAATGAACGCATGCATTTTGTTAACGTCACATTTAGTTTAATTTTGTAGACTCGCAGGAACGATTTTATCGCATGAGGTAACAGCAATGTGTGATATGATCATGTGCGTGAGAAAAACAACAATTTGGGTTCCGAACAGGTCCGACAAAAACCGGGCTGTACAGTCACAGAAGATGGTTAGAGGCTGTAAATTTTGGATTTAGAAAGTAGAGTAATTGTATTGTCCGTGTTGCCGTTGATCAGCTTCGCAGTTACTGCGAAGCTGATCTACGCCTTTGTTTTCGCCTTTGTTTGCGGCGGCTCATATAGGAGTACAACGTACGTTTGACACCACACGATCTAAAAGGCTGAAACATTAATCATACAGTTTATGTAGTGCGGTTGTAATTTCTGTATAAGGAAAACAAAGGTGATGACGAAAAGCACGGTTCCCAACCACCTTATAATTCGTCTTCGAGTGTGTTGTTGGACAAATGTTTTGTTACATGTATGCTTTGTGTATTTTCTTTTAAACCTGGTGTCTATGATGTGTGATTTGAAATTTAATTGCATCGATTTCTGGTCCCTCTATTCATAAAATTTGTTTTGATGTAATGTACAAAAAAGGCATCGCGTCCTGTTGCTACAGATATCACACTTCACAACCAGTTTGCTTGTTCTGAATCAGTCTGGCTAAATTGTAGTTAATTAGGCAGAAAAGACATTTGGAGTAATGAAATAATTGAGGCCATCAGGATAACATGTCCGTGAAATTTATACCAACTTAAACCCCACTTTTACAAATTCTCTGTATATTTCGTGGGTGTGTTTTTGTAATGTACATAATATGCAGAACGTCACGGAAGGGGTGGTATGTATTTGCGCTCATTTCCAAAATAAATTGTTTTAGCTGGCAGGCTATGTCTCGTCTTGGAGCGGAATGAATGCCTTATGAATGAGAAATTGGAAATTAATAAAAATATAACCCATCAATGTCACATACTTAAAATACATTATCCAGAAAAGTTCAATAAATGAACCACCTCGTGGGAAAACCAACAATGTGGTTTCCGAACGGGTCTGACACAAACCGATCTGTATAGTCACAGAAAAGAGCTAGAATCTTGAAATTTCGGATTTAAGTAGAAGAGGAATTGTACTATCCGTGTAGCGAAAACAAAGGCGCTGTTCAGCTTCGCGGTTACCGCGAAGCTGATCTGCGTCTTTGAAATTGTTGGTTGTCTCACGTGGCGGCTCAAATGTTACCGCTACTTATGATGCCTTGCACTGATTCAACAATGAAAGAAATGCACTGCCGCAGAGCTTTTACTGGATGATGCATTGCTGTAGTATTTAAATTTGCAACAAAATAGTCTTATACATATGTTTTTCGATTCACGACAGTCTCATTCATGTAAGTGCTGCATCCGATCTCTCGACTTTGTAAATTTTAAACCCTTTATCAAATAATTCTGTAAGCACCAATCCCAAAGCCAGAATTCGCATTGATTTAATGTTTTTGCAACCTTATCCATGCAGTTATGTTGACGTCTTTGTCGTATGAGTTCATAACATTATGCTGCATGTTTCGTTGATGATTTGACTGCTTAAAATTGCAATGGTATTTGGATATATGCCGTGAAAAATTCTTTGGTGCTTGCACTAATCATAAAGCTCACGAGCTGGTTTTAAATCGCATATGCCTCTGTAAGAAGCGGTACTCATATTTTAAACGCTTTATTAATGTAGTTCTGGGCGTTATAGTGAAAGCAGTACATATAATTAAATAGATTTTGTGTAACTGAAAGATACCCTAACTACACAAATAAAGTGACAATGAGATGATCAAAATTGCAACCCCAAGATATTAATGATGAAAAATGTAACGAAGACCCTATTTGTTCAACTGATTGGTCATGTAGACCAAAGACAATCTCTTTCTAAGTCCTTATTTGGCGAAAAGGTAGTAGCAATTTGTGATCTAGCTGTTCAAGTTAGTCCATTGTTCCTGGTAAATATACTATCCAGGAATTATTGAAAAGAAATGAGCCGTCTCGTGGGAAAACCAACAATGTGGTTGTCGAACAGGTCTGACACAAACCGGCCTGTACAAGCACAAAAAAGAGTTAGAAGCTTGAAATTTCGGATTTAAGTAGAAGAGGAAATGTACTATCCGAGTAGCGAAAACAAAGGCGCTGATCAGCTTCGCAGTTACTGCGAAGCTGATCTGCGCCTTTGTTTTCGCCTATGCAGATTGTTGGTTTTCCCCATGAGGCGGCTCAAATAACAAAGCGGAAATATAGTGCCATCTGAACGTACGAGTACATGTGTATCAATTATATTCCTTGTGTGCACTCATTTTTTGCAAAGACAGTTTGATGTACAAGCTTAAGTACCTGGGCCCAGTTGTTCAAAACTAACGACATTGTTTGTTAACGTTTCGTTAAAATTTCAAACATTAATATTACAAATACACTGTTATTTTTTGTTGAAAAAATGTGAGAATCCTTTGCACTGTAAAGGATTCTCACATTTTTTCAACAAAAAATAACAGTGTATTTGTTACTTTAGCTGATATTTGCTTAACAAATTTAAGTCTTAACGATATCATTAAGCTAACGCTGCTTTAAACAACTGGGTCCTGATTGTCAATTTAGTTTTTTTGGAGTAGGAATTTCTTTCTGTTTAATCCATTTCCTGATCATTGCCTACTTTTACATTTTTATTCTGAGATGGAGGCCAGTGCTCCCAATTGTAGTTGCCTAGATTTCAATTAATTTTTACAATGCATTCCTAAGTGTGTCTACTAATGGAATTATCCCATTTGGGACAACTGAGCATCCAAATTATTATCATTTAAAATGGTCCATATTCAAATAAAGTGACGCCTAGAGTATTTTATATTCATTATTTGAGGGACTTTCGATGGAGTTGTTGTTAGTAAATTGGTTAAGTCACACATGGGGCATTGCTGAATACCCATGCTCCAATGTGGTGCAAGTTTTAAGGTATCTAAAATAGATATCATTGAATAGCGTTCAGGTCAGAAAGTGGCAATATTTACAATACGTACATCAAACCAATCACCCAAACTTACAAATTTGACTTTAAATATGTCAGAATTATGGCATACGCCGAAGGCAACTTCCTGTCCGATCGGAATGTTTATGGTCAATATAAATTTAATACCATTTAAACACACATAAACATATGCACAAAATGTAGAAGTATCACTCAAACCAGGTTAATAGTAATCAAGCAATGGTTTATGCAATGAAGGAGAAGAGGTCAATTTATTTTGCTACATTGCAGGGGTGTGCTATTTTTTGAACCGAGCTGTACAGATAAGAATATTTTGCCGTAGAGGAAGACGCATAAAATGATTGTCCTTCTAAATAAATTATCTGTTTTGAATGAAATGAGCCGCCCCATGGGAAAACCAACAATCTACATAGGCGAAAACAAAGGCGCAGATCAGCTTAGCGCCTTTGTTTTCGCTACTTGCAATTCCTCCTCTACTCAACTCCAAAATTTCAAGCTTCTAGCTCTTTTCTGTGACTGTACAGGTCAGTTTGTGTCGGACCTGGTCGGAAACCACATTGTTGGTTTTCCCACGAGACGGCTCAAATGTTCAGGTCTATTTGCCGCAAATGAAGGCAACTATCGACAATTCGTTGGTTACCCAGCAAGTCAAAAGTACATACCATCCTGTGTATATCGTTTGTCTAAACTCTAAATCAAAATCGTCTAACAAGTTTCGAGATATAATTGAAGAATGTCTTCGACGTGAATCATTATCATAGACTTGAAATTGAAATTCGAAATATGAGACGTGTAAGTGCAGCATCAATACTTGTAAATGTAACTGCTATCACGCAACGTGGGAAATATGTGTCAAATTGCAAGATATTTCGTTTTATTCATTAAAAATTCTGATAAGTCTGAGACTGCTATTTGTCTTGTTTTCAAATTATTATTGCTTTCAACGAGTAACCACTTCTTATTGAAATACATGTACTGCTGATTTCTATCAGTTTAGCACTATTTTATACGAATGAATGAATGAATGAATAATAATGATAATAATAATAACAACAACAAAAACAACAACAACAACAATAATAATAATAATAATAATAATAATAATAATAATAACAATAAAAATAATAATAACAATAATAATAAAACACACACAAAAATCTCATAACCATGAATTATCTGTGAAAACTATATATCCGGAAATCTCCAAGCGGGCACATGACGTCAAAATGACGTCATATCAACGTCGATGCGACGACGTCGATCTGACATCATTCTGACGTCATGTGCCTGCTGTGCTCTATGTTACATTCGACATTATTTATAGAGGTTACATCCATGGCGAGAATAAAGGATAAACAAATAAAGGCTTTGGTACCTTATCAAGTCCAGACTTTCCGTACACCACCGAAAACAGAAACTGATATATTGTCAACACTTAAAGTGGTAGAGAGAGAGAGAGAGAGAGAGAGAGAGAGAGAGAGAGAGAGAGAGAGAGATTGTGTGTGTGTGTGTGTGTGTGTGTGTGTGTGTGTGAAAGAGAGAGAGAGAAAGGGAAATGCTATCAAGAAAGAAATAAAATTTGCTTTGTGCGCATCTTATTATTGTCAGTTTCCTTTTATGAAGTGACTGAATGTGAAAGACAGAAATTATGTTAAAATCTAAAACGCCTCCACCATTATCTGATTATGTCGATCAAATGACTCATTGTAATTCAAACGGGACCATCTTCCCTAGATTTTGATGCCTAATCTAGTTTTGTCATGCACAACATGCAGAAATTTTCCAAATCAAGACAAAACCAATCTCGAAGGACGTAAATAGAACAAATTTGGCGGTCGGATTGGAACAAGAAAACGTTTAGCAGACCTGACTGGTCGATACTGAGCGATATATTGTCCGTCGATGAATGACGGCGTGTATCAAAGACAGATAGTGAAATTTTCTATAATCTGCTTCCTTGTCATGTATTATGATTTTCGTCATCAGGAAAACATGTCCGTAAAATTTATACCCTTTGCTCCTTTTCGTGAGAAAACATGTTCCGACCATGTCCGAAACAAACCGGGCTGGTACAGTCATAAAAGTAGTTAGGGGCTTGACGTTTTGGATTTAAGAAGAAGAAGGGTTGTGGCGAAAACAAAGGCGCTGATCAGCTGTGCACTTACTGCACAGCTGATTTGCGCCTTTTGTTTAGCATATACAGAATTTCGGTTTTCCGATGCGGCGGCTCAAATAGTAAAATCGTCTATATTATGTTTTCTTGACTGTCGTGTAATGATTTCATAGAAACTGATACAGACAAATGCCACATTAATGAGATAGCATTAATGAAACAGACGAGACAAATGAACATTCAGATGATAACTATTATCGGCTTCAAATTGCTACGTTGGACTGTCTGTATACTTGAGTTATCTATTCGATAGACCAGACTTTGTCTTTTCAAATTGGTTCTTATAGAGATTGTCATGTGCGCCAAGCTGCTCGTTTGCATGCATAATGATTGTAAATAGCAGAAACAGAAAATGTAAATGACCAAGTGACAATGTAGGAATCGAACAAAAAGAGTGCTGGAAACCGAGGGCTATTATTGCATAAATTCTGCACAAACGAAACAATAATGATGCACTATATTTTACAGCCTCGTCAAATTTTCATGCGCGTAAAAGCTTTCATTCACGCCACGGAAGGGATGGTATCTATTTGCGCTCATTTCCAAAATAAATTGTTTTCGCTGGCAAGCTATGTCTCGTCTTGGAGCGGAATGAATGCCTTATGAATGAGAAATTTGAAATTAATAAAAATATAACCCATCAATGTCACATACTTAAAATACATTATCCAGAAAAGTTCAATAAATGTTACCGCTACTTGTGATGCCATACAGTGATGTGCCATGTGTTATTCAACAACAAAAGAAATGCACTGCCACAGAGCCATTACTGGATGATGCATCGAATTTAAATTTCCAGCAAAATATTCTTCATGTCTTTCGATTCACGACAGTCTCATTCACGTTAGTGCTGCATCCGATCCTTAGATTTCAAAATTTTACATCCTTTGTCAAATAATTCTGTAAGCACCAATCCCCAAAGCCAGAATTCGCATTGATGTAATGTTTTTCAACATTATCCATGCAGTCATAACATTATGCTGCACGTCTCATTGGTCATTTAACTGCTTAAAATTGCAATGGCATTTGGATATATGCCGTGAAAAAGTCTTTGGTGCTTGCACTAAATCATAAAGCTCCCGAGCTGGTTGTTTTAACTCGCATATGCCTCTGTAAGAAGCGGTACTCATATTTTAAACGCTTTATTAATGTAGTTCTGGGCGTTATATTGAAAGCAGTACATATAATTAAATAGATTTGGTGAAACTGAAAGATACCCTAACTACACAAATAAAGTGACAATGAGGTGATCAAAATTGCAACCCTCACATAAGACTGTCAAGATATTAATGATGAAAAAATGTAACGAAGTCCCTATTTGTTCAACTGATTGGTCATAAGTCATGTAGACCAAAGAAAATCTCTTGCTAAGTCCTTATTTGGCGAAAAAAAAAAAATAGCAGCAATTTGTGATCTAGCTGTTCAAATAAGCCCATTGTTCCTGGTTAATATTCTATCCAGGAATTGTCGAAAAGAAATGGGCCGTCTCGTGGGAAAACCAACAATGTGGTTGTCGAACAGGTCTGACACAAACCGGCCTGCACAAGCACAGAAAAGAGCTAGAAGCTTGACATTTCGGATTTAAGTAGAAGAGGAAATGTACAATCCGAGAAGCGAAAACAAAGGCGATGATCAGCTTCGCGGTTACCGCGAAGCTGATCTGCGCCTTTGTTTTCGCCTATACAGATTGTTGGTTTTCCCATGAGGCGTCTCAAATAACAAAGCGGAAATATAGTGCCATCTGAACGTACGAGTACATGTGTATCAATTATATTCATTGTGTGCACTCAGTTTTTGCAAAGACAATTTGATGTACAAGCTAAAGTACCTGAATGCCAATTTAGTTTTTTCCAACCTACGTATTTGGAGTGGGAATGTCTTTCTGATTAATCCATTTCCTGTGCATTGCCTACTTTTACATTTTTATTCTGAGATGGAGGCCAATGCTCCCAATTGTAGTTGCCTAGATTTCAATTAAGTTTACAATGCATTCCTAAGTGTGTCTACTAATGGAACAAAACCATTTGGAACAACTGAGCATCCAAATTATTATCATTTAAAATGGTCCATATTCAAATAAAGTGGCGCCTAGAGTATTTTATATTCATTATTCGAGGGACTTTCGATGGATTTGTTGTTAGCACACATCGGGCATTGCTGAATACCCATGCCAGAATGTGGTGCAAGTTTCAAGCTATCTAAAATTGATATCAATGAATAGCGTTCAGGTCAGAAAGTGGCAATATTCACAATACGTACATCACACCAATCACATAAACTTGCAAACTTGACTTTAAATCTGTCAGAATTTTGGTATACGCCAAAGGCAGCTTCCTGTCCGATCGGAATACTCATGGTCAATATAAAGTTAATACCATTTAAACACACATGAACATATGCACAAAATGTAGAAGTATCACTCGAACCAGGTTAATAGTCATCAAGCAATGGTTTATGCAATGAAGGAGAAGAGGTTAATTTATTTTGCGACATTGCAAGGGTGTGTTATTTTTGAACCGATCTGTACAGATAAGAATATTTTGCCGTAGAGGAAGACGTATAAAATGATTTATCTTACTTTAAGTCCTTCTAAATAAATTATCTGTTTTGAATGAAATGAGCCGCCCCATGGGAAAACCAACAATCTACATAGGCAAAAACAAAGGCGCAGATCAGCTTCGCGGTAACCGCGAAGCTGATCAGCGCCTTTGTAGTCAGTGTCGAATGGGAATCTCGTGCGATTTTTTTGACGATTTATGACGACCTATATAAAACTTATCTATGGGGTACATGTATAAGATTAAACCTGTTCGTCGCACTTGCATCCGCGTCAGAGTCGATTTATGACGTCATCAATATGGCGGCTATCTGACTATATATGAATTATTCGTATCTCGTACAAAAATCAATTGAAAACATCGCATTGTTGCTATTTTTGCAAAGAAAATTTATGAAATGCATCTGATTATACACACGCTAGACGAATTTAGTCGATGGGTTAAATGATATTGCTTTATTCGGTCGTATGTTCGTTCGTGCATACGTTGGACATACGTTTTTCTTCTAAAACTGTTCACAACCTAAGTACCCTGGGAGCTAATTTTAAGCATCCCCAGAAAATTCTTCATGGGTGCCAAATCATTTATTGGGACCACAGAAACACAAACAAATTCGTCCTCAAAGATAAACTCAATCGCACTATGAAACAATGCATGGTTTCCATGGCAACCGTTAACGCAATTCTTGAGGATGGGGGTACACATAGAAAATTTATCATATGTCCATTGTTACTAATCCTAGACTACTGAACATGATTTCATTCTAAAGCATTGACATAGCCTTTTCTTCTAGTGGTAAGTAATTCAAATTGTCTTATTTGCATATTCATTAATTTTAATGAAAATATGAAAAATGGCCCCCGAAAAAGTTCTTAAAATCCATAAATTCACTAATTTCATAACAAACTGCCATTATGACACTTTGTTATTGAACAGTAATATAATATGACAAATTTATTGATCACCTGGTCCTATATAAAAATGATCCAATCTGTATATTCATGAAAATCAATAACAAATGTCAAAAAGTGAAGAAAAACGAGATGAAAATATATCCATTGCAAGGTATTGCATATGTTATAAGACCTATCTTGGATCCCTGGGACAAATTCTCAAGGTTGTTAGTGTTGTCAGAGGGACCACCTTAATGCTATCAAATACTGTCCTCAACAATAAAGTCATTGGCATGATGTAAAATTACAAAGTTTCCACATCCACATCTCATGCAATTCTAAAGAATATGATGTACATGTACTAACACAAATACTCATATCACATCAATAGAATGCCCTAGAATACTATAACTGGTCTGAAAGTGATGTATGAACTTAACAATTTAATCTTGATACCAAAAATATAAATTATTGAATTTACTTATTCATAAAAATTAACAAAAAAGCATTAAAATGGAAAAAAATGTAGAAAAATAGGGGGTATATGTACAAAATCGCCTGTACTTGAGCTGTTTATCAACCCAGAATGCTGAACGAGGTGTCAAATGAATGCTATGACAATGTACCATGGTCCTAAAGTATGATATAAGAATAATATATTTTTCAATTTCATGAATTAAAATGAAAACTAAAGAAATTATAAAGAACAGAAAGTGAAAAAATGAAATGAGTAAATCTACACAATGACTTGTATCTCAGCAATCAAAAGTCCTATAGTGATGAAAATGGCATCAAATGGTGTCTAGGGCAATATAATAACATCCTGAATTACATTGTTTGAGCCATTTGGTTTTAGTTTTAGGAATATTAACTAAATCTTTTAAATTAAGGACAGAGAAAATACGGAACAGATACGGGGTGTATGTAGAAAAACGCACGTATCTTAGCTACTGAAAGACCTAAAGAGCTATAATTGGCATCAAATGATTGCTAGGGCGATGTTCTGTGCCATATAGTCAGCTATTTTTGTTGTATGTATATTACTGAGATCTTCAAAACTAAGAGAAAATCAACGAAAAAAGAACGGGTTCACCATGCAAAATCGCTCATATCTCTGCTGCCAATATCCTTAGAATGCTGAAAATGGAACCAATGGAATGATAGGAGAATGCACTACTGCCATGAAGTCCGATAATTTAACCACATGTTTTTAAATTTTCTGAACGTTACATTAATAAAATATAAAATTTTGATCCTTTGCAGTAAAAACGTTCAAAGGGAGGTTGTATGAGCCATAAAGTTTCGAAAAATTGTGAAAATAGCTGTGCTTCACCAAAATGTATTAAATCTTGCTTGCCAGAGAAAGCATTGTTTATATATCTGAGCTCATGGCAATAAAACATTGTCTGAGCAATAAATTGATGCCATTTTGAGTTCTCTACAGGTGATGGCAACTGAAATGTAAGCGACGTTGTTGGTGTTCCCTTGATTTTGCTCTTATTTATTAAGATCACATTAATATCAATACAAACAAATAGCTGAAACTGAGTCACCGAAACCGCGGTATGACGAATATACGTTTTCATTTATATGTGAACTGCTCTTAAAGGATTTCAGTTTTACTGTTTCTTACTTTATATATCTGATTATATGGTTACAGAACATTTTCCTAGCAATCATTTATTAGCAATTATAGCTCCCTAGGTCTTTCAGTAGCCAAGATATGTGCGGTTTTTTTCTACGTATACCCCTTAATTTTACGTATTTTTTCTCTAAATTCAAAAGCTTTTGTTAAAATTCTTAAAGCTTAAAAAAAAAAAAAAAAAAAAAAAAAAAAATGACCATTATATTGAAGTACAGAATGGTATAATAATGCCCGAGACACCATTTGATGTCATTATCAGCACCTAATTGATAGGTTATTGAATGAATATCGTAAAATATTCGGAACATATGGCGAGGACGCACGTTTACGCGAGAAACGTGACGTTGCATCAACATTGATTACGTTGACGTAACTTTTGGACAACGTTGTGGTCGAAAATTTCATGAAAGTTGTATTTTGTGTTCAAAGTTACAGGTATTTGTTTTTAGATGACGTTTTGTGCATTTTTGTGCGACGCATTCTGTAAGTTTTCTAGTTTCGCCGTTTGTTCAGTTGAAATGGAAAAGAAAATGGCTGCCAGATATTTTTTCAATGGCGACCAACTTGCGAAAGTAGTCCAGCCGGGAACGTGCTTCCTTGGACCCGTGAAATATGATAGAACGTTCCTTGGACCCGTGCAATATGACAGAAGTTTCCATGGAAAACTTTCTAAACTACTGAATATGGGAAAACATGCAATGTTTTCAGCAATGCAAAGTGAACGGGACAATTTCTTGGGTATATAATAAGACGTTTTATTACCGATATACAAGTCACAAGTGTAGGTTAATTCATTTATTTATTTTTTCTTCATATTTTCACTCTCTAAAATTGCTTAAGTTTTCATTAAATTCGTGAAATTGAAAATCAGTTAATTCTTATACCATACTTTAGGGTCAAAGTACATTGCCAAAACATTCATTTGATACCTTTTCAGCATCCTGGGTTGATTAACAGCTCTGGTACAAGCGATCTTGTAGATATAACCTCTATTTTTTCACAATTTTATTCAATCCTTTATGTTTGTTTTATTAATTTCATGAATAAGTAAATTCAATGATTTAAATAATAGGTATAAAGGTTTAATTGTTAGGTTTATTTATCACTTTTAGACCAATTATAAAGCATTCTAATGTTGGGATGTAAGTATTCATGTAAGTACATCCTCTTCTTTAGAATAGCATGAAGAGTGGTGTGGAAACTATTTAATTTTACATCATACAAATGTTTATTTCATTGCTGAGGACAATATTTGATGGCAATAAGGTGGTCCATCTGAAAACATGTTGAGAGTTTTGAGAATTTGTCCCAGGAATGCAAGATAGATAAGATCATATAACATATCCAATACCTTGCAATGAATATAGTTTCCCCTCGTTTTCCTCACTTTTTGACAGTTTTATTAATATTCATGAATATGCAAATGAGATAATTTTCATAAAGAACAAGGTCATCAATAAGTTCATCATATGATATTACTGGATCAATAGAAAAAAGTGTCACATCGACAGTTTAGGCCTGAAATTAGTTCATTTATGGATTTTAAAAGACTTTTCTGCCTTTTTTTTTTTTTTTTTGGTTTTCATGAAAATTAATGAATATGCTGATTAGATAATTTGCATGACTTAGCAAAGAAAAAGGGTTTTGTCTAAGCCTTAAAATGAGACCATAGTCAATAATCTAGGATAAGTAACAGTGTAGATATTGATCAATTTTGTATGTATACCCCCATCCTGAAGAATCACGTTAACGGTTGCCATGGAAACCGCGCATTTTTATTGTGCAATTGAGTTTTTATTTGGGAACAAATGTTGTTGTGTATTTCTGGCGTCCCACTAAATGATTTGGCACCCATGAAAAATTGTCTTGGGGGGCTGCAAAGTAGGCCAAATTAGCTTCCGTTGTACTATGCATAGATTGGCACTTTGAATGCAGATTTTGTCGTGACGTGGCTTATATTTTCAGTGCTATGCTCCTTGTGAGAGATTCTTTTGTGCTTAAATAGCTTTTATAAATACAGTTGGTAAAAAAACACTCATTTAAAAACAGCGAGAAGCTGGAAATCAAATCTTATCTGACAAGCATAGTATGAAAATGGTTGCTTAAAATACATATACTTAAGGAATTAAAATACGCAACACATTAAATTTCATCGTTTGCGTATGTATTTGATGTTTTGATAAAATCATTTATGAAATGAACTACTGACTGCTTTTTGCACGTGATGAAATGAGAAAACGTCATTTTATTGACCAAATTAACGACAAAACGTCAAAAACCATGAATAACAAAAATTGTGACGTCAACGTCGGGGTGAAGGTAGAGATGCCAAATTCTTTGCTTGCTGGGTTATGTGACGTCGACTTGATAATGTGCAATAAAGACTACCGTCATTGCATACTTAAGTGCCATCCCATGTTGCGTTAAAACTGGTTAACGGAATGATGAGGTTTACAATAACGAAAAATGAGCAATAAATGTCATTTAAATTATTCAATATGGACCATTTGTACCTTAACAGTGTTTATCGAAGCAACACACGACACGGCGTGCTCTTTAATCAACAATGACGTCACAGGTACCGTAGAAATAGGTCACCGGAGCGTTTGTTTTGACGCTCGTAAAACAGAATATGACGTTATGCAAAACAGCGAAAACGGATAATATGCGTTGAGTTATCACTCGATTAACACACTTAATCAAATCAAAATTGTGGCCATTGATCATTTTTAAATGAGAAAATTCGAAAAACATAATGAGACTCTTTAAAATGTATGATGTTGGATTTTGACGTTATTATGAACGTTTTTATTGACGTCTGAAGTTCAGATGTCATAGTGTTTACAGAAATAATCATTTTATTGAATATAACGCAAGTTGAATGAAATTGTGCTGGTTTTTAACGCATTTTTTCGATTGACGTTGGTGACGTTAAACATCCCATTACATACTCAAATGTTACCGACTTATCAATGGTTACACCTGTAATCACTTTTAGGGGGTTTGGAAACAAAATATTGGTTTTGGTTTCAAATTTGACATTTATTGATCATGGTTACAGGCTGTGCTACTGTAGGTCAGTGTGGTTACGCGCACGCCATTAAGCTTACGTAACCGACATAGTGGCTCAGCCTGCTGCAATTTGACGTTTAGATATTGCTTTTATATAATACGTTCAGTAATACCACAGACTTGCATTACAAAACATGCTTTTAGTGACACTAAGTATTTGTTGCGTTTCTTTATTCCTTAAGTATACTATGAGTGCGCTAGTCGCCATTTTGATGACGTCATATCTCAGCCCAGACGCGGGTCTCAGGGCGACGAACTGTTTTAAATTGCTGCATATGCCCCAAAGTTTGATTTAAGGTAGGTCGTCACAAATCGTCATGAAATTCCCACGGGACGATTTTTTGTGCCCATTCGACACTGACTATTGTTTTCGTTATTCGGATAGTGCAATTCCTCCTCTTCTTAACTCCAAAATTTCAAGCTTCTAGCTCTTTTCTGTGACTGTACAGGTCAGTTTGTGTCGGACCTGGTCGGAAACCACCTTGTTGGTTTTCCCACGAGACGGCTCAAATGTTCAGGTCTATTTGCCGAAAATGAAGGCAAATATCGAGAATTCTTTGGTTATCCAGCAAGACAAAAGTATATACATACCATCCAGTGTGTTTCGTATGTCTAAACTCTAAATCAAAATCGTCTAACAAGTTTCGAGATACAATTGTAGAATGTCTTCAACGTGAATCATGATCATAGACTTGAAATTGAAATTCGAAATACGAGACGTGTAAGTGCAACATCAATACAAATGTAACTGATATCACGAAATGTGGGAAATATGTGTCACATTGCAAGATATTTCGTTTTATTTTATACTTAGCAGTGAAATTAATGTATATCAAAAATGGATAAAAGTGATATTTTCACTGCTGAATTGATATTGATATTTTCACTAGTGATTGATATTAAGAGATTATCATATGGCAATTTTCATATCATACCCCGTATCAACCTGAGACTTCCGTATCAGCCCGAGACTCCCATATCAACCTGAGGGCCGAAGGCCCGAGGGCTGATATGGGAGTCGAGGGCTGATACGGAAGTCGAGGGTTGATACGGGGTATGATATGAAAATTGCCATATCATGATCTCTTTATCATATATTTTTATTGAAAAAAAGTGTTTGATACAGTTCAATGCACAAAATGTTTCCCAACATAATTTCAAGTGGAAAAAAGAAAGAATGAAAAAAAAAATTCTGGTCACAAATTTTATTCAATAACATTTAACCATTAATACAGAAAATTCAAATACAAAAATTTGATTTATAAATTGAGAACAATTTACAACGTACTATAGAATAGAACAGAGCGCTCCGAATGTGGGGGTCACGTGAGATGTGATATGAGGTTTGGGGTGTGATATGGGGGGTGTGATATGAGTCCATATCTCCCTAGGGAGATATGGATTTTGACAAATTTTGAACTGATACAGCTTTCGAGATTTGGGGTGTGATATGGGGGTGTGATATGAGTCCATATCTCCCTAGGGAGATATGGATTTTGACAAATTTTGAACTGATACAGCTTTCGAGATATGGTGTCCCGATACGTGCATAGGACTTGCGCCTGTATCGCATATGTAAAAAGAACGTATTTTACAGTAAATATATGATAACAGCCGATATTTTCACTGTAGAGTTTGGATTACTTCTGACGTTTCCACTCACTTGAACATTAAATGTGCCTCACTTCAGAAATTCAAATGCCTATAACTCCGTTATTTACGAACGAAAACATAAAGTGTGGGTATTCATTTTCTTAGTTAGAACGTTAGGAACAATGTGGTAACAAAATTATTTGTGTTTTCAAAAATTGTTGGTTTTTGCATTTTCACCGCCTGCTTTGTGAATAGGAAAATGTCCGTGTATTGTATAAAATAAAAAGAAAATTTACTTTTTATCGGTAAATACCAAATACATTTCATCTCGTGACTTGAAAACATCTAAATTTTCACTCGTGCTACGCACTCGTGAAAATTTTGATGTTTTCAACTCACTCGATGAAATATATTTGGTATTCACCTCAAAAAAGTAAATATCCTCTATTTATTCATTAAAAATTCTGATAAGCTGAAGTCTGAGACTGCTATTTGTCAACGATTTTCAAATTATTATTGCTTTCAACGAGTAACCACTTCTTATTGAAATACATGTACTGCTGATTTCTATCAGTTAAGCACTATTTTATACGAATGAATGAATGAATAAATGAATGAATGAATGAATAATAATGATAATAATAATAATAATAACAACAACAACAATAATAATAATAATAATAATAATAATAATAATAATAATAATAATAGTAATAATAAAACACACACACACACAAAAACCCTCATAACCATGAATTATCTGTGAAAACTATATATCTGGAAATCTCCCAGCGGGCACATGACGTCAAAATGACGTCATATCAACGTCGATGCGACGACGTCATTCTGACGTCATGTGCCTGCTGTGCTCTATGTTACATTCGACATTATTTATAGAGGTTACATCCATGGTGAGAATAAAGGATAAACAAATAAAGGCTTGGTACCTTATCAAGTCCAGACTTTCCGTTCACCACCGAAAACAGAAACTGATATATTGTCAACACTAAAAATGGTAGAGAGAGAGAGAGAGAGAGAGAGAGAGAGAGAGAGAGAGACGGTGTGTGTGTGTGTGTGTCGGTGTGTGTGTGTGTGTGTGTGTGTGTGTGTGAGAGAGAGAAAGAGAGAGAAAGGGAAAGACTATCAAGAAAGAAATAAAATCTGCTTTGTGCGCATCTTATTATTGTCAGTTTCCTTTTATGAAGCGACTGAATGTGAAAGACAGAAATTTTGTTAAAATCTAAAACGCCTCCACAATTATCTGATTATGTCGATCAAATGACTCATTGTAATTCAAACGGGACCATCTTCCTTAGATTTTGATGTCTAATCTAGTTCTGTCATGCACAACATGCAGAAGTTTTCCAAATCAAGACAAAACCAATCTCGAAGGACGTAAATAAAACAAAATTGGCGACCGGATTGGAACAAGAAAACGTTTAGCAGACCTGTCTAGTCGATACTGAGCGAGGGATTGTCCATCGATGTTTGTCAGCGTGTATCAAAATAGTAAAATGTTCTATACTCTGTCTTCTTGTCATGTTATAATTTACGTCATAAGCATGTTCGTGAAATATATACCCCCTTAAACCCCACTTTTGAGCCTTTGCGTGAGAAAACATGTTCAGACCATGTCCGAAACAAACCGGGCTGGTACAGTCACAAAAATAGTTAGAGGCTTGACGTTTTGGATTTAAGAAGAAGAAGGGTTGGGGCGAAAACAAAGGCGCTGATCAGCTGTGCAGTAACTGCACATCTGATCTGCGCCTTTGGTTTCGCATATACAGAATTTTGGTTTTCCGATGCAGCGGCTCAAATAGTTAAATCGTCTATATTATGCTTTCTTGACTGTCATGTAATGATGTCATAGAAAATGTTACATACAAATGCCACATTAATGAGATAGCATTAATGAAACAGACGAGACAAATGAACATTGAGATGATAACTATTATATCGGTTTCAAATTGCTACGTTGGACCGTCTGTATACTTGAGTTATCTATTCGATAGACCAGACTTTGTCTCTTCAAATTGGTTCTTATAGAGATTTATCATATGACGTCGCTGTTTTCCAGTGGATAACGTCATGTCATAAAAATCGTATGACCACACGTGTATTTACACTTATGCGGGAATACGTAACGTCATTGACGACGTCCGTAACAACAATGTAAATTTTCATTGAAAATATGTCCACTTCGAAGGCGATAAAATCCTATTTTAAAAGTCATATGATAAAACGAATCTTACACTCGTGGTCATTTTATCTGAAATTTATTAAACTCGCCAAAGGCTCGTTTAATAAATTTCATATGAAATGACCACTTGGTAAGATCCTCCATATGTGCGCCAAGCTGCTCGTTTGCATGCATAATGATTGTAAATAGCAGAAGCAGAAAATGTAAATGGCCGACTGACAATATAAGAATCAAACAAGCAGAGTGCTGGAAACCGAGGGCTATTATTGCATAAATTCTGCACAAACGAAATAATAATGATGCACTATATTTTACAGCCTCGTCAAATTTTCATGCGCGTAAAAGCTTTCATTCACGCCACGGAAGGGATGGTATGTATTTACGCTCATTTCCAATACAAATTGTTTTCGCTGGCAGGCTACGTCTCGTTTTGGAGCGGAATAAATGCCTTATGAATGAGAAATTGGAAATTAATAAAAATATAACCCATCAATGTCACATACTTAAAATACATTATCCAGAAAAGTTCAATAAATGTTACCGCTACTTGTGATGCCCTACAGTGATGGGCCTTGTGTTATTCATCAACAAAAGAAATGCACTGCCGCAGAGCCTTTACTGGATGGTGCATCGAATTTAAATTTCCAGCATAATATTCTTCATGTCTTTCGATTCACGACAGTCTCATTCATGTTAGTGCTGCATCCGATCCCTTGACTTTGTAAATATTACATCCTTTGTCAAATAATTCTGAATGCACCAATCCCAAAGCCAGAATTCGCATTGGTGTAATGTTTTTCAACATTATCCATGCAGTCATAACATTATGCTGCACGTCTCATTTGTCATTTAACTTCTTAAAATTGCAATGGCATTTGGATAATGCCGTGAAAAATTCTTTGGTGCTTCTTTGGTGCTTGCACTAAATCATAAAGCTCCCGAGCTGGTTGCGGTACTCATATTTTAAACGCTTTATTAATGTAGTTCTGGGCGTTTTAGTGAAAGCAGTACATATAATTAAATAGATTTTGTGTAACTGAAAGATACCCTAACTACACATATAAAGTGACAATGAGATGATCAAAATTGCAACCCCAAGATATTAATGATGAAAAATGTAACGAAGTCCCTATTTGTTCAACTGATTGGTCATAAGTCATGTAGACCAAAGACAATCTCTTGCTAAGTCCTTATTTGGCGACAGAGTAGCAGCAATTTATGACCTAGCTGTTCAAATAAGCCCATTGTTCCTGGTTAATATTCTATCCAGGAATTGTCGAAAAGAAATAAGCCGTCTCGTGGGAAAACCAACAATGTGGTTGTCGAACAGGTCTGACACAAACCGGCCTGCACAAGCACAGAAAAGAGCTAGAAGCTTGACGTTTCGGATTTAAGTAGAAGAGGAAATGTACTATCCGAGTAGCGAAAACAAAGGCGCTGATCAGCTTCGCAGTTACTGCGAAGCTGATCTGCGCCTTTGTTTTCGCCTATGCAGATTGTTGGTTTTCCCATGAGGCTGCTCAAATAACAAAGCGGAAATATAGTGCTATTTGAACATACGAGTGCATGTGTATCAATTATATTCATTGTGTGCACTCATTTTTTGCAAAGACAATTTGATGTACAAACTAAAGTACCTGAATGCCAATTTAGTTTTTTCCAACCTAAGTATTCGGAGTGGGAATGTCTTTCTGATTTAGCCATTTCCTGATCATTGCCTACTTTTACATTTTTATTCTGAGATGGAGGCCAATGCTCCCAATTGTAGTTGCCTAGATTTCAATTAATTTTACAATGCATTCCTAAGTGTGTCTACTAATGGAATAAACCCATTTGGGACAACTGAGCATCCAAATTATTATCATTTAAAATGGTCCATATTCAAATAAAGTGGCACCTAGAGTATTTTATATTCATTATTCGAGGGACTTTCGATAGATTTGTTGTTAGTAAATTGGTTTAGTCACACATGGGGCATTGCTGAATACCCATGCCCCTATGTGGTGCAAGTTTCAAGCTATCTAAAATAAATATCAATGAATAGCGTTCAGGTCAGAAAGTGGCAACATTCACAATACGTACATCACACCAATCACCTAAACTTGCAAACTTGACTTTAAATCTGTCAGAATTTTGGTATACGCCAAAGGCAGCTTCCTGTCCGATCGGAATGCTCATGGTCAATATAAAGTTAATACCATTTAAACGCACATAAACATATGCACAAACCAGGTTAATAGTCATCAAGCAATGGTTTATGCAATGAAGGAAAAGAGGTCAATTTATTTTGTGACATTGCAGGGGTGTGTTATTTTTGAAACCGAGCTGTACAGATAAGAATATTTTGCCGTAGAGGAAGGCGCATAAAATGATTTATTTAACTCTAAGTCCTTCTAAATAAATTATCTGTTTGAATGAAATGAGCCGCCCCATGGGAAAACCAACAATCTACATAGGCGAAAACAAAGGCGCAGATCAGTAACCGCGAAGCTGATCAGCGCCTTTGTTTTCGCTACTCGGATAGTGCAATTCCTCCTCTGCTTAACTCCAAAATTTCAAGCTTCTAGCTCTTTTCTATGACTGTACAGGTCAGTTTGTGTCGGACCTGGTCGGAAACCATATTGTTGGTTTTCCCACGAGACGGCTCAAATGTTCAGGTCTATTTGCCGCAAATGTAGGCAAATATCGACAATTCGTTGGTTACCCAGCAAGTCAAAAGTACATACCATCCAATGTATTTCGTTCTGTCTGAACTCTAAATCAAAATCGTCTGACGAGTATCGAGATTCAATTGTAGAATGCCTTCGACGTGAATCAATATCATAGACTTGAAATTGAAATTCTGACGCCATGTGCCTGCTCGGCACATGAATTAATATTTATAGAGGTTACATCCATGGTGAGAATAAAGGATAAACAAATAAAGGCTTTGTACCTTATCAAGTCCAGACTTTCAGTACACCACCGAAAACAGAAACTGATAGTATAATATTGTCAACACTAAAATGGGAGAGAGAGAGAGAGAGAGAGAGAGAGAGAGAGAGAGAGAGAGAGAGAGAGAGAGAGAGAGAGTGTGTGTGTGTGTGTGTGTGTGTGTGTGTGTGTACATGTATGTGGAAGAGAGAGGAAGGGAGAGGCTATCAAGACAGAAATAAAATCTGCTTTGTGCGCATCTTATTATTGTCAGTTACCTTTTATGAGAGAGAGAGAGAGAGTGTGTGTGTGTGTGTGTGTGTGTGTGTGTGTGTGTGTGTGTGTGTACATGTATGTGGAAGAGAGAGGAAGGGAGAGGCTATCAAGACAGAAATAAAATCTGCTTTGTGCGCATCTTATTATTGTCAGTTACCTTTTATGAAGTGACTGAATGTGAAAGACAGAAATTTTGTTAAAATCTAAAACGCCTCCACAATTATCTGATTATGTCGATCAAATGACTTGTTTTAATTCAAACGGGGACAATCTTCCCTAGATTTTGATGCCGAATCTAGTTTTGTCATGCACAACATGCAGAAGTTTTCCAAATCAAGATAAAACCGATCTCGAAGGACGTAAATAAAACAAAATTGGCGACCGGATTGGAACAAGAAAACGTTTAGCAGACCTGACTAGTCGATACTGAGCGATAGATTGTGCGTCGATGTTTGTCAGTGTGTATCCGTGTAATATATACCCCCTCATACCCCACTTTTATATAGAAAAACTGGGGTTTGCAGGGGTATACCTATTTTCCTTATTTTTGCTCCAAAACATAGATTGTGGGTACTCGTTAGAACCGCCTCGGCGAGGCGGTTCTAACGTGTACCCACAATCAAAGTTTTGAGCAAAAATATGAAAAATTTTCAGCTCAAAATTTTCAATTTTTACAACATAAGAAAAACACTATATTCGTAATGTCAAAGACAGATAGTGAAATGTTCTATACACTGCTTTCTGGTCATGTTATGCTTTTCATACATCAGAAAAACATGTCCGTAAAATGTATACCCCCTTAAACCCCACTTTTGAGCTTTTGCGTGAGAAAACATGTTCCGACCATGTCCGAAGCAAACTGGGCTGGTACAGTCACAAACATGTTAGGGGCTTGACGTTTTGGATTTAAGAAGAAGAAGGGTTATGGCGAAAACAAAGGCGCTGATCAGCTGTGCAGTTACTGCACAGCTGATCTGCGCCTTTGGTTTCGCATATACTGAATTTTGGTTTTCCGATGCAGAGGCTCAAATAGTAAAATCGTCTATATTTTGCTTTCTTGACTGTCATGTAATGATTTAATAGAAATGCCACATTAATGAGATAGCATTAATGAAACAGATGAGACAAATGAACATTGAGATGATAACTATTATCGGTCTAAATTGCTACGTTGGACTGTCTGTATACTTGAGTTATCTATTCGATAGACCAGACTTTGTCTCTTCAAATTGGTTCTTATAGAGATTGTCATGTGCGCCAAGCTGCTCGTTTGCATGAATAATGATTGTAAATAGCAGAAGCAGAAAGTGTAAATGGCCGAGTGACAATATACATTACGAAAACACGCCCATGCAATATAGAGAAAAAAACTTTTGGTTGTAAAAATGAAAATTTCCACCGGAAATTTTTTGATATTTTCCTTATTTTTGCTCAAAACATAGATTGTGGGTGCACGTTAGAACCGCATCGACAAGGCGGTTCTAACGAGTACCCACAATCTATGTTTTAAAGCAGAAATAAGAAAAATAGGTATACCCAAGCATGCCCCAGTTTTACTTTATAAAAGTGGGGTATGAGGGGGGTAAAAATTTCTCGGACATGCTTTCCTGACAGGAATCAAACTAGAAATTGGCTGCAAGCAAGGCTTTCAGTATACCCCCCGCAAAATTATCTGAAGCTGGCCAATAACTTCCTAAGTCAAACATGCAGAAAATTTGTCAAAGATATCTTTTCAGCATTATAATTCTTAACGTACATCCTCAGTATGCCAGTCACATCTATAAGATATTAAAAGAATATATTGAAAGCTTGAGGTTGATTTCACTGTATGCACTATGATCATTATTTTTTATCATGAGAAATGGTAAAAAATTGGCTGAGGTAAATGAAAGCTGTAAATTTGTCAAAAATTAACTTTTCATCATGAAAATTATTCATGCACATCTAAAATAAACCTGGATCAAATCTACAAAGAATTCAAAAGAAACACTGAAAGCCCTAAGAGGAGCTGATTTCACAAATTATGCACTACCAAACATTATTGTATATAAGCAATGGTCAAAAAATGGCTATATTGAAAAATGCTGTAAATTTGTCAAAATTCATTTTTTTTTCAGCATAATACTTCTTCATGCATATCTTAAATAGCTCTGGCACATGCCTGCAAAGTATTGAAAAGAAATACCGAAAGCCCTAGGAGGAGTTAATTTCACAAAACATGCACTACCAACCATTATTGTATAAGCAATGGTCAAAAAATGGCTATGTTAAAAATTGCTGTAAATTTTTCAAAAATTATTTTTTCATCATTATAATTCTTCATGCACATCTTCAATATGTGTGGAACATACCTGCAAAGTATTGAAAAGAAATACTGAAAGCCCTAGTAGAAGTTGATACTTCCAACCATTATTGTCTATAAGCAATGGTAAAAAAAGACTATGTTGAAAAATGCTGTAAAATTGTCAAAAAATTTTTTTTCATCATTATAATTCTTCATGCACATCTTCAATATGTGTGAAACATGTCTGCAAATTATTGAAAAGAAATACTGAAAGCCCTAGGAGGAGTTGATTTCACAAAACATGCACTACCAGCCATTATTGTATAAGCAATGGTAAAAAAATGGCTATGTTAAAAATTGCTGTAAATTTGTCAAAAAATATTTTTTCATCATTATAATTCTTCACGCACATTTTCAATATGTGTGGAACATGTCTGCAAAGTATTAAAAGGAAATACTGAAAGCCCTAGGAGAAGTTGATTTCACAAACTATGCATTACCAACCATTGTTGAATATGGCAATTATTGAAAATTGGCTAAGTTCAAAATGCTGTAAATTGGTCAAAATTCATTTTTTCAGCATACTACTTCTTCATGCATATCTTCAATGTCTCTGGCACATGTCTGCAAAGTATTGAAAAGAAATACTGAAAGCCCTAGGAGGAGTTGATTTCACAAAACATGCACTACCAACCATTATTGTATAAGCCATGGTCAAAAATTGCCTTATGTTAAAAATTGCTGTAAATTTGTCAGAAATTAATTTTTCATCATTATAATTCTTCATGCACATCTTCAATATGTGTGAAACATGTTTGCAAAGTATTGAAAAGAAATACTGAAAGCCCTAGGAGGAGTTGATTTCACAAACTATGAACCACCAACCATTATTGTATATAAGCAATGTTCAAAAAATAGCTATGTTGAAAAATGCTGTAAATTTGTCAAAAATTATTTTTTCATCATTATAATTCTTCATGCACATCTTCAATATGTGTGGAACATGTCTGCAAAGTATTGAAAAGAAATACTAAAAGCCCTAGGAGGAGTTGATTTCACAAACTATGCACTACCAACCATTGTTGAATATGGCAATTATCGAAAATTGGCTAAGTTCAAAATGCTGTAAATTTGTCAAAATTCATTTTTTCAGCATAATACTTCTTCATGCATATCTTAAATATCTCTGACACATGTCTAAAAAGTATTGAAAACAAATACTGAAAGCCCTAGGAGAAGTTGATTTCACAAACTATGAACCACCAACCATTATTGTATATTAGCAATGTTCAAAAAATGGCTATGTTGAAAAATGCTGTAAATTTGTCAAAAATTATTTTTTCATCATTATACTTCTTCATGCACATCTTCAATATGTGTGGAAAATGTCTGCAAAGTATTGAAAAGAAATACTGAAAGCCCTAGGAGGAGTTGATTTCACAAACTATGCACTACCAACCATTGTTGAATATGCCAATTATCGAAAATTGGCTAAGTTCAAAATGCTGTAAATTTGTCAAAATTCATTTTTTCAGCATAATACTTCTTCATGCACATTTTCAATATGTGTGGAACATGTCTGCAAAGTATCAAAAGAGAATATTGAAAGCTGTAGGAGGAGTTGATTTCACAAAGTATGCACTATTAGCACTATGGCAAACATTCTATGTATAGGTTTAAAAAGTCCCATAACTCTTGCAAAACTGACCCTTTGGCCCCTAAATTCATATGACACATGTGTTGTCTAATGGTGCAGGTGTGCTGAAAATTTGAAGAACATCGGGCAAAAACTACTTAAGTTATTCAGCAAAGATGTCAAAATGTTGACGGAATGACGGAATAACGGAATCACGGAATCACGGAATTACGGAATGACGGACAGGCTGAAAACAGTATACCCCCCTAAAACTTCGTTTTGCGGGGGGTATAATAAGAGTGATGGAAACCGAGGGCTATTATTGCATTAATTCTGCACAAACGCAATAATAATGACGAGCTATATTTTACAGCCTAGTCACATTTTCATGCACTTTAAAGCTTTCATTCTTACGCTCATTCCGGGCGGAGTTTATTTACTTATTATTAGCACGTGCTTTGTGTGGCTTCCGGTAAGGAGCATAGATAAATGCGGTGTATTTAAAGTATTTGCGCACGTGAATCGCATAACTCCTGATACCCCTAAAAATAAACCAGAGGACCAATGGTCCTGTTAGCACTCACCTGAGATCTGCTGCATATACCAATAGACATATTTGAATATTATGGTATTTAACCCCAATGCAGGGGCAGATGAAACCCTTGGGCCATTTTCTTTTTTCAGAATTATAATTCTGTCCATTCGCCAATTTCCTGCTAGCTTTTCCCTTCAAATGACATTTTAACAGTTTTTCCCATTCATATGCATGGGCAACCCATGGTGACCTTGCCATATTCTGGGTCAATGTCATCACAGGGTCATGATTTATGTAAATATTGTAGTACGTTAGTCATCAATGCTTCACGCCAAGTTTCATGGAAATCTCTCTTATGATTGGTTTCAGAGAAGGAGATTTTTGAAGGATTTTACCATGTATGGGAATGGCGGCCATCTTGGTCATGTGACCTTGATTATTAATATACACATTGGTTCCCCTATCCCAAAGATGCTTCACATAAAATTTGGCTTTAATTGGCCAAGTGATTTCAGAGGAAAAAATGTTTGAATATTATGGTAATATACGAGGGGTGGCCCGGTAAATCGTGTACTTTGTTGATATTTTCATTATTTGACGCCCTATTGCCGTTAAACTTTTCAAGTACTTTCTGCAATTCAAATTCAATAAAAAATGGTGTATAAAAGTAGAAATTTATGTACAACTTGAAACATGTACATGATTGATTAGGTCAGCGTATGCGAACCCGGCGCAACCCAAACAAACACATTTAAATAATCTTCTGTGTGTTCAATAAAGTAATATTTTTGACCCATTTCAGTGTTACGCACCAAAACGAGCTGTCTGCTCATAGCAACATTCTTTTAACATCACAAGAGAAAATTTCGAATGCTACATATCATCTGTTAGATAATGGCACACATTTAAATTTTGTCTGTTAAATTTACAACCTAATGAAAATGACGACGTTAGAGGAAGAGAAAGCGCGAAGAACGGCAATCCAGGTCTGTGTGCAGACCGTTATGACCTCAAATGATTCATTCAAGCATCTGAAAAGCACAAACATATACAGTGGTATTTCGAGAAGCATTGCTTTTAAATGCTATTGTCGATTAGAGATAGGGGGACAGAAAGTACACAGCATGGACGGAAACCATTAATGAATGTCCGTAACGTACTTTCCGCAGATGAAATAGCATCTTCAGTGTCATCGTTTTCAGGGCAGAGAGAAGTTCATGTAAGCGATTCAACAGGTCGTTACATACTCTAAGGTTCAGTGACATGTTTCAAAGGTTGGAACAAACACCGCTTGTGTATCGCACACAACAGAGCGTATCTCTATAAAGAGTAAACGGTATACATGTAGTACATGAAGTTGACGCATAACAGTAGATGACGTCGTCAGCGTGCGTCGGGTCTGTATGACTTGTAGTTTTGTATTGTGTACTAAGATTTTATTCTTATGTGTATTTTTCTGAAATTTTGTATTCAAACCCGGAACATGTGTACGTAATATACTTGTAGATTGGAAGCCTGTGCATTGAATAGTTTTTATACAGCAAGTACAGTCCACGATTTACTGGGCCACCCTTCGTACATGTATATTGCCCCGGGGTTGGGGCAAATGAGCCCTTGGGTCCAATGTTTTTCAGAATCTTTAATATTCAATCCTATTGGCATTTCCTGCAAGATTTTCACCTCAAATGACTTTTTAAAAGTTTTCCCCAATTCAAATGCATGGGCAACCCATGTTGACCTTATCGTAAAATGGGTAAAGGTCACCACAGGGTCATTTATATACACATTGTAGTACTTTTGCCATTGATCCACCCGTTTCGGAGAAGAAATTTGAAGGTTTTCTACCATGGCGGCCATCTTGGTCATGCGAACTAGATCTTTTATACACAATTTGATTCCCCCATTCTATAGATGATTCACATAAAATTTTGCTTTGATTGGTTAAGAAGATGTTTGAATATTATGGTAATATACATGTATAATACCCCGAGGTGGGGTAGGGGGTCCAATTTTTATTTTGAGAATCATTAATATTCAGTCCTTCTGCCCATTTCCTGCAAGACTTTCACTTTAAATGACACTTTTACAGTTTTACCCATTCAAATGCATTGGTGACCTGTGCTGACCTTGCCGTAAAAAAGGTCAAGGTGATTTATAAAGACATTGTAGTACTTGCGTCATCGATACTTAATGACAAGTTTCATTGAAATCGGTCCACCGGTTCCAGAGAAGAAAATTTTTTGAAGGGTTTCTACCATATATGGGCATTGGGCTTTGATTGGCCAAGCGGTTTCAGAGGAGATGGTGTTTGAATATTATGGTAATGTACATGTATATTGCCCCGAGGTGGGGGCATATGAGCCCCTGGGGTCCATTTTCTTTTTCAGAATCATTAATATTCAGTCTTACTGCCCATTTCCTGCAAGACTTTCACTTTAAATGACATTTTAAAAGTTTTCCCCATTCAAATGCATTGGCGACTTATGTTGGCCTTGCCGTAAAAAGGTCAAGTTCATCACAGGGTCATGATTTATATATACTTTGTATTACGTGAGTCATCGATACTTCATGCCAAGATTCATTGAAATCGGTTCTGGAGAAGAAGATTTTTGAATGGTTTTTACCATATATAGACATGGCGGCCGTCTTGGTCATGTGACCTGGATTTCTTATATACACATTGGTTCCCCCTTCCTATAGATGCTTCATATAAAATTTGGCTTTGGTTGGCCAAGCAGTTTCAGAGAAGAAGATCTTTGAAAATGGTGGACGACGGACTGACGAACGGACGCCGGGTGCCTACCTATCCTATAAGCTCATCTCTGAACCGTCGGCTCAGGTGAGCTAAAATAGAGTCAACCAAATGATAATGATGGGAAAGTCCAATCGTCATAAATGGATTAACCGACAATTCCAATGAGTGAGACATCTTTAGACAAAACTTTGATACTTACATGGACTTTTTCTCATTCCAGAATTTGATTAATTTGTCAGAAGTTCCATTCATATATTGGAGAAAATCCAGGATTAATATTTTATATTAACGATAAAATAAGTTCGACAAACCCTTTTTCAGATTACATAATTACTACTGCTCTCTTAACAAGGTCAGTCAAATTGTATCGAGTCAAATCATTTCCTTGCATGTAAAGATTACCGAGCACAGGTACACGCCAATTTAACAATACGTGCTTGGTTGATAGTTTGCTGACATTTTCGATTAGATACATGTAGCACTGATCGTTCTAAGGAGATATGTCTGTTGTGGTTCTTATTGTTTTATGTTTTGGTGTTTAATTTTTGCGCTATGTTACATTATGTACGTTTTCATATATTTAGTTAAATGCTGGCAACTTAGTGGCAACCTACTTGGAAATAGCTGCTAACTCGGCTTGTGATATGTTCTCGTTGTATACGTACCTGTTTATAAATTTAATGGTTTCCCCATCTCGGTTTTTATGGGAATTTCTTTCTGATTGCGCTATTTCCTGACCATTGCATACTTTTACGGTTTTACAACAATAAATTCTGTAAAATTTTGTAGGTCTAAATTTCATATTGGAACCAACCAGACATACCTGTTTATTCGTATTTAATAACGCGGATGCACGGCTGAAAGATGCAGAAATTGACGACACAGTGCGTGTATAAACCTGAATGGTGCCTGCAATTACATCATGAAAAGATGTCCGTGTAATGTATACCCCCTTGAACCCCACTTTTATATAGTAAAACTGGGGTTTGCAGGGGTATACCTTTTTTTTATTTATGCTCCAAAACTTAGATTGTGGGTACTCGTTAGAACTGCCTAGGTGAGGCGGTTCTAACGTGTACCCACAATCTATGTTTTTAGCAGAAATAAGAAAAATATCAAAATTTTTCAGTTGAAAATTTTCTGTTTATTGCATGGGCATGTTTTCGTAATGTATGCATCATATATGCAATTATATCTATTTTGTCGGCCGTTGTAAATTTTATTTGGAACCATGCAATCTATGAAAAGCTGACATATATTCTTATTGAACCATATCAAAAATTGATTTAAAATCTTTATAAGTAATGGATATTGAAAAAAAGAGTTCGTGACGGAATAACAGATGAAAGACTCGTGAACGATATTGTAAACTTTATTTCAATCCATGCAATATATGAAACGCTGGCATATATTGTTATTGAACCACATCTTAAATTAATTTCAGATCTTCTCAGAAACATTTTATTAGTAGATACTGAAACAAGATTCGTGAATGAATAATAGATGCGATATTCGTGAAGTTTTCACTGGTACAGTGACGCCAGAAATTTACTGAGAATATCATTGTAGTGTTATTTTTGTATAGTAAAATGTTCATTTCACCCATATCTGTGTTAAGGTCAATTGTGGTAACACTTTTAAGACGGCATAACGTTATACGCTACTGCTGATAAGTTCTTTCCATTAAATGGATATATCATTGATCTATCCATTATGAAAACCTGCTCATGCTGTAAGATTTAAAAAAAAATCATTGGAAAGAAAAGATAATAGTTTTAAACATTTTGCTCAAAACATTGATTGTGGGTACACTTTAGAACTGCCTTAGCGATGCGGTTCTAACGAGTACCCACAATCTTTGCTTTAGAATAATACTAAATAAAATAAGTTACCCCTGTAAACCCCACCTTTACTATATAAAATAAAAGTGGGGTATCATAGGTTTATATTATACGGACATGCTATCCCGATGTCTAGTTAAATTGATTCACTTGCGAAAGAACCGGAAGAAATTAATTTATTGTGGCAAATAAAATTCATCGACTCAGTTCTCAATGATCATCTTCAATGACCATTTAAAGTAGTAAATCGAAATTCGATATGACATTATCTGCCCATGCAAAAACAAGTCAGTTGGGGAACCGAAATCGCGTATCTTGCAAAATGACAAAAAAATTGCACCCGACTTTGATATGGCTGAATTTTTGTATATTGGTAGCCTGAACAGTGCTTGATACGGAACCACTGTATAGAAATACGCTGCAAATTGCATTTCGATAAAACAGTGCATTTTGTATGGAACGCCGTTGATGTGTCTATATGCACACTCGCTATGTGAGAACGCGTATAATATTGTAAACTAATTTGGAAACTTATACAATGCTCTTATCATCTAAGAACTTTGTGAGAACGTAAAAAATGCATTTTAAGGTATGGGCAGCCGTTTGTCATCCAGACTTTAGTGAGCTGTTATTTCAAGGTATTTTCACGTTTTAAACATTGTTTATAGCTCACATGAACCGTCCGGCTCACACGTTGAGCTTATAGAATAGGCAAATACCCAACATTCGATCACCCATCAGTCGTCCGTCCGTCGTCGTCCATCATTTTAGCTCACCTCAGCCGAAGGCTCATGGGGAGTTTATAGGATGGTACTCGAGCCGGCGTGCGTCTGTGCGTCCATCAACATTTACAAAGTTCTCTCCGTAACCACTTGACCAATCAAAGTCATATTTTAAATGAAAACTAATAGTAGGCAATGATCAGGATATGCAAACAGAAAGAGATTCCAGCTCCAAAAGAACCGAGACGGGGAAAAACAAAATTAACAATCAGGTACTCGTACTAAGAAAACATATCGTAAGCCGAGTGAACAGCTTTTCTCCAAAACGACGCCAGTTACCCAAACTTAACCAAATTAATAATGAAAACATATGTAAGGTGCTAAAAACACAAAATTTCAAACCCAAGACATAACACAATAAAAACCACCACTGAAGTGTCGCCTTGGAACAATCAACTGGCAGGCTTTAACTAGTTTTACAGGATCCTAAACTCAGCCTCAGTAACTGCAGTGGTTCACAACTTTTACTTAATGGTTCGGTCCTCGTGGTAAAACCCTTACTCGTCAATGAACTCGTCAAATTTTATATGAAGCATCTACAGGAAGGGGAACCATTTTGTATAAATAATCCAGGTCACGTGACCAAGATGGCCGCCATGTCCATATATGGTAAAAAAAAAAACCCTTCAAAATCTTCTCCGGAACCGGTGAGCCGATTTCAAAGAAATTGGCATGAAGCACCGATGACTCAAGTAATACAATGTATATGTAAATCATGACCCTCTGATGACCTTGATCTATTTTACGACAAGGTCAACTTAGGTTGGATAAGCATTGAAATGGGGAAAACTGTGTAAATGCCATTTGAAGGGAAAATCTTGCAGGAAATGGGCAGTAAGACTGAATATCAATGATTCTGAACGTAAAATTTGACTCCAGGGGCTAATCTGCCCCCACCTTGGTACAATATACATGTACATGTATAATATCATGATATTCAAACATCAAACAACTTCTTTTGTCCAGTGACCGTTCTCTCTAACTCTCAGGTGAACAGTCGTTGTCCTTGGGCTAATTGTAAAAGATCTTCTCCCTTGAAACTGCTTCGTCAATCAAAGACGAAATTCATGTCGAGCATCCTAGGACAGGGAGAACCAGACATTGTATACAGTGTCCAGGTCACGCAACCGAGAAAGACGTCATGTCAAGATAAACCTTTAAAATTTTCTTCAGAACCATATTATAAATTAAATCGACTGCAGTCATGCCACTTGTGGTTGATAGGAATTATATGTGTATATAGAGAGAAAAAACAAAGCAATATATGTGTTCAGTGTTTGTTTGAATTGATGTTTTACGTCCCAGTCAACAGCTAAAGTCATGTAGGGACGTTCCCAAAGTGAGAATGTCATTACATCCATCAAGTGTTTGAAATATAACCATCCAACTAAGTCACAAAAGGCTTATACGTATGGATGGTTTGACTGAACCACGTTTCCTGGGCAAGCTCAGACCAGAGCGGTTAACCAGTAATCAGATGATCAGTCATTAGTATATATAAACTTTGTCTAGAGGAACAAGCAGCCCATATTTTTTATGCCTCAATGGGCGGGGTCCCACTGACTTAACTTTTTCCTCTGAGTATATATAGAGACAAAAAACAAAGCAGGATGTTTTAGAGATTGATACAACTTACTGAATTGTTTTTATCTCCTTTCTGACTTTTCATATAAAGTAACGGCAAAAAATAAAAAGTGTAATACACACACGATATCTTTCCACAACTTGACTCTCAATTAATGCCATAGGTTTGTTAAAAAAGGAACGTGATTATTTTATATAATGCTCACAAACACCATTCTGACAATGTACGGTGTTCAAACTCATCAAATTTGGAAGACACAAAAATTATGTTAAAAAGTGTCTGTTTGAACAATTTTGTGGCAAAACATCAAAGACCTATCAACCTGAATTCTGTTTGCTATTACTGACTTAAACATATTTAGAAGTAAACATAAAATGTGCTTTCGAGCAAAAAATACATTTTAGATGGACTCAGAGGCAAATAATTGTAAAGGTAAAATTGCAAAATCGGGGCTCGCTCAATCAAATGTCTACAAAACGACAACCGCTGCATGCAAAGAACCATCTTTGATATGAATGTTGATACAGATGTTAGTCATTATATCTGCCGAATTTTAGCCGATTTACTTAATTCTGGTAGAAGTTATTTGATAGTTTATCAATCTTATTTTTCACAAGTACTTGATGGGCTACCGTAGAAAAACGCCTGCTGCGTTGTTATGCAAGTCGATCGTGATTTCTATACAGTGGTTTCAGATACTCCATATTATTACCTTTTCAACCATATACGATTTAGCCGTATTATTTTCGGGTGCAAGGGTTAGCCAAAATTTATCCTTGGTTCCCCAACTAAGTGATATAGATATCAAGTTGGCACAATGAGAATTCGTCCTGAAACACGGCATTTACCTATACTCATGAAGCAAAAAAATAATTTGTCAGGATTAAATTTGTCTGGCCTGGTTAAGAAAGCTGTAATAATTATGTAATCTGAAGTTTATTGAACTCTTTTCATATCCAATTAAACAGATTAATTCCAAGATTTTGTCCGGTATACAAATGGAACTTCTGACAAGTTAATCAAATTCCGGAATGGGAATAAATCCAATAAGTATCAAAGTTTTGTCTAATGATGAATCTGCCGGTGAAGCATTCAGTTAATTTGTAGCGCTACCGGGAACGAGATAAGGCACCGTGGTCAAATAAATATCAAAACTTTAATGAGATGATTAGCTCATTTAAGCCTTCGTCCCTTTATGGGACATGGACAAACAGAATAACCCCAGATGTGACGCCGCAGAAAGCGGCGTCCCATCTGGAGCTATTCTGTTTGCTTAGAGAATTTGCATCGAAATATTGAACAAAATTTATAAAATTCACTTGATGCACCTAAAAATGAAAGTGGACTCACCCAAATGATAATGATGGGAAAATCCATTCGTCAAATATGGGTTAAGGAACAATGGTAATATTTACGAAAACGGAAGAGAGCTACATGTATAACATGTGTGTTACTACTTAAGCATCGTCTAATTAAGTGACACAATTTAACATAGTGTGGTAGATAATAGTGAAAGGCTTGCACGTTTCTAGATTATTTCATTAATGTTGCACGATAATCACGAATAGTATAGAGAATTGTGCCACATATTGTTAATTATACCTGTTTAAAAACTCTGCAATGTGTCTTCAGCATTGGTGATACTAATGTACAAGTTTTCCGAAAGGTTCTCCTAGTTAAGCATGAAAGTGTAAACACACAAAGTCATTTGGTCCTCAGAGATTATTCGTAATTATCAAATGTCTGATTATCACGACCATAAGATATTATGAATCAAATACATGCATTAGCAAGTTCGATCCCATTTATTTCCGATTTCACATTCCCATTGATTCAGAAACCCTCACTGTACTTAATATGAAAGACAGCAAGGCATACATTCAGTGTTTTTTCAACAACGATGTAGCCAGATTCACAATGCTGTAGATCGTATAACCGATTTTAATCCATTTTGTTCTATAAAACGGAGTAATGCCTAAATACCAACACACGGAATAATAAAGTACCTATCTGGCGTGAGTTGCATGAGGCGAGCGCTTTGTCGTAGCGCTAGCCTTTTTTATGTTCCGTTTGTTCTATGCAACTGTTCGTTACGTTATAGCGCTTTTTTAAAATGGCGGTGCCTATCGGCGATACCAAAATTCGTGACGTTAACAAGACGCTGTATTTTTCTGTTCAGAAGGTTAGAATTTTGTTTTCTGGGCTGAACAGATGATTTCTGACACAATCTTAGTAGAACTTTCTTCCATCAGTCAAAAGTCCATGCGGTCGAAATACTGATGACGCCATTTTGATTTTTTTGTTCCTTAGCAACGACAGGCTGCTTTCTGAGAGGCAGCTCGGAGGAACGTTACGTAGCGCTCTCGAGCTGTTTCTTGTAACGTACCGTTGCATAGTAAATAGTAACGAAGCGCTTGATAGCGCTTTGCTTATGCAACTCTCGCCTGGCCTCCACATATTGTTCATAAAGGGTAGCTTATGAAAACAAGATACATGTACATGTACCTAAAACAATGTTATATGGTTCGTTATTGTTACTTCTTTTATATAATTACAATTTGTAAGGCCATACGCAGACAGGAGCTCGGTATTATGTCTGATCCGTAAGTCTGGAGAAACCTTGGATCGAAAACCACGACCAGGCCTTAGGTGTGAGATAAGCTTAACCGCTAGGTCAGGTTATAAACGGCTACTTATGCATGTAATTCAATATGTAGTATACACACTACTGAAAATCACGTGGTATTGTATACATACAAACCAGTCAATGATCGGTGACACACAATGCAATTCTGCCCGAAGTTGAGTCAATAAATTCTATTTTTCTCATATAGCGTTTATTCTACTGACTGATAAATAGGTGCAGTCCATGCAGAAATTGAATGAAAGTAACATTAAGGAATCTAGGTTATCTCGTTTTCGCAAACAATTCCGCCCCATGAATGTATAGCACTTCCATCACAATAACATTGAAGTGTTTGCCAAAAAGAAATGACCGGACTTTCTCATGTTAATTTCTTTCAATAAATGTTCAATTTAGAACTGCATGTCAGTTGAAGAAACGCTGTAGGAGAAAACTCGAAAATCTGACCTCAACTTCTGTCTCAATTGCAGTGTGTATCACCGATCATTTATCGGTTTGTATGTAAACAATACCACGTGATACTCAGCTGTGATACAAACACCAGCAAAAGCGGCCATACAAGCAAATACCAGATTAGTAACTTAATTGTATTTTTCCAGGAGCTTTTTTATGTTCAAGAAGAAAGAAATTTATTGTAGATATATCCATGGACTCAGTTTCAACAAACATCTTTATTGACAATCTAAGGCAGTAAAGCAAAATTCGATATGACATTATCTTTCCGCGCCAAACAAGTGTAAGTTGTAAATATCTCATTTGGTGTAACAAGAATTCGTCCTGAAAGATGGCATTTACCAAGTACGCTCATAAATCTATATAGACGGAAAAACAATTTGACGCGATACAATTTGTCTGACCCGGTTAAGAATGCAGTAATAATTATGTAATCTGACGAAGGTTTTGTCGAACTCTTTTATCTTTATTAAAACAGATTAATCCAAGATTTTCTCCGATATATGAATGGAACTTCTGACAAGTTAATCAAATTCTGAAAATTAATGTGAAAAAAAAAAAAAAACAAAACAAAAAAAAAAAAAAAAAAAACAAAACAAAAAAAAAAAAAAACAAAAAAAAAAAAAACAAACAAAAAAACATGATTGTAAATATGATGTTTTGGTCTAACAATGCCTATGTCAGTGTATGAAATTAAGAAAGGAAGACCAGGAATTGACACAATTAAATTGAGAATCCCAACCCTGACTCCATGCGGGAAAGAAAACGCCACCCTTATTGCTGATGATTGACAATATGGTATTCTTGTCTCGTTATGTTCAAAATCCGTGGTATCACTGTTTTGGTGTCATAACTAAATATAAGAATGTGCACATATGTATAACAAAACGGCTTGGGTAGCTGAGAATTCAGTTTTCATAAGCTGATCACTTAAAGACCTATTTCCATGTCTATTGAGGGTCACTAGATAGATGAGGGACATGGCATTAGAAAACCTAGTGCCCTGACAATGACTCAGAATACAGGTAGGGGCAAACACAGGAAAAATCAATATTGATTGCAGAGGGAGGCAGTTTTATTGCACGGGTTATCAGGAAACATAAAGTCAATAAACAGAGGAACTACAGGTATTATCCTCTAGGGGCCTCTTTATGACCCCCTGCAGAGATGTGATAAGCACCTCATTATGACAGTCCTTTGATCTAAGGACCATATTGCGACACTAGGAGTCATTAACCGAATAAACAGTGGTACCAATTTTAGTTCCTTCAGAAGTAAGCCTTTAATCTATTTACCAAAGTTACAATGCTGTTCAGAATTTTTAGCTTCCTGTCAATTATCAAAGGAAGTTCCGTGAAAGTATTTATGTTTTTCATTGGGACACAAGTAGATCTATAAACAAATGATTTCGGTATGCGCAATGTAGATCTATGAAATAATTTTTCATCTTTCTAAATAGTTTGTTTCGTCTACTTCATTAATGCTATCACATTAATGCGTCATTTGTCTGTATTAATTTCTGTCGAATCATCATAACAACCATACGCTCTTAAGAAAAAAATCTAGTTGTCATTAATAGTGAAGCTGACAAAGAAAACAATAAATGTACCAAAAAAAGTTGTTGCATCAAACAACAAATGTGTTAGTCAGAAGGAAATTGCGTGGCATTAAAATGTAAGCAGAAACGAGGTTAACTTTTCAGATAATACACTGTATATCTGAAATAGGTCTGGCAGTTACTGTAAGAATTTCCAAAGAAGTATCCTGCCCCAGGACACTAAAACTTCTAAAATTGGGCATGCATGTATTCTAATTGTGTATTATAGTAAGTGTTACAAAAGCTAGACGACTTGTGGATTCTATGTGGCTCCGAGAACATTATACGATATATAAGCGGTCGTAAATTTAGAGTGATTGCAAATGCGCGGTTTATGTTATCCCGGTCTAGCACCTCCTGAGAAGGCAAATATCCGTAATGTTTTTGCGACTGGCGTGGTTGATACTTTTATGTCTAAAATGCACTTGAGTAAAATTTCAGAAACCTGCAATTTTTGGTTAAAAACATGATTTTTACAAAACATTTGTTTTTCACTGAAAACGTTGCCCTTTAAGCTGCAAGTTTGGAACAGAAAACTTATTTGTGTTGTGGGCACTGGTTTAGATTTTACAGAGTCTTAAACCATGTGTTAAAGGACTGAACATTTTCTTAATGGAAATTTGCATCATGTGATTAAAACATTTGACAACACATTTTAAAAATGCTGTTTTGAGCAAACAAAAGTGTCTATTCAAAAACAGCTTTCAGTTTCATACTCACAGTGCTAAGGAGAACATTTTAAACGAAAACAAAAATTAAGCATCAGGAATATATGTCCGTGTATTGTATACCCCCTTGAACCCCAGTTTTATATAGCAAAACTGGGGTACGCAGGGGTATGCCTATTTTTCTTATTTTTTGCTCCAAAACATAGATTGTGGGTACTCGTTAGAACCGCCTCGGCGAGGCGGTTCTAACGTGTACCCACAATCTATGTTTTGAGCAAAAATAAGAAAAATATCGAATTTTTTCAGCTGAAAATTTTCAATTTTTAAAGCTCAAAAATCTCTTTTTATTGCATGGGCAAGTTTTCGTAATGGTAAAAAATCGCGTTTCTTACAAAAATCACAGATTTCCAAAATATTCCTAAAGTGCGATTTACACAGAATCATCAACATTTCCATTATCAAAATGTACAACTGGGCAAAGATCAGGAAAAGGCGCAATCAGAAAAAGATTCCCACTCCAAAAACCGAGGTGGGAAAAAACCAAACTAACAATCAGGTACTTATACCATGAAACATATCGTAAGCCGAATGAGCAGCTATTTTCCCAATAGGTGGCCACTCAGTTACCTTAACTTAACTAAAATATGAAAACATACATAAGGCGCCAACAGCACAAAAAAATTTAAACACCAAGACATAAAACAAAAAGAACCACCACAGAAGTATCGACTTGGAACGATCAGTAACACAAAGTTACTGGCGGGATTAAACCGGTTTTACAGGTACCTAACCTCACCCTCAGCTTCAGCAGTGGTTCATAACATTTAGTTAGTTCTTCGGTCCTCGTGGTGAATCTCTAACTAGTCAATGAATCACCAAGAACAACCAAATAAATCATGACATAAATCAAAACAGTTTTGCAATTGAATGAACCAGTAAGAGGGGGTGAATGACAGATTCGGATAGAAGAGACAGCAGTGATAACTTCAATTTCAGGGGTTTCCATCGTTTCTGCAAATCTGCGAGAAGCGCTCGCAGGCAACGCTATAAAATACATGACATGTTTGTACGGTGATGGTTCTGCTATAAATATAAAGCAACGTTTTGGGCGTTAGATAACAAGTATGTCCTGTAAACAAAAACAAAGTCTTGATGAGTAGTATAATTATCTATACATCTGGTAAAAACCGTCTGCAAAAGCAGACACGCTACAATATACAAGATTGATAACTTCTTATACTTTCTCCAGACCCGTTTTATGTTCAGGAAGAAAGATATTTAGTGTAGCAAAATTCATCGACTCAATTTCATTGACAATCTAAGGCAGTAATGCGAAATTGAATACGACATGCGACATTATCTGCCCGCGCAAACAAGTGTTGTACATATATCTCATTTGGTTAAACAAGAATTCGTCCTGAAAGTTGCCATTTACCTACGTTCAATATTCTATATAAGCGGAAAAATAATTTGACGCGATACAATTTGTCTGACCTGGTTAAGAAAGCAGTAATAATTATGTAATCTGACGAAGAGTTTGTCGAACTCTTTTTATCTTTAATGCAACAGATTAATCCAAGATTCTCTTCGATATATGAATGAAGTTTCTGACAAGTTAATCAATTGTAAAAATGAGTAATAAATTTAAGACCTCTAGTATTTCTGAAGATGATAAGTCAGAGAAATTACAAATTAATAAGAAGCGCTGTTTCATTTGCTATGAAAAGGTAAGCAAATGCAAAAAAATGGGTAACAAAACCTAAGTTTTGCCCCTACAATTCCTGGTGGTAGACAAGATATTAACAATAAGGTACTGATACAAAACAACATATCATAAGCTGAGTAAGCAGGTATTTCCGAGTTTCTTCGGTGGATCGAAAACTTGACAAAATTTGTATTATTCCTATTTCCCTTTCTTTTCAATAGTTATTTACATCGCTTTCGTTTGTGCATTCATTAAAAAGAACATTAGTAAACGTACAAAATATCGTTCTAATAAACACTTTAGATATACTATTTGTCCTAAAGAAGATGTACTTCTAGCTGTCTTGCCAGTTATCTAAATGCTAATTTGTCCCGTCTGTTTCATTAACGTTATCATATTTTGTGTCATTTGTCTGTATCAATTACAGTACTTTGGAATCATTGCATGTCATCCAATCATAAATGATACAAAATGATACAAATAATTCTGCCTCTGTCACGTAAAGTGATGTACCAACAATACATATTATTCTAAAGGACACTGCTGGTCAGCATAATGAAGTGGCGCGTTTAACATTCAAGACTACTAATGACCTCGACTGAAAATATCATTCTAATAAACAATTTTAAATATGCGATTTCTCCTAGAGGAGATGTACTTCTAGCTGTCTTACCGATCAAATCTGCTTATTTGTCTCGCCCGTTTCATTAACATATTTCTCTGTTATTTGTCTGAATCAATTTCTCTGGAACCATTGCATGTCACTCATTAAAAATGAGACAACTCAAGGTGATTCTGCCATTAAGAGTTGTGTCCCTTTTAGACAAATTAATCTCAAAGACACTGTTTGGCGTCCAAATGAAGACAGTTATAAGTTAAACCTTCAAAACCATAAAAAACATCGGCTGACAAATTTTCATTCATAATTGGATGGTGGTGCTTAAATGTGGGCATTTCATTCGTTTCGCAAGATTTCCTGATCATTCCTTTCCTCTACATTTGTTTCTAAAGTCAGAATCTGCTTTAATATTAGCATTGCATCAAACATAAAAATTCTAGCTATAAGATGCATGATGCGAAACAAATTTTGCATATTGCTTATGAACTTTTGGCAATATATAATATTTCTTTCTTTCTTTCTTTCTTTCTTTCTTTCTTTCTTTCTTTCTTTCTTTCTTTCTTTCATTCTTTCTTTCTTTCCTTCCTTCTTTCTTTCTTTCTTTCTATCAGCTCCTGGTGAGTGACAATTGAGCAATTGACAAGTGTAAAAGGAGATTTCAAGTTTTTTGGAGGAAAAAACAATGTTATTTTCTTTTCATGTGACCGTGCTGCTGTACCTCTCTTTATAACTGTTCGTGAAGAGTTTCGAGTCGCTCTTGATATTTCTTTTAAGTGCCACATGAAGTAAATTGACATTGCTTATCGCCCAGATCAGAATATCAAAACCAAAAATGTCTATTTATAGCAGTCTGATCAACGAATACGAACATATCTGTTATGTAGCGTTTACACTAGTTATGTTCCCGTTGGTCACGGCAGCAAATTAATAGACAACCGTGATCAAAACGGGAAAAACGCGAGGCAACGCAGGGAAACAGGATAAGCAATCGTAGCCGGCCGTGATAACCGAGGACACCGTGGCAAATTTTTGACAGTTTAAAAATCTGCCACGGCAGTCACGGCGGAAATGAGAAACGCGATGGATCGTGCTAAGATGGGCTGAACGTAACACACCGTGACAGTATGTAACACTACGTAGCGAAACTTAGAGGCGGTCCGTAATACAACGGGAAACTAGTGAATAGCCCGGCAAGCTACGGATCTTCCACGATCAGCTGCGTTTGATCTCGGTCGTCTCACGTCTCGTCCCGTTTCCTATTGAATACTCAACACGTTTTGCTGCGTTAATTTACGGTGCGTTTCGGTCTTTGACGGTGTTGACCCCGTTCTACTACGCATGTCACGTTATGTTACGGTTATCACGGCGTGTGAAGTTTAAAGATATACGTAGTTTGTCCGGAAAGTTCGTAGACACCATTATTTTTTTTAAACAGCAAAGGAAATGCAGTCAGTATGAATATATCTGGGTTTGCAAAAATATTTCATGAGCAAATAGATGAAATTTTATGAAAATCTAAACAACACAACGTCCTCTATAGCCTTTTCTGTGCACCTCCCTGACCGGGAGCGGGGCAAGGGTCAACGTCACAGTGACGTTACTTGAAGTTTATTGCTGTCAGTACCTTATATATTTGTAACACGGTCAACAAATGTTTCAGAGTTTTTCTACATAGGGTCCTTGGATATCGGTACATTTTATTATATATGTGTATCCATCTGTCAAATGCAGATCTGTGCCAACTGTCGATAAGTTCTCTGACGACCGGTTGAACATATGGAACCATTTTCATGCGCTGAGCATGTAAGGCGAGTACCGTTTATCATCTTAGTTGATCTATCGAGCATCTAAAAATCAACCATGCCACTTGTAAACTAGTGACCGGCAAGCTGATAGCTTTTATGTTGTTGTTTGTATCATATTCATCGTGTTTGGTTGGCGATTTTCATAACAAAAACACACAATTTTATGATGACCGGCTGTTCTCTGACGTCGAATTACGCCAATTTTTCAAAAATGTTATCGGACTGCGTCTGAAAATTTATTCACAGATATCAAACTATACTGCCGCCAAAGCTCAAAATTCAGAAAATGTTAATGAATGAACGTTCTTTCAGGATCAAAAGATTTTAACGTTACTTCACACTTCAATGCCGTTTCACAAGCAAAAACAGAATGTGAAAATTGTCACATTTTTATCTCGTTTTGACAACTGCCACGCTTGGCCCTACCCTCAAGCAGAAAAATCTTCATATCAAGCGTGTTATTATTTCAAACTGCATCCAATTTCTAAAATAAACTCACACGATATTGCTGCTTGAAGTTATACAAAACACTTCTTCAACAACGCGTTACTTTTTCTGACAGCTAAAGTGTGTACGAACTTTCCGGAAAAACCTCGTAAAATATCATGGGGACAAGTTCCTTCATATTGGAGCATACACTATAGTGAACAATAGAGATCATATGCCATTGAAGAAGAAATAAAGTCCCGAACCTTTTTGATCAACGCAGTCGGTTGTTGAGGAGTGCAGGTGTTATAATTTCAAAGGGCTTATTCTTATATAAAAAGCACAAAAACGCTTTCAATTGCATGGTGTCTACGTTTCGTCTGTATGGACGGAACGAAAAAACGAGTTACGCTTTGGTCAAAATGCAACTGACCGCGTCAGAACGTAACAGGTCGTAATAGAACGTGCTAATAATCGTGATAGATCGTGGATAACCGTAACGTACTTTAGAGTTTCAGTGTCACACCGGCTTATCACTACCACGGCTTGTTGCGGATATCGTAATACAACGTAAAAAATCTTAACAAGGCGTAATAGATCTTGAAAACAGAGAAATATGTATTCCACGACACGCTATGTTACGAGCAAACGGAGCTACCGGGGCCGCCGGGAACATAGTGTAAACGCAGTATTAGCAAACCAGTCTGATCAAACAAACTTTACATATACCACATAAGAGCTGAGATTTATTGTATGTTGCTTTTATTTGTATTTCGTTTATATTCGCCATAAATGTAGGCGCTATGAATAATATTGAATATTTCATGATGAAAGGTTTCCAGATCGTAAACATTCAGAGACAAATTGCTTGCTGTGGGCAACTTAAGATGATAAAATAAACAGCGCTTACAGCATGTGTATGAAACATTGAGCTATGGGGCCCCAACAGTGACGTAAAATATATTTAGGTACTTAATTTAAAGCCTACTCCACAAGGAATTGTATTGATTGTCGGAAATACCTATGGACGTCACTATAAAAATAATTTCTAGTAATTGGCTAATAGTATTTACAAACTATTTAGGAAGCATATCACTACTTGCAAAAGGCAGAAAAAACTGACTTTTATCCAAACAACCAGCCATTCATTTTGTAAAATAATATTGAAGGTACAAGAAGGCAATGATCAAGAAATAGCGCAATCAGAAAGGAAATCTCACTCCAAAAACCGAGACGGAAAAAAACTAATCATCGTTTACAAGCTCTCCCGAACCGCAGAAAAACGTTTACAGACGACGACGTAATGATTACCATAATTCATAAGTTCAATCATTGTACGAACTAAACACAAAAGTATGACTATATTTAATTCAGTTTTACGTCCCTTTCAAGAGTATATCATCTCATATGAAACGGACCAATCAGTAGGTGGGGCGACAACGGGAGAACCCCGACAAAAACCTGGCATACCCGCAATCATAACTTAGCTTGTCTCACATGTGCCCAGTGCGGGGCTCGAACCCACACCAAACACAGCGACGGATGGTCGCGTGATTAAGAAACAGCGTTCTAAACCGCTCGACCACTGGGCCGCCCAAACACATGCCTACTTTCAGCAGACCTTTGGCGTCAATAATACACTATATCTTACAACTGTATTTCATTCCAATATTCGATAATATTCTTTTCTCAGCAAATCTATAATCAATTTGTGATACGTTTCAGCAAGAATGTGGTCAAATATTCGCGTACAAAAAAACTCGACGAATCTCTCGGAAACTATCCATAGGTGCTAGTGTAACCTAGGCCTAAGGATATTGACTAATCTGATCTTTTGAAGAAACATGCAATAAATTGCCACCTTTGGACGGCAAATAATACTCAGACATAAAACATTACCTTTGGTAGCTTTCCAGAGTATAAAACAATCTAAGGATGGTGTTTGTGTCAAATTGCCAATTTCCTTTCCAACGTAACGATACTTTTCCCATCTTTCTGAACAATACAGTAAAGAAAAGTCTACTTTCTAGTGAATAAGTAGATCACGTTTCTTCACAGATTGTGGCGCCTTTAAGTTAAAATGCGTACAGTGTGTCTGTTCATAATGATCTGAAACTTTCAAATATCACTTCCATAGAGAGAATATTAAAATTAGAGCTACAATACGGTATATTACATGGTGGTGCAGTGGATCGGGTTATCTCATAACGGTGTAAACTGCAGACCTGTATTCTTCGAAGGACCTGGACTAGTTTAGGTGGTTAACTAAGTGATGCTTTGAACATTTGACATGGGTATAGATATTGTTCAATGGCGTATGCGGATAGGGCTAAATTCACAGCCAGTGAGGTCGATTTCTCACTTAGATACTTTGAAAATTGGCAAACCATCTCTATTTATTAGAGTACTTTTGTTCCTGCTATTGGCTGCACAGTGTGTTGAGATAAACCCCGGACCTTTACATGGTACTGGGGCCAACAGAGGTGGAGGCGCTGATCGTGGCCGTGGTCGAGGTACATCGTCGTACGACAATGAAGGGAATCAGCGAAGACTTAGAAGTAATGCTGGTGTTAGTCCAAGTCCGATGCAGGGTCAGTTAAATATGTCAGCTGGCCAACCGCAAATTAATGCATGGCTTAATAGTCCTAGTCAGGCTAACGTGATGCACAACAACTCTGGTGTACGTGGGGAAACCGGCATAGAGGAACTAAAATCTATTATGTTAAATGTACAGGCCACTGTGTCCAATATGGAATCAAGGTTTAATCAGTTTGAGTCTTCGTTAACCCAAGTCAAAGAGAGTAATAAGAGACTGGAAGATAATCAGAGAGAAATGAACACTACGGCAAACAATCTAACTAGTAAAGTTACTAAGTTAGAGTCAGAGTTAAAACAAAGTCAACGAAAATGTGAGCAGTTAGAAGCACAGTCACGGCGAGAGAACTTAAGGTTGTATGGGTTAGAAGAGAGGCCAAATGAAACATGGGAGGAGACCGAACAGAATGTGAGGGACTATATACGGAAAGATCTTGAAATTGATGAAAGCCGTGTTCAGATTGAGAGAGCACACAGGTTATCCAGCAAGGAAAAACCCCGACCAGTGATCGTCAAGTTTTCTTTCTACAAAGATAGAGATAAGATACTTAAAACTTATAAGCAAAAGAAAAAGCAGATCAGAGAACGAGGCTGGTTTAATTGTAGACCCGGAGTTTCGCAGAGATATACACATGTGTGAGGATTTTCCTGCCAGAGTTATGAAAGCTAGAAATGATCTCAGGCCTTTTTTGAGGAAAGCTAAAACAGAGGGACAAAATGCATATATAAGATAATGATACACTCATGATAGAAAACACTGCATACATATACGATGAGGAAACCGAGGACATTATATCGGTAGATAAATAATATAATGGCCGAAGCTCAAGAGACGGTAATCAGACGATAGAAAATATTACAAATAGTTACAAATCGGAATTAAAGATAGGTAGCTGGAATATCGAGGGATTATTTAAACATGAAGCCAACTTTAGTTTAATAAATTATGTTAAACAGTCTGATATTTACGCTTTTTGTGAAACTTGGGGAAGTTCCCCTTCCATGTTTGACAATTTTATTAGCGGCTATACTGCTTTTTCTAACATTCGAAAGAAAACTTCGAGAATGGGTAGACACTCAGGTGGCGTTACCGTTTTTGTAAAATGTAGTTTAGTTGATAATGGTTATGTAATAAGGGATTTCTTTGATTTCAATGACTGTATAGTTCTGATACTGAAAGGGTGTTTAGTTAACCTTCATAATGACTTAGTATTGTGTTTTCCATATGTTTCACCAGAAGGGTCAACAGTTTATAACGAAACAGATGGTACAAATGGTATTGAACTATTTGAAGATTATTTACTACAAATTGTCACAAAATATCCTGATGCAAATCTTCTGTTAGCTGGCGATTTCAATGCCAGATGTGGTAATTTACAAGATTTATTGTATGATGATAATGTTGATTATATTTTTGATCAAGATTCAGTATATGAATCTGACGATTTTCATATGGAACGCAATTCTAAGGATCCTGTTCAAAACAACTTTGGTACCTCTTTGGTAGAACTTTGTAAGAATTTTTCTATACATATTGTAAATGGGAGAAACCATAAAGATGCAGAGGGTGAAATCACGTGTACAGCCAATGATGGCTCGAGTGTTGTGGATTATTTCATAGTATCTACTGACTTATTTCCTAATATTGCTGAATTTGAAGTGGGTAACAGACCAGAATCAGTTCATTTTCCTTTGCATTGTACATTGAATTTTAGCTGCAACAACAGAATAACAGAAAATGATAATGGACAACATCACATTTCAAATGAAAATCTTTATAAACATAAATGGGATGAAAATAAGAAAACTATATTTTTGACAGATTTCGGGAATATTTTTTCTGCTATTAAAAGTAGATAACTTATATCTGTCGGTCGAGATATCGAAGAGACATTAACTTTAATCATAGATATGTATCACAGAGCTGCAGACTGTATGCGTTTAAAGAAAACATATGAATCAAAGATAAAAAATGAACCGTGGTGGGATACTGAGTGCCAAAACCTTAAACGTTTAAAGCAACATCATCTTAGATGTTTTCGAAATCATAATACAATTGAAAGCCTTCGGCAATATAAAGAAACAAGGAAAAGATTCAAATATCTTTGTCAGCGTAAAAAAGATAAATTTCAAGAAGAAAACAGAAAGAAATTAGTCAACTCTCGAAATGATAAAAATCTCCTTTGGAAAACAGTGAAGAAATTTAGATTTAAAAATTGCCAAGAATCAAAAATTACTTGTGATGAGTGGTATTCTCACTTTAAGAATCTTTTGTGTAGTGAAAATGCGGAGGAATTCAATTTTGATGACTACCTTAATAATAATAATAATAATAATAATAATAATAATAATAATAATCAATTTGACGAGTATTTCAATACACCTTTTAGCATGAATGAATTGATAGCAAGTGTAAATGCTTTAAAGATAGGCAAAGATAGTGGACCTGACGGTATTTTAGCCGAGATGATAAAATGCACATTACATGAAAAGGTACAAGTAGGCAAAGATCAGGAAAAGGCGCAATCAGAAAAAGATTCCCACTCCAAAAACCGAGGTGGGAAAAAACCAAACTAACAATCAGGTACTTATACCATGAAACATATCGTAAGCCGAATGAGCAGCTATTTTCCCAATAGGTGGCCACTCAGTTACCTTAACTTAACTAAAAATATGAAAACATACATAAGGCGCCAACAGCACAAAAAATTTTAAACACCAAGACATAAAACAAAAAGAACCACTACAGAAGTATCGACTTGGAACGATCAGTAACACAAAGTTACTGGCGGGCTTAAACCGGTTTTACAGGTACCTAACCTCACCCTCAGCTTCTGCAGTGGTTCACAACATTTAGTTAGTTCTTCGGTCCTCGTGGTGAATCTCTAACTAGTCAATGAATCATCAAGAACAAACAAATAAATCATGATAAACATCCTGATGAATCAAAAACCAGGACTCACAGATTGAGTAAGCTGCCCGACGATGGAGATCCCTGGGCGCCGAATAACCTACTAACTCCGGAGCAAAAGAAAAACACCAGTTGGACCCCGGTGGGCCAAGCAACAGACAAGAAGCTCCGGCCCCAACCAACTAAAATGAATAGCTTTAAGTCGGGGTCATCATAGAGTCTGACGCCCGGCCCACCGGCGTGCAATTAAAGAAGGCAGCATAGTTATCAACCATGATTGGGTTAAAAATTAAGCATGCAGACTGTCGCATAACATTCAAGTTATAACCTATACGTCTGTAACGTGATATGATTTTTCCGAACTGAAGAGAAAAATCATTTATTCCTTTAAGTTTCTTTAGTTTGTAAACCAAGTCACCATAAAATTCAGGTTCCGAAAGGCCCTCACTTAAAAGTGTCTTTAACCCAACATTATATTTGGAAATCAATTCATAGTGTCTACGATAAAATTTAGAAAAGGTTTTTCGAAGTTTATGATACCGATAGCCCTGTTGGAGAAGTTTTGCCGTTAAACATTTATTTCGAGCGTTGAAGTCTGTAACATGATTGCAGACTCTAGCAAACCTAATAAGTTGCGAAATGTATACACCATAAGAAGCACGACGAGGAACGTCACCATCCAAAAAAGGAAAATTTACTATATCAAAATCAAAGTCATCGCGCTTATCATAAATTTTAGAAGAAACAAATCCATTTGCAACAGAAAGATGTAGATCTAAAAAGGGGGCTTCGGTATCTGAGATATTAGCTTTGTTCAACTGAAGTTCAGGTGGATAAATTTGATTGACCATACCTTCAAAATAAGGGTTGTCAATGTTCAAAAGGTCATCGAGGTACCTAGATGTGGAATTAAAAGCCTCGATAACATCAGCTTGATTATCATGGTTAAGAGAATCCATGAAATCTCTTTCGTAGCAGTATAAAAATAAATCAGCTACGAGAGGTGCGCAATTTGTACCCATCGGAATTCCAACAATTTGTCTGTATAACTTGGTCCCAAATCTAATATAAATATTATCAAGGAGATAGGATAAGGCGTCGCACACATTCTGACATGACCAAAGGGTATACCGACTTTGGTCAGAGGAAGTGAAAAAAGCCTTTCTGTCATTACATGCCAAATAAAGTGAACCATAGTTTTTTAATGCCCTTTTGAAGGTCCACTCTATCAAATCCAGAAGTTTTTCTTTAATTAGATTATGTGGTAATGTTGTATACAGAGTAGAAAAATCATATGTGGACAAGCTTGTCGCACGGAACCCTCTACACTTCAATTTACTGAGCACCTCACCAGAATTTTTTATTGACCAAAACCAATTTTTATTTGAAGTTTCATACACTGTCTCACAGTATCTTATAACATGAGATTTGATAGCAGTAAGACAAGAAGTTAATAATTTAGAAAGTTCAGTGGTAGTACAAGAGCTAGAATTTGCAATAAATCTAGCTTTGTATGGTCTTTTGTGAAGCTTAGGTAACCAATACATCGTAGGAAGTTTGTCTTGCTCCAGTTTTGATACCACTATATAATAGAATATTAAACACAGGGCATTTCCCATCAGCTTGGTCAAAAAGCATTCTATGCCCTTTATTCAAAGCTGGTTCTCTCACGGACCCCAATAATTTTCGAGGAATATCCTTAATAGATGTCTTGAATAAAATTCTTACAGGAATGATGCATAATAGATTATATAAGTGGGCGGAAGAAAACAATAAAATTGATGAGGCTCAAGCAGGTTTTAGAAAGGGTTATAGTACAACTGATAATTTGTTTGTTCTTATGTCAATGGTACAAAAGTATTTAAGCAAAAAAGGGGGGAGGTTTTATTTTATATTTATTGATTTTACAAAAGCCTTCGATAAGGTGGACCATACTGAGCTCATTGAATGTTTAATACGAAAAGGGGTCTCTGGTAAATTTTTAAGACTTTTGATATCTATGTATAGTAGTTTGTGTTCCTGTGTTAGACTTAATAATCAAGATAGAACAGAATATTTTTCTTGTAACATCGGTACTAGACAGGGGTGTAAACTCAGCCCAATCTTATTCTCATTATTGATAAATGAGTTACTTGAAGAGTTAAGGCAGTCGGGAATTCGGGGTATACAAATTTCAACTCAATGCGAGGAAGTCATGGCGCTTGGATATGCAGATGATATTGCAGAAGGTAGTGATTCAGTTATCACTTTACAATTTCTGATTAACATGACATCTGGTTTTTGTCTCCGTAAGAAAATGCAAGTTAATTTATCAAAAACAAAAATAATTGTTTTTAAAAATGGTGGATTTTTACGAAATTATGAAAAATGGTATTTTCGCGGTCAACCTATAGAAGTTGTGTCTGCTTATAAGTACATGGGTTTAACAGTTACTCCGAAATTAATATGGACACGAGCAAAAGAAACATTAGCTACACAGGCTAGGAAATCTATTATATGTATATATATACTCATCAAAAGAAGTTTTGCACCATTTAGATTTTTTCATATTTTTAAGTGACAGTTTAACTAATAAATTTTAAAGTTAGCTTTTTGAATTTGCACAGTCTGAAAGAATTTGATAATGTGTGTGATAAGACCAAAAATTGTTGCGGAAACGATTTTAGGAAAAATTGAAAATTCCAATTTTCTGTAAATGCTGAAAATTGGAAAATCGAAAAAAATCCACAAAAAATGACACAGCATCAAGAACACATTTTTGTTTTCAAATTTACACACAAGAGCTCCAAAGCTAATGATTAAGCCTAAAAACAATTTTAAAAATCTCAAAATTTTAGTAAAATTTCATTTTTTGACAAAATTGCAATTTTTGAGAAAAAATGATAAATATTGGAAAAAATGAGTAAAAATCGAAATTCATTTCAATTTTTGATCACTATGAGATGTTTTGACACCAAAAATTGCCGCCTGTTTCCTTTCTGTTAAAGGCAATCTCATGTCAAAGATGTTGCATGACGTTGGCTCGTTGACAAAACCTCGTAACTGCAAAAAACAATTTTTTTCAGGAGAAGCAAAAAACTAAAACTTGTATATAAATGATATATAATTGTGCATGTTTACAAATTGTCGTATATACAAAACTTGATAAATGAAAGCCAGAAGCAGATTCTTATGATGAATAAAAGAATGCATTTATGAGAAAACATACATATGCAACTTTTGCATATCTAAAAGATAAAGATTTTCTTGTATTTAAATTTTTTGAAATTGCATAATACGAGGTTTTGTCACCTTTTTTCAAGTCCGTTTACCATTTGTAGTTACGAGGTTTTGTAAGGTAATTGAAAAACTAACTTCCCATTGGACATAACCTACAAGGCTTTGTCACAAGCTGAATTTGAATGTTTTGAATCGCGCCATGTAAAAAAAACGATTTTTTGAAAAAGTGCAGTTACGAGGTTTTGTCAGTCAACGAGCCAACGATGAGTACTTTTTTGACATGCAGCTTTTTGAAAATTCTGAATTTGGATGGGTTGAAAACCAGTACCTTCAATTAAACATTAATGGGTGCTGCATGCTGTGTTTGTAAGACAAACAACCCATTTTATTGGAGAGATGAGTTACTAAGCTTTATCTGAGAATTTAAACAAAATCTCAAAATTCGTTATTTTTGGTCAAAAATAGTGTTTTTGTCAAAAAAAAAATCAATTTTTATTTTTTTGCTTTAAATGATTGCTTTCAGTATCCCGAATGAGGAGGTGAAACGAATTCGGATTTGAAAGCCCAGAAATAAAGATGTGGGCTTTTTGCTGCACCCCAAATTTTGGTGTTTTCAAAAACATGCATTTTTGCACATTTTTATTTAATCTTTTTAAGAAAAAATATTGATTTGACATTTAGGAAGTCCAGCCCTTTAAGATGGTATCAAGTTTTAAAAGTTAATTTGAAAAATATCTATACTAGACATTATTTTAAAATGAGAAAAATATTAACTGGTGCAAAACTTCTTTTGATGAGTATATAAGATGCAACACGATATAGGCTATTTTGACTATTCTGATTTATTTAAACCTTTTTGATACGATGATAAAGCCAGTTTTGCTCTATGGCGCTGAATTATGGGGGTTTGAAGTGTCTGATATTATTGAAAATGTTCAAAACCAATTTTGTAAAAGATTTTTGAAGTTGCCAGTTACAACATATCATGTTCTTGCTAGGGGGGAATGTGGAAGATATCCACTATTTATTGATTATTATTGTAAGTGTATACGATATTGGATACGTTTGATAAGGATGGATGACACTAGATACCCATATCATTGTTATAGGATGTTACGAAGGTTGGATGATGCAGGGAGAATTACATGGGCTTCAAAAGTAAAAGAAATTTTGTTTAAATATGGTTTTGGCTATGTTTGGGTAAATGAAAATGTAGGGGATGAGGTTATGTTTTTGAAAGCTTTCAAACAACGACTTACGGACTGTGCTAAACAAGAGTGGCGCGAAAGCGTTTCAGAGTCCAGTAAAGCATATTATTACAGAAACTATATGACTGATCTAACCGTGGCCAAGTATATATTCTATAATATACCATTTAAGTTTAGAATAGCATTGTCAAAATTACGTTGCTCTGTACATACTCTACATATTGAGGTTGGAAGACAGAACGATGTTTCTGCAGAAAATAGATTATGCTATGTGTGTAACAGTCATGTCATCGAGGATGAGTTTCATTTTATTATGAACTGCTCTGCTTTCGATCATTTACGAGATCTGTATTTGCCACATTTATCTAATGAACGTAAAGACATCACCGTATTTAATAGATTGATGAACGCAGATGAAAGAATCACTCTAAGTTTGGCAAAGTATATATATTTTGCTTTTAAGCTAAGAAGAGAATTACTCTTAGAACGACTATATTCCCTATGACATGTTTTTTCATGACTTCGGTAATTATGCATAGAATGTTCATTATTAATGTTGTGATCATAAAGTAATACACATGTTCATATAGTGTAAGTGTATTGTTTGTTTGAATGCGCTCGATCATTTATGTATTGTGTTTAGATATGTATTATGGGCCGGGGGCCTGAAGTACTGAATAAAATTTTGTCATTTGTCATTTGTCATTTGTCAATGTTCGATTTTTTATACTTTCGTCTACCAGGAAAGTAGTTCCCGTAGATTTGTGGCGCTTTCAAGTTGATAAGTATACAATGTGTCTGTTCATATTGACCAGAATCGTTCTTATATACAACCATAGAGAGGCGTATACGATCTTTTTTACTTTCCTCTGCAACAAATTAAGAATTTAAATATTCGTGAGAAACATTTACGAAAAGCTTGTCGACATATTGTGATATCAACATCAAAAACAGCAAACATTGTTCTCCTTACACGTCGAATATACATAGTAAGAGATATAAGAGATATATGTTGCCCTAAGAGATATAAGAGATATATAATGCTCTCCTTCCCACCTAGTATCTTTGGGTCGAGGTTTTGGCTTTATTTTACAGCAACATTTTGTAATACATGTGTTGGCCAGTTGAGATCTTGTTTTGTTTTTATATTCTAATCCGTTTTTAATAATCACCAATACATTTTCGCTGTACTGATAGAAATGGTAATTTCGCTGTCCTATTAAAAATGTTTTTTTCAATGATATTGATAATCGCGGTATTTCTGGTGTACGCGGTTGGGATTTTAACTTAATTACATCAAAAGTTTTTGTTACATGTGTTCGCCAGTAAAGCACTATTTTTGTTTTTATTTAATTTTCTTTCTTTCTTTATGAATTCGAGGATGTTCCCAGGAAAAACAATTTTCGGTGTTGTACCCAGAAAAACGATGTGTCCCAGGAAAAGTCGTTTATCTTCATCATACTTGTCCCCAGTAAAAACGATAATCGGTGTCCCAGGAAAAGTGGTTTATCTTCATTATACTACTGTTTAATGTGCCTGCCTCTCTGTTGTGCTCATTGCCTTTTGTTCCTGTTGAAACTTAGCCGGATGACTACCTTGTTGGGAAACAGCTAGTCATTCTGCTTTTCGAGTGTGTTGTCGGAAAATGTTTTGTTGTGTTTTATGTATTTTCTTTTCCAGCTGGTGTTTACGTTGGGACTTTAAATTATATTACATGGATTCCTGACCCCTATGTTCTTACTATACAGTAATACAAATAATTCAGGAAAGCCTTCATAATTAAAATGGTATTGTAATATGAATCATGAACCACGGAAACAATGTCAGTCAGACCTATTGCTGGTGTCATTAGCATTATTTGGGTTTGGTTCAGTACTGTTATGGTTATTGTTTTGCATTCGGGAACGGTACAAATCTGCATTCATATTTAGTGAATCATTACTGTGAAATTAGCAGTATCAGGCTAACGTGATGTCAGGATAACAACATAACATCATTCCAACAATTTGTCTGTATAACTTGGTCCCAAATCTAATATAAATATTATCAAGGAGATAGGATAAGGCGTCGCACACATTCTGACATGACCAAAGGGTATACCGACTTTGGTCAGAGGAAGTGAAAAAAGCCTTTCTGTCATTACATGCCAAATAAAGTGAACCATAGTTTTTTAATGCCCTTTTGAAGGTCCACTCTATCAAATCCAGAAGTTTTTCTTTAATTAGATTATGTGGTAATGTTGTATACAGAGTAGAAAAATCATATGTGGACAAGCTTGTCGCACGGAACCCTCTACACTTCAATTTACTGAGCACCTCACCAGAATTTTTTATTGACCAAAACCAATTTTTATTTGAAGTTTCATACACTGTCTCACAGTATCTTATAACATGAGATTTGATAGCAGTAAGACAAGAAGTTAATAATTTAGAAAGTTCAGTGGTAGTACAAGAGCTAGAATTTGCAATAAATCTAGCTTTGTATGGTCTTTTGTGAAGCTTAGGTAACCAATACATCGTAGGAAGTTTGTCTTGCTCCAGTTTTGATACCACTATATAATAGAATATTAAACACAGGGCATTTCCCATCAGCTTGGTCAAAAAGCATTCTATGCCCTTTATTCAAAGCTGGTTCTCTCACGGACCCCAATAATTTTCGAGGAATATCCTTAATAGATGTCTTGAATAAAATTCTTACAGGAATGATGCATAATAGATTATATAAGTGGGCGGAAGAAAACAATAAAATTGATGAGGCTCAAGCAGGTTTTAGAAAGGGTTATAGTACAACTGATAATTTGTTTGTTCTTATGTCAATGGTACAAAAGTATTTAAGCAAAAAAGGGGGGAGGTTTTATTTTATATTTATTGATTTTACAAAAGCCTTCGATAAGGTGGACCATACTGAGCTCATTGAATGTTTAATACGAAAAGGGGTCTCTGGTAAATTTTTAAGACTTTTGATATCTATGTATAGTAGTTTGTGTTCCTGTGTTAGACTTAATAATCAAGATAGAACAGAATATTTTTCTTGTAACATCGGTACTAGACAGGGGTGTAAACTCAGCCCAATCTTATTCTCATTATTGATAAATGAGTTACTTGAAGAGTTAAGGCAGTCGGGAATTCGGGGTATACAAATTTCAACTCAATGCGAGGAAGTCATGGCGCTTGGATATGCAGATGATATTGCAGAAGGTAGTGATTCAGTTATCACTTTACAATTTCTGATTAACATGACATCTGGTTTTTGTCTCCGTAAGAAAATGCAAGTTAATTTATCAAAAACAAAAATAATTGTTTTTAAAAATGGTGGATTTTTACGAAATTATGAAAAATGGTATTTTCGCGGTCAACCTATAGAAGTTGTGTCTGCTTATAAGTACATGGGTTTAACAGTTACTCCGAAATTAATATGGACACGAGCAAAAGAAACATTAGCTACACAGGCTAGGAAATCTATTATATGTATATATATACTCATCAAAAGAAGTTTTGCACCATTTAGATTTTTTCATATTTTTAAGTGACAGTTTAACTAATAAATTTTAAAGTTAGCTTTTTGAATTTGCACAGTCTGAAAGAATTTGATAATGTGTGTGATAAGACCAAAAATTGTTGCGGAAACGATTTTAGGAAAAATTGAAAATTCCAATTTTCTGTAAATGCTGAAAATTGGAAAATCGAAAAAAATCCACAAAAAATGACACAGCATCAAGAACACATTTTTGTTTTCAAATTTACACACAAGAGCTCCAAAGCTAATGATTAAGCCTAAAAACAATTTTAAAAATCTCAAAATTTTAGTAAAATTTCATTTTTTGACAAAATTGCAATTTTTGAGAAAAAATGATAAATATTGGAAAAAATGAGTAAAAATCGAAATTCATTTCAATTTTTGATCACTATGAGATGTTTTGACACCAAAAATTGCCGCCTGTTTCCTTTCTGTTAAAGGCAATCTCATGTCAAAGATGTTGCATGACGTTGGCTCGTTGACAAAACCTCGTAACTGCAAAAAACAATTTTTTCAGGAGAAGCAAAAAACTAAAACTTGTATATAAATGATATATAATTGTGCATGTTTACAAATTGTCGTATATACAAAACTTGATAAATGAAAGTCAGAAGCAGATTCTTATGATGAATAAAAGAATGCATTTATGAGAAAACATACATATGCAACTTTTGCATATCTAAAAGATAAAGATTTTCTTGTATTTAAATTTTTTGAAATTGCATAATACGAGGTTTTGTCACCTTTTTTCAAGTCCGTTTACCATTTGTAGTTACGAGGTTTTGTAAGGTAATTGAAAAACTAACTTCCCATTGGACATAACCTACAAGGCTTTGTCACAAGCTGAATTTGAATGTTTTGAATCGCGCCATGTAAAAAAAACGATTTTTTGAAAAAGTGCAGTTACGAGGTTTTGTCAGTCAACGAGCCAACGATGAGTACTTTTTTGACATGCAGCTTTTTGAAAATTCTGAATTTGGATGGGTTGAAAACCAGTACCTTCAATTAAACATTAATGGGTGCTGCATGCTGTGTTTGTAAGACAAACAACCCATTTTATTGGAGAGATGAGTTACTAAGCTTTATCTGAGAATTTAAACAAAATCTCAAAATTCGTTATTTTTGGTCAAAAATAGTGTTTTTGTCAAAAAAAAAATCAATTTTTATTTTTTTGCTTTAAATGATTGCTTTCAGTATCCCGAATGAGGAGGTGAAACGAATTCGGATTTGAAAGCCCAGAAATAAAGATGTGGGCTTTTTGCTGCACCCCAAATTTTGGTGTTTTCAAAAACATGCATTTTTGCACATTTTTATTTAATCTTTTTAAGAAAAAATATTGATTTGACATTTAGGAAGTCCAGCCCTTTAAGATGGTATCAAGTTTTAAAAGTTAATTTGAAAAATATCTATACTAGACATTATTTTAAAATGAGAAAAATATTAACTGGTGCAAAACTTCTTTTGATGAGTATATAAGATGCAACACGATATAGGCTATTTTGACTATTCTGATTTATTTAAACCTTTTTGATACGATGATAAAGCCAGTTTTGCTCTATGGCGCTGAATTATGGGGGTTTGAAGTGTCTGATATTATTGAAAATGTTCAAAACCAATTTTGTAAAAGATTTTTGAAGTTGCCAGTTACAACATATCATGTTCTTGCTAGGGGGGAATGTGGAAGATATCCACTATTTATTGATTATTATTGTAAGTGTATACGATATTGGATACGTTTGATAAGGATGGATGACACTAGATACCCATATCATTGTTATAGGATGTTACGAAGGTTGGATGATGCAGGGAGAATTACATGGGCTTCAAAAGTAAAAGAAATTTTGTTTAAATATGGTTTTGGCTATGTTTGGGTAAATGAAAATGTAGGGGATGAGGTTATGTTTTTGAAAGCTTTCAAACAACGACTTACGGACTGTGCTAAACAAGAGTGGCGCGAAAGCGTTTCAGAGTCCAGTAAAGCATATTATTACAGAAACTATATGACTGATCTAACCGTGGCCAAGTATATATTCTATAATATACCATTTAAGTTTAGAATAGCATTGTCAAAATTACGTTGCTCTGTACATACTCTACATATTGAGGTTGGAAGACAGAACGATGTTTCTGCAGAAAATAGATTATGCTATGTGTGTAACAGTCATGTCATCGAGGATGAGTTTCATTTTATTATGAACTGCTCTGCTTTCGATCATTTACGAGATCTGTATTTGCCACATTTATCTAATGAACGTAAAGACATCACCGTATTTAATAGATTGATGAACGCAGATGAAAGAATCACTCTAAGTTTGGCAAAGTATATATATTTTGCTTTTAAGCTAAGAAGAGAATTACTCTTAGAACGACTATATTCCCTATGACATGTTTTTTCATGACTTCGGTAATTATGCATAGAATGTTCATTATTAATGTTGTGATCATAAAGTAATACACATGTTCATATAGTGTAAGTGTATTGTTTGTTTGAATGCGCTCGATCATTTATGTATTGTGTTTAGATATGTATTATGGGCCGGGGGCCTGAAGTACTGAATAAAATTTTGTCATTTGTCATTTGTCATTTGTCAATATTCGATTTTTTATACTTTCGTCTACCAGGAAAGTAGTTCCCGTAGATTTGTGGCGCTTTCAAGTTGATAAGTATACAATGTGTCTGTTCATATTGACCAGAATCGTTCTTATATACAACCATAGAGAGGCGTATACGATCTTTTTTACTTTCCTCTGCAACAAATTAAGAATTTAAATATTCGTGAGAAACATTTACGAAAAGCTTGTCGACATATTGTGATATCAACATCAAAAACAGCAAACATTGTTCTCCTTACACGTCGAATATACATAGTAAGAGATATAAGAGATATATGTTGCCCTAAGAGATATAAGAGATATATAATGCTCTCCTTCCCACCTAGTATCTTTGGGTCGAGGTTTTGGCTTTATTTTACAGCAACATTTTGTAATACATGTGTTGGCCAGTTGAGATCTTGTTTTGTTTTTATATTCTAATCCGTTTTTAATAATCACCAATACATTTTCGCTGTACTGATAGAAATGGTAATTTCGCTGTCCTATTAAAAATGTTTTTTTCAATGATATTGATAATCGCGGTATTTCTGGTGTACGCGGTTGGGATTTTAACTTAATTACATCAAAAGTTTTTGTTACATGTGTTCGCCAGTAAAGCACTATTTTTGTTTTTATTTAATTTTCTTTCTTTCTTTATGAATTCGAGGATGTTCCCAGGAAAAACAATTTTCGGTGTTGTACCCAGAAAAACGATGTGTCCCAGGAAAAGTCGTTTATCTTCATCATACTTGTCCCCAGTAAAAACGATAATCGGTGTCCCAGGAAAAGTGGTTTATCTTCATTATACTACTGTTTAATGTGCCTGCCTCTCTGTTGTGCTCATTGCCTTTTGTTCCTGTTGAAACTTAGCCGGATGACTACCTTGTTGGGAAACAGCTAGTCATTCTGCTTTTCGAGTGTGTTGTCGGAAAATGTTTTGTTGTGTTTTATGTATTTTCTTTTCCAGCTGGTGTTTACGTTGGGACTTTAAATTATATTACATGGATTCCTGACCCCTATGTTCTTACTATACAGTAATACAAATAATTCAGGAAAGCCTTCATAATTAAAATGGTATTGTAATATGAATCATGAACCACGGAAACAATGTCAGTCAGACCTATTGCTGGTGTCATTAGCATTATTTGGGTTTGGTTCAGTACTGTTATGGTTATTGTTTTGCATTCGGGAACGGTACAAATCTGCATTCATATTTAGTGAATCATTACTGTGAAATTAGCAGTATCAGTGCACATATTTTGCACTCATTTTTACAGGGCTAGACTCCTTAGTACTGACATTTTCTGTTGCTTTAAGGTGATAATACTTTTGAAAAAATGGTCAAAGTCACATTTGGTTTCATTGTGTAACAATTATTTTCAACGTTCCGTCACTCGGTTCGTGTAATAGCAAACGAGTTTTCATGCTGTACAAGGTTTTAGTTCGGTTCGTTTGATAGGAAACCTGGGAGCCAGTGCAATAATATTAGTTTGATGATTCTTTTATATCATATCCAACATCTAAGGTCATACTGAGGTATGAGCTTGGTTTCAAATCTGATACGTAAGACTGAAGAAGCCATGGATAAAAAAATCCATTTCTATGTTTAAGCGGAGATTATCGTAACTATGTTTGGGAGGACTTTATGATAGTAAATGGAGTGGTATAATATTTATTTACATCTATGCAAGAACAACCATACTAGCATATACCAAATTATTAAGTTAACTTAACTGACTTTTGTCCAAGACCTATTTATGTTGAAAGCCACAGCCACTTCTCTCAGCGAATATTAGCTTGACTACGTAAGGGAAGATTCTAAGATCATATAAAGAGTGATAAAAATAAATATTTGTACATCTTATAGAGATTTGTATGCAAGAACAACCGTACTAGCATATACATGTACTAGATTATTAACTTAATAAATGACTTTTCCCAAGGCCTACTATGTTGAACAAGAAAGTCATTTGTTGTAGAAAAATTCATCGACTTAGTTTTCACGAACATATTCATTGACAATCTAGGGCAGTAAAGCGAAATTCGATATGGCATCTGCCCGCGCCAAACAAGTGTTGTAAGTATCTCATTTGGTGTAACAACCATTCGTCCTGGAAGATGGCATTTACCTACGCTCAATAATCTATACAAGCGGAAAAACAATTTGACATGATCTCATTTGTCTGACCCGGTTACAAAAACAGTAATAAGTATGTAATCTGACAAAGAGTTTGCCTAACTCTTTTATCTTTAATAAACCGACAGATTTTCTCCGATATATGAATGAAACTTATGACAAGTTAATTAAAATGTGAAAAGAGAAAAAGGCCAGTGTAAGAACTTAAGTTTGGCTGAGAGAATAACTCGAGCAATTTGTAGCGCGTTTTGATTTACTATAAAAAGGTAAAAGTAAGCAGTGACCTAAAACTGGTCAGCAGAATCAAAGTCTTACCCCAAAGACATAGGAGGGAAAACAGATTGGCAATCGGATACTGACACAAAGAGATCATATAGAAAACTGAGCGAATCCAATAAAAACATTGATCCTTTGAGGCAGTAAAATATTCGAATGGCTATTTCCATGCACCTGCACTGGATTAATAGAACATCTCCGTGTGAAACCAACCCCATACAAACTAGACTTATAAAGTAAAAATGAGGGATGAGAAGGTTAAGTAACTGCGAAAAAATCAATATATTTAAGTAATTCATAATTAAAAATAATTGTTAGATCCTTTGGAAGCAGCAACACATTCAAAGCGAGAAGATGGGCCATATTGTACAACTTCGGGTAATGAACCTTCATCAGTGACCCTTTACAAAACTGGCAGTGAAAGCCAGACATTTTTGCTGCAATTTCAATTTCATAAGTCATGAAAAGGCACAAGAAGGCAATGATAAGGAAAAGGCGAAATCATAAAGACATTCCCACTCCAAAAAACAAAGTGGCAAAATTGAATTTATACTAAAAAACATATCAGAAGCCGGGTGCAAAGCTATTTCCCAATGGGCGGTTATTCAGTTACCCGAATTTATATGAAAACATGAAAACGAACATAAGGTTCAAACAGCACAAAAAACCCGACTCCAAAACATAGAGCAAAGGGGACCACAACAGAAGTATCGCCTTGGAACGATCAGTAATATAAATAACTTGGGGCTTTAATCGATTTTACAGGCGCCTAACCTCACCCTCATCTTCTGCAGCGGTTCACAACATTTAGTTAGTTGTTCGGTCCTCGTGGTGAATCTCTAACTAGTCAATAAGGACAAACAAATAAATCATGATAACCACCATGATGAATCAAAAACGAACTTACAGATTCAGTAAGCTGCCCGACGATGGCGATCTCTAGGCGCCAATTATTATCAGGAATCAACCTAATTAACATTTATTTCATTATAGTATCGTAAATAATGTCAAACTAAATAAAAAATGTTAAGCCAACTAAAAAAGGAAATCAAAAGGATTTTACGGAAAAGTCTGAGTATATACGCAGCTGTTTCCTTAATGCGAAAATTATGTTATCTATATTGACCTTTCTTTTCCGTTGTTTTTTGCATTTCTGACGTTTGTTCAACGGTGCATTTTATTAATTGATAATTTTTATGTATTTATTTAACACATTCACTGCCGCCGACGACTGTAGTCGTTTTTACTGTTCACTGTCACTGACGACTGTAGTCGTTTTACGGGTATACCGGTATGTCCCTGGTTATAGACGAAAGTTGCTAAGGGAGGTAAATGTATTGTATATCAAATGTTTCAGCGTAACAAAGCCTTTTTAAGTGATATATGATATGCGCAAATATCTAAAATATAATAATTAATAAATTAATTAATAAATCAATAACAATAATAAAATAAATATACGCTTTGCAGTGAGATATTGATTTTTTTGAGAGGCGTGGTAGTAAAAGAGTTAAGATGTACGATTTATGTTTTGTTGCTTTCATTTGTTTGTAGTTTATATTCGCTCAGGATGTAAGCTCTATGAATAAATATTGAATATTTCATGATGATAAAAGATTGCCAGATAGAAAACAATAAGAGATGAATTGCTTACCGCGGGCAACTGAGATGATGAAACAAACAGTGCATACAGCATTTGCGTATAGTAACTGAGTTTTGATATCCCGGCAGCGAAGTAATTATATTTAGATACTTATTTTAAAGCAGGTCTCGTAGAGACGTGACGTATATATAGATTATTTTGTCTCTGGAAATTTATTTATCAGAATTACAATTATAGCAACCCATTGTCATGCAAATGGTACATATAAAATAATGATGAAGCATATCACTGCTTACAAAATGCAAGAAAGAAAAATAATCCAACCAAGAAATTGTATCGTGTCATTGTGAGCATGCTCTCTTTTCCGAACGTCAATAAATCAATAAAAACTTTACCGTCAACGACGTTATGATTTCAGTTCCATAAAAGGTGAAATGAACTTTTCGTTCATTCAATGTAAGATTGATTATTCAATAATCATAACAACACATGCCGTCCTCCAGCAGAACTATGGCGTCAATAATTCAGTAAATCTCCCAACTATATATTTTTCACGAAATCTCATTCCAATGTCTAATTAAATATTTTCTAGCAAATCTAAAATCAATTTGTGAGATGTTTCAGCAAGAATGTGGGTAAACTTTTGTTGTACAAATATTCTACGGATTGAGAATTTGAAATTGAAATATAGTGTCTGAATGTACGATTTAACATTTAATACCTTAGTAACTTTTAAGAAAATGAATCAAAATTGCAGCTAATGACATTGTTCCTTACTCTAGCTGTAACATGATTCTGTAAATTGTCATCTTTTTCGTGAATTGTGTCTGGGTTGGGATTTAAAATTTTATTTAACAACTGAGCTTTCCATTATTATTTCATTTGATAACTTATATTTCCTTTTTCGTTTTTATTGCTCTCTGTCACCCGGCTAAACAGTGCTTAAACTATATGCTATCTTGACAATGGGCCATTCACATGTTGGTGAAATGGTATTGTAATTTAATTAAGACAAGATTTATAATCATTAGATAAAATCATTACTTTCTATAAAACCGATGGCGTCAATATTTCATGAAATTGTTTTCAGAGGTCTTCACAGAAGAGGCTTAAGTAGCCGAAACCATAGTATGGCCCGTCCCTGTTTCTCATTAACACGTTTACTGCCACTGCTACGTCCGGGAAGATGATTCGATGATCATTAAAGCGGTGATAAAATAATAAGTTATAAATCTTGTAGAAAATATCTGCAAAAACAACAATATTAACATGCACCAGATTATTTACTTCATTTTCCGTTTGTGTTTGGAAGAAGGATATTCAATGTAGCAAATCCGTCGACTCAGTGGCAACGATAATCTTCATTGACAATCTTTAGTAGTAAAGCATAATTCGATATGACATTATCTACCTGCGTGAGTGATTGTTGTTAATATCTTCTTTACTTTAACAAGAATTCGTTCTGAAAGTTGCCATTTAGCTACGTTCAATAATCTATATAAGCGGAAAAATAATTTGACGTGATACAATTTTGTCTGACCCGGTTAAGAATGTCAGTAATACTTATGTAATCTGACGAAGAGTTTGTCGAACTCTTTTTATCTTTAATGAAACAGATTAATCCAAGATTTTCTCCGATATATGAATGAAACGTCTGACAAGGTAATCAAATGTTGATTGGAGAAATAAATGTAAGAACTCTAGTATTTCTGAAGATGATAAGTCAACGAAATACCAAAGCAATAAGAAGCGCTGTGTGATTTTCTATGAAAAGGTAAACATCGACAAATATTGGGCTACAAAACCAAAGTTTTGCCCTGATACCCAGGTGGTAGAAAACAAATTGACAATAGGTACTGATACAAACATAACATATCGTAAGCTGAGCAGCAGGTATTTCCGAGTTTCTTCGATGGATCGAAAACTGGACAAATTTTGTATAATCCCTATTTCCCTATCTTTTCTCTAGTTATTCACATCGCTTTTGGCTAAAGTATTTTATTTTTGATTGTTTTTATCATTCATTTAAAATGAACATCGGTAAAAAACGCATCGGTACAAATCTTTCAAATAAACAATTTAAATATACAATTTGTCCTAAAGAAGATGTACTTGCCAGTTATCTAAATGCTAATTTGTCCCGTCTGTTTCATAAACGTTATCATATTTTGTGTCATTTATCTGTATCAATTACAGTACTTTGGAATCATTACATGTCATCAAATCATAAATGATACAAATAATTATGCCTCTGTCACGTAACGTGTTGTACCGACAATAAGTATTATTCCAAACTGAGATAAAGATAAAGAGATCTGAAACTGCTATTGAATATTGATATTTGCCTCCGCTGTGTCTGTCGCTTAGGAAGACAGGTAAATCGGTGAAAAAAATCAATATTTTACCGGCCGCTGAATGTGGTCCGAATTTTTGTATATTACCAAATATAAATCGTTTAAATTTTCTTCGCCATAATTCATATAATAGTAAAAGATTTTATTTCTGTTAAATAGAGCTTCAAATTTCCAACAAATAGATACTAAACACCGGCATCTTTGTCAGAAAGACTAGAGAGAGAGAGAGAGAGAGAGAGAGAGAGAGAGAGAGAGAGAGAGAGAGAGAGTCATCTCTTTAGTTGTTTATCAATTATCAGTCGATTTGCACAAGCTGTTGTTCTTTTTCCTTACGAATTACGCCCATAATTATGTTTTTTTTTCTACGCTACTGGACACATACAACGATTCTTAACGGATTATCTTTAGATTAAAGGAAACGCAAACTGATTTATCTCGCCGTATCTCTAATCATATTTAACACCGTAAAATAGCGATAATTATTGAACAAGGTGAAAGCTTCAATTCAAATTAAAGCATCTTTTTTAAGCTTTAGACCTGACAACAACGATTTTGATGTCCCCCGACGTAAATGAGCGTAATGAGATTGCCCAATATCAATTCTAGCCACATCTATCTATCACGTTCAATGAAGACCGAATATAATTCAATTGCACACGTTGGAGAGATACGTTTGGTTCAACAATTATTTTCGCTTTTTCCCCTTCGTTTTGTTGGTCATATTTTATACTTTTCTCTACAAAAGGGCAGTGGAGGAACGGATTATGTGAATTAAATGGAATCAGTCAGGCATGAATTTGAATATTCTTCTTTTTTTTCCTCCTCTATCTTTCGTACTTGCATTCATGTATATTCTAAGAAGTCGCCGCCGAAATTTCAAAAGAAAAAATGACACTTTTATTACCAGCTACCTGTATTGCACCGTGCAATACCTGTTGATTTGTTTGATCTTCGAGCCGTTAAAGACGCACTTATGTCACGTTGCAGGCACGTGCCGCATTAATGACAGATACCTGACACAGTTTAATGTAACTTTATTGAAGATTGTATTCGGAAAAGTAATTGAAATAAATACATAATGAAAAATAATAATACACTCTAGGCCAACATGCAACCGCACTTTTCTTGCAATGTTAGCTCTCATCATGATATAGTCATACTCAAAATGTTGAAAAGATAATACTCTAGCTTTATACGTATACTTGCCCGTGCTGAGCAACGATTTCTTTTCAATAGATGCTATGGTGTCTGTTTTCAAGCGCGGTCTCGCAGTTTTCACATTGCACGAAAATGCATCAATGGGATGTTTTTCAACAGCATCAAAGTCAAAATGCAATCTGCATATCAGAGCGCCTTTCGCCGGATCCTATTTTTTTTTTCTTCTCGAATTCGGGCTTAACGTATAATTAAATTCCTGCATTTTGCTACGCAAATGTCATTTCTTCTTTTGTCACTGTTTTTATTTCGAAAAAATGTGGAAACTAATTGTTCTGTTGTCCCCATCACATTTCCGGGCATGCGGCTATCCCAAATCCTGTCCCGGGCACGGCACATGGGGAGGGTGTGTGGTTATAAATACAAAATAAACTATCGGCTAAATAGACAACCGATCACTGGAGATCATCTGTAAATGCATGATATGTCATTCTGCATTCAAGTGTAACTTTTTGGTCTTATTTGCAATGCCAACCAATGTGTAGAAAAATCTCCATTTTGACGCCAAAGCGGCGAAAAACTGTGAAAAACAGCTGATTCATTAGGGCGATTTGAAGCTTTCAAAAATACCCAAACCGCATCGAAGGGCAATAAAACGATTTGTAAGACATTGTTCTCTGAGAAAATTGATCTTGTTTGCCAAAGAAAAGTCATACATAGAAGCCTTTTTAATAAAAGCAATTACACATCGTTTTGAGATCGGGCCAAACCGTTTTTGCTTAAATGACAAAAATTGTCAAGATTTATACCATCGTAAGACAAACACAGAGATTGTGTGCCTATCAACAAATAAAACGATTTTTATGCCTTTCTTCTTTCATATTTTGTTGTTTAAAGATTACCTAGCCTTTTAGTAACAAAGCCTTTTAGTCAAAAAGTACCGACTATAATCCGCTTGGTCGCCATTTTGAAACGCCGAACAAGGAATTAGGTGTTTTATCAACGTATAATTAACAATCAAAAATCCAATAAAAACACTACAAACATCAAAATCTGGTTCCTAAATAAAATATTAAATGTTAACAGTTTCTATTGAATAAAATATTATCTCATTGGATGTATGAAATTGCCAATGAACGCCGATATCTATAGCACTGGTTTTGTCTTCGAAACAATATGGCGGCGGATCGTGGTGGCGCCACAGGTACACGCGCGACAATCATAAAGTGGCCACTAGGTGGACTTTCTAATCTCTTTATCTTCATCTCAGTTCCAAAGGACACTGCTGGACAGCACGATGAAGTGATGCATTAAACTTTCACGACTACCAACGACATTGGCTAAAATATCCTAGTTCTAGAGGAGATGTGCTTCTAGCTGTCTTACCGATCAACTCTGCTTATTTATCTCACCCGTTTCATTAACGGTTATCATATTTTTCTGTCATTTGTCTGTATCAATTTCTCTGGAACCATTTCATGTCATTCAATTATGAATGAGACAAGTCAATGTGATTCTGTCATTACGGGTGTTGTTCCTAATAGACCAATTATTCTCAAGGACACTGTTTGGCATCCTAATGAAGACAATTATGAGTTGAACCTTAAAGACCATACAGGACCTCGGCTGACAAAATTTTACTCAGAGCTGGTGGTGCTAAAATGTGGGAAATTCATTCTGATTACACCAATTTCCTGATCAATGCTGTTTTTGCTGTTTCTCAGATCAAAATCAGATACTATGTGTACATAAATAAGAATCTACGTCCTCGTTTTTGATTCACCATGGTGGTTATCATGATTTATTTATTTGCTTTGATGATTCATTGACTAGTTGGAGATTCACCGCGAGGACCTAACAACTAACTAAATGTTTTGAACCACTGCAGAAGAGAAGAGTGAGGTAAGGGCCCTGTAAAATCGATTTAAGCTTGAAAGTTCCCAATTATTTTATATTACTGTTCGTTCCAAGGTGATACTTCTGTTGTTGTTCTATTTGTTTTATGTTTTGGAGTCGAACTCACCAACACACATGAACCTTATTCAAGAAATTATGTTGGTCTTTCTCATCAGTGAGAGACGAACTATCAACATCTGTTACACAAAAATAATAATATGATTATTTCTTTATTTCTCATTTTATATCAGTCCCTGGTGTTTAACACTTATGCAATGGTGCACAGATCATGTTTTGGCACGAAGCTGTGCTGTTAATATTGTTTTAGTTGTGACCGTGACCGTGCCGCTCTATCCCTCATGACAACTGTCTGTACACACATCCGGAGGGTTTCTACTCGTTTCACGTGAAGTTCGTGAACATGTCTAATTGACCGGATCATTACGTAAAGTGTCTATTTGAAGCAGTCTGATCAACAAATATACATCTGTTGGCAAACGTCAGCGGGCACGGTCAAAGAAACAATACTTTACCGGATAAGACGTATGATTTATTGTGTGTTGCTTTTAAACATGTATGTATTTCGTTTCTATTCGCCCCGGATGTAGTCGCTATGAATAATATTGAATATTTCATTATGATTAAAGATTCCCAGATAGTAAACATTCAGAGATAAATTGCTTGCTGCGGGCAACTAGAGAATATAAAATAAAGTGCTTACAGCATATGTGTGAAACACTGAAATTGGGGGCTACAACAGCGACGTTGTACGTTGAACAATTGCCCATGCAACAAAAAGAGATTTTTATAGTTGAAAAAATTGAAAATTTTCTGTAGAAAGGTTTTGATATTTTTAGCTCACCTGAGCCGAAGGCTCACAGGTGAGCTTATAGGATAGGCAGGCATCCGTCGTCCGTCGTCGTCCGTCCGTCGTCCGTCCGTCCGTCCGTCCACAATTTCAAAGAAGAATATTTCTGAAGCTAGTAGGCCGATCTTGATCAAATTTAATGTGAACCATAATTGGGTTGGGGGATTGATGGCATTAGGTTTTGGAGCAGATTGTATCAAAATTGTGGTTTCCATGGCAACAGATAGGTCCCATAGACTTACAATGGGAAAAACTAAAAAAATCTTCTTCTCTGAAACCACAGGGCCCACAGCTTTAATATTTGGTATGTAGCAATGGCTAATGGTCCTCTACATAAATTGTGCCATTCATGCCCCTGGGGTCAAATTTGGCCACGCCCCGGGGGTCGATAGTCTCCATAGACTTACTATGGGAAAAAAATAAAAATCTTCTTCTCTGAAACCACAGGGCCCACAGCTTTGATATTTGGTATGTAGCAATGGCTAATGGTCCTCTACATAAATTGTGCCAGCCATGCCCCTGGGGTCAAATTTGGCCACGCCCCGGGGGTGGATAGTTTCCATAGACTTACAATTGGAAAAACTAAAAAAATCTTCTTCTCTGAAACCACTAGGCCCACAGCTTTGATATTTGGTATGTAGCAATGGCTAATGGTCCTCTACATAAATTGTGCCACTCATGCCCCTGGGGTCAAATTTGGCCACGCCCCGGGGGTTGATAGTCTCCATAGACTTACTATGGGGAAAAAATTAAAAAATCTTCTTCTCTGAAACCACTGGGCCCACAGCTTTGATATTTTGTAGGTGGCAATGGCTAATGGTCCTCTACATAAATTGTGCCAATCATTGCCCTGGGGTCAAATTTGGCCACGCCCCAGGGGTCGATAGTCTCCATAGACCTACAATAGGAAAAAAGCTAAAAAAATCTTCTTCTCTGAAACCACTAGGCCAACAGCTTTGATATTTGGTATGTAGCAATGGCTAATGGTCCTCTACATAAATTGTGCCATTCATGCCCCTGGGGTCAAATTTGGCCACGCCCCGGGGGTTGATAGTCTCCATAGACTTACTATGGGAAAAAAATTAAAAAAATCTTCTTCTCTGAAACCACAGGGCCCACAGCTTTGATATTTTGTATGTGGCAATGGCTGATGGTCCTCTACATAAATTGTGCCAATCATGTCCCCGGGGTCAAATTTGGCCACGCCCCGGGGGTCGATAGTCTCCATAGACCTACAATAGGAAAAACTAAAAAAATCTTCTTCTCTGAAACCACTAGGCCCACAGCTTTGATATTTGGTATGTAGCAATGGCTAATGGTCCTCTACATAAATTGTGCCATTCATGCCCCTGGGGTCAAATTTGGCCACGCCCCAGGGGTTGATAGTCTCCATAGACTTACTATGGGAAAAAAATTAAAAAATCTTCTTCTCTGAAACCACTAGGCCCACAGCTTTGATATTTGGTATGTAGCAATGGCTAATGGTCCTCTACATAAATTGTGCCATTCATGCCCCTGGGGTCAAATTTGGCCAGGCCCCGGAGTTTGATAGTCTCAATAGACTTGCTATGGGAAAAAAAATCAAAAATCTTCTTCTCTGAAACCACAGGGCACACAGCTTTGATATTTTGTATGTGGCAATGGCTAATGGTCCTCTACATAAATTGTGCCAGCCATGCCCCTGGGGTCAAATTTGGCCACGCCCCGGGGTTAGATAGTCTCCATAGACTTGCAATGGGAAAAAATAACAAAAATCTTCTTCTCTGAAACCAAAAGGCCCAGAGCTTTTATATTTTGTATGTAGCAATGTTTGGTAGTCCCCATTATAAATTGTGCCAGTCATGCCCCTGGGTCAAATTTGGCCATGCCCCGGGGGTCAATAGTGTCCATGCATAGACTTTCATTGGTCGATTCTCAATTAATTTAAATCTCATGAGCTTACAATGTGATAATCACTCAGGTGAGCTACAGGACCAATGGTCCTCTAGTACTTACCTTATACGGGCCGTGATGCGAGAAAACCTGTCCTCGGGGTTTCCGACCAGGTCAGACACCGACTTGTACAGTCACAGAAGCAGGCTAGAAGCTTCAAATTTTGAATTTAAAAAGAAGAGAAATTGTACTATCCGTGTAGTGAAAACAAAGGCACTGATCAGCTTTGCAGTTATGGGAAGCTGATCTGCGCCTTTGTTTTCGCATAGGCAAAAATCTGGTTTTCTCATGACGTGGCTGTTATAATTTCTAGGTAATTTGACATTAAATCTGGCCTAATGGAATTTTGAAACCAAAGCGTCAAATTTTTGCACTAAACAAGTAGGAATGTGTGACCGATGCCATGCCAACAAAAGTAAATGAACATTACTGGTTTTGATGTCGCTCCACCTATAGGGTGGTCTCTAGTTCACATAACAATGTATTTCATGGGAAAATACACTTTCATTTCTATGGTGATTTCAATTGAAAAGGTAAATGCATGAATATGGCTTAGAAACTTTGCTTGGATTGTCCATTTTCAGAGGTTGCCTTCCTTTCCTCCACCCCCACCTCTTGTAAATGATGATCTGTCTGAGTCGGAGAATGAAGCCTTGTGTTCTATGTTAATGTCATGGTATATGAGTGGTTATCATACAGGCTACTACCAGGTAATGTCATGGTATATGAGTGATTATCACACAGGCTACTACCAGGTACATGTAGGTTAATGTCATGGTATATGTAATAGTTATAGAATGAAGGAGAGGTCAATACGAAAATTATAGACCCAGCACATGAACTTAAAGCCGACCGATACCGACATTCTATAACTGACTTATATACTGGCTCCTTTGTTTCATTATAACAAGTGCTCAGGCTGTCAACTGATTCCTATATTCCTATTAAACTCCTATATTTTAGGTCCAAATCCTATATTTTAAGCACCTCCTATATTCCTATAAGTTCTCCTATATTTTGAAAATATTTCCTATATTTTTAGGAAAATTTGTTGCCGATGAATATATTAGTAAAAAGTAGTGCTCTGATACTGCCTTTTGCCTCTTTACGTATTTTTCTTTCTTTATTTTTTTTAAGTAAAATCATATTCATACTGTTTATTAAATAGTGCATAAAGTTTAATGGTCATTATGTCCCATGTCCCATTTTCATAAAAATTAATAAATTATACATATAGCCTAGTTTCCATGAAAGTTGTCATGTTTTTATATTGTCTTTTTTATCTGTTTTCTTTCTTCCTTTGCCTTAATTTTGTGGTAAATTGATGCAACTGTACAGTGTACAATTGATCCCAGGAAAGGCTGAGATCACAGAAGACAAGGGTATGTACTCTAGAGCTTCTGGGGGCCTAGGCGGCCCCCCAGACCCCCGCCTAATTACATACAGTACATGTATTAATAACATTCTGGTTCTACATTATGGTCCTTGAAATTTCAGCTATGATTCAGAGGTGTGGATTTATTTTATCTTTAAGAAACAATATGATAACTCACTCTTTCACTATGAAAATTTTATATTTTTTACTACTCAGTATAAATGATAAGTGTGAAAAATAAAAGTAGGTCTAAGAAGAAGAGAAAAAGTTAACCTTAGTTTTCTGTTTATTCTTTGTATATATATATTTTCAATGAAATTCTGTGAGAGTCAGCTAATGGGCCTGTGTAGTATCACCGTCCTGCATAATGCTTCATCACATGAATGGTCACCTGTCTGGATTGTGATGCTTTGGAACTGAATGGTTACTTTATCTTTACTAGATATTTTAGACATTAATGAATGTAGAAAAAGTGAGTGTGGAGTAAGGATTGTTAGTATAAGAGCATAGAATGAAGCGATTTTCATGATGAAACTCCTATATTTTTCCCTTAAAATGAGCTAAAACCTCCTATATTTCCTAGAAAAATTTCCTATATAAACTCCTATATTTTTTTACAAGACTTGGTTGACAGCCTACTTTGGCGAAAATAATTGGCGACAGTTTTGGGCCACTTTGTCTCGTCAAAAAATCATTGATCTATTGAAAATCATCGATGATTACCTGTAAATTGGCACTTATACATGTTATAAGAGATAATCCTTCCATGATGATCGCCAGTCATTAAACAAATAAATGTCACTTTTGACCTTGTTTAATGAAGCACATAATGTGTCAGTTTCTATACACAAGGCAGCTGCATGCTAGTAACTTGTATCCACGTCTTCCCATTCTCAGCCTGCATGCTAGTAACTTGTATCCACGTCTTTCGATTCTCAGCCTGCATGCTAGTAACTTGTATCCATGTCTTCCCATTCTCAGCCTGCATGCTGTCTTTATTCCTCCAGTTAGCTCCAAAAATATAGGAGGTTTTAGCTCATTTTAAGGGAAAAATATAGGAGTTTCATCATGAAAATCGCTTCATTCTATGCTCTTATACTAACGCCGAAGCATGGGTATACTATAAGCTCACCTATGAGCCTTCGGCTCAGGTGAGCTAAAAATTCAAAATCACTCCTCGTGTCCATAATAATGAAAGTGGGCTGACCAAAATGATAATGATGGGAAAATCCATTCATCAATTATGGGTTAAATATGTTTGGAAAGAACCTTTTCATGAATGATTACAATAGTGCACCACAACTGGTTTGGGGTTTACAGGGTTTTTGATAGTACCATTTCTACTTCAACTTCCTGTATTTGCTGCATCTGTATTTCCATCAACTGTTGTTGACGTTTTGCTTTCTTTCTCAAATTTCTCTTCTGGCTTTTAGACATCTTTGATGATTCTACTGGCTGCACATCTATTTCCATCAACTGTTGTTGACGTTTTGCTTTCTTTCTCAAATTTCTCTTCTGGCTTTTAGACATCTTTGATGATTCTACTGGCTGCACATCTATTTCCATCAACTGTTGTTGACGTTTTGCTTTCTTTCTCAAATTTCTCTTCTGGCTTTTAGACATCTTTGATGATTCTACTGGCTGCACATCTATTTCCATCAACTGTTGTTGACGTTTTGCTTTCTTTCTCAAATTTCTCTTCTGGCTTTTAGACATCTTTGATGATTCTACTGGCTGCACATCTATTTCCATCAACTGTTGTTGACGTTTTGCTTTCTTTCTCAAATTTCTCTTCCGGCTTTTAGACATCTTTGATGATTCTACTGGCCTCTCTTTTGGAGCTAACTGGAGGAATAAAGACAGCATGCAGGCTGAGAATGGGAAGACATGGATACAAGTTACTAGCATGCAGGCTGAGAATCGAAAGACGTGGCTTTTAGACATCTTTGATGATTCTCCTGGCTGCACATCTATTTCCATCAACTGTTGTTGACGTTTTGCTTTCTTTCTCAAATTTCTCTTCTGGCTTTTAGACATCTTTGATGATTCTACTGGCTGCACATCTATTTCCATCAACTGTTGTTGACGTTTTGCTTTCTTTCTCAAATTTCTCTTCTGGCTTTTAGACATCTTTGATGATTCTACTGGCTGCACATCTATTTCCATCAACTGTTGTTGACGTTTTGCTTTCTTTCTCAAATTTCTCTTCCGGCTTTTAGACATCTTTGATGATTCTACTGGCCTCTCTTTTTCCGTCCGTCTGTCGTCCACAATTTCAAAGATCTTCTTCTCTGAAACCGCTGGGCGGATTGTTCTCATATTACACATACACCATCTACAGGTAGGGGGAAAGAATAATTGTGTTTTTTGTTTTGATCGGATAAGGACTCTGGTTGCTATTGCAACTTATGCTTCCTATAGACTTATAATGGAAAAAAGTGAAAATTGCCAGTTTTTGAACCACTGCAGAAGCTGAGGGTGAGGTTATGGCCATGTAAAACCGGTTTAAGCCCGCCAGTAACTTTGTGTTACTGATCGTTCCAAGTCGATAGTTCTGTGGTGGTTCTTTTTGTTTTATGTTTTGGTGTATAAAAATTTTTTGTGCTGTTGGCGCCTTATGTATGTTTCCATATTTTTAGTTAAGTTAAGGTAACTGAGTGGCCACCTATTGGGAAATAGCTGCTTATTCGGCTTACGATATGTTTCATGGTATAAGTACCTGATTGTTAGTTTGGTTTTTTCCCACCTCGGTTTTTGGAGTGGGAATCTTTTTCTGATTGCGCCTTTTCCTGATCTTTGCCTACTTGTACCTTTTTGCTGTCTTGTTGGAGATATTTGAATTTTGTTGTTGCAGAAATGTTTATTGAGTAGTCTTCTACGTTTCTTGTGACTTTTGTCCTAATCCTTCATTTTGATTGGTTGCAGGGGCCCCATATAGGGCAAAATTTTGAAAAACATTCAAAAATCAAATCTTCTTCTCAGAAACTGTCAAGGGGATGAAGCCTATACTTTGTATACATGTTCCTGACAGTGGCCTCTACATAATTTGTGTTTTATATTCCAGGCGGATAAGAACTCTGGTTGCTATGGCAACTTAAAGTTTCCATAGACTTATAATGGGAAAAGTGGAAATCGCCTATTTTTCCGCTAAAATTGCAGACATTTGAAATTTGTTTTTGCAGAAATGTTTATTGAGTAGTGTTTGATGTTTCTTGCGAGTTTTGTCCTAATCCTTTATTTTGATTGGTTGCTGGGGCCCCATAAAGGGCAAAATTTTGAAAAAAAAAAAAACATTCAAAAATCTTCTCCTCAGAAACTGTCAAGTGGATGAACCCTGTACTTTGTATACATGTTCCTGACAGTAGCCTCTACATAATTTGTGTTTTTTATTCCAGTCAGATAAGAACTCTGGTTGCTATGGTAACTTTAAGTTTCCATAGACTTATAATGGGAAAAGTGGAAATTAGCTATTTTTTTGAAAACTATTGCAGCCTGAGATCTGAAAAGTGGTAGATGCAAACAACTAATGTATTAGATGAAGGTATATGATTAATTTAGGTCAAGGTCATCTCTTGACCTTGGCCGGTCTGTAGTCCATACACACTTTTCAAAGATTTTTTCTCTGAAACCACTTGGCTAATCAAAGCCAAATTTTATATGAAGCATCTATAGGAAGTGGGCACCAACATGTATATAAATAATCCAGGTCACATGACCAAGATGGCCGCCATGCCCATATATGGTAAAAACCCTTAAGGTATCTTCTCTAGAACCGGTGAACGGATTTCAACGAAACTTTGCATGAGGTATGGATGACTCAAAGTACTACAATGTATATATAAAACATGACCCTGTGGTGACCTTGACCTATTTTATGGCAAGGTCAACATGGGTCGTCAATGCATTTGAATGGGGAAAACTTTTAAAATGTCATTTTAAGTGAAAGTCTTGCAGGAAATGGGCAGTAGGACTGAAATTTAATGATTCTGAAAAAAGAAATGGACCCCAGGGGCTCATCTGCTTTTAAAATGTTATTTAAAAGGGAAAATCAGCAGGAAATTGGCAAATAGACAGAATATTGATTATTCTGAAAAAAGAAAATGGTCCAAGGGCTTCATCTGCCCCTGCACTGGGGTTAAATACCATAATATTCAAATATGTTTATTGGTATATATGAAGCAGATCTCAGGTGAGCGTTTACAGGACCATTGGTCCTCTGGTTCTTATTTGGGCTCAAAACATAGATTGTGGGTACACGTTAGAACCGCCGTTCAAACGAGTATCACATTCTATGTTTTAAAGCAAAAATAAGAAAAATAGGAATACCCCTGCATACCCCAGTTTTGCTATATAAAAGTGGGGTTTAAGGGGGTATACAGATCATGGACATGTTTTCCTGATGTATATATTTCGATGCTAAATTGAAAGCCTGCCCCACAAAGAATTGTATCGATTGTCGAAAATACCTTTTGCCGTCACGGTAAAAATATTTAAAATTATAGTATCTGGCTAATAGTATTGACAAAATATATAGGAAGCGTAAAAAGGTGCAAGTAGGCAACGATCAGGAAAAGGCGCAATCAGAAAGAAAGTCCCACTCCAAAAACCTAGGTGGGAAAACACAACTTGCAAAAGACAGGAAAGCTAAATTCAATCCAAACAACCAGACACTCACTTTTAAATCATATTAAGTCATCGTTTGCAAGCTCTCCCGAACCACATGAAAAAGTTTACCGACACCGACATAATGATTACCATTCCGTATAGGCTTATTCATTATAAGATTAATAAAACACAAAATCATAAAAACGCATGCCTTCTTACAGCCGACCTTTGGCGTCAATAATACAACATATCTTACACCTATATTTCATTCACGACATATTATTTCAATATTCAATTATATTTTTCTTAGCTAATCTAAAATCAATTTGTGATACGGTTCAGCAAAAATGTGGTCAGAATTTTGTGTCTGTTCTTATTGATCAGAATCATTCGGATATACGACCATACAGAGCCGTATTCGGTCTTTTATACTTTCCTCTGCAACAGCTTTTCTTAATTCTCCTGAGACAAAT